>JAVKLA010000090.1:29595811-29637169 GCA_034782735.1 Sagittarius serpentarius | reverse complement strand
TAGGGACGTGGTTTAGTGGGGGACCTGTCAGTGCTAGGTTAAATGATTGGACTAGATGATCTTATAGGTCTTTTCCAATCTAGGCAATTTATGATTCTATGATTCTATGACCCAAAACACTGACATTTGCCTAAATTTTGCTATATGTCCTGAAGTAAGCAGCAGGTCCAAGATTGTGGCTGGAGAGGTCCTTGAGGGAGTTCATATTTACATGTGGTCTCATTAGCATGCTTGTTACTGATGACAGTATACAGCTGGATGGAAAAGGGATATTTCACATGACAAAGAATTCCCTTGGGAATTGTGCTAACAATGCCAGAGAAGTGTAAAATTAAAAGGTCTTCAATGATTCAGGTCCTCAAGCTTCATATCAGTTTAGAACTACATTAACCACTAAAGGAATTGCCAGCATCGTCTTTTAAGACAGCTGTGTTGCCAAACACAGATGTTGAGTCCAACTTCTGGATTGCAATTTGTGGAAAGCCCTAGGTCATGCATCCCTCAGGTGTATTAAACTCAGAAGCCAAACCCATATGATTTGTTTTTGTTTATTTGTTTATATGATTGTTTTTTCATTTGTTTGTATGATTTTTTTTTCTGCCAAAAGTAAAATTATGCTAAAGCAGAAGCTTGCCATGTAGGCATTGCATTTCAAAAATTTTCAAAGTATCCAAAATAAAAATTAAAACATTAACATGACAGCATTAGAGCAACAATAATAGAATATATTACATTTAAAAAGCCAAACACAATGACAGCTGCATCATTTTAGGCCTCTTAAGAACACCTGCATCAGTGAAACAAGCTGGACAGGAATGTTTCAAAAGGATAGTTTTGAATGTATTTTGGTCCTATTAATTAAATAATCAGCTTAATAACTCTGAGGAGGGAAGTAGGTTGTTGAAAACCTCAATGACTGGTGGAGCTTGCTGTTGCCTTGTTTCTAGGCCTGTCTAATTTCTGCTCTGCCTGCCTTGTCAGCATGTAGATGGAAATCAGATTTCTTGCAGAAGCTGTATTATTACTGTTTTGGTTTTAAGCAGACATAAAACCTGACAGTTTTCTGACATTTTTGGCAATTGAGGGCATGGAAATTTTAGATTGCAATGTTTCTCTGCACAAAAGCTTAATAGACTTGACGTCATTTTCCATATCTCCTTTTTTAAGAGGTACACAGGTGCCAAACTGAGATGTTAACTTCCACAAAGAAAATCAGAATCTTCCAGTTGTTTTTTTTTTTAATCTGAAGGATCAGATCCTCAATTTCTATAAACTGCCTTTAGTTCTGCTGAAATATGTTTAAACATTCATCTTGTTCCACAGCTTCAGTCTATGTCATATAGCACAAGTAACTACAAATTGATAGCTTAAAACTATTATTTTTATTTGCTAAAGAGTTACCCATATATGCTCTTTTTGTTCACAGTAGAATAAAACTGGAGTTAAGCATTGCTTTGGCCAAAGAAAATCCCATATATTCAGACTCTAAATAGCGTATTTTCCCCTTTTTTCTGTCCTTAATTTTGTTTTTGTTCCATTCTCAGGCTGCAGTAAAGTAACACCCTCAGCTCATCATGGGTAAAAGATGATCCAGGTGTTTGGGTCCTGTTGACTTTACTGATAATCTCAGACAATGAGGACTACAGGCTTTGAAAGGGGGAGGGTTCAGTGAGTCAGTGAGCCTTCGAGGAGACATTTCTGTGATGTCCTCGGAGTACCACAGTTTTCCCTTTTTTTCTTCTTTCTGTGCATTGGTGCATTTTCACCAGTTTTCATGAAATAATTCACAGTGATGTGGTATTACTTGGTGGGCGTTGCTTGTTAAAAGGATTCAGGGTTATGAATACCCTTGCAACTACACTTATTTTGGCAGTTTTAACACAGTCTTTTCGTACTAACATGTCTAATCACTTAGGACATTTTCTTTTGCATTTGTTTATTGTGAATACACAAATACGTCTGTTGTGAATAGACAAATACTGTAAGGCTGTATGCATATGATTAGGAGGCAGGACCTGGACTTTAGAAGCCTTCCAGCAAGCATTTAGTTTGCTGCACAAAGAGTTTTCAGAAAATAAACCTTGCTTTTTGTGGGTCAACTAGTCCTAACGAACCTAAGACAAGAAGCTCTCGGTATGCAGACAAAATTCAGCTTTGCTGGAGCAACAAAAAAAGCCCTTGGAGAGGGTTGCTGAGAGCTGAGGGGACGAGGCAGGAAGGTTGAGGGGGAAATGGGGTCTGGAAAGAAACAGAAAAATTCAGAGAGGATTCAGGTGAAAGAAAATGGATTGCTGGGACCGGTGGGATTGCAAGGTGGAAGGAAGGGATTTAATTTCTCTGTTTTCTGCCCATGCAGCCTTCTAGTTTTACATCAACTTGAGCGCCAGGGCTCGCTCCCTTGTGACTCCCAGGATGCTGAGAAGGGACCCAGAAAAGATGTATTAAAAAAACCCAAAACAACAGGTTGGGGGGAATCTGTGGAGGGAGAGTGAGGAAACCAGGGTAAGATTGGTGGGAAAGAGTTTTCCACTTCTGTCAGCGGATGGGGAAGGGTGTGGTGGCATCTCCTGGGGAGTTCGTCCTGCTGTATCTTTGCTTACATGTCCTGTTCTTTTCCCCAGCAGTAATTGGGCTGGAGGGACAGCTATGAGACAAAAGGGCTAGGGCTGCCAATCTGCATTTCATCAGCTAAAGGAACTGAACTTGTGAGTTACCTGTTATGTACTCAAAATAGGTTGGTTGGTACAAGAAGCAAATTCATTGTATGAAGTAATTCTACTGACATCCCTAGGAATGAATTTAGCCAGTTAGGTTTTAGCATATAAACCATCTGTGAACTCTGATTATTTTTTTTTAAATTGAATTTATGTGCTCTTTTAGTACTTTTAAATTTTTTCCTTTTGAAACATCAAAAATGCATCAAAAAACCTCAGTCTAAGCCTGTGAGATAATCTGCCTATGTGCTGGTTACTAGTCATATGTAAATGATAAATAATCATACTTACTGGAAATTCAAAACATGTACAAATCATCATTAGACTCATCACTTGTATTTTTTTACTGAATTATGAATCCAGGAGAAATGTTCTCATAGCCGGTACCCTGAAAAGTCCCATAATGAACTCCCATGATACAGTGAAGATTGTTGCCGATAACACAAATAAATGCGTTGTACTATCCTGTGAACAAGAAATGGAAAACAAAATATAACAACTGAAAGGTTGGGAATGGTTGTTCTTTGGTAGTTGTTTTATATTTTATAAGTATGGGAACTAAATCGATATCATAATTCTTTATGCACAAACATTTTCAATCTTGTTATGGAATTCTTATAAAATATTCAATAAACCAGAGAAAAGTTAGTAACTTGAAGGGTTCAGGTTATTTTCTTCACTCTAGGTGGAACATTACTTTAGAGGACTGAAAAATATCCCACAGCATTTTTCCACGAATGGTGTTTTATGCAACTGTGCATCTCAGAAATAGGAATAAAATCCAATAGCTTTATGTAAGCATGTTAATCATGTTAGTGAACAAATATTTGTAAACACAGTGACCTTCAGTTAAATGAGGCGATGGCGTTTGGAGGGGGCTATCTGATCACTAAGAGGTTGTAAACTCAAGCTAGCAAACATTATTTGTGCAGTCAGTTGTCTTCCTATAGCTCCTCAGGGTGTGCAGTTTGCATGATGACATTGCTTAAAGGCTCTCAAGGGTACAAGTGGTCGTGTCCTTCAGGGTGAGGCATTACACAGCTGTGTTTCACTGCCACATAGGTCTTAAACGGCTTTCACACTCTGCCCTGATTTTGCATCCTTAAGTGCCCTCCCATCTCAGGCCTTGTATTGTGATTTAAACCAACCAACCAACCAACCAAACTTTGTATTAGGACACATTCTTTTCAAGCTTACACATAAATTGGCTTTAAATATGTGCTTAAAATAAAGCGTTTTAAAATGAATGTCTACTGCTGTACAGAAGAATGGAAAGCAAGTTTTACTGTGAGTGGGAATTTAATTTGTCATCAGCTATCTTAGGCACTTAAGAATATGATTTGTGGCCTACATGAAAAACGGAGTTGTTTCATGTAGTAAAGCTCAATTTTTTGCTTCAAAGAGCACATAATTTTGTAGCTGCTTTTCTGAATAATAGAATTTCACTTTATTCAGTCATTTACATTTTGTATTTAAGCTTACCATTTAGTTAGTAAATTATTTTATGTATTACTCTTAAACAGAATAATTCTATTTCTGTTTCTATTTCTATTTCTATTTCTATTTCTATTTCTATTTCTATTTCTATTTCTATTTCTACTTCCATGCTATTCATTCCAGCTCTTTAGGTCAGAAGGGGATTCCTGAGGTCATCTGCTCCTTCCCTAACTCGGAGTACAGCTAATTTTGAAGTCACTCTAGCTTGCTCAGAGCCTTGTCCATTTGCCTTCTGAATATTTCCAAGAATGGAGATTCCACAGCATGTCTATAAAAGCATGAGATACCCACCCATGTCCTACATTTGTAACTCTTGGTCCAATTCTTCTCCTGAAGAACTCAATATAGCCCTAAGGAGGTCACAAGGACAGTTGCCTTATACCAAGGAGGATTTACTTTTGATGGATAATACAGTACAGGGAAGATAAAGCAGCTATATACAATTTGTACTGCAAAACGAATCCCTTCATTGACTAATCAAGTGACCCGCCACATGGAAACTATTTGTTTTTTGGAAAAGTGTATAAAGGACTTCATGGAGGAATTTATTAAATTCTGCATTCATGAAGACCAATAGGGTAGTCTGAATTTTCTCCACTTTTTCCAAACAGGAATACTTCCTTTGGAAATGATTCATTGTTCTTTTATGATTTCTAAAAAAATCATTGACATTTTCATCCAGAGGGAGATTCTTATTTTGTCTTTTATATGCAAGCACTTAGCGTTGTGCACATGAAGCATTAAAAAACTATGAGCCAGGTGTGCCCCACATGTCTTAAAAAGTTGGTTTTTTTTAAAGGCTCTTCTCCTTTGTCTTCATTTTTTTGCAGCCTGACCAATGTTTTCCTATATTCCATATTATGTCAGTGTTATAAATTCAACTGTTAGTGCTGGAACCATTTCTCTATATGAAAAGTAGAGAGACTGACATAATCTCATGGACTCCAAAAACGGAGGTATTATGAAATACGTATGCATGCAAAATACAAGCAACAAACTTTAAAGACCATGACCATAACTCTGTGTACAATTACAACAGTTTCCAGTACAAGGAAAACTTCTGGATTTTAAAATAAACTATTTTTTTAAACATTTGAATAAATGCTATTTGCCCTTTCATTTCCTTGCCATTACAATTTCAGGAAAATATTGTACAAAGTTTAGATTGGTAGAGATCTGCCAATGGATGGTTATGACATTTTTAGCTAAAGACTAGTGTCCACAAAGGGGTTTCAGTTCTGTATTCTGAATACATTTCACAAAATGTGTCTAGACTTGATCTAAAAGAGCCTTTGGGTAGTCAGGTGAACTGTGAATTTCTGGTCTCTATCCAGCCCCTCCTGTCTTCAGATGTGTTTCATATAGAATACATTTTACTTTATAAAACCTCTTCATTAACTTATGCTGGTATTAATACAGGAATGGAGCAACATACCCTACCATAGCTATTGCAATAAAATGTGTGTAAAGTAGTGGTCGGTGCTCCTCTCTGCACTGGCTTTCTCCTGATCAGTCTCTGAAGGGCTGCTATTTTGATATTCAATGTTTTTTACAGGATTAGCTCTGGTTGCTGGAATGATTTCAGCTCACTCTGGCTATGGCAATTGCATTCTTTGGAATTAGATTACAGAATTTTCTACTGTGAAAGACACAAAGGCTGTAGACTGCATTGTTTTTGAACTAAATATGATACTATACTAAGTACAGGTTTTTCTCCAATGCAGTCATGAAGGTTCCAGAAATATCAAACAACTCAAACTCCTCCCTGCATCCCCCATCCAAATTTCATTATAAGACTACTTCTTTTTGAAACTTCTTTTTTAAATACCTGAGAAGCAGTAAGCTACTGCCTTAACAACAGTGTGGATTTCACATATCAGCTGAGAAAGTTTCTCAGCTCCCTTGCACTCTGCTTCCTTCACACGCTTTGCAGGAGTCATGATTTCTGAGATAAAAGAAACCTCACCTAGTGCCTTCTTTCAAGTAATGAAACCTAATTAGGATCTCTGTTAAAATTCTGAGTGTTAGCCAGATGGCAGAATTCTTCTAGTGCCGGTGAATTTTTTTCATTAAGAATTAATACCATCAGCTTTTAAAGAATGTTTCATTTAGACATTGTTGGACGTATTACAGAGAATAAAAAAAATAAATAAAAGAACACTACCTAAGGCCATTGCTATAGTTTGATTGCTTCTCATTTCTCTTTAATTCACAGTTGGCTACTACAGGGTGTTTACCCTTCAGCCCCCACAAAAGGCGGAACAATATTATACATGTACTTTATTATCTTCCTTTAAAAAAAAATCCCAAACCTCTTTTCCCCTGAAGTGAATCAAGATAGTCTGAAATCCTTTTTGTGTGTTCTCAGTTGTGAAAACACACTTTGAAGGAATCCTTTGGATCTCATTTTCAGGTGTTTTGTTGATATTTTGGGTGTGTGTCTCTTTTTAGCTGTATTCATCACATATTCCTTAGGTTATATGATAAAATGGATCTCTGGGAAGCAGTCAAGGCAAGAATATTTTTAATGCATACCTAGCTTATCAGTATTAGATTTCCTCCCTCCCTTTAAATCAGAGTTTGCCTCATAAGCTTTTATTGTGTATCATTTTATTTTTAAAGCCAGTCTGATTCCCTTAAAAAAAAACGTTCACCATGGCTAGTTGTTAATCACAATTGCTATAATTATACAGGTAAACTGGTTTGCCAAGTTGTCTACTTTTTTGTTTTGTAAATCCTCCAAAGGTGGCGGCACCTGTCGCCATGGCCTGAAGACAAGAACATATGGCATACAAAGTGCCCATTGAACAAGAGGACACCGCATGGCTTTACAACATGAAATAGCTGTGTTGTGAGAGTAGCAGATTACTGGGCTATCCTTCTGGAAGCCCCAAACAATTTTGATGAGAAACACTTGAGTGTCCACTATGAGGTATCTGCAAAGAGCAGAGCAATAAACAACGGGGGACAGTAACGTTTCGTACTGCTCCATTCACCTGTGAGAGGTTGTGTGTTTACATCTGTTGTCACTTCTGAAAAGCTTTGCCTTATTACATATATACACACATATTTGTATCTAATTTCTCGTTAATCTTTTTAAAGACACTTCTAACAGACTAGCAAAGGAAGCGTTTATTTTCACCATGGAAACATTAACAACATTTGGATATTTATTCACAGCAAGTAGCATCAGTGCTAAACTGGCCAAAGTTTTATTTTCTCCTAAAAAATGAACTGAATAGGTACCAAAAAGCAAGACTCAATAGCGTAATGAAGAAACCCTTGAAATTTTGAGTTTTCCTGAGAAAAATTCTTAAAATATTTAAAGCACAGGTGTTTTCCAGTGTATCTGAGTGCTACTGACCTGAGACAAACTCTCCATTGGAAAGGAATGACTGGAAACTTTCAAACATACCTTTTCTGTGAATGAAGACTATGAGATTATTTGAAGAACAGTGTTAATTATTTTGAGAAAGTTACCAAAAATCTACTCCATATCACTTTATCTTTTGCATATAATACTCATGGTGGTGGTTTCTACTCTAACTGGGCATTAAAAGTGTTCTTTGCTACTTCTTCCCGATGCTAAATAAACGTTTCCCAGTCAATAATTTCTAGACACCAAAGATATTGGTAGCTGGTATTGGCTACCCTCCACTTCTGTATTTAAGAATCTGTACTTAATTAGTATAATTTAAGTTAATATTAGTATTTATTTAATAATATAAACCACTATTATTTGTATTAGTATTTTATTTCTATAATTGCCCATGTTCTTCAGCTGCTCAGTGACTGTTCTCAAGTTTGATCACAACTCTTGGATGAGTTCATAAGGTCTTTTTGGAACTTAAAGAATGGGATTAGGTTCCCTCTCTTTTCAAAGCTAAAACTGTTCAGTTTAAGTGCCACTAAAACTCATGCCTTGTTCCAACTTATTTCTTTATGCTTTTATTCCTCAAAACTTGTACTCTGCTAAAACACAGCTACGAGTACTTGAGCAATAAAAACAGGGTGCTCTGGAGATGTATTCAACCAGAAGACAGGTCCTTTCCTTTATTAATATGTGTAACTTGTCAGAAGTACAAAACTACAGAAATCGGTTTACTTTGATGTACTGAATTTTTTAAGAGAAATATTATGCCAGCAATTTCCCTTCACTTAGCCTTGAAAGAAACTAATGTCCGATGTGACTCTGGATAAGAAGGAAAGGCTCTGTCACAACCACCTACAGCTCCAGAAGGCCATGTCTAAGTTTGGCAGATGGAGTCGAGACAAATCTGGATGATCTTTATGTAGTGACCTTTTCTCAATGAGGGTAACAGATCTTTGCAAAGAATTATTTTTCCTGTAGTGTATCAACGGGAAGAATTCAATCCTTGAGATTTGTTCAGATTGGGGAATTCCTGTGGATCATATGCACTTCCTTATCTGCAAGGTGGAGTAACACTACCTTCTGCGAATTGCCCAGCGAATTCCTTCCATTTGATGCAGTATGGTTATAGGTGATAAACATTTCCCCAGCTTCTGCCTGTAATATCTCCCCTCTGTTTCTTGTTCTCTTGACCATCTCAGTTTTTAAAAATACTTCTGCCACTGTATTGTACAGGGAAAAATATTGCTGTCTGATGGAATTAAAGGGGATCAAGAACCGTATGAATGATCCAATCAAAGTGAGTATAAACTTTGAAAATTGGTCTAGTGTTCATCTTTGCTGGGCTTTGCCTCTGACAATATGAAAGGAAATTATAAATGCTTGTTGAGACAAGTGCTATTCATGTTCGCATTTGTGCCAGTTTGCTGGCTATACTCCTAATTAATCATTCCTTTAGGCTCCCATCTAGTTTCTGAGAATTGCTAACACATGCTTTCAAAAACTGCACCCTATAGACTGATACTGGTTTTGGGTGTTTTCTGACGGAGAGGATGTGGCCGTGGTAATGCATTCCACAGCGCTTTGAAATGAATTCCCAAGTGCTTCAATCACTATTCTGTGCTCTAGGCCAAAACCAAACATTGTTCTTACTGAATGAGATGAGAGTTTCATTTACCAGTGATGTGCTATTAAAATACCAAGATTCCATTACATGGGATGTATTTAAATGAAATATTATGAAAACAGAGATTGTATAACCATCTTCATGAAATAAATGTAGTTTGAAATGAAAGGTGTCCATGCTACATACTGTTATCTTTCCACAGTGTTAGATTGCTGCTTGCCTTTGTGCGTGAAGCAAGAAGCAAGGGTGGTGACCCCCCCCTTTAGTGCAGCCTCAGCAAACATGAATTTGGTTATACAAACATGAGAAGTCTGCAAGGCTCTTCCCTGGCTGTGTGCAAGACGGGCACGGGGAAGAACAGACACTTCATTCCTGTAAAAGCCTTTCAAACTATACAGTAATTAGCTGAAATACCTAAATAGCCTTCAGAGCAAGGACTGGAACGAGGCAGGACTGACATGAATGTATCAGCCACTACTTTGCGAAGTCAGGCTCCAGCTTGCTCTCTCTTTGTGCCTAGTAACCTTGAAGGTTTTTTCTGTTTTGTGTTGGGCAAGGAGGATATCATCTTTCCTAGTCCAATAGTAGAATAGATGTGATTTCACTTGGGCAGAGTAGGAAACTGAACATTCCCACTTCTGGGTAAATAACTACAGTCTATACTTGTTTTCTGTGGTTTGTTTTTTAATTTCTTTTTTTTTTCCCCTCTTCTTTTTCTTCTAGAGTCACTGACAAAAGTACTTCTCCAGTCATGAGTAAAGGCATGGAGGAAGATGGGGCATTATTTCTGTCCTCAGTTTCTTAGCTAGTTCTAAATAAAGGACTGCCAAAGCTCATTGGATTTTGTCCAGAGTCTCTGAAGGTCTCACAGTGCTCCCCCTCTCACTCTGGGTCCTGCGTCCCACATCTCGGTGCAGTGCAGTGCACACTTCCCTCCTCTATTTTTATTTTTAATTTTTTGGACCATAATGTAGTTTGGGAGGAGATTTGTTGTTGTTTCCTGTGCTGTATCTAGTGGCATTGGTCAATCCCATGTTGTGTCCTGTCACATATTACCTGAAACAGTAGGCTCACAAATGGGTAATTAGTAATACCAAATGGATTGTTACCCTAATTGATTTGCATTGTCACATAAATAAGTGGGTTTGTTCATGGAGCTGTACAGACATAGGTGCTACTCTGATATGACAGTTTCTAAAGTGATGGACTTTTCGGTTGATCCCTCAGGTCTTGACTGTCATTTATGAGTACTTAAAGTGTTGCGGAGAAAACCTTCTAAATGTGACTCAAGCGTAACTATGCAATGTAATGTAATAAATGTAATGTAAAAGCCATGTCTGCCGAAGTCTGGAGAGAGCTTGAGAGAGTAGCTTTCAGTGTGAGGTTTCCTGCTCAATTCAATGGAGCCTCATTCATATCACAGTGGTAATTTCTTTAATGTTCAGCAAATAGTGATGTGTTACATGATAAACTTTGTTCTTAGGAGACTTTCCTCGTGCTTAAAATTTTCTTCAGAATATTATTTTTAGACAGTATTCTTATAGAAACCAGACTCATCCCAGATTTATGCTACTTTCATTTACTACTGATAAAGATTTTTAATTAGAATAGAATGATTTTTTTGTATAAGGTACTGATTTGGGATGTAAAAGGCCTCGATTCTACTGCTGATTTCATCACGGACCTGCTATTTACTTACAGACTTATTACTTGTGTCTATTTCTCCTCTACTTTTCCTCTTCCTTTTCTCTCAAAGACTGTAAATGTTTTAGGGAATGGGATTTTTTCCTACTGAAATGCATAGAGCAAGCACAATGCAACCCTGATCTCACCAAGGGACTTCAGTCATTACCATGTAATACCTATAATATTCATGATTAATAATATATTCCAGATGAGCATCCTAAAGCCCAGTTTTGAAAGTTAAATCAGTTAGCAATTTCTGAGATAATTCAGATCTTAAAAAAAAAAAAAAAATTGATTTCTCTGTGTTCTTTTGTTGATGTTCTGGTAACTCAACTCCCAATCCTAAAATGACTTGTCTGCAAATATGAGTGTACTGTTGAGCAGCTTTACTGATGAGTGGAGCTGCTCATGTTTGCAATGTTGTGTGTGTGAGTTATTGAATTGGAATAAAATATAAGAAATCATATTCTTTTCATTGTTTTGAAAGGCTGGATTGTGATCTTGCATACAAATCCTTTTTGCCACGTATAGAAGATTTCTGATTTCTGACCCTTAAAAGAATGAGTTATTGCACATACTATACTCTTACAAGCAATTTATACTAGCCCTCAAAAGTGGGCATTTTTGGTGAAAATACTGTCATGTTCTTTGTGTTAGCCGCATCACCGTAAGAATATGGAAAGCCATGTCATTTCAGGCTTTCTTAGTGTCTTTTAATTATGTGCAAGCCAAAATTAATGAGCCAGTTCTCTGCATGTGAAAGAAGTCAGCAGTTTTTGGATATTTCTGTATGTACACTTCACAGATTCTGACTGAGGTTAGGAAACTACTGTATCACAAATTAATCTCATTCTGGAGGAGATGTCTAAGCAAATTAGGTGATTACTCTCTGAGAGTGCCTGTTTCTCTCTAATGTCTGTAGCAGCAGTGCGGGCAACTAGCTCAGACGAATTGCCTGGCATTGGGTGAGATGAATACCCTTGTGATGGGCCAGAGGGGAACTCCGAGAGACTCAGATCTGGATGCGCAGGATGGATAAAGGAACCTGCCTCCATGGCTCTGAGGACAGTTTCTTTCTGTGGGAGCACCCAAAGTCAGAAGTTTTCTCGTCTTATGAGGAAGTTAGATACTGTGATTCAAAAGAAAGGAATTTAAAATATTTCAGAGGTTCTGACTTTGTCTCAATGAATGCGGTAAGCTGGATGAGGCAGGTAAATATATTTAGAGGGGTTTTATGCTTATAATTACCCCTTTTTCTGGTCTGGATGTGGGCAGTGTTCTGAAACACTGGGAGAACCCTTGTAAACCCTATATTGTTGTTTTAACATCAAACATTACAGAAGGGATAACCCTGAATGTAACTCATCTAGAGGTCTGGGGCTTTGGAAAAAGTACGCAATTTCTCCTCAAGAACTAGTACTCAATGTAAGACTACTTCATGGAGCCAGAGACAGTAGTAATAGCCTATTGAAAACCTGAGAAACTACAACCATACAGGTCTGGAAAGTCTCCAGTAAAGAGTGACTTGGCCTGGGTGGCGCTAAATAAACTATTTTGTGTCATATAGAAGCACTTCTTGTTTTCTGTGATGCTAGTAAATGGGGCCAGTGCAAAACCAGATTGTTTGTCCCAAGGCAAATCTTCTTTTTTAGTATTTGCTTTCGTCTTGTATTGCAACAAAAAATTTAAAATATTTGTAGAAAAAAAAGGCCTTTAAAAGATCAGCTGGAAATCACTGAAACATTTTGTTTTAACTTGGTCTGATAGTAATCCACACCTGCCTACAACTGTCTGATGTCTAATCTCAGCTGTGATTTGAGTCATGTGAGAATCTGAGGAACCACTCGCCATGTAGCTGCGGGATTAGCAACACTGGGTTACAACTGCATCAGGTCAAGATTTGGTTTTGACAGTACTGAATTTTGGGCAGCCCAAAGTATGAATCAGAAGGCTCACATCCTTGGTGGCCTTCAGGAGTGTCCTAGGAGGTTGGATAGTATGCCTTCAGCTGCCGGTTATCAGCAGATGGTCAGTATAGAGGCAGGTACCTCTGAAGTGCTTCTGGAGATTCCAGCTGCAAGGCAGAGCTAAAACTGCTTGATCACCAAGTCATGGAGGAACGACGCCCTTCTACAGCGATCTGGTAAATGGCTAACCACACACACTGAGGTATGTTTAATTGCCCTCCAATGGCAGGAGCCACATCTGGACATCCCTCCCATGATACTGTAGCCATTGCTCCATATGTGTTACTCACAAAAAGCGCTGATGAAAGTTGGTCCTACCAACAACCCTGACAGGTAAGCTGAAGTTTACGTAAGCTGAAGTTGCAAATACCAGCCTGAGGATGATGGATAGCGCTTGGTGTGCAACCTGAGCAGGCTGCGGGGCAGGAGAGGTTGTACCAGGTGCAAGAGGGTCTAGACAAGGCTGGAATGAGAAAATGACACAATGCAAAAATGACACGATGACAATGCCACAAGAAGAGCAACAACCCCCATGGCTGCCGCTGGTGATCACCAACAACCATGGCAAAAGACATTAAATGGTTATGGCACATCCCAGGTGCGATTCACTACAGGATCAAAGACAGAAGGGAGTGTTTCAGGTCAGGGTAATCTCACCTCGGATAGATTTGCTTTGATTGTCTTAATGGATTTTATATGTTTCAAGCAAAAATGATGTTTTGCCATAGGGAAAACACTCAGTTGAAGAATTTCCGATCAGTGTGACTCGCAAGGAAGCTTCTTCATTTAATCAAATACTTGTCAAGCACACTTCACACATCTCTCACAGCAATTAAAGGAGCCATTTTCCTGAAGTAAGGAAGGCGTTTGGTTAGATGTTATTTTAAATATAAAATATGACATGTTTTGTCAAGAGTATCTTTAAAATGACAGTCTTGCTTTATGCTCTGCTTTTCTCTCTGTGACTGACTGGTTAGAACTGAAATCACTTTTAGGGCAGTAATTTAGCATGTTTTTAATTAGTTTGCTATTTGCCTCTGACATTTTCCTCAATAAAAAACCCTAGAAAATATTTTTTTTCCTACAAAAGGAGCTACATATCAAAATTCAGACACCACCACGGAAAGGTGCAGTACATTTATGACCTTGTGTGATTAGTGATCTCTGAATCTAATCTTAAGGTACTTTAATGGACTATAATTATCTACAGTGTATAGTTACTGCCTTTCCTGAGATTGATTTAAAATTGCCTCAGGAGGCAAGTGCTGTGTAATTATCTGATAAGAACTAAACTTGATACTCTGACTGGAAACTTTTGGAAACACAAAAATAAATATAGTTTAGGACAAAACTTACTGCTGGCCGGCTTCAGAAATGAAATCTGTTCTCGCAGGCTGTCTCTGCAGTGGCAGATAAAGAAGAAAAGGGGAAAAGCTTACAACCATTTTCAAGATATCAGCCTAATTTAGCAAACTTAGTGGAAGGTGGGCTTGCCCTCTGCCACAGATGTTCTTACAGAATCATAAGCAGAAGAGAGGAACGTGGAGGAGAGAGACGTGAACTCCTCTTACCCAGATGCTAGACAATAGGTTTTGTACTAAAATAAACAAGGTCCTCCGGCGATTGTGTTTATGGAAATTAGCGACTGCAGGAAGGGAGGTAGGTTTTGCGAACATTCAGCAAGGCGTTCCCTGACTCTGGGAGTATGCACTCTGTGCTAACACCGGAGTTTCCAGAAGATGACGACCCCCATCCTAACGTGACGTTTTCGCTGGGGTCGATGACACAGCTAGAAGCAATGCGATTTCAGAGCTTCGCTAAATTCGTCACCTTTTAGTATTTAACATACGGTGCTGGAAGCACTGCTGAGTGTAGCGTGTTCTAGGAAAATCAGAGCATTCAATTGCTTTCAGATATATTTTTTAAAAATTCAACTTTCCTTGCACTTTTCCTATTATTTCAAAAGTCTCTTTGTTCTTTGGACCTATCACAACAGTCAGATATTCCTTGAGAAGTTTGCTGTCAGAGGCAGAATGGGACAGTAGACTCTCTTTATGTGTTCACTGCAGTAAGAGTTTGGGTGTTTGTGTCAAATTAATGAGGTGTCATCTCAAGGAATAATTGATTTTGTTTTTCTCTAAGAATATGAAGATACATAGATCTCATCTGTGCTGGGACAAGGAACAGTGGGCTTCAGGGTGAACTTTGGGATGCTTAGTTTGTGACTGATGCTTTTTCCTTTCTCTTTGCTTGCTGTTAGCCTGGCTTGGTTAGGGCTGAAATGTTGTGTTTAGGAAAATGGGGTGTGCTTGTGAGATGCAGAATGGGCCAAGCTTTTCCACGTTCAACCCCAGTCATGCCTCACTGTCCAAAATGCATTGACAAGAGTTTGTGCCAGTGGTACGGTGCCGAGGATAGCTGTGCTGTGCCTCCAAAGGCTTCAGGAGCTGACAGCAGTCAAGCTTAGGGCAGGAACACCATGCATATCCAAGACCGTGGTTAAAAATGAGAGATACAATAAGAGACCACACGGAGCCTGGAATTACAGAAATTTCTTTTAACCAAATGCTTGCTTTCTGTGAGAGCACCTTTCCACTCCTTTTAGGTATTAGTCATTTATCTGCTGGGTTATCTAAATAGATAATAACCATGCCATGAATAAAACCCAATCTATCTGCAAATCATGGAATATAAGAAATCACTATGTTTTCAGGTTCAGACCCGTGGACAACTCAGCTCAGTTTCCTGTCTCTGAGAGATACTAGCGTGTGATGCACTGAAGAACGATGCAATATTATCTTATGGCAAAAAGCAGGTTGTCTTTAAGCTGGATGACGTGCCGGTTATCTCCTGCAGTCTTCTAAAAGTGGCAGTGATAATTTTCTAACACAAAAGCTGTTGTACCTTCCAGAGCGTAACTCAATTTTGGACATTTTTATGAGGAATGAAGGTAAATCAGTCTGTGAAATGGAAGTTGTTGGTTGCTCAAGGATTACTGACTCTGGCTAGATTTTAGTTGATGTAGACAGGAGGCAGTCCATATGTGCTTAATTCTTAAAAAAAGGTAAATATCTTAAAGCGAAATAAGTTAACAGATAAAAAACAGTTGAAAGGAAAATTTGAAAGAGTAAAATGTGAACGGGGTTTGGAGCTTGGAGGGTCTTCCCACCAAAATGCCACAATTCAGCAACTGGGGTGAGGGGGCGGGGAGAAAAAAAAGAACCACTTCTGGCTTAAAGTCTATTCTAGTTCAGTACAGAAGTGAAGGAAAAAGTTAGAAATAAAAAGAAAAAAAAGCAGTGCAAAAAGGGACAAAAAAGGAAATTAGCTGGCAATATGATACAGAATCTAAAAATACTGAGAAAGAACCACGCCTGGCAGAAAGATTTTCTTATGTATCTTTGGAAGAAGAAACTTTTGAAGTGTTACAGGCCCACTCATAGATGAAGATGATAAAATCTCTAACAGTGATTCAGAAATGGCAACATGATTAAATATTTAGAAAGAACAACCCTCCACATGAAAGTCCACATGTTGTCTGAGTATTTCCGGCTTGGTCAGCATGACATCAGTTGTGGGTCTCATACGGTATTCAATTCATACAGAATGAGAGGATGGGAATAAAACGAACACCAAAGAGCATGGTTTACAGAAATAGATTCTTGCCAAGCAAGACTTGTTTAATCATGATGAGATTACAAATTTAGGTGGCAAAGGAAGCGGTGAGCTTGGTATACTTAGTCTAGTAGACTTCTGTAAGGCATTACATTCCGTAAAAGAATTAGTGATACTGTATCACGGAACTTCATATTAATTGGATTAAAACCTGACTGACACAGCTGAAGAAGTAGTTACTGTACAATAACCATCAGATTTTTTTTTTCTTTTCTTTTTTTTCCCCATAACTGGGGTCTGCATGGGTTAGGAGAAAGCAGAAGCTATTCAATACTTTTATTTAGAAGCAGTGCAAACTCATTGCAGACAAAGTGTAGAGATGACAGAGGGCTGATGAAGTGGTAAATAATGAGGAGGCTTGGGAACGATCTAGATAGCTTGACAAGTCAGCCCACTCAAAATGAGTTTGTTTTAATATCATCAAAGTAAGGTCAGGCAAGGTTTATACCTTTTTTTTAGAGCAAGTGCTGCAGCTGGAAAAAACCAGACAGTGTTCAGGTGTGTAAGCCCTTCTTAAGCTCATACATATAGGACCAAGGAATGGAAAGCAAACGTATAAACTAGTTTATCTTCAGATCAGTGAATACCATTTAACCCCACCCCCCAAAAAAACCAAATCAAAAAACAGACCAAACTAAACCCAGAAGTAGTAATTCAAGGCTTCTCAGCAGCGCAGGTAAAATATAAGCTTTGCCATAATGATAAAATCGATCCCAACAGAGGGTGGGTGAGGTCAAAGGGGGTTTCAGGGGACTGGAAGGGTCCATGGGACCCCTGTGAGGGGCCTCGCAGCAGCAGGTAATGTGGGATTCTCGGTGGCATTTTGCTGAGGCATTTGGAGATAAGACAGGGATGGCAAGGTGTTGTGGGGGTTAGTCCCTGCCTTCCAGCCCACTTCTGGGCCTGATTCCTACAGCTCCGTGTTCCCCCCTGCCCGGGGAGCGGGATGCCCGACGGCGGCTTGCTGCTCTGCAGGGTGTCGGGCAAGCTCCCAGCTTGGGAGTGATGCTGCTGTTTCACGGGGGCTGGCTGCCGGGAGAGTTCAGCGAAGAGAAGCCTGGCCTCTTCCCACCTCAAGCTCCAGACCGGTCCTTAGTGGGGAAGCGAGAGTATTTTCTACTGATGCGCAATGCGGTTCTATACGGTGGCTGAAGTTTTGACTGGGGTACAAATATAAGCAGAGTTGCTAGATTTTTGTTCTAGATATATAATTTACTAGCTGTTTTGAAGCAAATGTCGCTTTCTTTTTATATTTACGAACAGCTGGGGCTCATGAGGCAGCTGTTTAAGGAACTGTATTTACTTTTAGATGTAAACAAAATATTAAAGTGCCCTCCAGAAATCTCTGTGCTCACACAAACATCTCATATTCTGTCTTATTTGTATGCGTGAGTCTGTGGGTCGCTGCAGCTTGTTTCTGTCTGATACATTAGCTCTCCCTATGTGACAGGCTCTCTCTAGATAAAGCAATCTGCAGAGAGTGGACACACAATTGCTGGAGGGCCACTCCAGAGATGTTGTTATGGAAAAAAATTTCCTTTTTCTTTCCTAGTAGATGAGGAAGGTGAAAAAAAATCTCCTTAAACAAGAACTTTCCTTGCTGGCAAAATCTTGGTAGATTTTCCTTATGAAAGAATTAAGGAAAATTAAAATAGGCATTTTGCACAACTTAGAAGAATGTGATGGAAAGATGCAATGCTGATAAGCCAGATCCTATTCTCCTTACTCATGCTAGCACCAGCAGATGCGGGAAGACATGCTTTCTTTAAACCTGTTACATATACTTGCTCACAGCCTTAAAATTCTCCCTGAGTCACGCAGACTTTCCCGCCGTCCAGGGAGATTGCCATTGACCTGTGTCCTGCTCCCATTTATTTTAAAAATACAGAGAAGAGGACACTCTTTCCTGGAAGGTTAATTGGAGTGTTCAAGGTTTCTAGATTGCAACTTTCATTTTCACTAAATTATTTCCTGTACAATTGCCCGACAAGAGTCTTTTTAAGGGCTTTCCTTGGGCTTGTCAAAGGACTGGATGGGAGACACACAAAGCACATCTTTTGAACGCAGAACGTCAATTTGTCAATTCGGGTGAAAATCCTCGCAAACAGGTCTACAGACATGTTAGAGCCAGGTGGAGGGAGCAACTGAGAGTGATGACCTGATAACTGGTTCCAGAGATTTTCCTCATGAAGGGGTGGGGAATTGCCCACGAACTGCATCGGGGCGTCCCTGGGGCTTTCCTGACATACCACAGGAATTTTGGCCTTTCACCTCTGCAAGAACGAGCATGACATTTTAGTAGGAGTCAACTTCCTCGAAATGTGTTTTTTGCTTTTTTAATCCTTTGAGCTTCAGCTGAGATCAGAAGAAGGTTGTAGGTGGACACTTCTCTATGGCATTCCGGCCCTTCTGGTTCTGGCCATATACAGAAAGAGTGAAGAGGGATGAGCGTAGTGGGGACTTAATTTAATGAGGGGGCTAAACCACTCCTCCTTCATTGGCACTGGCTTCTTGGCAGGTGGGCTGGAGGTGACAGCACTCACTCAGAGGAGCAAATGGCAGGTATGGGAAGGCAGGTGGGAATTACGGCACTGCATGGGGACCACAACACGGCCCAAGATGGGGCTTGTGAGAGGCAGAGGGCTTCAGCCTCTCCTGTTCAAAGGCCTTCATCATGTGACTAGGAGGAGCCTCACCTTCCTCCCTCCCATGCCTGCCTTTACATTATGGCTATGTCCATCTCGGGTGGTTTGTGTCTTCATCTGGGCTCTTCTGGAGTGACTGACATGCATCTAGCAATGATGTGTACTCTCCAGCTACACTAACCTTATAACGTTGGCGTTCTGAGACAGCCTAAGTTTATATTCACTCAAACACATTATAAATTTGAGCTATATCCATATTATCAGAGGAAAATTTTTATGATTACATGACAAGATGCCAGAAAAAAACCAAACAATCTGAGACCTACGAAAATCAGCAGTATGTGCTGAGAAAAATCAATAAGTAATTTGCCCAGAGAATCCCAAAGAGAATGCATGTTTTTTGAGACTTAGAATAACTTTTGCTTATTGATTCCTAAAATCTCCTGAACAGGGAGAAATGTAAATACAGGGATCCTGCTCCTCGGGTGTTCAGTGGGAGGAGGATCAGGCCCTGAGCTGGCAGCTTTGGGATTTAGAAAGGTATGCTCTGCTGCTTAATGAAACTGTTTAATTAGAAAACTTTGTCACAGCCTATATGTGGCTTGAAGGCAGTTTTATCAAACAGGCTGAATAATTCTTTCCAACCATTAAAGCTGATTGGTATTCTTAGCTTTGAAGGGAGAGAAACACGGAGAGCACTGATAATGAGAGCTGGGCAGCATTCGGGGAGTCACCTTTGTGGGGTCTGTTGGAGTCTTTGTCTTTTGAGCAGGTACTTGTGGCTTCTTCAGGCCTTTTTCCACTTGACAAGCCAAAATTAAACTGAAATGTACATAACTGCATATTTTGACTGGGTTTGAGTCAAGACTGTGCAAAGCCAGAGTGTTGAATCAGAACTAATTTAACTCAATATGACCATGCATGTAACCATGCCTACTTTTAACCAGTTTAACTCTATGTTCACATTGGTTTTTATTTTAATTTTAAAAGCTTCTGGTTCTGTTGGAGAATGGAGTATCTAGTGCTAATACAGCCTATGTTTCTGAGTTTTTTTCTAGAGAAAAACAAAGGAAGCATAAATTAAGAACCTAATTTTTTAAACACAACTTTAGCACAATTTTAAGTGAAGAAAAACCTTTCCTTTTCAAAGTAATTTGTTTGAAAGTATAAAACTCACATTTTGCATATTCTCTCTTATTCACACCGCTGGATAGTAAAGAGCAGGAGGGGCTGTCCACAACTGAGAGTGACAATCCTCTTATTCCTAAAATGTCAAAGGAACAATCTTGTGTTATATCTTGTTTGATTTTTTTAAAATGTGAAAATGTATCCAAAATGTTGAAAATTAATGTGAAAAGAAAGTGAAAAATTATGGCAAACACACCCTTCTCTGTTCTTAAAAACATCATTGTTTTCACATTCCAATTATTCAATTGCTCCTCCTGAGTTAGTATGGTGCCTGATCTAATTTTACTACTGGATACCTCGTATCATTGTTCTCCAAAACTCAGGCTCATTTCCATCACGTCACGAGATTCACCTCAGATAGAAACAGGCTGGGTTATACCTCAGTGTATAACAAAGAAAGATGGTGTTCAGGGCCAGGCTGGATGGGATTCTGAGCAACCTGATCTAGGTGAAGGGGTCCCTGGTCATGGCAGGGAGGTTGGACTAGATGACCTTTGACGGTCTCTTCCAACACAAGCCATTCTACGAGTCTGTAATTCTATGGTGTTTAAGGGACATCTAGGTCAAAGTCAAAGTGATAAAGCAGAGATTGCTGCATTTGGATCTAGTCATCCACTTCAGCTGGGAATTTTTTTGGATTGGAGTTAATATCCAAATCTAACCCTTCCATTAAAAGTTGAGACAAAAATTTCTTAGATAAGTATAGCACCTGGATAAGCATTGAACAGATTCTGACTGTGGTCATAAAGGAAGACTATTCAGAAGATTAGGAAGAATTGTTTCTAAAAGGACCAATTCCACCTTAATGCCGTTCTTGTGCATTTCATAACATTAGATCCATAGAGTCAGATTTTTAAAAGACATGTAAGAACCAAGTATAAAAAAAAACTTGGGCAAGAGTTTTAGAAATACTCCGTGACCATCAGCACAGACTTTGTTCCTGTGGGCATATTTTGTGAAGCTTATCAGCATGATGGATTTTTTTTAACATGTGGCTCTATCTAATAAAAATTTCCCTTGTTACTGCTTGTGTCCATTGCCTCTTATGCTCTTGCTGCACACGTCTGAGAAGTGTCTGGCTTGGTCTTCTCTATGAGGTAACTGAAGTCTTCCCTTCTCCAGGTTGGATAGTGGCAGCTCTCTCAGCCTGTCAGTTGTCACATGTCAGGTGCACCAGTCCCTTAATAATATTTTCGGCCCTTCACTGGCCTCTCTCCAGTATGTCCATGTCTCTCTGGTACTGTGGAGCCTAGACCTGGACACAGTGCTCCAGGTGTAGCCTCACCAGTGCTGAGTAGAGGAGAAGGATCACCTCCCTTGACCTGCTGGCAACTCTCCTTCGAGTGCAGCCCAAGACACCATTGGCCGCTTTTGCTGCAAGGACACATCACTGGCTCGTGTTCAACTTGGTGTCCACCAGGACCCCCAGGTCCTTCTCTGCCAAGAACCTTTCCAGCTGGTTGGCCCTCAGCCTGTACTGAGATTATTTCACCCCCGGGGGCCGGAGTTTGCACTTTATTGCCTTTATTGAATTTCAGGAGGTTCATATTGGCCCATTTTCCATCCTGTTGAGGTCCCTCTGAACTGTGGCCAGACCTGCCAGCGTATCAACATCTCTTCCCAGTTATGAATCACTGGTGAATTTGATGTGAGTACACTCTACCCCATCAGCCAGGTCATTTAATATACTCATTGAGCAATATTGGCACCAGTATTAGTCCCTGAGGGATAGAAATCGAATTTACAAGTTGCCTTTCTTAAAGAAAATCCATGGAGTTTTTCGGTGACTGCTGCTCCTGACTGTGGCAGCTCCATTTGTGGACAGCCACAGCAGCTTCAAGACATCAGCAGTCTTTCAGATGTAAATGGTGAGTAACTTATGCTGCACCTTCTTAGCGATAACAAACAATTTCAGTCTCTCACAGTGTGTTAAAGAACATTAACAGCACTAATGGCTTTGGTATATTTAATACACTTTTGATTTTTTTTTCAGGATATCTGCATCAAGTTTTGAGAATAGACTTGCCTGAGCAATGGTGAGAAACCCAAATAAGAAGAGAGCTCAACAGCTCCAGGGTCCCAGCTCGCCCTACCCAGTTAGGGGGACTGGGTGCTGTGCCCCAAAGTTTTATCTGCCCCCCACCAAATAACTTCTGTGAGTCCCATCCCAAGGTTACTCATGGGATTATTAGGGCGGGGGAGCATGTTTTCCTCTAACGTCTCACAGTGTTACGGGGTTCAAGACAGAGTACAGCATTTTGTGAAATAAACTCAGGGGGCTTCCCTCTACACACACGTGATCTTTGGAGATAAAGTTTTGCACTTCAGTAGGGTTTCTCTCTTTTATGGGGCAGCTGATTTGAGTAGAGTTTTGAATGAGCTCATATTCATTTAAGGAAATAAATTTTTCATCTTTTCAGAGATTCTCTCTTACAATGGAAACCTCTTACTCTTGGGTTTTAGGAAGCAAGGGACAAAAGAACCCTTGAGCAGCTGTTTTTCAGTGAAACACTTTAAACAGGTAAGAATGGTTATTCTGAATTGGAAAACAGACTTACTTACCACAACTACTATTACTACTGCTAAAAATCCTTTAACTGGAAAACAGGACATGAAAACCTTTTAGCTAAAACCTTGCAGATGAGGCACAGTGGGTACTAACTAAAACCCACTTTCTGACAGAAGAAGTTTGTGTAGGATAATTAAAACCTATGTGGGAAAATAGCTTTGTTCAAGATAGGGAGCTTCTCCTGGACCCAGTGTAAATGTGTTCAGACGAAGACAATTATGCTGATTTTTGAGGACTTTGCCTTACGAGCACCGTATTGCTGGCTGAGGTGCTCCTCCTGCTTCTGGCAGTGTTATTTCTTCAGCAGAAAAAAGGTGATAGACATCTCTTCCAGCTAGTGCCTGGGATGGTGGTGTCTTTCTGGTGCCCTTCCCAAGGCGGTGCCAGCGGAAGAGATACCTCCACTCGCCACCTCCGGGCTTTCCCAGGCACAGTGGTTTTCTGATGGTGCTGCACCACCTCCTGGGTCTGCTCCCAGAGACCAAGCCAAGCCACTGGCTGAGTGATCTGGTATGGCTGGGCACATGCGAACGCTTTGAAACAGAGCATGGAGCTACTGCTAATGGACAGACCTATGGTGGGCTGTGCCACTCCGCCTTGTGCATGCTCTGCTTATTTCTCCCCGATTTGTTCTATTACCCTTGATGCATCATGACATACGAGCTCGGTGAGGGAGCGGATGGGTTTTTACAACCACTACCATTTGCTCTGCCAGCTGGAACTTGCTGGATAGGAGTCTATATATCTGCTTTTACACCATTCACAGACCAGAGTCTCTTGTGTCACTGCACTGAAGCCCTATTTCAGCAAGGCATGAAAGAATATGCTGACTTCAAAGTGTATGAATAATATCATTGAAATCATGTGTTTATAGTAAGAATATGTTTCATGGATGCTGATGAGCAGCTTACTTCTGACAGGTTGTGCAGTGGAGTCGCAGGGTACCGTGACGCCCCATGCTTGTGTAGTATACAGGCATCTCAGGCCAGCGCAGAGGGGCTGGTCAAACCACAGGCATTTCTTAGTGCTGGTTTTAGCTACTCGGTGTCAGTCCTCTCAGGACCCCACGTGACTGTATTTTTCATAAATCATTATCTATCAGTGCTAAAACTGCCCAGACTTAATAGTGGAAGCAGTCTGCAAAGGTAAGAGCAACATGGCACAGTAGCTGGCTGACAATTTTCCAGACTGTAAACCTCTACCACAAAATCTCTGCAGTTTGTCCCTTCCTCTCAGTGAAAAGATTTTGTCATTTTTCTGGGTCTCTGTAGGAATCTGTCTGCAATTGTAGTAATTTTCCTAACCAGTTACGGACATTTGGCTAAAATACCTTACAAGGATGAGGTAAATGGTAATTTCTCTTGCCTGTCCAGCTCAGGGTGTTGTAAATGAAAATATCCATAGTATTTATATCTGTTATGTTAAAATTGCTGCCATATGTCTCCCAGTGCCTTAATAACAACAGCAAATCAGATATTGTTTTTTTCCACAGTGCTGGACATTTTCATCCTGCTGTGTTACTTCTTTTTATTTTTTGTATTTTAGTTTCTGCTATTAGACCAGGCCCTGGCATTTTGCTAAGTAAGAAGCTAAGGCTGCTGATTTGTGTAACACCTGTCATAATTTTAAAGCAGGCCGACAGCTTTAATAAAACCTTTTTGCAGGGAAAGAAAGAGCCGTATTTCACGGGGTCCGGTGGGAAAGCGGGCATCTCCATTCCCTGTCGCATCCTGCCTGTCACTGCTTAGCACGTGGCAGTGCTGAATCAATAATTGCTGCTCTCACCACCTCCAAACTCTCTCTTGGTGGCTGGGAATTTAAACAAGTAACTCCCAAAACAGTACAGTCTTTGCATGCTTGTTAGCTTTCTTCTTCCCCTTATGTTTTATTGGGAATGCTGTATGCAGTTCATTACAATAAATGCTTTGCCACATTAAATTTTCTCCAATATGTTTTGGCAGCTGCATAATAGATGGATGGCTTCTCTCACTACAGTGCATGAGGACCTTAAATTATGAATACATTTACCTTCAGGTTTGGAGATTTTGGGGTTTTTCTTGAGGTGAGTGGACTCTTTTATACGGGGAAATGATGCTCCCAGGTCTGAGTTCTTCAGGGAACACAGTGGGAACTGGATGAAGTTGGCTGTGATTAAGAAGAACACGGATACCTGCAACCCAAGTATGTTATGTGCTTCAACACCACAGAAATAAGCAGCTGGAGGAAGGAGACCGTGTCTTACCCTGACCTCTCCGTGGAAGGAGGCAACAGGCAGTTGCACAAGGTTTCCCCTCCTGCACGTCTCCTCTGAACAAATCGTCCCATAACAAAGTATTGAGGCCATCATTTGCACCTCTTTCTTGGGGCTGGTAATCAGGAAATTAGCTGAAGTCCGAGCAATGAGTGAAGGCCAGCGCTGATGTAAATAAGGTTCTGGGTTCTGTTGGCTATAAAGGAAAACGCAAGGTGGAAGTTGAAGGTGGAAGAATGTACGTTAAGGTCTCCTCAGCTCTCTCACACAGACAAGATCTCCTTGCTCATTTTAAGTAGTTAAAACATTCAGAGTGCTGAATGGACTGAAGTATAAAATATTTAATCAAGTTTTCCTTATGATAAGCAATAATCACAATGAAGAAAAGGGACTGGACCACACTCTTTGAGGAAACCAAAGAGTGCATATTAAGTTCTTTCTGTCACCAAGAAAAAAATAATCTTAGCTTTCTAAAATATGTGGGTGTCATTTGATGTGTGTGTACCGATAGGCTGCCCTAGGAACTAGGGGACGATTTTGAACAAACGCAGTTCTGCCCTGCAAGATGCCAAGTGTTCCTGGTTACACAGCGAAGTCCAATATTTTAAAGGCATTCAGACATTGCACTTCATCATGTTATAAACCTCTAGTTTATGCTAATCTATATTGCAAAGTCTGCTTTTCAAAAATGACCTTAAGCACTTAACATTTTAAATATTTTTTAAGAATAATATTCTTTAAAAATAAGAATATTTAGGTACTTAAATACCTGTGCTTTCCAGAAAAAGCTCAGGAGGAGATGCAAAGCCAGGCTTGAGAAAAGAAGGAACAGAATGCTTTTCCTAGGTGCTTGAAGGGGTGGTGCAGGGCTGGTGCAACCCAGGTTTGTGGGAACCTGAGCCACAGCACTGACGGTGACCCTGAAGGGAAGGTCTCACCCTGCAGTATCACAGGGGACAACGGGGAGAGGGCGCAGTTTTCTACCAACCCTTTTAGTTGCTTTCTGTCCCATTTGAATTGTCTTTATTTTAAGAAAGGTTCACTGATGATTTTTAGTCTAATTTGACTTTTGAGGTTAAGACCTATTTCTGGTTCCAAGAGTAGACTTAGAGAAGGGCTATGGCAGTTCAGAGCTTAGACGGGCCTCAGGACCTTGTCACGCCTGTGAACGATTGGCAACATGAAGAGATTTTGGTTATGCCCATTTTCCATTTACTCTTTTTGCAGGCTAGAAAGTGTGGTAATGTCTGAAAACTAAACAGAGGGCAAGGGGTAGGTTTGTATTTTCTGTCATATTTTCTGTCATATCAGGTTACTAAGCCATGACTGCAATCCAGGTGGTCAAGTAGTATGAATAAATGAATAAGGTTGATACGAGTCCAACTTTTATGTGTTAGTTTATTTATTTACAGACACTGCACTGAATTTTGGGCAAGCGTTCAGGCCTCTGCTAAACGTACTGACACGTACTTTTGTTCAGGCTTTCTCATCTTTCCATTTCAATGGGTCAAAGTCCACCGATGCTCTGGGATCTTGCCATTCCTTCAGGACGTGGTTTTCAATAAGGCACTGGGAACCTCTGTTCATGCTGATTTCCTGTGTTCTCCTATTACTGATCCTTGAAGTGATGGAAGAAACCAAAGGAGCTGTGGCTTCCTCCAAAATCTCCACCATTCAGAAAAGATGGTAATAAGCCACAAAAACAGAACTCTTGTTCTTCCAACCCTACAAAGTGCTCTGTAAGCACCTAGTCACACAAAATAACAGAAGGATTCTGTACAATGCGCGTTTAAACATCATATGACCACTGCTGCTTTGGAGATACTATGGAGATACTATGTCTGCAATATTTCTTCACAGTACTCCATGTGGGTATTTTGTACCACTTTTCAGCTAATCGCATCAAGGAATTATTGTTTATACTGGTTCCCGTGTCAGCCTGTGGAAGGAGGTCTGATGTAGCTGAGTGTATAGCTCGGCTCATCTGCATTTCTTCTAAGGGTGTGGGCCAAATAGTGATCTCAGGCTACAGCACAAACTGACAGCCCAGCTAATACCCCAGGTCCCTGGTAGTCTTACTCCAGCCGTCAACCCCACCCACAGATACTGCTGCATTTTTTATTACTGTGCTTACAGCACTGTAGTCTCACCACTGTTTTTCTGGAGCATCTCCATCCTAAAGATCAACCTCGTTGTTTTGCCAGGGGGAATGTTCCTCGCTCAGTGTTGTGAACAGATATATTCTTCAAAAAGTCCAACAAATTAACAAGTTACATATTCGTGTCTTCTGACACAAAAAAAAGTTATTCAGAACTCGTCTTTACTATACAGTACTTGTCCTTGCTTTCCACCCAGGCACATACTGACACAAAGCCACGGTTTTTGCAGTGCCTGATTAGTGCTGCCAATTTCCCAGTAATGACTTGGATAACTGGTACTATACTGGCCATTTCAGGGTGCTTTACCAGCTATAGAAGTTGAAAACCTTGGCTCTAGGTTTCCAAACCTTGGTTTACACACAGAAGAGACCTTGCGGTAACGTAACTGTTAATAGGTTTGCAGAAAGAAACAAGCGGTGCAAGGGAACGCTAATGAAGCATGGTCTGCTCCAGTGTTCGGTTATTAGAGGTAGATGGTGCTGTTGACCAAGAAATTGTGCCGCAGAGACTGCGGCACTCCTGCTGCCTGAGACAGACGCCCACGGACAATTGCAATAATTATGGCTCTCAGAACTCCTCTGAGATCAGCAAGTATTATTCTGGGTGGAGACGCTTCCAGAATTTCAAGTAGCTTTATTATGATTTTACTACTAGTTATATGTGAGTTGTGGTTTTGGAGGAGGATAATCAACTTCACGCGCGCTTCTAGGTACGTATGAACCGCCCAAACCTTTAGCGGTTACAATCCTGACCAGAAAAATCTTCTGGGAACAGTCTCTTCCAACATGTTGGTGTGGAAATTTCAGGTTCCCAAACATATCTGGGAGATGCAGAGATAAAACAAAAGCACAAATTGTTACATGGAGGTAATGCTGTTTCTGAGGGGCAGAGTGGCTCTCTACTTGGCATTAATCATACGTTGTTTTACAAGAACACTTAGAGGTGCTCACCACACTCCAGGCTTCATTGTACATGTTAAAGGTGGAATAAAAACAGTCCTTGGCCAGCAGGATTACTATTGCATATAAGTTTATGAAGGGTGGGGAAAAGGAGATGGCATTTTAAATGTGAAGTCTGACATTCTTAGTGGCAAGGTACACTCAGCAGAATAAAAACTGTGTGTTTACAAAGAGCTCGAAGGAAACCAAAGGTTGTATTTGATAAGCTGCATGAGACAGTCGTAACTATCAAGAAGGTCATTCACACTAACAGGAATGTACATTGGGGCAAAGCAGTTTATGATTTCAGGCAACACCCTGCTCTCCCTCTGTTCAACTTACGTTGACAGAATTGGATCAGGTCCCCGACGAAGAGTATGTGTAAGGGACATGGTCAAGGATATGCAGGCAGCTGAGGCGGGAGCTGAACCTAGGAGGGTCCTTACCTTTTCATAAAATAATCTACCTTCTTTTTACATAAGCTCTGTAAGTGCTATTTTTATGGTTATGATATTGCTGAGCCCAAATGTTGGAGAATGATGAAATCTAATAAACATGCCGGGCTGTTTTATTTGTCATTAGATTCTGAACACTTTAGGATTCACTTGGGTCACATTTTGAAGCTTTTCTCTGCAGCTATCGGGGTTAGCAATGCCATTTTATAAAAACAAGACTGATCTATTCGCACATTCACAAGATTCCTGAAACTAAAGCTTTAAGAGCCAGCTGTCACAAAAGCGCTTGGCACAGCCAACGCTGCTGAGGAACGAAGGAGCTCACTGCAGATTCGTGTGAGCTGAATCAATATCAAGGGCATGCAGCTAAGGACTGTGATTTTATTCCTGTTTTTTTGGTTGAGTAAGTTCTCTGCAAGATAAATCTAAAACCTCAGAGATTTTTTCCTTTATCTAGTCCTCCTTTAGTATGTCTCAAGTTTCTCAGAACCAGGTTAAAAGTATAACCGAGAAAAAGCAAAAGTCTTCATTTGTGATATAAAAGTCTCTAAAACAAAAATACTTTTATAATTCTTCCTTCACCTTTCCTTGTGTTCCTCATGTTCTTATATTAATTTTTAAGGTGCAGGGGAGACAAAGGCAGGGAAATTCAGCTTGAAATTTTTTTCAAGGCTCTGTGAATTTTCAGTCACTAACCTATAGGTTCAATTTTAGGGTTGAAAACTCAACAAAGAAATCTGTGGCTTCTAACTAAATGCTTTTCTTGAGTGCAGTGCTATTTTTCCCTAGACAACAGAATTATACCCATTGGGGTTTTTTGTCCTCTTTGTGGTGCTTGTGTATGATATCTCACTAAATATGATCTCAGAAGAGTATCTACTGAAAAATATTATCAGGCAAAAGATTTATCGTCTCAGTAGCCAATTTATGATGGATAAGTAAGATGAAAACCAAAGAATAATGGAAAATCTCACTTATTCTTACATTGTCAGTGAAAGAGCTATAAGCCAGATTCATGTGATATGGAGTAAATATTTATTCCTAGTTAAAGCCATTTTAATTGACTGTAGTTGATCAGTATTCCTGGTTCAGTTTTATGGTTTGCTTTTCCCTTTTTCTTCTTCCATGTATCTTCTCTTAAGATGTCTTATTTTTAATCAGTGTATTTTGTGATGACTACTTCACTACACCTAACTGCTTCATTAATCTGAGCAGTCCTCTGTTTTTGCCACTGTCTAAACCAGATGCACCTCAGCTGCTGTGACCTGCTGTAGTGTGGCGTGGTGTTCCCTCCAGCCTTGCCAGAACCAGGAGGCAGAAGAGTAAAGGTGACCTTGCAGTAGATCAGAACCCTTAACACTCTTTGGAACGTCTTAAAGGTTTAGTTATAAATTAAGCTTTGGGATCTTGTTTTCCTGATTTGGGGTCTAAATCAGGAATAGTCCATACCTAGCAGGAAAACTGCTTTCTTATGAAAGCCTGGTCCCCATTATTCAACTCAGATGCATGTAGTCCAGGCTTAACTGACACCTGCTTCTTTCTTACCACCATTTTTTTCTACATTTCAATGCATTTTCAAACTCTGATTAGATATGAAATGTTAGTCTTTAAGATTGGGTTGATCATAATAACAATCCTAAGATAAGCTTTTGCTTTTTTCTTTTTTTTCATATATAAAATCAGTAAACCCATTGGTATTTTACTGGTAAATAGCTCATTCTGTTGAAGTCTTGAGGATATTTAAGAATTATCGGTATCAAATCTCCTCTTGACAGGGGACGAACACAAAGCTTTTGCTGTGTCTAGCAATCTTAACTTAGAGTTATATGGTCTGTTGGCCTCACTGCCCTTTGGGAAGAAGTTGTTTTTGCTCTCCTGTTGTTTCAAATCTTAAGAGATATGAGCATGGTCCAGGAGCACATTGTACAAACCCAGGACAGAAATGTTCATAGAATCATCATAGAATCACAGAATAGTTTGGGTTGGAACGGACCTTGAAGATCATCTAGTCCAACAACCCTGCCATGGGCAGGGACATCTTCCACTAGACCAGGTTGCTCAAAGCCCCATCCAAACTGGCCTTGAACACTGCCAGGGAGGGGGCATCCACAACTATTGTTATCCCCATTCAAGGGGACAAGCTGCTTGTGCTGGGGCCAGCTCTGATACGGTGCAGCCACCATGACCTCAGCCCAGACCGCTGTGATGCAACTGGTGGGACAAAGCTGGGAGAAGTGGTGGGGTTTCTCCACCTCTGCTCAAGGCTTGACTTCAACTCAGGTCCTCACCCCTGGTCCTTGCCTGGGCTACATGGCAGCTATGTCTGTGCAGGACCTACACCGCCACGATCCCAGTGTGATCCTAGCTTCGTAGCTGGACCTTGGACCATCCTCGTCCCTATGGACTTGCTCAGCAATCTGGGCTCTCGGTTGACACTTGCCACTGTGCTCCCTGACTTGTGTGACCAACGGAGAGTGTTTTGCTGCTTATTAAATCGTTTGTATTGCTGAAAAAGCTGTGTTAATCCTTTAAACCACATCAGAAATAATATTTCAATGCTAGTCTGAGCTAGGGCCTAAAACCTGCCCCTTTATCTTCTTTGGGAAGTGTGTGATCAGCTCAGACATGAGCTAAAGGCAACTGAAGATGGTAATACATGACCCACTGTTAACGCTGTTAACGCTGTTAACAGTGTCAGTCAATTTAGCGCAGATCTTGTATAATATTTCCAGTTAGGAGTATTTCATGTTGAAAACTGCCATGAATCTCGATGATGCCTGGAAAAACAGTAATGATTCTGCGTGTGCTTTTAAGCAGAGTTAATTCTTCAAAAGAGAAACATTTTGGCTCTGATGGTACCACCTTGATCCTGGGACTAACAGTGAAAACAAAGCAAGTTCTTATTTTGACATTTAGTCCAAAGAAGCACGAAAACACAATTCAGTGATCATTTGACAATAAACATTTCAGGGAAGATTCAGGAGGACATCCTGATTTATAAGAATATGCAGTTCTATTTTTTTTCAAAATCTGAATGTGGAAAGTAGATTTTTAAAAGGCTAATACCTTTCATTGACAGCCTATTTCAGAAAAAAAAATAAATTAAGCCAGTCACTTCATTAGAAAGACTATAGAGGGGTGGTTCAAGATTGTATTTCCACCAGAGCCTAACAAAGGCTATTCATCAAATAAGTACCCCAGGTTGCAAAGCTCCTATTTCACAAAGCAATATATAATTAATACAACCTTAAGGATGTATGCTATAAATCCTGATGAACCTTTAATGACAGTGTGAGTATTACGGACTGGGTAGCTCTGGGCACATAAAACAAAGTGGGTTGAAGACAGGACACACTGGAGGGAAAAAACTACCTAGATAATTAAAAAGGAAAATATTCCTTCTCCTTCCCCCTTGTTCCCCTCTTATCCCCGTGCCTAAATACAACCTTTCACATCGTAATTGATTTATATGTGGGCAAACATCACCTGGATGACTTACTTTTAAAAGGATTTTAATGCTTGGAAAGTACTTAAACAGAGAACAGCTAGATTCATAGCTGGCATAACTCTGCACAGCTCTGCTGAAGCCAGTGGATTTATAACGACTTGAATACTTAGGAACCAGGTTTAAAATATGCAGCTACAGAACTGTAATGCTTCCCACTCAGTAAAAGTTTTCCTTTGGGTAAATCTCATACTAGAAGACAAAACACCTCTTCCCTTTCACTAAGAAAAAATGGTGAATGGTTAATACTGGTCCTGTCAAAGATGCTCTGTGTCTCCTGTATATGGACAGTGTGGCTTAGGAAGATCTTACTGAGCACCAGGGTGTGGGACACAACGCTGTGCAGGGAACCGCGGTTTCTACTGCTATCTTTCTACCTTACCTTCCCTAATGTGATGGCAGAGATTTACTTTAAGTCTGCAGTGCAGCTCCGTAGCTGCTTCCTTGTCTAAAGAGACGATTTGTTCCCATCTGCTGCTGAAAGAGAGGACCTGGTCCTGGGGAGACGGAAACAAGTAGCTGAATTGTAACAGGAGCCCATGCACCACGGTCTTTGCTGTCCACGCTCTGCAAACACCCCCCCCCCCCCCGAACTATTTTACTGGAATGCTTTGAATAGGTTAATGCTTATGTGGGGAACCATACCTCTCAAACAGGATGGTCGATCGCTTTCCAGGTGGTGACAGAGTTAGTCGTGAAGGTCCTTGCAACGGTGTCTCCAACGGGATCCAGTTAGACTCCCCAAACCTGCCTTGTGGTCCTGTGTGAGCACTACAGTGAACACAGGATCCATTGTTATTTATTACCTTAAAGTAGGCACAAAACATCCCCTACCTGCTTTAGCTATATAAAAAAGGGCTGGTCTGCGTCACCATTCACTCCTGACTCTGCAGGAACAGTTTTTACTGACCAGTTACAAGTATCTTCTCTAGGTACAGTTTGGTTGATTCTGCAGCAGCCACTGCCTGGGGTTGATGCTAGGTCTGCGGAGCCTCCACCTCTGATACTAACCAAGACATTCAAGCATCAGTTGGTCTATGCGCGACAGGAGCTGCCTAGGGGAATCTCCACGACAGTCCAAAATCCCCTCCTGGAGCGTTCCCTTGACACTTCGTCAAATGGTTCCCCCTGAAACTGGCCGAGTTTAGTCAACCGCGTCACCTCCGTGCAGTCCATTGATTCAAATTTGTCTCATCTGAGGCTGTCTCCTCCCTGCAGAAATGGGCTGTGGAAGTCCTTGCCCACCCAGGGAATTAATGGCCAAGTGTTCTGGGAGTGCACAAAGGCACAGCCCTGATGCCCAGCTGCACCACAACTGTAGCTCTCATTCTCTCCTTAAGACTTAAATCCCATAGATTAAATTGTTTGGTGCAGACAGGGAGATGTCCCTCAGCTGTCCTGTGGCACACCACAACCTCCTCTTAGGGAGCCCCAGAAGAGGGCTGACAGAAAAAAGGACACGTCCGTCTTTACCTTGAGATCGCAGCCACAAGGTGAGACGACTAAACCGAGAACCTGGCCCAAACGGCGCAGCAAGAGGAAGTATCACATCTGTAGCACCAGTTTTTCCCTAAGAGTAAGGGACTTGAGGAAGTCTACTTGCTGCTTTGCAATGGACTCCAACTTCATCACTGGCTCTCAGCAGTGGAGCAAACTCAGGAGCAGCTAGATCTGGAGCAACTAAGATGTTCAGGGTCTTTTCAGGGTCAAGCCAATGCACTTTCATGAGACTGCTTTACATTAAGAGGTACCACAGAGGCCTTTGTACCAAAGAAAAAAAACCAAACCACTCTAACCCTTTAAAAAACCTTAAAATATAATTTGTGTGCAAAACATAGGCAGCGTGTGTTAGAAGAAAAACTCAGTTACGCACTACCGGTAGCCCCTGTGCTCATGCTGCTTATCAGCCCTTCCAAGATATCTGGCCAACAGCATCATTTGGGAATTTCAAGTAATACTCAGAATTCCTTTGGACATAGTGTTTCATTAGCTGCAAATTAATTGGATCTGTAGGTCAGTGTGAAGTGGATTACCACAGCTGAGGAAAGTGATGAGCATACTGCTCATTTCTAGCACATTAGTAAACCTCTCCTGGAAACAATGTCATTGGAATATTTCAACGTATGATGCATCCTATAAGTCTTACTATTTCAACAGTAGCCTGAGGCTCCAGTATCAATGAATGGATGTTTGGAACAATTACGAATTGCTTTTCATTGTCCCAGCCACCTATTGTAGATACTCTTGTTTTACTTTAGCCTGGTTTCCAGCATTTGTTTGATGACACTTCAGAAGCCACATGTCTGTATTTTAATAAAGGGGCTGAGCTCAGCATCACAAGGATGGATTTAAAGAAAGAAGGGGGAGAATGAAAGTATGCTTTGAAAGGACTAGTAGGGCATAGCTAAAGGCCCTGATTTTTTACCTTAATTTTAAGCAAGAAATGCTCAAAATCTACTGAACTTCTCAGCTTTCCTAAGATTTTTTGTAGCTCTCCATCTACATATTTACTACTTTTCCCCTGCTTTCTGTTTAGGGCTTCTTTTTGGTTTTTAGCAGTTTCCATGAATTTGTATAAACAAGTCCCTAATTCTTGTCATTTCCACTCTTACTCTCATCTCTCTCTGTTGCCTTCTTTTCAGTTAGATCCTTGCCAACAACATCCTTCCTCCCTCCCTCCTTTCCTTTTATTTAATTTATTTTTTTGTTGAAATAGAATATTACTGGTTCACCACAATGGGAACTGAAGAACACCAAATAAATCCCAATTATTCAGCGTGACTCAATATAGTATAGTAGTAGTATTTTAGACTGCCAAGTTGCATCCACAGACTCTGCGCGTGACTGTTGTAATCACAGATTTGGCCATCCTACTAATTAATGGATGTGAGATCAGGAATGTGGCCTTAAGCAGCTAATTAGAGATATCTAGGATTGAAAACATGCATTTCACTCACATTTTCGTTCTTATTTCTCAGTCCTGGTTGATCTACTCACTTTAGGGGAAGGAATGCATGCAGCCTGACAACAGCATCCGTAGCATCGTTTGCACTGAAAGGCTCAAGGCCAGGATGAAGATAAGTGCACTTTCCAGAGTGCGAACCAATTAGGGGACAAAAGGTCATGAAGGCGGTATCTTTGTGAAGAACTAATGTACAGTTAACAAGGTATCTTGCTTCCTCGTGTTTTCCTGAAATATCAGCTGTTCCATCGCTACTGGGTGAGTGGTACGGGTTGATTCAGCTTAGTGTTTCAGCTCGGAGGTTTACAAGTTTGCAGAATTTCATAGACTTCCACAATGCCCAGCAAGAGATGGGGATTCTTGCCGTTTCTATGAATTCGCTGCTTCCCTGTTGATTGAGTGTGTGTAATCATCATTTTCCGATACGCAAAAATTAAGAACAAATGCAGCCTAGTGCCTACACTCTGCGATAATTGATGCTGCTTTTATGGATTGTATTTTCTGTACTGAGGACCTTCTTGCTGAGCAAATCTGACAAATGAAAACACTTGCTGAGGTTTTATTTCTATGGCAATTTTCTATGTTTTCTTCTGCTAGCAATATCATATTTTTTGTTTGTGAAGGGAAGAGCTATTGTTCATCCTAGTTATTTGCCTCTTAGAGCTGAAGTAAAAATAACAGATATTGAGGACACATTAAAATGGAACCAGGTGGAAAAGAGCAGCTCTTAAAAAAAAAAAGATTAGAGAAAATTTTACAGACTTGCTTGTAGAAAACTTCTGCAAGTTATTCCACAAGACAAATGATGATTTAACTTGTTGGGATATTTAGCTCTTTTTATCTTGCTGGACATCTTAAAAAGTTAAAACATACTTTTAAGAATTCAATTTATTTGCATTACTCTGGTAAGTACGAAGTCTAGGCTTTCTGTTGTGTTGGAAATTCATAGCAAAAGGCATCTTTTTTCATGGCATATTAGGCAGATGAAGAGATGGGATATATTGGAAAAACTTGGGTGACAACCTGTGTTTTTCAAGGTTCCTCTCTAGAAGATCAATCAGCCTCTGACCCTTTTTTCATACCAGTCTTTAGGAAACAGATGATTCACGTGTGGCCCTGGGGAGATGGGTGAGTAGTACCAACAGGAACTGGATTCAGTCTGTCCAGGGTGCTTTTGTAAAGTGAAATAGCTGTGGCTTGTAGCTGCAGTTTTGAATCTGAGACATCATTGTTCTGGCCTCCACCGCTGGCGCCCGCTTGGGAGGGGATGCAACCAGAAAAATCTCATTTATTCCTTCTGGAAAAAATAGGCTCATCAAACATAACCATACATAGAATTGCCCACAATAAAGTGAGTAAAATGCAGTCACTGCATTTGCAAGATGACCAACACTACTTGCAGTAATGGTTTAGCCATTGGTGTGGCCCAGAAATACTGGTCATAAAGTAGCTTTCGTTCACGTAAATGGCATTTAGGCATCAAAAGAAACTGAGGGTGTGTCGAGAACATAGTCTGGTGGTAGGTCTTATCGTAAAGATCTAAACCAACTTGCTTTATACTTAGCTAGCCCAGAGCTCACCACAGGTTGCAAAAGCTTCCCAAAACCTTGGGCCACCCACATTCAGCTGCCTGCAGCCGTGCATCTGCACCAAGGTCTCCCTTGCTTGGGTTTTCCAGCCCACGTCTGGAGATGCCAGCACTCTTGCACCGACATCGGTGTACCGACGGCAGCACTGCCACACCACCTCCTCTGCCTGGGCAATGCAAAACAGGCTTGAGATGCGCTCTGACCTTGCCGGAATCCCCAGGAGGTAGTTTGCATAAAGCATTCCTTTTCAGGAATGCACAAAGCAACAAACTGATTTTAGGTTTTAGAAAGAGAAAGAAGACAGAAAGAAAGCTGTTTAACTGGGCACATAGCTCTATGCCACGCATGGAAGGGAACTGGAAATGATCTCTTTTTTCTGCAAGTCTTGCAGGTAGGGGACCTTCACATGCTCATCACAGAGCAGGAAGATAGTATTTATAGGTAGATAAATGGGATAGACATGTTTATACAAAAAGCAAATAACCTGAGAACTGTGATAACCACGCTACCCTAAAGGGAACTGCTTGGCCAATATTTATTTTTTTGTCAGAAGCTGAAGAACGTGTCACTGTTAGATTTTGGTGAGAAGGAGATATACCCCCTCACGCCCCACACTTACAGTTACAACATCAACTGGTGCTGTGATCATGAAATGTGCATGAAAAACATAGTCCAAACATGCTGTTATGATGAGCATTCAAAAAGGGGAATATACTTCCTTAGGTTATTAAAACAGCTGTCCTGAGCTTCGGAGACAAATCATATAACTACTCCTCTGTGCAAGATCCTCCCTTGGCAGCGCAGCTAACTTCGGGGCAGAGAGGATATTAGATAGGAGTAGCAAGAAGTTTGTAACCCCAAAGACCTGAAGGTCCTGTTGTAATGCAACTGTTTTTGGTATCATAGCAATATGAGAAGCAAAAATACATTCTGGAGACAGTGACTAATTTCCTTGCACCTGCTGTTAATGCTGATTTTTTTTTTTTTTTGAAGACCAAGCTGTCTGCTGGAAAAACTGATCTTACTGGGTCTTCCTTTTTTTTGTTTGTTTGGGTTTTTTTTGTTTGTTTTTTTGTTTGCTTGTTTTTTTTGATTGCTTGTTTTTAAAGTAATAGAAATGGTCAAACCTGGAAATTTCCATCACTCTCTAATGTTCCATAAATTAAAAAATTCATTTAGAATGTAGCTTTTTATTAGAAAATTTTAGTTTATTCTAACATCATTTACAGAAACTATAAAGATAAGTTTTAAAATAATAAAGATAAATTTATTTTAAATTTTAGATTTTAATGCAATGAAATAATTTCATTAACAACCTCAGATACTCCCTCAGACTCTGAGACATGGCTTAAGTTGTGCTACAATGCAATGGGACATCTTTAATTGTCACTCTGTAACACTGTGTTAGGACATTAAAAGAGTGTTTCTTAATTTTTTTTTTTTAAATAAAGTAGATTTATTGATATTCACTGGGGCTCAAGTTCTTCCATTAGGTATGTCTGGAGCTATTCAGAGGTTTCCGATGTAGCCATAGCTGTTTTACATTCCCTTTTATTTAACCTTATTAAGCAACCTTAAAGCCATGGGACCTGACCTGGTATTATGAATTAAGATTATCTCTTGAATTCCTTTCGTAAACCATGCATTGACAAATCTACAGAAAAAGTAGCATTTTGTTAAAGGCGACTGAAAGACAAAGTATTTCCATATTTCTGCATTTCATTCTTTACTGTTTGAAATTCCATTATATATTATTGTCAGTGTTTGTACCTTTTCTGTGTTTTAAAAGAACTTAAGAAGAAAGTCTAATTAAAGAAAAAAAGCTGTTGGTGATAGGAAAGAAGAAAGGAAAAGGACAGTTGTTCTGCACTGTTAATAAAAGCATAATGCGTAAGTCATAGTAGGGTTCTTTTCTCTCCCTGACCAGTTTTCCAAAATGTTTATATTCTCAGAAGTTTTTCATTTGTATCTTTGAACCTGTAGTCACATAATAAGATTAACTCTTTTCCCCAGCAACCATGCATTCTAAAATGGCTCTTGAGTACGTAAGAGAACAAATGGGCAGATTGGTGTCTCTACATTAATTCTGACTGACGTTTTTTTAAAAAGCCGAAGGATAGATAGTATATCTTTCCACAGAGCTACTGGGAATATAGCTTTGTACCTTAAATTCCCTAAAGGGACATGTTTTAATGCTATTACTCTAGAGAAATAGAGCCAAGGCTGTTTCGTCTGGCTGAGCGTAAAGACGACAGAAATGGCTACATTGTTTTAACCTTATTCACCTACGAAAAATGATGCTTTTTGGCATTGTATATGTTGCTTTACGTACCTCTGAGGTAACCTTCACTGACCTCACACAGTTGTTCCTTCCTTCTCCAGAGGGATTTCAGGCGTTGACGTAGCTCTTTCCCTGCAGATCCCATTTTGGGGAATGCTGCCCATGGCAACGACAGCGCCACAGGCAATGGCTTTGCTTCTGTAGCAGAGAATCGTCTAAGGCTGGATCCATTATTCTTCTTTTGTTCCTATTACTTATAATGAAATAGATTACTATTTAAGCAAAATTATCTTTCAAAGGTTTTTTTTTCAGTAGACTTTTCTTTGAATTTAAAAGTACTTCATAAGAAGCAAAACAAAGACAATCTCATTAGGATCTGTGAAACTGGCACATATGGGGAGATTTAACACCTTTTGAAGTATTGCTTATGATAGTGATATGTATTAACCAATTGTCTCTTTACTGTGGTGTGAACAATGAGATGAGTCTGGAGTCATAGCAGGGAAGGATGTTAAAAGCTGTGGTGATATTTGTTGATAAATTTGCAAGAGTTGCATTTGGCTGTAATGCTACCCTCACCCATATGCTTCACTGCAAATTAATGTGCTGCGTGACTCCTCCGCCCACCCCCTTGTCAAAAAAAATCTGAGTGCTTGGTTTGAAAAACACAATTATATTTGAATCTTCTGTTGTACCTTACCAGGTTGCCATGATGTATAAACTTACATAGTACCAAATTTTCTACAAGTTATAAAGGTAGTACTCATGTTAGAAAATAATCTTCCACAGAATATCAAGGTTATTTCCAAACTTTGAAAAAAAAATCTCCAGCTCAGTGACTAATGCTTCTATTAGCCAAATACACAAAGCAAAGTATGTCTTAAGTTGTGTGCTTTGCTGAAAATTCAAAAAGTGATGTCTCTCCTGAGGCCTGTATAATTCATATAGCACTTTAACCTGTGATTAATTACAAAGAGAGCGGAAGCTTTGCTCCTTCCCACTTGTGCTTTCATCAAAACTGAAAATCCTAAAGTAAATCTCTGCTAGGCACTAAGAGACCCAAGTGACTTGCTAGCCTGATTAAAAATCAGCCATCCTGCCGAGTCTTGAAACAACAGCAGGTAAAATGGGGATCTCTGGAACGGAAACATCTACCAGAGATCAATGCTGTAGAAAGTAACTTTTTTTCTGAGGGGAGAAATGACACTGAAAAAGCAAAAGAAGGCTTCTGCGCAAGTGCAAAGCTGATCAGTGGGAGATTGGGTAGGACTTTTTGATGTGGGGGTAGTGTTTTTTATTGAAGGTTATGAGCTTCTGATGTGTTCAGGGGGTGGAGAGAGGAATGGCAGTAACACCATTGAAACACCACCTTTAGTTAATCCACTGCAGAGTGAATCACAGGTTAGTGGATTTTGCCATGCGAAAAAGCCTCTTGACTGATGCTATTTGATGTGCAAAACTTTCTTGCTGAAGGTGAATCATCTGTGAGCAGGGAGTTGCTCTCACTAGCAGCCTAGAAGTAAATTTTCCATGGCAAAACCCAACAACGTTATTTGAAATATATTTCTCCATCAAGTAGTGTTCTTCTATTTTTGTGTTTATTCGTGGTCCAGATGCCCTCACAAAGTTTCAAGGGTATTAGAATAAGGTGAGGCAAAAGGATGGGGTAGGGAGGGGAAGAGCAAGGTTTCATTCTGGATTTTTGTTTGTTTGGTTTGAGCCACTTTGTTCTTTGTCAACCTATTTCAGCCAGACGGTATGTCAGCCTTGCAAGGTAGAATGAACAGACAGGAAAGGTGGTTCCCTGCCTTGGTTTTGCTGTGGCTGTAGGTCAAGAACAGAAGTGAAAGGAAGCAGGAACACAAGACCCATCTTCTTGTGAATAGAGAGTGGGCAGATCCAAATGGGTTGACTGAAAAGGAAAATATGGAGTAGTTTGCCTGGCAGACGGTGTACACAGCTGAGTTCCTTTTGGAAGAGCTGTGAAAAGCAATCAAGAATATCTCTGGGAGCCCCAACTCCTTTATGTGTGTCTCACCCAACGTAGCATTTCTTTGCAAAGGATTACGGTCACCAAGAGTACACAAAATAGTTGTTTCCCATTAGTTCCCCATCTCCAGTTTCCTCCCCTCACAAATTCTAATAACTTCATTACTCTCAGCAAGAGGTGGGAGTGGAGAACTGTAGAAGCTGGGGCTTTGGGGCTGTCCTGGTTTTGGCTGGGATAGAGTTAATTGTCTTCCTAGTAGCTGGTACAGTGCTGTGTTTTCAGTGTGGTAT
>JAVKLA010000090.1:29537464-29591094 GCA_034782735.1 Sagittarius serpentarius | reverse complement strand
CATCCCACTGGGTGGGGGGGGAGCGAGTGAGCGGCTGCGTGGTGCTGTGTTGCTGGCTGGGGTTAAACCACGACAAGTACCATGGACATATTCTATACCTGCATTCCTTTGTCTGAGGTCTGATTGCTTACCGGAGCTTGTCATGGTCTTCCTGTGCTCTAGTGGGGATTATGAACCCAAATACCTCAGTATGCAAAAGCAGACCCGCAGTCTCCTGTTTACAGTGATTTTCAGGTGGGATAATTAATTAGGACTTCAAAGGAAGAAGATGGCACTTTTAGCATAAAAGTTTTAAGTCACATTTTGTCACCTTCCCAGAAGTTGTTTAAAGAGCAGAGAATTGGTACAGTATGTCTTTCTCTTTGAGATGTTTTATACAGAGTTTTTAATTACATTGGAGATCTCTTAAATGTAATTTTGTATGATGGCATCTGGTACAAACTGGATGCCTCACTTTGATCTCCCATGGAATAGAGGTTGACAGTAATCTTCAAATAAAGAGTAACATCAGCAGAAAAACAGAGATGAAATTAACATATTGGAGCATAGCTTTTCTTGTAATCATCACCATATTAAATATGGAGGGGAGTATTCTGAAAATCAAGTTTGCATTTGAACAGCGTTAGTGGGGCTGAGTTGCCCTCATTAGCTATTTTGTATTAAATTTGATAAAAAAGCTGATGCTGACAAGCACTGGAAACGCTTTTTTTAATCCTGTTTTTAATCATTTTAGATCACCTACTAAAAATCTTGTAATATCTTAATGGGTGTCTCATTCGTAGTAGAAAAAGGTGAACAAATTGAATATGGAAACTAAAAATGCAGTATTCTCAGCCTTTTGCTCCTTGTAATGGTACCAGAATGAAAATCATGGTGCATCTGTGTTTTACTTTACTTTCAATTTGCAACCATATTTTTGCATATTTGATATGATCAAAAAAGTATGTTGCCTGTTTTTGCAATGCATTTGCATTTCAGGTACAAAGTTTTGGCCAGTTTTCTTGTAAATTCCACATGACTGTAAGACCCTTTTATTTTTTTCATAGGATTTTAGAACACTCCCAGTGTCTTCTGTGGGTGTAAAAAAGATGCATCAAAATATACAGATGCTCACTTTTAGGTGTTATCATCCCACAGATGAACTCACAGTCAACATTTTCATTCTGAATGTGTTCAGTTTGGGTTTTTTTCAAACAGATACATATTTGGCAATGCTAAAGAGGGAGAAGGTACTTTTTTATAGTTCCTTGCACTTATTATGAAAACATCTAAATATTCTTACAAACATTCATTGAAATCTTTTTTCATTGAAGACTTTTATTCCTAAGGAATATAATATATATTTTGTGTGCCAAAAGCATCAGGTTAATTTTGTCCTTATGGTAATTCCAGGGGACTCGCTAAAGTCTTTCTTTCAGGAAACAGATGCTACTGGAGGGTTTCTGTGTTTTCCTGGCACTGACTTCACCCCATTGCTGTTTCAGTGAGGAGGGATCCAGACAGAAGAGAAAGGCCAATGTGTTTGCATTGATAGCTATTCTATCAGATGGATGGAGGTGCGCTTTAAATATGTTTATTGTACTTAGTTATAATTTTTTACTGTTCTTTAATTGAAAATGTAGTTTTGCTACAGCCTGCTTCACCAAAAATGCAGTCTAATTTGGGGTAGTGCTCTTTGTTAGCACTACTAGATAGAAAAATACTATTTTTGCAGGTTATGGTTCAGATTGTCAAAGCAGCATATTGAAGAATAATAACTACCAACACTATGCTCAGGCCTCATCAGTGCAATCTGGACCTAGCCTGAAGCCCGATGAAGATGTCAGCATGCTTTGAATGATACCTTTAGTTGACTGGCACTTGTGTATTCTCCATCTTTTACATGCCTCCTCTCACCCCAGTGCGATAGTCCCCAGTCTGTGCCACGTACCGGGGACGTGGCTGTTACTTCTTCCCTTTGTGTCTTAATGGCTCTCTACACTCGAGCCGACTGTGTTTGCATCCGGAAAAAAAGAGGAGAGCAGAAGAGGGACTTGGCGATGCGTCGTTTCAAAAAACCATCTATGTGTCACTCTTTGCTATGGCGATACCCTCTTTTGGGTTGACAGAGCGGGGTTTTGGAGGTGGGGGAAGACAAATACTATTATTGTTTTCATGTAAGCTCAAAACACTAGCTACTGCACTGCCATTAGGAAATGGCACATACTTGTATCCCTGTAACTTGAACTGGCTTGTGAGCCATGAGGGTACCTGGTAATTCAAGTGCACTTTGGCACTGACGGTATCTTTCTTTCTTTATGCATAGCACAGCAGAATCCCTGTCACTGAAGACAACTATAAAAATATATAACCAGGCAGCCTAAGTTCCTCATTTTCGCAGGAGTCAGGGGCATCTCTGGAAAATAATCTTAGCAAAAAAATAATAATTATGATTGACCTGCTATTTGCAATTGAGAAATTTTGTCATGCAGTGATTGTTTCTTGCTTAGCATGACAAAAAGCTAGACAAATATAGAGCAAAGCTATAGCAGAAAAACAGAGGAAGCAGTAAGAAATGAGTGGGAAACCAGATCTTTGTTAGATTTGGGACAGTGAGTGGCATGACAAGAAAATCCATTGTGTATTTTCTATCAGGCTGAAAATCTACTGCAATTTAGGCAATGAGAAGCTCATGTGCCATTGTGCTAGTACTGCTGTAGTTATGCTGTTCATGGATGGCAGAGAGAGGGAAGCAATCTGATAAATGAAATGTAACCACCTGGTGCATAATTCAGTCTTGCAAGGGCAGTGTAGGAAAACAGTATCATATCTAGACAAATTAATCTATCTCAGGTTTATGACTATCTCAAGGCCTTCTCTTTCATTGTCAGTTCAGTCACAGGTATATATGTGATCATTATTTCAAATGGAAACTTCTTTTCCAATAGCTGTTTTTGAAAGATGCTGTCTCACAGCAAAATCACTTTAGTGAAGTATGCTTTCATTTTGAAGTACAGTAGCACCTGTCAGTTAGAACCATCGTTTGTTTTGCTTTGCTTTGTTTTGTTTCCATTATTTGTGTATTATCATTTCAGGAAATAAATTTGTATGTAAGCAGTCAGTGCCTGAAGTCTGAACTTTCATTTGTCATTTTAGACGCTGGCACCACTGTGGTGCATTACGCTCACCAATCCCAGTCATAACCAGCTGGTTAATAACAGCTGCGTAAAGTTGCCTGTGCTCGCAAATTGTGACAACCTAGTAAATACAGAGGGGACAAGGAATATTACAGAACCTTGCAGGAGACTGAGGCACAGAGGCCTTTGGTCCCCTGCCCACAAAGGCATCTGGGTGCGCTGATTGCACACCCTTGGCCAGCTCTATCGGTGTCGGTCCACACACCGTGATTCAAGTCACACAGCGGCCGCTGGTGCAACACGTACTGGGGGCAGTGTTTGAGGTCAACAGGCTGTCCTGAAAAACCTGAATTTGTGGTATCACGTCTTTGGCCAGTACTGAAGTTGACTGTAGACCCCACTAGAATGGATCGATGATAAAAAAATTAGTGTAATATGATATTATAAATGATAATAGAATAATATGCATAACATTATTATATATCACATAATATAATCATATATCATATATCATATAATATAATAAATGATAATATAATGATAAAAAATGAGTACCTGTTAGGCCTCTGGAGCTATTTCCATTCCATCTTCCTTCCCCCAAAACAATTCCGAATTTGGGCTTCTTTTTCTTTCAGCTTTCATGTGTTTGTTTTACTTGGCATGAACCGCTTGCTGTGAACAAGGCACGGAAACCTGCCCGGCTTGCAGTCTCTCCAGGCTATTTTATTTCCCCTCAGACCACACCTGGCTAGGATTGGTCTTAGGGATTTCATATACAAAAATTGAAGATTCAATAGCTTCTGTTATCTTTAGGACTAGACACGCAGAGAGCATGTCTGCGGCTCTTATCCCTCAGGCTATCTGAAAAGATTATGGATATTCCCTGCGCTGTGGTGACATACTGAACATCCATACATCTCATTCATATATCATTCTTCACAAACAGGGTCATAGCTTTAACATCCAGGGACAGAAAAATGTCCTTTTGAATTAGTCCAGTCCTTATGCTTTTTATCTAGTTCCTTACCCACTAGAAAGGTTTTTTTCTGGAAACAATAGAAAACAGCAGATAAGGAAGCAGGCTACAGCAGATATAAACACTCAGTTTCTGTCAGCTAGACGAGCACGTTTTCTTCCTCCCTAACATAATGGCAAAAAAAATGTGAACAAAAGCATGTTTTCATTCACTAAGTTCCTTCAGTGCTGGAGCTGATAAAATCTTAAACATGCATCAAGAGCCAGTGGCAATGGAAGAAGGAAAGGGACTTTCTCAGTGGATACCAGACAAATGGAAAAAGGAGAAAATCCCGACATTACCCAGTGCCATAGCAAGGGTGAGGAATAAATGGGTTAGTATTCAGGGAAGAAAGGTCTTTGAAAGGTGGTTAAACGTGATGCTGCGGTTTGAATTTCTGCTCAGGAAGTCCCTGAACTACAGACTGACGGAAGCTGGGAGGGAATGATGGAGAAAGGATCACTCTCCTCTCTTTTCCTAATGTTCTTTCCTCAAATAACTACCACTAGACACATAATACTGGACCTAACAGACTTCTCTTCTGTTTCTGTGTAGCAAGGCTGGGACAAGCATCTTGACAGTTTGATAGTGACATGACACGGAGAGAGATGGGTAGGAGTGTTCTCAAATTTTCTTTTTTCTTTTTTTTTTTTTTTTTTCCAATTTTCTTTATACACTTCTCTTGCCTTTCTACAATATCTGCTATAGGAAGTAAGCAACTTTAAAAAACCAGCCTATTCAGTAAGGGTAGGCCTGATATTACCCATTTAAGTAGGATTTATGCTTCAAGTCTGCAAATGTTAATATTAATTTATACTTAATTTTACAGAGCTGTCAGCAAAGTACGCTGTGAGGGAACTCACTGTGTGTTGTTCGCAGCTTTCAGTTTTACTGAAGAATATACCCAGAGAGTATGGATAAGACCCGGTTAAGATGTATGGAAGGTTTGGGAGGAGAAAGCAGCACCATTTTTGCAGACTGGTGTAGGAGAGGACTTTTCCTCCCTCACTTGTGGCTCATGACTCTTTTCCCAGAGAAAAGGGTAGCCAAATGTGTTGGTATGGACCAACTGGTTTTGCACTAAAAAAAACCCCAACAAAAAAAAACCAAACATTTTTGCCGCCTTGCTTTATTGCTGCTTTATAAAGCATGTACCTAAAACATGAGGGGGTCATGTCGTCTTTCTAAAGGTGTCTTAAAATGATGAAACATTTCTAAAGCCAATAGTTTATTTTTCACAATATATTTCATATAAATAATAAATGAATTTGTGGAATTGGAGTGATTTCCATCTGCTTTAAAGTTATGTTTTACAAGCCCATAAAAAGAGAGATTTCCAGAAAAACAATCAGATATTGTTTAAAAAAAAAAAAAAGTAAAGAAGTTACTCAGTTCCTCACCCATAGTATGTTTATTTGGAGGAGCTGAAACTTCTTCATAATCATATCAGACCCAAATTGCTCTTTGTGTGGCCATCAGGACTGAATCCATATTTCTAAAGGTTTCATTTCTAAGGGCTCTGGAAATCAGATTTTGTTCTTTGTGCACTGAAATATTAATAAATATTGCATATAAATTTTTAACTTATCTTTTCTTTGTTTCACTGGGCATAGCTCATAAAAATGTCTCTTACTCCACTTACTAATATCCAAACCAGGCGAAACAGCATTAAAACGGAGCACATAAATACAGCAGAAATGTAAATGAAAGAATTCTGGTAACAAGACCTGCCTGAAGAAATCCGTATAGACACAGTAATATATATTTCCTCCAAAATATCTTAAAGATCTTTTGCTCTACCTCCTGCACATTATAAAACACTCAGGGAATTATAGATTAAGTCCTGGAATACATTTAGATCATTATTTCCAATGACAACAATGCAATTCTTTGAACAGTGTGCATTTCATATATACAGAACAGCAGTAGAATAAATAAGGCATATATTGCATTGCAAAAAAGCTACACTTCATGATTCACTTAGGGTTTGACAGAAAAATAGGAACAGGTAGATATCCTCACAAAATGATTATGAGCTGTCTGGTGAAGATTCTGTCAGTGAATAATTGCAAGCAATAATTTTGTTTTCTGTAATTTAATACAATATTATACACGTATATCAACAATGCAGATAAACAAATCTTGACAAGCCAGAGGCCTCAGTTAAGTGCCAGTTTAAAGGCAAAGTTTCTGTTTGCTACAGGGCTTAAAGAAATACTGAATAGTACCTTTTTACTCTGAAGAGCTGATAGGCATCCTCACGGAGTTCTGTATTATTCAGTATATTAATTGGTGAGCACAGCTAATTTTGGGAGGTCTCAGGTAGCTTCTTCAGGTCTCACCTTTTGTTGGCTCCTTCCTGGTAATGTGCCGCTGCCAGTGAGGGCTGGCTGCTCAAAGCTCCTGAAGGCTTTTCCTCTCTCAGCTCTACGTTGGCTTTCCTTGGCCGTTCCCGGGCTAGCGGTGTCCAAGCCGGTTGCATACAACTGCCCGTTGATCACGCAGGTACCAATGCGCTCGGGAGCAGCTGTACTACCCATAGGCAAGAGCAGCAGGAATGCAAAGGGACCTTGAATAGGTGTCATCGCTGACGCTGCTTGGAGCCGTCGTCCTTGGCACATCAGAGACCTTAACCCAGGCAGTGACCCGGGGGGAGGACGGCACTGTCCAGGTTCCTGGGGACGGGGAGGGCTGGGGATGGCAGTGGTCCCCCCTGTGGGAGGGATGCTCTGCTTGGGAGGGATGCTCTGCTGGCTTGCCAGCAAAAAGAAGTGAGCAGACCATGTGCCACCCAGGAGGGCAAATGGGAGATTGACAAGGTCTTCACAGTCACCCTGGAGAAGCACATACCAGAGTCTTACCAGCATTTCAGGGAAGGATGGGCAACCCTCAACAGAGCAATGGTCAGAAACTTCCAAGATGGCAATGACTGGAAATTTGGCATTTCCCACAAAGCAACAAAACCCCCTTCTCTGACTGTGTTTCTGCAATTACAGAATAGGTGTAGAGACTACAGGTACAGGGGGCTGGAAACAGATGAGGAAGATGATGTCCCATCAGGGGAGCCATCAGAGTTGGCTGAGCCTTAACTAAGAGCATGTATGAAGAAAGAAAAGGAAGATGATAGTTACTCGAGGCTTTCTCCTGTGCGGGATGAAGGCACCTATCTATGTGCCTGGAGGGGCAGAGGTGGTGGAACTAGAGGAGATTCCTATGACTGGAAAAAGGCAAATGTTGCACCTGTCTTCAAGAAACAGGATCCAGTTTCACTTCAGTTCCTGAGAAGGTTATGCCATTTCCAAGAACATGCTTACAGCTGGATTTGTTTTCAAACTCAGGTGTCCTAAAAATACCTTGTTCAATAATAAGGTACGCTAGTGATCATACAGCAGAAGGGTCCTCACGGGAATAGGATGTGTCTGAGTCAGTGCAGGAGTGGCAAGCCATAATCTCGCTGCATTGACCATTCCTGTTCTCCAGAGTTATTTATCAGCTGTAGAAGGGACAGGTACAGAAGGCTTGACATTTCAGACTGGAAGTGGGCTTAGCTATGCCATATCAGAACTTCATGTCCATTTTAAAATGGAGAAGGGCTAGGAAAATGAGAAGAAAATTCATTAAAATGGATACAATACAGCTGATATGCTTCATGCATGCATGCTTGGGTGTCGTTAGGTACATGTTAATCATTAGGATTTAGGTACATAGACAGCACTAATGATACTGTCTATCTATGGGATCAGTGAGCCATGTGGAAGAATGTCCTTTAGATTGCGCTGATGACTGGAGTAATCACTGAACCACCCCAAAAATACGTATCTGCAACATTTAGACCGTTTGGACTGTTTAACCTAGGAGCACTTTTGGTAGACCTGTGAAAAGTCTACAGTACTGACGACTGCCTGGGATCACTTGAGCCTCACTGCACAAAACAGAACAAAGAAACTTAAATTCAATGGCGATCAAAAAACATTTATTGCGGAAGCTTTATGAGCAAGAATTTGTTCAGCTACACTTCTGTCATGCTGCAAACAGCTTGCTCTAGATTAAATTAATTTTTTGGGTATGTGACTGGGAGTCACTTACATGAAATCCAAAGTGATAAATATCAATAACTGGATGCTGGATCAGTCTTCCTAGGTTGGGCAGCTTAATTACCTTCACCCTGACTTGAAAAGCTCACCCTTAATTATTTTTTGGCTGTGTATCTTTATAAATCATGCTTTCACAAATGTTGATATTAAAAGAAACCCTTCATAATAAAGTGCCTCAGAAATCCTGGATGCTTTACCAGTTTTAGCCTGGCCTACTTTAGAGATTAGTTTAATTTAGGTGATATTTGATTCCCCACTGTTGATGTTGTGCTTTTTTTTTTTCTTTTGCTTCTTGTGGAGATTAGCTTTATATAAACATGTTATCCATAACATAAATCAAAGTAGCTGGAAATAGTAATATAGTATGGTCATGTATATTCATAGTTGTTTGATGAAGGAAAGACATTAACATATTTCTAGATTCTCTGTCATACTCTTCCATTTTTTTTTCTTAAAAGAAAAAAAGAGAAAGAAGGAAAATGTTCTAGTAAATTCTTGTATTTATGAGAGCAAAATTGTCAAAACAGGTAGGGCAATAACTCACTTTTCCTCTTTAATTTGGTGATTTGTAAATTAATGAGAAAAATTGTTTTTCTGGTTGCATCAATCAGTGCTGTAGCAGATTCTACTCTTATAATTAAGCGCAGTTTTTCCTTCTCCCCTTCCACATGGTGAATTTAAATGCTTTTGAAAAAAACCACCAGCACCACTTTGACAAGCAGGAGCACTTACACCAGTGTCAGAGAGCTTGCAGCAGCTCTGCACACGTTGTCAGATGGATTTTATTTTTTCCAGCCATCACCTGCCAGTATTGCTCATGTCGAGTTTATTATCTGCTGCTTAGGATTACAGCTGAGAGACATCCCTTCGTGCAAGCTCTGTGTTATAAAGTGTGTCATTATCCAGGTGAAGGGAAGGACTGCATCTCATCTGGAGAATTTTGCCCTGCAGGCATTAACATGTGCCCAGCCTATTGCTGAGTCCTCCTGCTACCCTGGGTTCCTTTGCTGGTTTTTATACTTAACGGCCACACCAGAGATAAGTATCTTGTGGTGTTATGCCCTCTGTGCTCCTGCAAGATGACAGAATTACTCGTGAGCAGAGTTTAAAATTAGGGTAATACTTCTTTTGTCTGTTTACAAAATCTCAGCCATTCTCGCCAACTTGACAAAGGTGCCTAGAAAGCCCAAGGTCTCCCTCATACCCGAGGATCTCTGGTGAGCTGGCCCAGGGCTTTCCCTAGGTCAGGGAGAACACAATTTCTACAGTCATAAGGGTTACGCACAGGCTAGGCTGTACACTGGGCCTTGCACGTTATGATGTAATAGGATGCTAGGCTGTGCAAGTCGAGGTCAGCACCTCCCGACAAGCTGGATTTACTGCTCCTGCAAAGAAAAAGGCCAGTTTCTGCTTGTGAGGGCTTCTAAGGAGTCCCACTGGAGAGAGGGAGAAAGGGGTTTCACTGGATATGAATATTGAAATTACTTCAATGAATGATGAAATGATTGGCTTATTTATTGCTGAAGTTACATGACTGACTCAACAGAACTCAACAGACCACCTTTCAGCAAAATAGAACTGTATCTTCCCCACTCCTTTAAACATTTTGCATTTAATCCAGATGAAACTGAGCTTTTTTTGTAGCTTTGGCTCTGTCTGAGGTGGGGTGGGTCAAAGATTAGCTTTTTCTCTTCCATGTAGCACCTGTGATTTGACAAAAAAGGGGGAGAGGTCATTCGTCCATTTGTGAATGAAAAATTGAAAATTCTGAAAGTTTCCCAAAGTGGGGAAAACTTGGGCAGGGGGGGAAAGGATGCTTAGCAATAATCATGAAATTGCAAAGCCTGGAGTGAACTGGAGGCTGGCATCCAGGTTGTGGGGGTCCCCCGCTCAGCGGTGGCTTTCAGCCCCTCTCTGTTCCCACCTCCTCCCCAGCACAGGGCAGAAACCAGGAGACCCAGAACACGGGATTTCGTTTCTGCTTCCCCATCAGAGTACCTTTGGACTCTGAGAACATGACAGGAGCTCTCCGGGTTTCTGCAAGCTTGAGACGCAGGAGGGAAGCCCTGATTAGACCTGAGGTTCCTTCCTAAGACTTTCATTATTGTGTTGTTGTTGAAAAAGATAAATGAAATGAGGCTTACCACTGCAAGCTTAGATAAGCATGAAGAAATGAAAAACTGACAATTACTAGTTTGATCTAATAGTGTAATAATGTAAGAAACTGAATTTAATACGTAGTAAAACAATATGAGGCAATGGAGATACTATAATTAAGGAAATAACTTAATACATACATGTTTAATTAAAAACACCATTTATCTACGAACATGCACTCTGTTTTGAATAGTAATTTGAAATCACTAAAGCTCTAGTTGAACAATATAATTTTCATTTAATACTAATCTTGGACACGCACATTGAAGACATTCAGCACGGTGGAAATTAGATTTCAGTGAATTGTATAATGGTTTGTTTCTTGGATCCCAAACTGTGAAAAGTAATGTGGATCATGGAAGCCCAGCACATAATTGCCCTTATTGCATAATGTTAAAGTTAGAACTTAGCAGTGTCCAGCTTCTGAAATAATATTGTCAGGGCTGTTACTTATAACCTCTATAGCTTTGAAAAAAAACCCAAGTTCAATTCCAATATGGAATTTTGAATTGACAAATTCCTCTTTTCTTACCATTTATTTTTAAAATTACATTCTCTTTGAATAAAACTGTAGTGAATAAGTCTATTTGCTTTGTGTTTCTTTTGATGTTTCATAATGTATATTTATAGGAAGTGGAAAAAATAGTATAATAAAGAAAAATTAAAACATTCCTTTAATGGTCTTCTCTTTATTATTTTTTGGTTTGGTTTGGTTTTAATTTGTTTGGTTTCCTGTTGCATGTTTTTTTTCCCTTAATATTCTGAAAAAATAGGTATGTTTCACCAAATGCTTCCAAAACCAATGGCCAAATAAAACTTGTCCATGCAAACTCAGGTAATATGAGAAACGGAAAATTACGATTTCAGAATGTGACAGGGTGTGAAGGGAAGCTGTATTGATGGAATGATGTTTTCCAAGGCATTTCTGATCAGTTCCAGAAACAGCTTGGTACTTAACCACTTAATTATCTCATTGCATTCACTCTTTTCATACTTTCATGGATATTTTTCTCTTTCTTTCTGTTACAATTTTGCAAGAATTAGAAAAAGGCTTATAGAGTTAAAACCTTTGTTTCAATGTTTATAGAAATTCCTAGAACGTGACGTTTTTTCTTTCTAAGTCATCAAGTTTGACCTCAGATTTCTTACCAGAAAACTTAATCCACTTATCAAAAAGAGTAAGACATTTCACCCACTTTTCTTTTATTAGCGTTTCCACATGTCCCCTCTCATTGTCTCAGCTGGGCATTTAAGCTGCTTCCCATATAGTTGTAAATGCTATTTGTAAACGTTGCTTTCTGATATTCAGGTTTTAGATATCCTCGGTCACTGGGAAGCTATGTACCTTCCAGGGATGTACTCAGTGCGGTGACGGAGCCGTTGTCATCTGCAGTTTTCTTTCACCTTGTTCCCTCCTTGTGTTTAGTGTGGGAATTTTGAATTAAATATATTATAGCAACCTTCCGCATGTTTGTATCATGAAAAATACAAATGAAAGATGGAAATGCTCGTGGTGGTGGCCATCCTGGGGAATGACTATTCCACAGTGTCAGACTGAGCAGTGAGAAATACTTTTCTGCACCTGGGAAACTCCTGTTGAGATGTGAAAACGGGAATTCCTGCTGTGGTGCGCTGTTGGGCAGCAAAGCCGCCAGATACAGTGAAAAGTCAGTAACTTCTATCTGTGCCTATAAACATCTTAGGACAGGGCTGGAGCCTGACCTCAGCTCAGTGCTTTTTGGGAAGCTAGTGTGCAAGGAGACTTTGATGTATTGCAGCAGTGTCCACTTCTGATGATTTACTCTGTCTTGGACTAGGTAATCCCTCCGAGGACTGTCTCCTAGATTTCTAGGAGACAGCATTACTCTCCTCAAATTGGGAGATAACAAAGATATTTTTGAGCAGTGTGTCACTCACATTGATTTATTAGAACAAAACAGCCTTAGCCAGCAGTGGTCGTAAAATGCACATGAATCGCTGTAATTTAGGCTCCTCATTTACATGAAAATTAGTTCCTTCTGAGAAAGATTCTGTATGAAACAGACATCTGAGCTTTAATAATCCGTGTTTTAATAGATCTGAAGCATCCAGCAGCCCTCTTGAACTGTAGAGGTTGGTTTTTGTCCTCTGTTGTGCCATGAAAACAAAGTGCATGGAAGCTGCAGGCTCGTGTTGGATGCTACACAGAGAGAAGGTGGGTGTTGGAGTTTTTTCGTAATACCAACCAGGCACTCTGGGCTTGCCATATGGCCTTAAGCAAGTTGCTTATATTTAAAGCTGATCATTGGTTTTCTATGAGAAAATGCCAACTTCTTTAAAATTGAAACTGTAAGAAGGTGCTTCCTTTGACGAATTTCCTGTTCTAGTGTTCAGGTTTGTTTGATTTGTTTGCCACATGGCCATGTCTCCGAATTCTTTCAAAATGTAAACGTAATTTTTAGTGGAAAGTTTAAAGTAAAATAAACCATAATATTAGAAAATCTTTTTAAGTTTGTTGAAATTAAATGTTTCAGGGGATCCAATCAAACTTTAGGGAACTTTAAGTCTGAAATATCTCAACTTCTGCTTTTCATCCTAATTCCGGATAGGTTTTCCTCTCAAAATTCTCATAGACCTGGTGATCTGTTTTTACCATGCTCTATTTAACAGTGCTCCAAGCTGAGATATCTCCCCAGGTTAAATGTTTGTTTCACTGTAGAGAGACCAGAAGATATTCTAAATTCTATTTCTTTTTGAAACAATATTTCCTTGTCACTTTGACTTCTGTTTCTTTTTTAGCTTCTCTCTCTCCCTATCTCCCCCACCCCAAACAAACCCAGCAGACCTGAGCCCTCCACATTTCTTGATCAGAAAAATACCATCCCATCTGAGGACTTCACTGTGGCATGGGAAAAAGTTCCATTCAGTTGGGGCTTTCTGCTGAGTTTTCATTAAATTGCATGGTAAGACTCCAGCTATTTTTCAGCTGGAGCTCAAACACCTTCTGTAGCTGCATGTCACCTAAAACCTCAGAGGGCTAAAACCTCACTGCTTCCATACAACATGGCCAACCCTCGCCTGGTTCTTACTGAAAATCTCCTGTCTCTGTTCCCATTAAACTGATAATTTTCATATCCCAGTTATTCAGTGCCAACTAAATTTGTAGATCCTTCTTTTTGCTCTATAACTTCAGGTGGGGCTGATGAAATACAATAATGTGGATGGCTTTGATGAGGAAAGCCTTGTGTATGTCTGTATTTGAATGAAATAAAGTGGATTTGTTATAAAAAACCACTTTTTCTTATTGACTGTGTATTTTAAAAGAAACATAACAAGTGAGATGGTAAAAGCATTAAGAAGTATGTGATCTAAATGACTGGCATGTGGGAAAACAGATTTTCTGTAAAAAATTAATTTATTTAAATAAACCTGTGCAACCGAAGTCATGCATATCACTGGCAGCATAATGCCCATGAAATCACCGCTCACCATAACCAGAACAACGCAATGCCCCACAGGACTCCTGATTCACTGTGCATGTGGAGCATTTCAGGGACTGAATTAGATATGGGAGGATACCAAAACAGCTTCCAGGAAGTTGGCTGATTTTCAAGCTCGAAAAGCAGCCATGTGAGAACAATGCATATTTAAATGTTTCATATTCTTCATCAACCTGATAACTTTATTGACAGCTTTCGTATTCTTTATTCTTTAATTACTTCTCCTAGGTGCTATTTATGAAGCTCACATATGTTTAAACGGCCTGAGTGCTCTGCTGCCTGGTCCATCTTAGAACGTTGTGTTAGGCTTAAATGGTTTGAAAAACCCCCTAGCCTAGTTGCTCAGAGAGGGACTAAACCTACTCCATTTCGATGAGGTCTGTAACGATTTAAGTCTCCAAGCACTAGGGTACTGTACCAATTTAGGAAACTGGTCTTTTAAACTAGATTAGTTATATCAATGTGTTTGTCCATTTATTTCTAATTTAACTGTTGTCTCTAAACAGAACTTAGTGTGGGGTAACTGCAAGAGACAGTATGTCCCAAGAAGCACTTCTCCATTTTGAGTATTACCCAGGATAATAACTAGATATCTGTTTACTAGGCTTAAACAGCATCAAGGAATTGCTTGTTTATTACAAATGCCATTGAGAATCTCATTTGGATTGTTAGCAAACCCATCACAGGTGAAATTCAGACTCTTATGTCCTAGTTGCTTCTTTTTCTTTTAACCTCTTAACAATAGTATATTTAAATAATCCCTAAATCTGTCAGAATTCTCATTTTGGAAAAAAAATATGGGAGTAAAAACAGCTGACAGAAGAACACTATTGCAAAGCAGTTCTAACTGGAAGAAGCTGAGCCCTCTAAAATAACTTCAAGAGACTTTGGGAATTAAAATGCTCACTTCCGTTGAATCATAAAATGTGGACCTAGCAGAGACATTTAGCTTTGCAGCACTACCCACAGCCAGCCAACACCTCAGATAATTAGTTGCAATTCTCTGTCCATAAGGGAATTTTATTTTATCATTGCTTTCCTTGCTAACATCCCCCTCTGCTCCGAAGTTGCTAACCACCATTTCCTCTCAGATTGTCAAACCGATTAATGTAATTAAGTTAAACTCAGGCTGCCACCTACAGTTGTAGCAAAGACTTTTTAAGGAGTTTGCACCTTCGGCCCATCACAGCTGACAACATTGCCTTTCCTGAAAAGTTGTTGTCATCTTCCCTTGGAAGAAGAAAAGCCAGCTTGAGTGGCTTGTGCTGGAGCTGTTGTAGCTCTGCCATTTTAGGTCTCTTCTCTCTCTCCCTCTCTTCACTCTCATATTGAGTAAGGGTTGCACATAAGACTTGGTATGTAGGTGATCGGAAGAGGTTTAGTGATCTCTGAGTTTCCCGTGCTAGCTAAAGTTAGTTGGCTAACTCAACTAATTGGGAAGGAAAAGACATGCTAGCCCATGAGCTGGCAGCTCTGAGGGCCAGAGACCTTTGGCAAAGGGGCTGTGATAAGCAGTGGGTGCCTGCAGCCCCTCTCAGTAGGAGAAGACGTGGGGCCATCACCTCACCTCCACTGGGGCAGAGAGGGGACTCATGTGCAGCCAACCCCATTGGGCCAGGAATGACCTCTAGCATGGAGGCAGTGATCAACCTCTGGGCATCAGCTTCTTCCAGCAGGGAACATGGGATCACTGCTTTAATCCTCTTCCCACTGGGGAATAAACTACATGGGTATCAGGATGCTTTATAGCAGCATAACTGGGTCAATGAAATGCACGGGAAACTAGTGTTTTGGGGACAGCAATATTATTAAAGCGATGTGATCTTTGTGTCAAGAGTAGCTCGGGGGGCCCAGGTGATGGGGAACTTGCAGTGTTCCCTAGTTCTCTTTCACTGACATTTAACCTATAAAAATACTCTCATTTCCAGCTGTATACTTTGATATAAAACGGTAAAAATAAGTTTAACAGCCTTCTGCAGTTTTCTGTTGGCGTCCCATCTGTCAAGTCTTTCTTTTATAGTTGAGCTAGCTAGCTTATATTAGTCATTTGGGAGGTACTGCATTGATTTACATTACAGCGTGTCATAAACCAGTATGTGATGAATCTAGTGTGCTAATAAAAGCTAATGATACAAGTAGAACAATATAAGGTGGGACAATGCTAATGTTATACCTTTCTGAGAACACATAATTAAACATTCCTCAAGCTTTCTACTACTCTATGTGGGTTTTTCCCCATAATCTCAAGGTTATATTTACATATTATTTTTAAAATAGTTCAGTATTTTTGCTGAATTCCTCACCACAAAGGAGAATAGTGATACATATATATTTTTAAATCTGCGATTGATTTGTTCTATATGTAAGTTTTCAGTTGTTCTAGCTACAAAGAAAATTCCCACTTCCATCGAAATCATTACTGGTTTTCACTAGCTGAAAATCTGGTCCTCCATCTTACTGATTTTAGTATTTAAAAACAAAATTCTGTGCTTTCTCCACAAGAAAACGAGGGAAAGAACTTCCATCCTGAACGTGGAGGTAATTCTCTGTTACTGTGCGCTGATACACTGATGCACAGATGTTCTTCACATACTGGGTCTGGCAGGAGAGAAGCTTAGCAGAATTTCAGGTGTCAAGAAAAATTAGGTGTTAATTAAAATGATATATTTGCCAACAAGAAGTTGGAAGGGGACACAGCCAGGACAGCTGACCCAAACTGACCAAAGGGATATGCCATATCAGTATATAAACTGGGGGAGTTAGCCAGGGGTGGGTCACGGCTTGGGAACTAACTGGGCATCGGTTGGGAAGTGGTGAGCAATTGTATCGTGCATCACTTGTTTTGTATATTCTTTTATTATTACTGTCATTTTATTAGTGTTATTATTTTCTTCCTTTCTGTCCTATTAAACTGTTCTTTCCTCAAACCACGAGTTTTACTTATTTTTTCCCCCAGTTCTCTCCCCCATCCCACTGGGGGGGGCGGACAGTGGGTGAGCAGCTGCGTGGTGCTGAGTTGCTGGCTGGGGTTAAACCATGACAGTCTTCTACTATAGTTCAGTGACAACATGCAACAAAAATTTAGGGTGCTTTTTTTTCCCCAGTATTTTTTCAGTTGATCAGTGGGTGAAAAGTCATTCCATCTCCTGTGATACAAAGGAAACCTTGTGACTCTCCGTCTACTAAGCCACTTTTTCTTGGGCATCTTGTCCTGTGTGCAGACAATCTGCTGGGGGTGTGTTCACAATATACATAATTCATGAGTACTCGGCATTACACATGGTCTAATACACATAGTATATAGTTACCATGTAATTAGGCTGAGTGTGAATGTGTTCATTACCCCCATGATGGGGAAATGTTGGTCTCTGTTGCTGTTCAGAATGAGCCAATACCTGAGTTGCTGTCTTCTTATTCTTTGCTTTTATTTTTTTCCTTAGGATTTAAAATCTTCTAAAAAAGGTTTAAAAACCTTTAAATATCAGTATTTTTCTCTTGAGTTGCTAAGCACTACCATCTGAAATATTTCTTTTCTATGTTTTTTTCTTATCTTGTGTGGTATTAATTCAGATATATTTGCACAGCTTAAATTCCCACTGTGTCCACAACCAAAATGGATTTTGGGTCACAGGCAACTGAACCAGTGGGATACAGGTTACATTTTTATTTTTCCTTGTTTTATGACATAGTAAATCACTGTTACTGCTATTAGAAAGCAGAGTAGGTCTCTCTCTTATGCATCTGCAGAGAAGAAAGGAGGTTCATATTTTAGTTTGTGTAAGGGCTATGCATATGTGCAACTTCTGTGTGCGAGGAGCGAGGGAACAAGTTGTGAACATGCCCGTAATTGTCTCTGTAGGGTAAGACTAATATTTATATGAAGGAAGTGATCAGTTCCTGCCCAAAGCCATAAGAGAAATTTTCCATCTTTAAAACAAATGATTTCCCCAGCAATGGTACTCTTTTTGCGCCAATTCCAATGCAGAATGGTGCCAGCCATCGTGATGTTGGAGGAGTGTGCAGGAGCATGCAAATTCATACATCCCCTGAGAATCTGAAGGGTTTTAGTAAAACCTGCATCAGCTTCTCCCTCTCCGCATTTAAATGTGAAAATAGTCAAATATTCTGCTGTGCATCTTTTCTCCCTCCCTTCCGAAGAAGCTATGTGACATAGGCTCCCCCACCAATGCTTTGCTTGCTAGCTTATGCTAGAAAGGTTAATAATGGAGAGAATGTGTGATGAGCCTTAGCTAACAGATTTTCCCAGAGAGAATAAATCAGAACAAGCCTGCTTCTCTGCTACCTTTTCGATAGAGATTCAAAGCCCTGGTGGCTGCTTCAATTACTAATTATAAGCTACATTCAGCCATGAAGGGAACAGAACAACAACAGCCATGTGACTTATGTGAGTAATCACACTTTGCTGCTCCAGCTTGAGTTTGGATTGCTGAATACTGATGGACTGTAATAATTTCTTGTCTTTGGGTCAAAGAAAAGGAGGAGAAAACTGTAAAAGCAAAAAAGAAAAAGAAAAAAGACAAAGGAAATAAAAAATGTTGAAGATCATGAACGAAAGAATAGAGTTAGCCTAAACCTGCTAGATGATCTTACAAGCTGAATAGTAGGCTAAAATTATCACATAAATGTGTGTTCACCAAGGGTTTTTGGGTGGGCTAAGAGTAGTGGAAGAATGGGAATGACACAATAAGTTTTCCAGGACTCCTCTCTTCCTTTGTTTTGTCTCCTAAACTCTGTATGTCTCATTTTCCTCCATCTTGAGGACTCCCTTCTATCTCCCTTCTCTCACACTGGCAGCTTAATATTCTCCAGTAGTTTCTTTTCCGGTCCTGCATTTCTTCCACCCACTTCTTGACACTGTCTCTATTTGATTATTCACCTACTTCTGTTATGACATGTTTCTTCCCATTATCTTCATCCATCTCAGTTATCATCTTCATGCTTTGACTCTCTACTTTCATCTCTAATTCTGTGTCCCAGTAGATCCAACACCATTAATCCAAGTCTATAATATAATTACAGATTCAGCTTTGCTCTCAGCTTGCTCTTCTCCATTCTCTGTCCCTGGGTCTACTTCCTTTCCAGCCGCTACGGAGACTTGGCTTATGAAGTTCCCATGTCCTTCACCCCATCTCTCTCTCTCTTTGGACTCTCATCTCTGCTATCATTTCTCCAGTCCCAACTACATCATCCTGAACTCAACCCTGCCCTTCTGGATGTCTTTTTATGAGTTTTGTGTCAAGCAGAGATCTTATTTCTAGCAGATGCTCAACTACCTGTTGCCATAGCAAATAAAACGGGGTGTACTGAGTGCCAGCAGAAGACGGGAGAAGATGTCTTGGCAGTGCAAGACAGACTGAAAACTCTGCTTTTGTGGATGATGACTTAGGTATTCGGAACTGTGACAAAGTGCCAGCCAGCAACTCAGCACCACATAGCCCCCAGTGGGATGGGGGAGAGAATTGGAAAAAAAGTAAAACTTGTGAGTTGAGATAAACACAGTTTAATAGGACAAAAAGGAAGAAAATAATACTGATGATAATAATAACAATAATAAAATGACAATAATAAGAATAAAAGGATTGGAATACACAAAACAAGTGATGCACAGTGCAATTGCTCACCGCTTGCCAACCGATGCCCGAGGAGCTCTCCTCCCCTGGCCAGCTCCCCCGGTTTATATACTGGGCATGACGTCCCATAGTACAGAATACCTCTTTGGCCAGTTTGTGGCAGCTGTCCCGGCTGTGTCCCCTTCCAACTTTCCTGTGCCCCTCCAGCCTTCTTGCTGGCTGGGCATGAGAAGCTGAAAGATCCTTGACTTACTCTAAACACGACTGAGCAACAACTGAAAACATCAGGGTGTTATCCACATCCTTCTCATACTAAACCCAAAACACAGCGCTGTACAGCTACTAGAAAGAAAATAAAATCTATCCCAGCTGAAACTAGGACACAAAGTCAAAACACTTGATCCCACTTATATCTACAGAATTTGGAATTCATTAGGTTTGCTAGTTCAAAGTTGTGGAGTTATAGGCAAATCAAATGTCAGAGTAACATAGGAGGCTGGGAAATTTTGCCTAGGACATTTAAGGGGTAGCAGAGTTAGCAAAGAGGATGTTAGCTAGTGTCTTTAGCATTCCAGCTGGAAGTCCCAACTTTCCATCTTGAAATGCAGTTTTGTGCCAAGACTACAGGATATGAGACTGAACGGTTTACAAATAAGTAAATTTTCCTTGCTATCAGCCCTGGTGACGGGGTGGTAAACGCTGGCAGAAAAGAAGAAAAAAAACAACATAAAGTGCTAATTAGGCCTTGCTTTATTCACCCAAAGAAGTCTGCGATGTTAAAAGAAACTGAAGGGGACCAGGACCCCAAAATCCATGATGGAAATTGAGTGTCTGACTGCTTTGAGATCCTCTCAAAGCCCCAGTCTAAGAAACTGCAAGTAGTGTCACACAACATGGCCAAGAACAACAGAAACATTGCATCAGTTCAGCTGCTTTAAGTACTTTCTCATTTACAGACTTAGAGGACTGTAGCCTGACGACCTCTGTTTTTTTTTTTTCTGTATAAAATTTGGTTCTCTTCTGTGTTCAACAAAACGGAATGTTTTATCAAAATATTTGAAAAGGGGAAAGGATGGACCAAATGATCTGTGAATAAAGATAATCACAACCATGTGAAATTATGTAGGCATAAGGTATCATGGCAAATTAATAAGCAAGACCATTTTGATATCCCACAGACAAAAAAATATCTTAAAGTGATCAAGTGTTCATTAAATATTTACCACTGAGAACAAATTACAAGGTAAAAGACGGTCAAAACCCACCAAAATAATGTCAAATTATATCAGTAAGAGAGACCTCAATTTACTTTAGTGTCTGATGTTTAGGAGCAAACACTGATGAAAGATGAAATGCTTGAAAATCTTTATGAAAATCAGTTCTGTACAAAATTGCCATCTTTGGAGCATCTCTCATCTGTGTGTTTGCATTAGGATTAAAATTTTGCCTTTTCTTTTTTTTTCTTTCTTTTTTTTTGGATCAATCATAGATGTAAGAACAACCACATCAGCAGTTTTGTCACCAGAGAACTGAAGAAAATATTCAAACATGTACTTAGTCTCAGCCTCAATGATATTTGAGGGTAGTTAAAAAGCCTTTTCAGGGAGAAATTTGATGCAATTAACCAGCTTCCGATTTGCTGAATCAGCAAATCACATATTTGTGTGATGTAGACAAATGCTGACACCCAGCTAAGAAAGTTTGCTGGTAGACTGAACTGAATAGATTAAAAATGTTTTGATGCAGAATCTGTAAAATAAGCCTGTTGATTAAAAAATCTCTCTCACATGTTACTCAAATAGCAATCAATAGATGAACTTGTAGAGAACTAGCAGAGGTTGTTCATTAGTATGGCAGGATTCGTTCCTGCTTTTAGGCAACATTGAAGTGCCATTATTTTGTAAGAGTCTTACTAATTCGATTTGTGTGTGATTATTTATGTGCTTATTTTTACACTACAGAAAGCTATGCAGTCACTCTTGCTCCCAGACACCATCTTGGTCTGAGTACTTAGCATTATCACAGACTCTTCTGCATCAGAAGGCCTGTAACACTTTATATGTGCTGTTCATGGTGCACAGCTTTCTGCTGAGCCTTGGACAGCAAAGTTATCTTTCTTCGCATCAGTGACACTTGAGAATGTTGTCACAAATTAATTAAAGGTGTGAAGCAAATGCATTAATTAAAATCCATGAACACCTGCATGGATCCTCTCAGTCATAACTCATATCATGTTAAATTGCTTTTGCATAATAGCAGATCTACTTTAGGATTGAACAGGCCTGTAAAGGGTACTTATGAAAGCAACAAGAAAAAAAATTCACTTGCAGGGGCTTTGGCTTTGCGATAGCCTTGGAACATGGCCCAAGCTCATCAAAAAGTATGAGAATGTTTTAAGCACACTTGGGACAAGATAATTTCAAATGAAGGTGACACTTGTGGTCTGAGACAGCTAGTGAAACACCACGATTTTGAAAGGGTTCTGCTTGGGGACTTAAGATTTAGTAGCATGTCAAACTCAAAGTCAACACAGCAGAATTTAATGCTGTGTAAATGGGAGCCAAAGACAATGCCCTCATGAATCCACGTGATAGATGTGCATGCATTTCCCACAGCTGTATTCTCTAGCACTGGAGTTTTGCTGTGAAATAACAATCATTTCTAGGAAAAAGAAAAACACTATTGATTTTCAGTTCTCAGTGAAGCTTTCTGAAATATTTTTATGTGAGAGAAAGCCTTTACAGTTTTTAAATTAAAATCCTCATTTTTTATCCTCAATCTGTTCAGGTGAAATGAAATTGTGAGCACAGCCAAAATTGGATGGTGTTGACTATCTTTTAAGACTGATCCGTAAAGGAAGTAGTGAGTAACAAATGACTAATATATTACACAGAAAGACATATAGGGCCTAAACCAGCTGGAATATATCTGATAGTCATCGGCACTTTGGTTCGTGGGGTGGTTTGCAATAGTCGCACAAAGTTCACTTGCAACTGCTTTGGTTTCCATTAACTGCATATTGTGTAAACTAAAGGATTTTACCTGGCAAATTCAGCTCTACCTAGAAGTTGAAAGATGTGGATAAAATGCACTAAACTTGCAAGAAAACAAAGCTGTCTATTGTAATATTTTAAAACTTTTTTTTTTCATAGAGATTATGTGAAGCTTTAGTGTGGTAACACTTGCTGAAAGTGGAGAGGTGTTTTATTTTATGAGTTTCAATGCAGTTGAGGTTACTTCTTCCTCTTTCTTACAGACTAGACAGCCTTAGGAATAAATAACAACCCATGCTTGGGAAGTGAAACCTAACTGCCTCTTGGTACCTGGGCATCTATCCTAGCATCAAGCGATGGTACCATTTTTATAACATGCATATTCTCTGTTTCCATTCATCCAGACTCTTCTCTAGCACCTGTCTTTCATTTTAGAGACATCCTGTTTTTCCCCGTTTCATAGCTATGAGATGTTGGCTTTCTAAAAAGGCTGCATTCACACTAGCTAAAAGTACATTGACTTTGTGCCTGTTCTTTTACACTAGTACTACACAAAGACTGTTACATTTTTCTGGGAACATACTAATTAGAACTGGGCGGAATTTTTTTAATCAGATGTCATTCATTCAGATTTCTTTTTGATCAGGAAACAGTTTCAGCAAAACCAAATTGCTTGGAGGATTGATTTCAATTAATCTTTTACTGAAAAACTATTAAGTTTTGAAATTGCAGAAAAATCACTTTTACTGTCTTTCCTGGGTGATAATGTTTCATTTGTGGCTAGACTGAACTTTTGTTTAGGCATCTCTGTTAATGATACAGTACATACAGACTGGAAAAGGATAGAACCCTAAGTGAAATATTTCAAAAAGCTGGAGCAAAGTAAGCTAGGAGTTTAGAGTTTTTTCCTTTGCTGTGCAGCCTTCCCTTTTCCATATTGAGAAGAAAGCACTTCTTAGGTGTGTTTGCCTCAGTTCTCCAGTGTTTGTTCACAGACTTGTTTAAAAACTCAGTGTAGTGCTTATTGCTTGTGGCAATGCCTCCTGTGGTGAAATTTAGCCATGTTAAATCCTTCTTTCCCCTTAATTCCTTTGGCAGCAAATTGTGGAGATGAAAAGACTTTATTGTCAGTGAAATTATACCAGTACTTAAATGTTTTGCAAGAAGAGGTGCTTTCTGTTGTTGTGCGAAAGAGCTAAACAAGCTACATACTTATAGAGTTTAAACAGTCTTAGCAGTTCTCAGGGCTGAAGTCAAAGGACTTGCCTCATTTCCAAGATTTTCTTTTTTGTCTTTTTCTCACTGAAAAGAAAGAAAAAGAGAAAAGAGCTAAAATGACAAGCCAAAGTGCCTATCTGTTGGTGTTTCCATTTTCTTGCTATTCTACCCCCCCCCAAAAAAAAAAAAAAAAAAAGGATCTTGTGGAGTCTTGTGGCAAGAAGCCTTTTAACATTAAGTTAAATTAAATTGTTTGAAATGTGACCTTTGGCAAAATGTTTCAGTCTTTCTCATCCCCCTTCCATTCCCCCTACCTCATTGCTGTTCCCATTTGTAGAGCACAGCTAATTTAGAGCATCTGCCTCCAAACATTATGAGGTTGTTACCATGAACACTGCTGTGCTGGAGAATATTTCTGTGTAAAAGCAGAATCCGTCATTCTTTTGACGGAGACTGCAAAGTCTGTGCCAGACCAGACGGTGCTCTCATCAAGCAGAAAGACAGCCGAAACTTAGCAAACCAGTTTTGCTGCAAACAAATCTATAGGGAGTTTAACAAATGACAAACCCAGGAGCTGGTGGGCCAGAGATTGCCGCTGACACGGCAGCTCGATTTTGAGGATGAAAGGTATACTGGAGTCAAATAGATAAGGAGAGACAGCAGGAAGACATCTAAATAGCTTCAAAAAATTATGAGGAAGAAGGCAGCTGGGGATAGAAGCCTACACGAGCTCCTTGAGCATGCTGTTGCTTAATTGGGGATCCGTTGAGACGTTCGCAGAAAGCAAGCACGGGGTATTTGGTTGGGAGGGAGGGGGAGTGTCTTCAGGGCAGTGTTTTTCCGTTTGTTTGGTTATAGTAGTAAGAGAGGACTGAGGAACTCTGATTTTGGCGTAAAGCTTACTTTAGCACTTTGGAAATTACGTTTATACACAGAGGCAAAGTTGATGTGTACCCAAGGAGCGCCACACTTTTGGGGCTGCGCTAATGGTCACGTACATTTGCTGTGGTGAGTCATTTTGCTGCTGAGGGTGACTATGAAGCCAGAATGAATCCAGGTTCTTCCTTCTGATACACAGAGAAAACAAAGCCAAGGGAAGAGTTTGACTTATTTGTATGCCAGAGCCATTTTGTAGACTACATTACTGACATTTGAGCAAACTCAGCGTCTTGAAGAGATTAGCATAAAGACATTTTGGAAAGCTAGAGTGTAATAAATGTTTTCCCAAAGCGTGGACAGCAGGTACTGCAGATCTGCAGAAGTGGAGGAATCCACCTGAATGGTTGCTGGATCTTTCACAGCGTATTGTGTGAAGAATGAATGAGCGCATCCCCTTTTATAGATCACTTCAATACCTTTTGGCTTTCACTTTTTACCTAAAGAAAAAAAATCTCCAAGATCAACTGTCTAGAGGCTGATACCCTCACCAAACTTCTGTTCTTCCCAAAATCAGAGGGAAACAGAAACCTGAACTTTCTTTACAAAAGTATTTTAAAACACTAGTTTTAATTTTTCTGCCTTATAAAGTTCTATAAATAGGCCCCTATTATCAATGATTTTTTTTTCGTGAAGCAAACTACCCATTGTTAACTACGCAGTTGTTTGCCAAGCCATGTCTATTCTTACTTTGTTTTGCGTTCATTTTCATTACGTACTTTTCTGGTGCTGTGACAGCACAGGATGAAATTACTGTGCTCAAAACAGCCTCAAAGCAACCGAAAGATGTCCAAACTACAGGTAGACACTAAAGCTAGTAAGCAAATCATCTGGTGCCTTGGAGGATATTTTAACTTCATTGTGGATCTACAAGGTTATGATCTGAAAAATACAGGTACCAGTCCTGCAGCTTTGAATGTAGAGGCCAGCCAGAGCAGTCCCATTAAAGTCAATGCATATAAGCTTAGGTAAGTCTAAGCTTGTTAGATTGACGCCATGATTTCTTATTTATGTTTGTTTCTTTGTGTGCCTCCGTTTCATTTATTTTTCAAAAAGTGTTTCCTGTATCTGTTTGTCTGAGATATCATATTTCTGCTAAGTCCAATTATTTGTGTGCATTTCTTTTTCTGCCATAGTTCTGTCCTCTCTGGTTTTGATCTTCTGCAAGAATATACACTTTTATTCCTCTCCTATCTGGGAAAAAACAGTGCCTTAGAACCACAAGACAGTAATTATGTGCATAGCGTACCACTTTCTCTTGCATTTATAGTAGTTACAGTGGTAAGTAATATTTTATTTCTCCTTAGTATTCAGGGACTAGAGAGGACGAGACCGGCGTGACCAACCCTGGACGATGGCAGACCAGAGGACAGACATCAGCCTTCTTACGTTTCACTCTAGTGCTCTGTTAACCCCGGGAGTCAATAGCAAACCCACAGATCTTTGATTCAGCAGCTAAGTGATTAAGTGCAAAATTCCAATATCTTTATTCCTGCTGGACAGCATCTTACTGAATGAGACTGTTTCTAAGTAAGAAGCGGTTGGTACGTGATATGAATAAAGCTACCATGTCCACCGTCCGGGATCTGAGTATACATGAATGCATGATTCTGCAACTTAATGCTTTAATTTGGGTGAAACTAGTGAAAACTGACAAACTCCAGTTATATTTTAGACACAAAGCCTGATTAGGAATGCCCGTGTGTTTTCTGCTGCAGCAAAATATGTGAAATAGAAAAATTCCCAAGTGGCAGGAAGCACAAAAATACTGGTTTTTTGTTTGCTTTATTTGCTATGTGTGACGGTGCAATTTAGAGGCGATTGTGCCAAGCCATGGTGTAACAAAAGCTCTGTCCCCATACCCCATTCCACAGTGCATCTTCTTCACACCCCTGTTATGGATTTCATAATGTACCTTGAGATAATTTCAAGCTCCTATTGATCTGAGATGAGCTAGACAAGCCAAAGCGATGATGAAGCAGGCAAGCGAAATTACCAGTGTACGAGAGAGAATATGAAAACTTGCTCATGCAGAGATATTCGTGTGTCCCAATTCATAGCGACAAGGCAGCAAACATGAAAATCTGTAGTTTGTTTTTCACATGAAGGGCAGTCCTTTGTGCAGCAAAAAATAAATGATCATTTCCATTTAACCCCTTTGTCTGGGTGAGCTTTGTTTCACACTGCTAAAATAACGGCAGGCTGACTTAAAAAACGACCGAAATGCTGCTGCAAATCTTCGTTGCCCCAATTAATATTTTTCAGTAACTGCAAAACATAGGTTAGTTGTTAAAATTACATGCAAAATACTGACAGCAAATATTTGTGCCTTCTTATCCAGCACGACTCTGCAGCGGGATAAAGCTTTTGGATTTAATTAAATGTGATGACAGAGCTAATTTTCACGCATATTCTCCAACACGTATGTCAAAGATGGTGAGATCCACCTGAGTGCCAATTGATGTGTCACATCTGACACCAGAGGCTCTACTTTGGCCTCAAGTGTTGAATTTGTTTTTTTTTATCAAGACCTGCCTGCTTCATTTTCATTGTTTCAGCATGCTGACGCAGGTGCTTGTTGGAAATGTTTTATGGCTTTGTGCCGGGCATTTGTTGTGGTTGTTTCCGCACTCACTACAGGAAAACTTTGTCCTCATTTATTTACTTTTATCGTACCTCACCTGTCACGCATTCCAGTTTCTGCTGCAATATCCTACACTGTCTTGGTTTCCTGGCTTTTTGTGCAACTATAAAAATATTTTAAAAGTGAGGTTTCTCACCTCTCACTTTGCCTTTCTCCTTCTCCCTGCTCTGTTTTCAGTGAAAACTACATGCTGCAGGAAGGAGGAAAAGAAACTGAGGAGAAAATTTGTTTTTCAGTTTTCAAAGATGGACACCAAAAGCTTTTTAAAAAATCAAAATAGAATGGAAAGACAATCTGCCTTTGGAGAAGGAGGTTTATTACACAGGGGGAAAAAATTGCCTTATGCAGTTTTCTGTAGAGTAATTCCATGCTGTCCAATTTGCCTGCTAACATTTTAATTAGATAATCCTACAAGTGCTCAATAATTGATCTGACTGCCCAAGTAGGTTTGATTCAAATTTATTAAAATGGTCTGTAGGTCTCTTGGTCTGGCAGTTGGGCAAGTGAAAGAATACTTGTCTCTGTATGTCTTTAGTCGTTTTTTCTGCCGTTGACTGTGGCTTTTTTCATGCCTGTTGACCAATGAATATTTAAGAGAAGAAGAAGGTGGCTTTTGCTGCCCACTGCAGAGATTGCTCTTAGGATAAGGTCCAGATTAGCGTTTTAGGTAGGAAGCATCAAAAAAGCGAAGCTGCCCCAAGTTCAGTGCTTGGTTAGGAGCTATAATAAAATGAGCAACTGACTACTCTGCTTGTATTTGACCATAAAAGGAAGTTTCACTTCAAAACCTGAGAACAGAAGACATATATTAGAAATGTTTTTTTCTTTTCTAGCGCTTTTGCCTGATACCTGATTTACATCCTAAAGGTAAGACTGGCTAAACTCTGTGTTAAAATAACAAACCCAAAAACTGATGACGAAGCCTGCTGGCTGACACAAGTTTTTTGAATCCTGCTCCATGGTAATTGTCCTCCAAAAACTGCAACACTGAACCAAATAATTTAGTGTTGCTAATTAACAGGGAAAAAAAAAAAAGTTGAGTGTACACCTGCGTGCCAGCTGGGAACATGCACTCAGCCTTGCTGCTGAAGGAACCTAGGGACACAAAGCCACGTGTCTGCTGGGCTGCTGGACTCAGCAACCTCTACCATAACTGACTGCTTCCCTTTTGGGTAGGAGCATGTAAAATCTTATTAAAAAGTATCCTTTTGTATGCCAGCCCCCACACATCAGTCTTGCTCAAGGTCAAGATTAAATTCCTTTATTAGGAATATTCAGCAGGGTTTAGTAGATTTGCATCTCAGTATAGTTCATTCCATATAATAAAATAAGAATAATTATAGCTGTAAATCATTTTATTAGTTCCTCTGCACACCAGCCAGTATATGACATATTAATAACATCTGCTTTACAGAGATAACCCATGTCCAGGTTTGCTGTTATTTTTTGTACTGCTATATATTTAATTCTAAGTATTTTTCTTTTCTGGTTTGCCAGCTGAACTGGAATGTAACCCAGTTTGCTGCTTATGCATCTTGTATTACTAACCCAGCCAAATCTTCCGCTTTAGCCGCAATCCCTATCCTAGTCAGAATCCTACTAATTGCTTTGGTTTTTTAAGTGCTATAGAAATCTGTCTCTTTTTTTATGTCTGACCAAAATACGGACTCAATGAGTTTGGGATAAAGGAGTATGGAGCTGGGAGGCCCAGCGGCTCCAAAATCGGTGCCTCAAACCCAGGGGATGAGCCTGCATCTTTGCAAAAGCACCGTGACCCTACAGACCTTTCTTTCTTCTGTAGGTGACAAATATAAGGCTTCTCGTCATTGCAACACTAACAATTTATAAAATTAAAAGCCCAAGGGCTTTTATTCAGCTCCTAGAAAAATTTCTGAATTTTTGGCCCTGAGTAGTCTCATTTTCCAGGTCGGCGTGATGCCGTGGAGAGGTGCGCTTGCTGCCCTGGGCCAAACTACACCTGGCGGGAAATGTAACTCCTCTTCTACACTTCTGGAAATCCTTTTTTTGTTAGTGCATGAATGCTGCTCAGCGTACGCAATAATAACACACTGCTGCCCCCTGACCCACGTTGCATCTTTCGAGGGCGAGCAGCGTGAGGAGCGTGCTCTCTCTCTTCAGACAGTGAAAGAAAGAAAATTTGGGGAGCAGGCACTTTTATTTAGACCAAAACTCCTGAAAGACGGATTTACATCTGAGCTGTTTGTGACCATGTGTGTTCACAGTCTTCTGTGAATATCAAAAAAAGCTTGTGCTGCACGAGGAAGATACCAGAATGCTTGATTACTAATTTCTTTAGTCTTGTGCACGGCTTGCCTCTGAAGGTCTTTAAATCCACTGCTGCTATGGCTAGACAGAGGGCTTAATATAGTAGATGGTATGCAAAAGTTTCTGATAGTTATCTCCCTATTAAAATGTTTTAACCCTTTTTGTTTTACTTATTTTCTTTTTTGTTTAATTGTAAAATTTTTAGAAAAGGTGAAGCCTTTCTCTTGCCCTAAAAAAGCCCAAAATTTTCTATGATAAAATGCTTTCTCATTGTACATATTAAGAATTTATCATGATACTTAGAAGCAAAATATTAAAAACCTTCCTACTTCCAAAATCAGAAGCACTTCATCAATTGAATCATTTCGTGTGTTTCAGTGCTAGAAAAGTGATGTTTTATTAACTTGGGGATTTTAAAAAATTGTTTTGTAATTTTTAAAGCCCAGCCAAGTTCTAATGAGATCTAAGGTCTTTGTGTTCCTGTTACTACCATACATCTGCAGCTTCCATGTTGAAGATGTACGGTGTGTAAGTAAACTCGAGGCTGACCTTCATCTCAGAGAATTCGATGCGAAATGCCAGTGCCTTCCACAGAAGAGGATTGTATTCAGGAAGAAGGGCTTGGGAATGTTCTTGATCCCACATGTTTCCATGTATTTCTTTCCAGCATGTCTGAACTGAACATTTCTAGAGGTTTTCAGAGAGGAAAGAAAACTAGAGCCAGAAGATGTTCTCACAGAACAGGCTGTCATAGATGGAAATAGGCAAGCACAAGTCTTTGTGCTCAACACTGGTAACTGAATTTCTTGCATCAATTAAATCAAAAAGAAAAAAAAAAACCTTGTTAGCACAAGTATTGACATAGCTTAATTTCTGCAAGTGTTCTGTATTTGAAGAAGGGAGATGTCCTTCAGACAAAAGGGCAAACTAAACGAGAGTGAGAAACTGATTTTAAAAGGACAGAGAAAGATACTCCATCTTCAGTAGTTGAAATGGTGCATAAGATTTTGAGTTTTCCATGGTAATTATTCAACTGTAACCTTCTCAATGCCTTGTCACTTCTTAATTTATTCTGTATTGTAAACACCTGCAGGCGCAGATGGCTGATCTATTCTCTAAAGCTTTGGCTATTTTGCAGTGCTAAAATGAGGTAGGGCACTGGTGCAATACAGATTAGGTTTATTGTTGAGAACTGATGGTAATATTCACAGATTCACATGTTCGTGGACAGGGGAATGAGCCTTTATGAATCCGTCCAACAAACTGGCTTAGGATCCTTCCCCACCCCCCTTCCGTTAAGTAATATCTTCTCTTGACTGAGTTAAAGTACATTTGATAGATATAGATAACAGATTATGCTGATAAGCTGGCTGAATGACTTCAGAAAAAATGGGCATTTGCTGCAAATTGCACATGAAATGAGGACTTACCAATGTCTTAGCTGAAGTTCCTTGATTTGGGGTAACAATTTTGCTTTGGGCCAAGTTTTGCTTTCCATGCTTTTGCAACTTCAGGCAAGGCAGCGAGACTTTGGAAGCTTATCAGATTTTCATGATATCCCTGACCTCCGTTATATCTTAGCGAACGATGTTTAAAGGATATGTCTCATTTTCTGATAAGTAAAATAAGGGTGAAAATCAATTTCCATCATTTGCTGCAGTCAGCCCTTTGGAGGCTGGGACTTACATGCCGGTAGAGCCATGCAGGACGGGACTTGGATCCTGACTACTGATATACATGACTGTAGCATGGAGAATAACATCGATCGTTGTAAGGTTTATCACTGTGCTGATCTCAATCAAATCTCCCTCCATACATTAAGAGTGGAGGCAAAGTGAATGAAAAGTCACTCCTGACCTCCACCAGTCAGCTCTGCAGCCAGTTCCTTAGGGGTAACTGGATTTCTTGAAAATACTCATCCTTTCCCAGTAGGTACCCACCCATTGGGAAATATGCACTGTGTATGTAATACCTGTATTTCAGCATAAATGGAATGGAGGTTTCATAATAAAAAAAAAAATGGAAGAAAACAGTATATTCAACAAAAATGCTGCAGAAAAGGACAGGAACTTGTGGGGTTTGCATAACATATTTACATTATTTTTATTAAATTACTCAAAACTAGCTGATGGTTTACAAAGCCACTGCAAATACTGTCTTTAGTACATAGTAACGACCTAAGAATAAGGAAAAAAAATAGTTTTTTCACTGATTAGAAGTATGTTGTGCTTATTATGCTAATTTGGTGATTTGAGACAGAAAATTGAAGTATCATTTTTCCAGTTCATTAAGATTTGACTTTTGACTACTGCTCTGCAATTGATTAGTTAGTTTAATTACGCAGATACCAAATGTTCTGAAGGCCATGCACGCTCTTTCACATGGCCACATGCTATCTATGATAAAATGTGCTTTTGTTAAATGATAATATGAGTTTTTCTAGTGAGATAACTGCTTCATTTGGCTTGAAGTAAGAAATCCACCATTTCTTGTCAACCAAACCTTTTGTGGTATCCTTTAATTAATACCATGAAGCATACATGTTCTTTGAGTGATGTAAATTACATTTAAAGTGACAATTAGTCTCTACCACATAGCAAGACTTTCACACTCCATTAAGAATAAAATTAGGACTAGCATTTTCTCAGCATAATCCATGGTCGTTATAAAACCATCCATGGGGATCAAGTATTGTGGTTGTTATTGAAATATATCATTATAACAAGGGTAATGATTGCAGTATTCATCCAGCTGTAGTCATCAGTTGCTCTTTTTTGCTCTGATTTGAGAAGGAAAAATCTGCAATTAGAAAGCCACATATTCGCAGAAAGTCAGTGCACTTATTTTCCGTCACTTTTGCTCTTTAGAACTTCATTCTGTATTTATCAGGAAGTCCAAGAAAGAGGCAGAATAAACACAATTTTATTTGATAAAAGAAATAAATGCTAATTCGACTGCTGTGTAAGTTAATATAAGGGATCCAACATGTGGATTTAGATGTTAAATGAAATAATCTAAGCATTTGACTTATTTTTAGCTACAGGGAGCTCTTGCCCTCTTTCTCTCTTTACCCTTTCTTGCACTTCTTGTTCTGAGAGCATGAATAATGTAATGAGATGACTCCATATTTTTAAATACCAAGCCATTCTTGGTCAAGGATCTTCTTGTCTTCAGGCTCTGTGCAAACACTGGCCTGTGCCTTGCCCTTTGTTTTCTTTGCTGGTGAGTCCACTTTCCTCTACCTATGTGGTGGAAAGTGTGTGTATGCACATCTCTGATGCTCAGCTCTCCCTGTTAGATCTGCTCACCAAGTGCAGCAACAGGACTGGCACAACTCTCTGAAAAACTTCTCAATCCTGTTTCCAGCCCACTGGTTCTCTAGGCAATGTGTTTCTCAGAGAAGGAATCAGTAATCTACCCCTACCCTGTTATTAAAAGTGACCTTTTCCCAGTACATTGTATTCCTATCTGTGGTTGATGGCTGGGCCTTGCCTGTTTTGCTACACAAGTCTTTCTAGTAGTTGTGCTTCCTAGTTCTTCTTCTGTCTCTTCCCAGTTTCAAATACGTATGGTCTTGCTTGCAGCGCCAAGACCTGAGCGTGCTATGGGTGTAAGATTCAGTGCCCTTTAAACTTAACAAAGCCCTATACTGAGCACAGTGTCTGGTGTGGATTTAGTGGACACTAATGTGGGTGCAACAACACTAACTTTTCCGTATTACTGGAAGGGTCAGTGCACCTGATCCTGCGTGCTGCAGAAGTGTCTCCGCAGCTCTCTTGTCAAATGCTGCTGCATCTGCCCCAGACTCAAGCCTAGCTGGGGAGAAAGAGGTGATAATCTCCCGTAACACTTCTTATGCTCCGGCTAGGCGGCAGTATGGACGCTTTTATGGCTTACCCCAGCTCATCCTGCTCAGTCCTTTGCAGGGCTATTCTACGGCTCTTGTGAGCGTATTGAAGTCAGGTCTGGTTAGTAGTGACCACACATTTCTAGTACTCTTTTCACTAGCCTGGTCTTTAAAAAAGTTAAAGCTGTGGAAATTAAAGACCTATTTGCACAAACACAGATGATTGAATTGGGCAATTGAGTTACACCATTTTTATGACATAAAACAAATTCCAGCTGTTATTATTAGCGGCTGTTAAACAGTTATACCCGAAACAATATCTAACCTCACACCAACAAGGATAATATGCAGCCATACAAGCACAAACCATGCTGTCTTATTCACACACTAGTTACCCCATCACTAAGGAAACACCAGCTTTCCATCCATCAGCAATTCAGTATGGCAACACCACGGAAGTCATGTTCTCATGCACTGCTTGAGATACTCATGGAAGACAGCCATGCTGATGATGATGGGGAACTCTCATTGGCCTAGGGTACTCTCTTACTGATCCAGACCACGGTCCACATGTAGCTTTGGTCACATAGTGAAATTAGAGTCCTTGGTTTATCTCTTGATTGGCAGTTGGGTTTACTGGTTGGTCTCTTTGATGTCTTCAGAAGAACTTTCCCAAAATTCATCTGGCACAGCTTGTGCTTGTATTGGGGATCTCCAATCTGATCCCATGTATCACCTGATCAGATGTTTCCTCATTCATCTTATCTTTACTTTATCCAACCATCATTACTCTCTGGAAGACCACGCCTTTCTGCTGGGTTTTTTTGGTCCAGCCACCTTCAGGGTCAATATTTAGTTTCCATTCTTATTTTACAAATCATCTTACAACCCAACAATTACTTTCATTTGTACACCCATAATCTTAAATTTAAGGTTTACACGTCTGTCTCCTCTACAGGTCATCATTAACAAGTAGGGAAGTCCAGTTCAGACAATCAAAAACTTTGCATCCTCCATAACTTCATCATTTAAAGTGTTTAAACTGAACATACGTTGTTAATCATATACGCTCTAGTTATATGTCCTGATTCAGAAAAAATATTTATGGGCCAGCTTCATTTCAGACTCTGGCTTAAATTCCTTGGGATGTCAATAAAGCGTAAGTGTGCACTTGACTGTGCACCTGCCTGTCACAGGTTTTTTTGCAAGTTTTCAGGATGTTATGCCTTTCTCTTCCATAATGCCAGCTTCTTTGCTCTATAGAAGCCTTCTTCCTTATTGCACTGGTCTTCAAAGTAATCTGTCACTGCGTTGGTGAATTCTCCTGCCTCAGTGAATGCATAATAGAAAGGCATCTTACAGGTTTTGGGTAGTTATACCAACCAGCAATGGGTGAAACCGGTACTGTTGATACAACATCTGGGGTTTCTGCATAATGGAGACATGTTGCTGAGATTTCATTTCCTGCAATGCAATTAATAGTCTTGAACATATGCTGTATGGGGACATTTCCAACAACCTTTGCTAGATAACAGGGATGTTTAAAAGATGTTCTCTTCGTGCCTGCGTTCAGCTAAGGTGCAAGTGCAATTTTTAGAGGTCAGATATGATGGGAAATGTTTCACTTGTTTTTTATAGCAGTGTTTACTAATGCTTCCTGTCAACTGGAAATTAAGAAAGGCACCAAAATCATGACTGAATTTAATTCTTCCCACTCTAAACCAAATAAATTCAGACTGCAAATGAGGCATACATGTGTCGATATTTAATAGCAAAGGAATCACATATCAAGGGTTATGCCATTTTCCTTGTTGCTGTCAGGGCTTGAATAAGGACTGGGTATGCTTTTAGCTTTCTTGTTGGAGAAGAGTCCCGAAAAATATCCTCTAGAGAAAAAACAGAAAACTTGTGTTGTACAGAAAGTCGTGCTAGATGATTGCAATTGTTCTTTCTGTCCTGGCTCATTTTTAAATGGATTTATTTTATGCTAATAGGGAACTTGGCACGTTTACTTCTGTTAAGCACATAAGATGCATAGGATTATCCCTAGAGCCAAAATTTGTGATAATCCTACAACACTGAAACTGAGTAGATAAAAGCTAGATTTTTTTTGTTCCCAGTGAAAGGAAGTAAACAATGTTTCATTTTGGGTCAGTCCAAAATGTTTTATAATTTTTTTCCTCCAGTTATCCTTTTAATGAGCTGTTTTTCAATTTAGACGTATTTTTAGACGAAGTGGTATTTAAGAACTAATACACACGGTTTACTGTTTTGTATTTCAGAATGAAATAGACTTTTATTTTAAAACTTAAAAACAAAACTCCACCCTTCCCCTGCTTATTCATTGACAATTTCTGTTGAAGCTCCTATTTACTGCAAATAAGTAAAAAAGAAAAAAAAAACTGCTTGCAGTTTAAAATGTACAGCTAGTTAAAAGTTAATTTTTTCCCATAAGATCTTGGACCCAAATTTGGATGGGAGGAGTGGTAATGAGAATTTACCTACCACTACCTATTGCTTATGGTATGCTTATGTATTTGATAGAAACTTAATTCACCATCCAGCTGCTTCAGTATGGGACAACTGGGGTTTTGTTGCTGTATTATACATGAGTTTTTTTCTTTTGAATGATGCCATATAGAATCATAGAATCATTAAGGTTGGAAAAGACCTCTAAGATCATCAAGTCCAACCATCAACACCACCATGCCCACTAAACCGTGCCCTGAAGGGCCACATCCACAAGTTTTTTGAACACCTCCAGGGATGGTGACTCCACCACTTCCCTGGGCAGCCTGTTCCAATGTTTGACCACTCTTTCAGTAAAGAAATTTTTCCTAATATCCAATCTAAACCTCTCCTGGTGCAACTTGAAGCCATTTCCTCTCATCCTGTCACTAGTTACTTGAGAAAAGCAAATACTTACTGTGGAATATTTATCTTGTGCTCCTTGCCCATGTTTCCCCTGCTCAAAACCAAGCTGAGTCTTTCCATCTGACAATATTTGTAATGTAAAAATCTATTTCAGTCAGTAAATGATCTTGCTACTAATAGCTTGGACTGCAATCTAGTAAAACTCTTAAGCATATGGATAATATCTGTTGAAGTTAATTGAGCTGCTGGCATCACTGAAATTATATATGCTTAAAGCCCTGATACCGGGAGCTTAGTCGACTCCACTGAGTTGTATTGGTCTGTGGGATACTCATGGGATGGGAGCTAGTGGACTACATCTGGCTTTGCCAGGTCTCATTCACCACCTGGTATGGGGGTTCAAGATCCCTCCTTTGGGATCAGTGAATATAGTTCAGCTTGACAGGGACAGGGGTCACTTCTTGTGAAAAGTCATTAAATTATTAAAATTAATCACTCCTGTAGCAATCCTGATTGTTTAGTGCAGTTCCAGCTGCTCACCACTGTCCAGGTGTTTCTGGTAGAGCCTAACAATTGTGCATCCTACTGTGGGAAATCTTCAAGCTTAAAGTCATGGTGAGCCATAGGGAAGAGGGAAGCCTAGTCCTCCTCTTTGCATCGCTGATGCTATTGTCTCTTGAAACTGATACCTGTTTCTTCACGTGAAACATGTGGAAAAAGCGGAACGGCCAAAAAATAGGGAGAATATGGTGGGAACCACTTTTGTAAGTATTTGCTCTCTCTTAGGCAAATCAAACTGTGCACTTGAGCAGACTGGTTCAGGCCAAGCAAATGGGGCTCCATGGCATTGCTGCAGCAGCTGACAAGGAAAGCCCAGGATATGTGGGATAGGGATGGCCTGGAGTGTTTTGGGGTGATACGGGATGCTCACGAGCCTCTTTTACAGCAGAGTACCCAGGTCCAGGTCTTGCAATTCATCCTTTCAGGACAGATTTATTCTGGTCTTTTAGACAGATTTATTTTGTAAAGATAGGAAACATAGCACCTTCACTTATAGTAACTACCTCATACTTTCAGAGCCAAAACTACTCGATTTTTCAAGGCAGAAATGCTAGTTAGGCACATTCCATTGACAGAGAATGGGAATTTGTGTGCTTTGTAGAGATTTACCTTTGAAAACCTTCCCAGAGTGTATTACAAGCAAATTATGTAGGCATCACCACACTCATATGAGGGTTGCAGTTTTAATCTGGTGGGTGACTTACCAGAGCAAGACTGGAGCTGGTCGTTCTTTAAGAGTTCACAGGTCTGGCTTTCTTTGGACCACTTGTCTTTAGTGGCTGCAGTAATACCAAAGGTAGCAAACTGAATTTTGCCAGTCACTAACGATGGCTTCCCATGCGCTCATAGAGTGGCCTGCTAGAAATCACTTGGGTATAGGTCGGGAATGCCATATACCAAGTAAGTGAAGCTGACAAAATGAACATGGCTTTCCCCACTTAAAAATTATGAGTGTGATACTAAATAACACACAGATAGGTGTGTGGTGGGGCATGAAGTTGATGACATATTCAGGGACAGAGATCATACTTACTCATCAGGTAAGCTCCTGCTTTGGGACATTACTCCACAGTAGAAGATTTATTCCAATGGCTTTAACTTTCTTACCCTATCAGAACTTCTCTTTATCTTCACTGTATATCACCTTGGCATTTTCCTTGACTGAACTCTGCTCTTGCTTCTCTTTTTACTGTGTCTGCAAATCTCTCTGTCACTACCTTTGCTATGTCTCCCAAGTCATTACTATAGTACTTAATAAAAGGTACAGTAAAGTCATCTTAAGGATCTTCAGTTCTCAAAAGAGAGCATAATCAGAATTAAAGTGTTGTTTGGGTGTCAACCACTGTGGTGTAAACAGGAGTAATTCCATTCCAGCTAATGAAACCAGACCCGTGGAAAAAAAGGCTCTGCCTTTAATCCATCACACTGTGTACAGATTACGTATCACAGCAATCTTCTACATGCAGCAACAAATATGGTTCACCATGTAATATACCCAACCACAGTGGTTGATATTAAAGAAATTTTTCAGTCATTTAATTGAATTTTAAAATGTCACAGTAATTCAGGCTCTACTTCACTTACACCTGTACAAATGTGTTTATGGTGTCTTGATGTAATTTTGTCCATTCGAAACTGGCTTAAATGACCCCCAAAGAGGATTTGTTTCCCCTCTCAATTCCCCAAAAGCTTTGCAGAAGTTAATAAAGCAAGTTCTCTATGTCATTTTTACAGCAGGCAGAATCATCACTGCATAGTACCTTGTTTAGTTATTAATTTACTCCAGTACAAAGAAAGTGTAATGTTGCGGTCATTAATAAATGAAAAAAATAGAACTTCTTAATGTGTTTGGGGGAAATTTTTCTTGCTGATTTTCATCTAGGACCTATTCATGAAAATGCGGCTAGCCTAAAGGACTTACAGTTAAGGGGCTGATTCAAAGGGAGATGACTAAGGTTTGGCTTAAGTTAATATTTAGGAGAAGAGTTGTGGAGTGAGGCTTTTATGGCCTTTTTTGAGACACAGAGGGACGTCTTCTTGAAAGGTGGACAAAGACTGCAGTTCATGTTTGATGTTGGCCTCAGGGGTTGAGGTTCTTTGGAGGCCAACTTTGGGGAGATGATGAGTTGAATGATCTATTACTTGTTTAATGTAAACCTCCCCTTCATCTTTTCCCACCTTATGCTGGTATAGGTGGGCAGATTAAACATATACGTGTTGCATATGGCTGTTATGACTGCAGCACACACAGATGATTTTTGCTTAACTCCTTCTCTTCCTTCTGCTTTGTTTTCTCCCTCTTTTCCCATGCTCCTCAAACCAACTCAACTGTGCAATCAGTATTTCCTTATCTTCATCAAACATTTATTTGTTCTCAAAACAGAAAGTGTGAAATGCTGCCTGCCACTTCCACTACCTAGCTGTGGAGTAAATAGGCACATCCAGTACAAGAAATCTAACAGCTTTCCATCATTTTCCTGAGGGTTCACCTAAATTCATTTCAATTCAATGTGGCAGTTTCTTCACTGGAAAAAATCTCTGCAAAAATTTTGTCTCATTGTGACACATGTAGAATATCAAGGCCAAACATATTGAGAGGTTATTTAGTTTTTTCTAAAGGTAAAACTGAGAAGAAAAGTTTTTCTGTCCGCACCACAAAATTACCTCTCCCAACAGATTAAACGTGGGTCTTGGTTTCTGCTGGGAGAGAGTCAATTGTCTTCCTAGTAGCTGGTACAGCGCTGTGTTTTGGGTTCAGTATGAGAAGAATGTTGATAACACCCGGATGTTTTCAGTTGTTGCTCAGTCGTGTTTAGACTCAGTCAAGGACTTTTCAGCTTCTCCTGCCCAGCCAGCAAGAAGGCTGGAGGGGCACAGGAAAGTTGGGAAGGGGACACAGCTGGGACAGCTGACCCAAACTGGCCAAAGGGGTATTCCGTACCCTGGGACGTCATGCCCAGTATATAAACTGGGGGGAGCTGGCCTGGGGGGTGGATCGCTGCTCGGGACCTAAGTGGGCATCAGTCAGCGAGTGATGAGCAACTTCATTGTGCATCACTTGTTTTGTGTATTGCAACCTTTTTATTATTATTGTAATTTTATTGTTGTTATTATTGTCATTGTTAGTTCCTTCCTTTCTGTTCCATTAAACTGTTCTTATCTCAAACCACGAGCTTTACTTTATTTTTCCGATTCTCTCCCCCATCCCACTGGGGGCGGGGGGAGGTGAGTGAGTGGCTGCGTGGTGCTGAGTGGCTGCCTGGGGTTAAACCACGACAACATGATACAAGACTTAGCAATATTAGGTATATGGACAAGATAGCAGCTCTGGTGCTAAACTTACTTGCTAGTCCCTGTCGTTTAAATAATTGCAGGTACCTCTGTATTGTCTTTTAAGCTGAATCAAAGCCTGATTCAGATTTAAAAATCACTCAGATAATACCTTGCTGAGAAGGACCTATCTGGATGCAGGAGCGCATGCTACATGCAGCCGCATAAGCCACATGGATATATCGGTTCAACGTAATTGTGTCTTGTATTTCTTTCAGTAATGAGGCAGTTGGCACTGCTTCTACCAGAGTTCCAGCCACAAGAAGGGAATAGTTTTCAAGTGTGAATGAATTGGCCATGCTAAAGCAATGGGAGTTAATGGGTACCAGGCAAAGGAAAGAACTTAAAGGAAAATATCGGTTTGATGCAGTACAAGGGAGAGAGAATAAAATACTGAGGCTAAAACAAAATGAAAAAGAAAGCTTGTGTCAGAATATTGGTACCAAAATAAAATGGGAAATGCAAAATAAAATAAATGAATGGCTGTCATTTTTCAATTTCACTAAAAAAGGTCTAATTAAAATTTGCCATTGATGTTGACAGACATTTTCTGTTGAGTCATGCGCCATTCTGCTGGTAAAAACATTTTCATATGGAGAATTTTGACTCTTTCTAGATCAAACAGGGTATTAAATTAATTTTTTACAAGTCTAAGATCTGCTGAAATTTGAAAGCTATATGTGTATGAATACTAAAAAAAAGTATACCGTAAATGAGTTCTTATTGGTAATGAATGAACTATTTCATGATTATTAATGAACTCTGAAGTTGCTGTTGCTGTCTAATTATACTAAATGTATTTCTCAAGGTTCAGGAATCTACATAAATCAATAAAAAGAACTGACCCTGAGAAATGAAGTGAAAGCAGTTAATACACTGCTTGATTGGACCTTACTGATGGGTATTAGATTTTCCTTTTTTTTCTTTTCTGGTTTAATTTTCTTGGTTGCTTGAGGAGTCTTTCTGTTACAAGGCAATTTTGAATAGCTGGTGTTTTTTGGTAACCTACCTAAAAGTTATTTTTGAATTGTACATGCAATAGCCAAGAACTCTCCCTATATAATTGCTGTGGGGCTATGGAATTTTCCCTGCAGTGAGTTTTAATTATTCTGTGCTAATTAAGCAACTGATGCCTACTGTGAAAAATTCTCCCTTTGGAACAATGTGAGCAAAGGTGCATACATAAATTTCATAACATATGCATAAAAGCATCCATTTTTATCTCTTGTACTAATTTCATGTCCCCACGTTCAGTTGGTGGAATGAATAAATATAACTCCTATTGCCATATATAGCATGCTCATAAGACATAATATTAATCTTTTCCCATTAAAAAAAAATAGAAACATGGTATTTTTGGTTTTGTTGGATCCTTTCTTTATAGTAAAGACTGTAACCTATTACAAAGACAGATAGGTAGATAAAAATGAGGTACTCGATTACGTCAATGTTAGAAGAAGTCTTGGTCAGAAGAAAACAGGGATTGAGAACAGTAGAGATTGATTGTACAGTCAACTTGAAAAGTAGCTTTTTGTTTCTTTTTTTTTGCTTCTTAATTTTTATGATTTAAGAAGAAAATGGATAACAGGGTGGAACTGGCCTAAGCGTGCACCTCTGGGCTAGATAAAGGACAGTACATGCCTCAAAGCTGTGCCTGAATCTCTATCTCCTTCTGCTACCAAGTCAGAGAGCGTTTCTGTCTTTCCACTTCTTTATACAGTGCTAATGCTACTTTAATGAAAGAAGCATCATTTTGAGTAAAGGGCGAGTTACAGAGAATAGCCCTGTGGTATCGGATTTCTTTTTCCGCAGAAGGCTCATGTTGTGCCTTGCCGGTACATAGAAAAAGAATCATAGGATGGTCTGGGTTGGAAAGGACCTTTAAAGATCACCTAGTTCAAGCCCCCTGCCATGGGCAGGGACATCTGTCACTAGATCAGGTTGCTCAAAGCCCCGTCCAACCTGACCTTGAACAGTTTGCAATCGCAATCAAATTGCGAAGTGCAAAGGGTAGAGAGAAAGGGAGGGGGAAGCAGAAACTGAAGAGAGGCATTTTCTTGTGGGAAGTGTACCCATATGACTGTTGACTGTATTGGACAGCACACTGCAAGAAGTGGAACGATTAAAATTGCTGATGTGGTATCATTATCAGACCATCTTAAAATGGAGGGCATACAGTAGGAAGGAGGAAATTTGAAGAAAAAATTCATGTACCAATATGCCTGAAAATGTAATTTCTGATCAAAATACGTAAAACCAGATTTGCTTCTTTTATTTTGTCTGAAACTATATAGGTTTTTTGATAGCAGTGCTAGAGGTAAAAGATATTTTCCGAAGAAACTTTCATTGAATTAAAATCCAAGATTTTGTTTGAAAGAAGTGTCAATACAAAAATTGAATCGGCATTGGATGTTTCGAATGGTCGTTTGGAAAGCAGGCTTTTTGCTTCACAACCGAAACATTGCACTGGTGCGTATCATGGAAGCAAAGCTGGGTGGACGGATAATTGGATAATTACAGCACTAACAGGGCCCTGGGAAAACTGGCTCAGGACCTTTCTCTGCTCCAGACTTCAGCTGAATCTGCTGTGCAAAGTGAAGACGGGCTCGACTGAGCCAGATGGGTGGATCTGCACGGGCTCTCGCTGCACTGCTGGTTCCCTCTCTGGCTGTCACTCAGGACCAAAACAGCCGAGGTGTAACTTTGGAAGAGGAAAGTTCTATATAACAGGGACGGACCGGCATGGAAGCACTCGGTGAGTGTCAAGGGATTTAAGTTCTTGGCTTACGGAGAACATGAAGACTGAGCTAAGGCTTTGTTTTAGGGTGAGTCTGGTATAGACATGCTCCTGAGCGTGTTGCTTATGCCCAGCTGGGCGCGCAGGTGCAGAGCGTAAATCCCTTTTCCGAAGCCACAGGAAGTCAGTAGGAGCTAGAGGCTGTGCCCGGAGGAATTTGGGCTTCAGCCGTTCGTTCTGCAAACCTCGTGAGTCATGAGCAGCTACGTACAGACAGGGAACAGCAGAAGTCTTCATGGGTGCAAAGCCCTGCCCCAGGCAGGCAGAGCCCCCGCAGCCCCCCAGGCCGGACCTGCCTGGCCAGGGGCAGATCTGTGGGCAAGTCCCTGGGGCCAGCAAGAAGGAGGGAACCGCAGCACCAAGGGCGGCAGCGGCCTGGGTGGCACAAACGGGCACGGCCAGGAGACTGAACAGGGGAATTAGCCCCCTCTGCTCAGCACTCCTTAGACCACATCTAGACCCTGTGTCCAGTTTTGGACATCAGCATTGACAAACTGGAGCGAGGCCAGTGGAGGACCTCAGGAGGCGGGACATGGTGGACAAGCAGACTGGATGTAAGGAGAAACTTTTTCCCCGTGAGGATGCTCAAGCAGTGGCATAGGCTGGCCAGAGAGATTTTGCCATCACCATCCTCCAAGGTTTTCACGTCCTGACTGGATCAAGCCCTGGGCAACCTGGTCCGATGCCAGAGTTGCCCCTGTCTTGAGCCGGAGGTTGGACCAGAAACATCTTGAGATCCCTTCCAGCCTGAGTTATCCTGTGGTCCTTGAGAAAAATGGGCTGAGTACTGAGACAGAAGCTGATTTTAATTTACTTTAATTGCTAAAGGTGAAAGAAATTCAGAAAAAAAGCAAATCAGTTGTAAATTTATTTCAGACTAAAAAAAAAAATATCACTTATTAACAGACAGCTATCTGTGTCACCTAGGTACTACAGATAGGTAGACATGTAGATATCCCCATCCATCTGTGAATCCAGTGGTTGTCAACACATTGCTGTGAGGATCCGATCCGATCCGATCCGACCGACCCAACAGGCACGGTGACCGGAAGTCAGGAGCTATTGCAGTCACACTGGGATATGTGCTTCAGTCTGCTGCCAGATACACGCGAAAATACTCATCCTAGGAGTGAGTTGTCAGAAACAGGAAAATGGTCTGCTTTCTACTTAAAATTGTCCATATGACCAAAGTGAAATTATAGGAAAAAGATCTGCGTGAATTACCTTTAGCTCAGCCCATTTTTTCCTCTTCAAATTACAGATCTGTCATTTATATAGGTTTTTAATTCAATTATCTTTAGCTCCAGTTAACTGGAAGCTCCTGGTCCCTGTAAAGGTACAGGACAAATATTGTCTTTTGGCAGCTCAGCCTCATCTCTCCTTGTCTTGACAAAGTGCTTAAAGAAACCACAGGTTTCAAACAGGCTCATTTATCTTGTATATTACTTCAAGATACTCTGGGCAAGTTCATCAAAATGATTTCCTGATTTGCCACTTTTTTGATCTTTCCTTCTTTCTCTTCCCTGTCTTAGCTGTGCTCACCATTGCAGGAACACACAGATGTACATTTACGTATTTGTTTCTTTTATCTGTGAGTGCTCATTTTTAAGTTGTGCTGGATTTTTCCTTGCTATGGCACGTGACACTCAATAGTCAGAAGAGGAAATCTTTATGTACTTTCCATTATTCGCTTTTCCTCCATTAAAGCTAGCTGCCCTGTACAACAAACTGTGGGACAAGTGCAGATTGCAAGAGATCATCACAAAGGTCTTCTGATTGTTCTGGCTTGCATCCCCAGAAGTCTTTTGCTCTCTAAATTTAGAAATTCCCCCCCAGAAAAGAATTCTTGTTCTGCAGAAGGTGCCAACACTTTGAATGGGCTTTCATCTTTAAGGGAGACAAAAGGAACTGTTACATTTTTCCCGTAAAAATGAAAGGCTTGAAAAATACAGCTTGCATTTATCAAAGTTTCCTCTTTGGTAATCTCCAAACTTTATTTTTTTTTTTTTAGTCAAATTAGAAGAGTGGTGTTGCTGCTGTTGGCTGAGGTGGTTACTCCGTCTGCAGCAGCAGCAGCAGAGCTGTTTGGATAACCGATCCTATGATGTAATCCCATTTATTTATGAGGACGGTACAAAATGTTCTGCCTTTGAACACGGGTGGAATAAAACAGCAGGAGACAGTACTTTTTGCTCACCAGAGTGCCTCTTGCAACCAGTGCTGTGTAGATAAGCCCTGCTTTGTTTTGCTTTTTCCTTGGGGTCATGTTTCCCGGGCTGCCTCTGCTGCGTCTGTAGATGCTCGGCTCCTTCCCCGCAGCCTGTGCTGCCTACACACAGCTCCACGGTCTGTTACCTTTCTTGTACAGTTCTCGGCAGAGATTCCCTAGCACACATCAGCTGTATTTTGAGCCTTGCTCTCATTCCCGTAGAGAAGCTTAACATAGCCTGACGAAAAGCAGCGGTTCCCACAAGTGTACGCGGAGCTTTACCAACATCCTTTCCTTTACCTAGCAATGTGATAGAATAAGGACTATCAAAATGTATAAAATGTTCAATTTTATGATATGTTAATCGTTTAGTAGTACCTACCTTAATAAATAAAAATGTACCTCCTGAAAACTGCCCAAGCCCAGTATAAACTGTATACGCAATACGTAATTGCCTTTTCCTAATTTAGGGCATGACTTAGTCAAGGAAGATGGCAAGGGATCTGCTTCCTTTCCTTCCTGCCACTGCCTGCGTGTAGGGTCTAAGTGTGTGTACCAAACACCCTTTAAAATCCAGCTGTATGTCAGGTTTGGGGGGAGCGGGAAGGCAGTGCAGTATCTTCATCCCCCAGCACGTTCTGTGAAATGACAGCAGGGGTTAACAGACTTTTGAGCACGACATATTCCAAATTGCTCTACTTGTTCAGATGAATTTTGGAGTGCCTCCCCCCACATCGTAACGGCTGTCATTTCCTGGAAAGGGCACATTTGATCAAATATCTGTTACTCTCCTGCTGAACAGAGCTTGCAAATTACTAATGATTCTGGCAAAAGAACTTTAATTTTGTGCCAGTGGGAGATTTCAGGTTAATTAAATAGTCTCGTTGCTTCTGTGTTTCACCAAGTAACTGCTCTCGGCTGAGACCTAGAAACTTACAACTTGAGGCCCTAATACTGTCTTGACCTGAACTTCATCAGGCTGAGTGAATGTCCCCAAGTGTCTGAGCAAGTTCTGAAATTCTTTTTAAAAAACTTTAAGGCTACACTAGGACAAGCGTTTGCTCTGGGCAGTGAAAGAAACTCCTCGATGCTTACAACCTTTGTCAGGCTTTAAGCAAATGTCCAAAAACGCGAGAAGAGCAGCAAAAACCCATTGCTGAAGCACGTCATCTAAATCAGGATCCCAGTCTCACCTATGGTGGTAGGTGAACAAAAGCGAAAGACCAGGAAATCCCTGAGCAGAAGGTAAAAATTCCAGAGCAAGCTTTCACCTGCGGGCAGTAAGTGCTTTCCCACTGCAGCGCAGGCTCCTCCAGAGGAGATGGGTGCTGTGGGAGGAAAAACTGATGTACTTGGTGTGGCCAGAGGCCGTGCAATCAGATCTGGTCCTGCCTATATGTCAACAGTGGTGCTCTATGACAGTATGCCTCTCAGTTATGATATGAGGCTCAAATGTGTTGTTGCATCATGCAGCTAACACCTCACGTATATAGGATAACTCCCTGGGGACAGCCACAGGCCTTGGGCATAGGATTCATAGGAAGAAGTGTCACTGTCAGTGGCTGCACTAATCTATCTGCTTAGGAAGGAAAGTCCTTTTCTGGTTTTTTTTTAGATGATAATTAAGATGAATATGAATAAAATTATATAATGAACATGGGAAGTATAAGAAGGTCTTTCTTGGTCATCCACCTTTGGAAGAGGCGGATAATATAAACCGTTGTTCACTGACATATGTGTTTTATTGCTCTTAAATAGCACTGATGAGTCCTCATTACCATGGCATGATCCAGGTAGCACCTCCTTACGTTTTGATTAGTTCACCGCCGAGAATTGGTCTAGGCTCCTACCTCAGTTCCAGGCAGCTGTGAAGGACTTTCAGAAAAAAAAGGGATTTGGATGTGTGGGGGGGAAGCTTGAATCATTCTTGTTATAGAAAGAACTCGCAAATAAGATGCATTGTTCCCCACCCTAAACACGTGGTGGGGAATGATGACAGTCAGCCAGATGTGCTGAGTCACTCATGCTGGAGCCACCCTTGCAGTATAAGCGTTTGTGTTTCAGACATAGCTGAAAATGGCAAAAGCCTTAGTTAAAAACTGGCATCAGGTTGGTTAAAAACTCCAGTTTTCTGATTTGTACAAAAGAGCCTGAATTTCTTTAGCTTTGTACTTCTGATAAATGGCCATATTTAAAAGTCCATTTCATGCAATTTTTAACAAAGACCTGTTAAGCACCAGCTCGTGTCAAACCTTCTACCAGTTAGCTGTCCATGAAAGCCCATGAAAGTGCAGTGAGGGAATTTCTGGCCAAAGTCTTACATTAAAATTTTGGTGATTCTCCCTGCCCTGTGCAGTGATGTTCTGACAGATTTGGGGGTCTGGGCAAGGAGAGTGGGGCCAGAAGAGATGGGCAGGGTCAGGACTGGGAGCTCCGAGAGCCACATTTGCTAAGGGGGAAATCTGGAGCAAGACGAGAGTCAGGAACCATTTGGGAGACCAAATATTGGTATTTTTCTGGGACAGTTTAGAGGTTTTGGGGATAGGGAGTCTGGTGGGATTGGGTACAAGAATGGAGGAAATGAGATGAGCGCGGGGCTGTGGGGCAGGACAGGAATGGGTAAAGAGTTCAGTGCTAATCTGTGACCTATAGGTGATGCTGAAACAGCTCCCTCCACTTCCCGCCCCAAAGGGGATGCTGGCCATCCCACCCATACTTGCTGTTAGAAATACAATAATCGCACGTGAGGATAGGCCTCTGCACCTGTTTGTATCTCCTGATTCAGATCTTCACATTCATAAACTAGATCAGCGGCTTAAGTCTGGATCTCCATCAGCTTCACCCAGCAGTTACATCCCTGCTCAGTCGTTCAGCTCCTCTCCGGGTCTGCAGCGGGCTAACGGGAAACAGAATCAGGCTCCAGAGCTGTGGCTGGTTTGTCTGAAGATCCAGTATCAAACTCTTCAGAGTTTATGCCAGAGTTTAGCATACATGGCTGTCTAAAGGTTTTAGGTCACATTTTGTAACCCTGGATGATGCAGAACAGTGAAACAAGAATAACTGCAGAAAGTAAGAAAAAAAGTTGCTAAGCTATCCAGAGGGACTTTTGTCTATAATGGCTGCCACCAGTGTTATTTTATTCTAATTCAGCAAAATCACATTTTAATTAAAAAAAAAAAAAAAGAATTTGGACTAAAATAATAATGCTAAAAGCAGTCCAGGTGCTGTTCTGAGAAATGCAGAGGAAGAGAGGATTTAACAGGAACAGGGAAGCAAAGTAACTGGAATAGACACCCCTAGTGAACAAACCCTGTTCCACCTTTTACAGTGCAAGCAAAATAATAATAACATGTGTTGTATTTAATTTTTGTGGGCTTTTTGCTTATACTGAGAAGAGAGATGGGAAGGGCTAGGAAACAAAAAGACTGCACGCTATTTCTTTCTGCAGCTTTCTCACTGTCTCCCGAAGAAAGGAAAAAAAAAATCTCCATATTGTGAGCCTCTGCCAGCTATTCACCTCTTTGCATAACTAAGCCCTTCCATTAGTGCCTGTCTCTTTGCTGGCACGGTGGCTGTGCATTATGAAAGCAGCGAGCAGAATGAGAGGTACTCTCACTCGACTCCATAGGGTATGCAGCACTGAGACCTGCCATGCCTGATTGCTCATTAATACCGTATCTTTAGGGCAGCACGGCTCCTGGCTGCCAGGTGACAAAATTGCTGGAGGTGCACGCTGAAGCTGGAGCCAAGAAATGGAAGGAGGACAGATGGAGTTCTGTAAATAAGGACACTTGGAGTCTGTCTGCGTGATGCAAAAGCTGTTCCCAGCCAAGAGGCGAGCTGAGCCCGCGCACATGTTGTCCCTGTGCTGAGCCGCAGGTAACCGCCGCTTGTCCTGATGTTGTACGCTGTGATCAAAAGCGGCAAATTTGGTTGGCTTTCACTGGAGAACTCCACAAAATATGCAGAGGCCCTGAGGCTGGCCAGTTTCTGACCACTGCAATTTGTACAAGCTCCCCGCCGTTTCCGATTCCCGCGTACCCACCTTGTCCCAGCGCCTGTGGCCTGTACTGCACACAGCATCCCTCTTCTCAGCAAGACTTGCTTCTAAACCTGCCCATTTTTAAAGATCAGATCTAGGCCTGACCTTAGGAAGAAAAACCTCAGTCAGTGTAGGACTTGTGAACAGCACTGTCTGAATATGCTACTCTTGTTTTTGCAGAAGCCAGCTTGCATTTACCTAGCTCAAGGTTGACCGAGTATCTGTAATTCCAGTTTTTTGCTGTAGAATTTCTTATGCCTTTGCTGTGGTAGCTGGATTAACATTGCTACCTCATATTTTTATATTTTGGCATCTACCTTTGCTAATTGTTAAAAGTCAAGATTGATTCTTTGGAGTCGAACTGCAGAACAGTCCAGGACTGATTTTTCTTTGATGTCTGCCTTGTGAAATCTGCTCTATTGGTTCAATATGACTTATGGGTCATTTCAATTTGATAGTATTCTGTTGTGTTTGTTTTTTTTTCCATTGATGTGGATGACTACATGCTGTGCATGGCAATGAAGAATTCAGCTTGATCTGTATAATAGGCTCAGTAGGTATATTAGACCAATATTTTCAAACAATATGAATTTTTATGCAAGTCCATTAATGAAGTACGCGTACTTGCTCTGTTTATAGATAGAGTTGCTCAGGGTGTCATAGATCATTTTCTGCATAACTGAAATGATTATTGCAGACATGGAATCAATGAAATGTTCTTCTCAAAATCAGCACACTTGATTTTACTCATGAAATTTTGTTCTGTCTTAATGGGAATAAATTTCCAGTCAAGCCAGTGTCTGAGGACGTTCAGTAAGGACACGGAAACGGTTTGTCCTTTGCTAGGAGTAAACTAGCTAACTAGCAACAGTTCTTCAGAAAAGATGCTGGCAATTACAGTGCATCATGCTTTTAAAAAAAAGGCAAGCATTATATGCAGATGTTGAAATAGAATAATTGTTCATAAGCTAAGTGCAATAAGAAAAAAATAACTTTGCTCCATTTAGTGGCAGTTGTTGAGCACCATGCTTCAAGAAAGGCGAGAACTAATCAGAGGGAGTCCAGAGGCAAGGAACAAGAGTACAGGTTTAGAAATTATGACCTACAAGGAAAGATTGAGTTAATTGTGTTAGTTAACTTTTGAGGAGAAAAGGCATAAGGGAGACATGATAGTCCAATCTTCCAGCATGTCTACTGCTGCTGAGTAGTTTCTTCTCCATGCCAGGGCAAAAAGTTAATTGGCTTGGATAGTAGCAAGGGAAATTTAGGCTAATCATGAGGCTAAATTAGGCTTATCATAAGATTTCTAATAGTTTGAAATAGGTGTTGGAATAGACTGTCTGAAGAGGTTATATGATCTGTGTCACTAGATGTTTTTAAGATCAGGGTACATATATATCCAAGAGGAATACAGCAGAGGTACAGGTGGTCCTCCCTGGCATAGAGAAACGATTTTGTAGCCCTTGTTCAGTGTTTCCATGCGTCTCATTCTGCAACTAATACATACCTCTTTGTATGTACAAAAATCATATATCTTTTCACCTTTTTCTCCCCAGTTTTGACATACAGCTTTTCTTTGTGCTTTGTAAACTTTGCTCAGAGATCATTTCACTGAAATAATATTTCCAGTGGTCTTTTCAGAAAGGCTTTTTCTGGGCGTGGAAGTTGATCTGTCCAGCTCTTTGTGAAGAATGGAGAAACCATATTTCAAATTTTTGGAGGAGGGCTCTGGCCTCGTCTGTGTTGACCCTATATTGTTGGTGCTACTGTGACAAAATAATTACACGCAGATTTAGTGAAAAATCAATCGTGCATTAGTTTCCATGTTGCTATCTTTATGAAAAAGAGTTTTGCCTAAATAATGAAGTGAATCTCATCTGAAAGTAAGAAGCTATGTTATGATGACAGCAAACAATATGTTATGTCTCCTGGTTACTTATAGGTTACTGAGCTATTTGGAATCTGTATCTTTGTCTTTTTTTCACTGATTAAAGTTTTCTTTCTCTGAGCACAAAAAATGAAATGTTTGGTTGTAATAACAAATTCTCTGATGACATGAAAATGTTATTAAACAACTTCAATAACCTCTAGAAACATAAATGGAATATAGGAGAAACATTCCTTTACAAAAGTCAATTGGAGGTAGGTTTTTGATACCATTTGTCAAATCTATCTTGTTTTGAAAGCGTGATGCAAGTTAATATTGATTGCCATTTTAAAGCACAGCTTGTCGTCTTCTTTGTTCCACTAAGCTGCCAGCATTGTCATTCTCAAGGTTTATTTTTCCAGTGCTCACAGATCACTGAGAATACTGGAGCATGTTAGGGCTGGTAATAATACAACCAGCTGATAAACAAAAGCTGTCAAATATCAGCAAGGGAGAATGAAGGGGAACAGTAAAATCTCTACCTGTGTCTAGGCTGTGAACATATTAAGAGCACTAATTAAAATTTATTTAAAGAAAAATACCTATAATAACAGCACCAATCTGTCCATGGTATTAATTCTTTCTCTAATATGCCAATGATGAGTAACGTCTGTCAACTATTTGATTTTCGATTTTGCTATCTGACTAGTAGCATTATAAAATCCAAAATTAAAAAAACAAACCAACAAACCCCCAAATCACTACTGCCTTGCACTGTTCTTTTCAAGTATGAACACTTACCTCACTGCCCTTAAACAAAAAGGATTTGTCTGTCGGCACTTCCTTGTTTTCCCGGGGGTCCCAGGTGCTTCTACCTGGAAGTGCCAGCAATATGCAGCTCTATGAGGGCGGAAGGTGTGCTAGACCTTTTTTGCTCTCCTCACATTACAGTGTCACTGATTCATGCACAGCTGGAGCCCTTGTGACCCAGGACCTTGGCTTTATGGGCAGAGGGGCGTGAGAGGTGCTTCCAGTACAGCATTTTACCAACTCCCGCCTTATAGCAAGCACGCTGTGAAGGCAGGAGGGCAGTCAGACCCCATTGCAGAATTTGGTCTAAAACACCAGAAGGGCAACAGATCCCAGATTTTGCAGTGCCACTTCCCTGGCAACCCACAAGTAAATAGCTGGAGATGATGCTACGAGTGTTGCAGCCCTGCACATGGACCTGCCGATACGCAGGAGCTGGAGTTCCTTCTTCTCAGCCCTGAATGGAAAGCCTTTCCTTCACGGGCGAAACAAAAGATTCATAGATAAAACCATCTCTGTCCTGTCCTGTCCAATGTCTTGATATACTCGACACACTCCTACAAAATGCTCAAAATGCTGTACTTCCATTGAACTGCTGTTTTTCAAGGGAAGGTTGTTCAGCTGGAAAATTTCTTGGCTGGCAGAACCTCAGGAGGTCATGCAGCTCATCACTGTCCAGCCAAGTTACAGCCTCAGCCTCCTTCCTTCCCAGATCTGTTTTGTTGTGCGTTGTTTTTGTTTTTTTTCCATCCATCAGGACAGTTTGCTTCCTATACAGGTAAGATACAGGAACGTTACGCTTGCCTGTGCAATGTGAAGGCTTTATTAGCACATACACTTTGCACTGTCTGCTGATTAATGGGGCAAACAACCCTAAATTCCATATGGATGCAAACTTTATATTACTTCACTGCCCTCGGAGAAACATCATCCTAAATGAAAAATATCACAACATGATCTGTGTATGCATAAAGTGATTTATTTAAAAGGCACAATGTATTAACAGTGCTTCTACCCGTGTGCTCTTTCTTTGACGGAGAGGAATTGCTATCTCAGCAGATGGTCCTGTGAATGCAATTTGCGCTTGCTTTGCCAAGTGACATGAAACTCAACTCTGTACCCTTGTCCCCCTGAGTTGTCTTGTTAAAAAAGTGTATTTGGGCTGCAGGAGCTGATCTGCAGCAGTCAGCCGAGGCGCTGGGATGATCAAATGTATGTGAAAATACTGAGGAATTTTCCTGCTTAAGGGAACTTTTGAACCCCCCCCCCCATCATTTACTCTGTATGCTTAATCCTATTTTAATAACAACAGGTCAAACATGCCTAGTCATCAGCTAGCAGGTGTCCCTACTGAGATTTTCAGCTTTAAGTTTTCCTGCATCTCGGTGCAAGGATTTTTCCCAAATATTGACTTTTAGTTTTCAAGGTTACTGATGATGTGCTCAGACACGAGTTGTTCAGACTACCTCAGGAAAAGAGGCTCATTAAGAAGACAAATGCATTTATCATGCATATCATCTAGCTGACTATGTACTTTCGGTTTTACCTGTAAGACATTAAGTTTGAATAAATTCACGTTTTCCTGTAATTACATATGCAAACACCTGTGAGTCCTTATCTTTCATTTTCTCAAAGAAGTAGGTCTAATTTATGTTTACATGGTAGTGGATGTGTGTTGGCACCAAAAAGGCTTCAGTCTTAGTGTTAATGGGGGGGGGGGGGGGGGGGGGGGGGGGGGGGGGGGGGGGGGGGGGGGGGGGGGGG
>JAVKLA010000090.1:29523643-29537454 GCA_034782735.1 Sagittarius serpentarius | reverse complement strand
CATTCTTAGTGTTAATCTCCCCCCCCCCCCCAATCTGATTTAATAACAATGAGAAACCAACAGAATCGATTGCAAGCAATTGTCTGACAGTACCTAATGTTGCACTTCCAGCTATGGGTAAGCCAATTACTGTAAGTATGGAAAAGGATGAACTTCAGGCAGCTCTACTCCATCCTTTTGCTGCTGGTGGTGCTCAAAGCTGCAGAAGAAAGGGAGGGCAAAGCTGGATTTCTAGATCAGACAAAATGACCTGCGCTGGCTGGTTTGGCTGCGACAGTGCTGGGTTTTTTACACGATGTCACAACTTCTTTCAGGACACCTGTTTCATGATTTAATCATTCAGGTCATTTGGACTTCTATGGCTGAACTAAAAATAGATGCTATATTCGAGCCATTAGTCTAGCTCTGTGTTTCCCAGGGAGAAACAGTCCAGCAGTGCTGTGAAAAATGACGGGTTTTTGCTTCTTCGGGGTTTTTTTGAAGAACAACTGAACCAGTGCAAAAAAACCAAACCAAACCAAACCAAAACCAACCAACCAACCTACCAAACACCCCCCCACACACAAATCCTTTGCTTTGTGTACAGAGAATTTGGATATTCAAAGCAGTAAGAAACTGGGAGGGAGGAAAAGTAGTTAAATCAAAGATGTTTCTGTGGAAAGCTGGCTCTAGCAGTATTTAAAATGCTTGTTAATCTTTTGTCTGAATATTTCACAATCAAAAAAAGAAAGAAAAAGTACTGAACCTTTTTCTGTTAAATTAGGCCCAGAATAACTGTTAGATGTATTAACTCTTGTGTGCTAGTTAGTCCAATCTATTTTTTGCCTAGCTCTCACATATTTTGGATGTTGCTTTTGGTTTGTTTTTTTTTATAGATGTGTTTATTTGCAATGTCGACCACAATGGTCCCATCCGTCTCTGGCTTCCTGAACTGTTTGTCATTCAGAACGTGCAGTCTTCTCCTCGGTGACCTGACTACTCCCTGATCAGCCAGCTAAAATGATTATAGCCAAAGATAATTAAAATAACAAATGGCAAACAATGAATAGCAAATAACGAGTATCGAACCATTGTCTGTGCAGGTATAGTCGTGCTTGCCTGCGGATACAGAGATTTGTATAAGTGACTGTGGCCAAGGAGTTGTGCAAACAGGCTGTTTGCATGAATGCTTATAGCTGGGAAAGAAGAAGGGGAATGAAAACTGCTGAATTAGGTACTGTGAATTTGAGTAATGCAAACGTTGTTCTTGGGACAGCTCAAGTTGGCACTCTTACTCATATAGGTCAATGCATGGTCACTTTACTTTGGAAATCAATTGGAGGTTTGCCAATTCAAACAGGAACGCAACCAGTTTTCATAATAACATTTAGTCAATATCAGTCTTAATCTTACAGGATTGCATTTGTCAGCTGTTTCAATTAGATCCTTTTAATGTCTACGTTAATAAATGTTATTTAGTTGGACAAAATTAAATTCAGATGGGAAAATGTTTTCAGTGCTACTGTTTAGATATAATACCACTGAAACTTTTTTATATGAATATATACATTCATGTGATGTATGAATTCAATGTGAACAACAATTTTTCCAAACCATGATGCATTTTTTGTTAGCCTGAACGTAACGAAAATGCTGCATTTGGCTTCAGTTCCCTTCGCCTTCTTTTCATAATTCTCCTTGCTCAACCACATTACTCAGTTCCGTTGTTTTAGGAGCCTAATGGCAAAACCAAGGTGGGAAATTCTCAAGAAAAAAATGAATGGGGTTGAGGTACTCGGGCAGGCAGAGAAGTGTCTGGTGCTAAAGAAATTATTTCCGTTGCAGCAACTTGCAAGAAATGTAAGGCAAGAAATGAATATCACATTTGTAACGACAAGCCATTGGGGGGAAAGGGAAGGAGAAATGGTTCAGCTGGAAACGACTGGATTACAGCCTGCCCTGGCTTTGGGTTTGATTTCTATCCTGAGTTCACCTACCTCTTTTAAAAGTTTGTTGTTTTTTTTTTCTTGATGCCTGGTAAATGAAAAGATCACAAGTGACTATAAATCAGACCTCCAGCTCAAATAAAATCACTCATTAGTGGGCAAATGGTGTAAGTTTCTAACAAAGAGAGAACCCCTGAACTCTGGGGTCGCCTCTTTCCTGCTCACTCACTTATTTTGCGTACCCCATGGTGTTAAAACCAAGATGTGCCGACGAAATCTCCATCACAGAAATGCCAGTAGAAGATATAACCACCACGACTGGTGAAGGGGAAAATGAACAGTATAACAGCAAGGTTGTAAACCAGGACTAAAGCGCATTGCCAAGTATGCACGTTGTCTGCTACCTGCCCGACACCTGCACTTTGTGCAGCTTTGCCTCCTCTTCTAAACTGCATAACTTTTAAAAAGTGTAGTAAATAACCAAAGATAATTGAAATCAATAATCTGGTTCTTGTATAACAGCTTTGGTATTGTATACATATTCATACACTTCTTCAAAACTGATTTCTCTTTATTCTTTGGAGGGTGAGAGCCTCATTGCTAATCAGAACACTATTTCTGCTTATAAGTTCTAGCAAATGAATCTCAACCAGTTGTTTAAATTGAAATTTTTAGCTGCCAGTCAAGACAGATCAAATGGGAAATGAAAAAAATTAGGATGACTGACTAAAAAGAACAAATATAATCTATATGCATACACCTGTGGCTCAATGTATTCTCTGGAATGTGGCTGCATCCAGGTGGTAACTATTCACACAGCTTTCCTACCTTAAAAAGTTATTTCAATTCAAAGGAATGAAATGCTTTTAAAATGCCATCCACTCACTGTAATTGACTGTGCCAGCAGGTTAAAATATCTTTAAAATGAATATTCTACTTCAGATTGGGATTTTTGATGACCAGAGTGACCCTGCTGTATCTGCAGCAGCTCTCTCCACAGTTTCTCTGGAAAAAAACCCCAACAAAACAACCAACAGCCCTCATATGGAAAGAAACTTCTACTTGGTACTTATTGTGCCTTTATTTATATAGTGGCAGCAACTACAGGCCCTAGACACTAAGGCCACTGTGTGCAAGATGCTTCACAAACATAAAAGATGAGTAGTACTTGCCTTAATGAATTTTAAGTTGATGACTCCACCAAATGCTTGAGAAGAAATAGAAACCAAAAGGTCAAGTGGCTGGTGTAAGGACCTGGAGTGGGTTATTGGCAAAATACGGCTTAGAAGGCGCTCTAGACCCACACAGCACTACTTTAAATCAATAAATGCTGGACTGCAGTCTCCAGGTACTGTTAATGTAAGGCGCTGAAAACAATTCAAGCAGTTTAACACCCAGTTGCATGATAACCTCTGATATTTTGAACCATGCCATTTTATCTCCTGGAAACACCTTTTTCAGCTCTAAGAATTATGTAGCACTTGCCCTTAAAGTCTTAGTAATTGCTGCAGGTAACACCCTGGATAACTCAGCACTCAATTTGCAGTACTCCTAAATGTTCCTCTTGGAGTAATATAGGGAAGCGAGGTCACACCACCAAAGCACGGACATTTGTCTAAAACAAAGGTAGCACATCTCTGTATTTGATATCGCACTTAATTTTTTGTCCATACACTACAAGACAAGGACAAAGGACATGGTGAAATTACAGCCTTGTTATGGTTAGTAAGGGTAGGTGTCTCTTGTAGTATAAAATGTTTCACTAAAATCTGAAGGCCTCTCTGTCACACATCTAAATCTCGAAACATTTGCATTATCTCACTGAAATCAGTGAAGTCATTAATTTACACTGGACGACACATATGAATGCCACAGAGACAGAATCATCCCTGTCACCGGAAAAGAGAAGATGCAAATGGCTCCTTTAGATATATTCTTCTTTTTTTCTTTTCTGGGCCATCAATAACCCAGTCTCTCTTCCTGCGTACAGTTGCCACAAAAGTTTCTGGAGACAGATGTGCTGAACTGAGTTAGTACCTGACTCTGGCTTTCCAGCTTTCATGCTGGAATTGTGAAAAAGCAGGAAAGCATTTTGGCAATTGAAGTCGCAGGCAGATTTGCTCTCAGTGCTATTGTAATTTACTTGTTCAGATAAATGTCTTTTACACTTGGGTAATTTCTTTGCATTGTGCATGTTATTCATAGTTGAGTAAAGTTGAAAATCCTAGAAGATACTTTAACTTAGCTCTTTCTATGTGAAATCACTTAAAAAATATTTATGGGACTATTTTCTTTTTCCTCGCTTTTTACTCATTCAGTCTCAGTTGGAAAAAAGAAGCTGCATGCAACAAAAAGAAAGCAAAACACCCACAACCTACCCTCCAGCATACCAAAGCAGGTTTATTGGGGAATGGCCGTATTTGAGCGGGGCATGAAGTGGATTGTGTTGTGCTCTCTGTTGGTGTTTCAAGGGAATTTAGGGGTGAGATAGCCCCGAGAACAGAACCACACCGCTCAGGGACGTTACATTTATAATTTATTAAGTGGGATAGGTATAGCAGGTGGGTTGTGATTTCTATGATAAAGTTTCTGCTGTATGATTTTCATTCCCTGACAGTCACAGACTTCACAATCCCCAGTCCTGGCCCTGCCCCCAGCCCCATTTGGGACCAGGACCACGGACCCAGGGGAGCAGGACACGCACATCCCACTGCTCGACATGTCCAGTCCTGGGATGCAGCCCAGACCCTGTGGGCAGTGGTCACACCACGGGCTTGGACTCCTACATGATATTGGATGGCTGTGTATAGATAATCCCACAAGGGCCCTGTTGTCCTCCCTCCTTAGTGCTTTGTCACTTGGCCGGTTGGCACAAGTAGGCAACGGCCCTATTAACCACATAGACCTGGGCCAAGGTTTTTCATTTCCTGCCTACCGAAAGCCAATTAGCTCCTGTTATTTGAGTCACTATCCCCCTCTAGCCTCCTGCCCAGTATGTGTTAGAAGGGTGTAAAATTGCTGACGCCTACCTGAATCATTAGAGCAAGGCAGACACAGTCCGGAGCTTTTGGGTAGGCTTCCCCCATAAAAATTATCTGTGCTCTTGTTTCCCTGCACACGCCAGAATCAGCTAATGAGTCTGAGCTGAGAAAATGCAGCCAAGGTCTCAGTTATCTGAGTGGTGCTTTCAGGGAAGGTTCACCCCATGACAGCAATTTATTACCTTTATCAATTACTTGGAAGAGATGACTGGATTGGCAGAGGAAAAAAAAAAAAAGGCACATAATGCAAAAAGCAAGGAGGAAAAGGGCATTATGTACTTAGGTTGACTGATAGCTGATAAAAATTTAACCTTAATTTTTTAGTTGGCTGAGCAACTGCAAACAATATGCATTTTAACACATGCAAAGGAAAGGTCTTGCAGTGAGTAATAAAAAATGTAGGTGATGCCTGTTCTGGGAAGCAGTGACTTTGCGAAGGGTCTGAGCACTGGGGGGGAACACTGAGAGAAAGGCGAGGAAGTGGCCATACATCCGTGTCTAGTCCTGACACCCAGCCCTAGTGTTGGCATTTTAAGGTGCTACGGCAAAATGAGCATGAGTTGAAAGAAGAGCCACAACATTGATGAAAGCCTTAGAAAAGAAGTACTGTAATAATATGTAGCATGCAAAAATTTTTGTTGTTGTAAATCGGAAATAAACCCAAGAGCCACTTCTCTCTTGAGGGGGCGTAGTCTGTAACCTGCAACCTGCAACACAGGAAAGAGCAATTTTAAGGAGAAATTTTGTTTCACAGGAGACTATAACAAGGCCTGTTGTCCCAAAGTTGAGGCTAAACAAATGTGTGACATAGATATATACATGGTTTCTGCTTTTTGGGGTCTCCCCTCTGCCCTTTTTTTTTTTTTTTTTCCTCAAACAGGCAGAGTAATTAACCACTGGAATAAGTTACTGACAGTGGTAGACTCGACACCAGAGGAAATATTTATACCAAGGTGGACTTTTTTTTCTAGACACTCGGGAGTACAGCTATGGTATTCGATGAAAGGAATTAATTCAGGGAAGTTTTATGACTTGTGCTCCTTATGACCTTAAAATCAACGAATCTTTTAAAAAGTCTAGGATAGTATTGTGAGAGGAGTCTTGCACAGGCGAAGGAAAGTAGAGTGGAAAAGAAGGCTCTTGTCTTAAAAGAAATTACATAACTTAGAAATAAACCAACCCCCCAAACCAAAGAGGTAAATTAATTGTATAACATAACCTGAATAATAATTATATGCTGATTTGCTGTCAGTCTGGATCAGATCATGAGAGGATGCGAGGGTGATTATGTATTGCAAACTAAGCAAAAAGATTAAACTGACCTATTTTATTATTCAGTGGCTGGAAACTATATGTAAAACACCCTATAGCTCTAGGGGGAAATAGAGGTCTTATCCTGCCAGGTCCTGAGCATGCTGTCTACTCATCAGAAAACCTGAAGCAAATGAATAATTGAAGGCCTCCCCTGCATGGGCCTCAGCGCCGTACCAGCAGCGTGTGCCTCACTTCTGGGGAAGCCGGGTCGGAAATGGAAGACAGATGCAAACAGACTAGCCGGGAGCCCTGCTTTTGCACTAGCCTCTAACAGCAAAACTTCGGAGAAGGGAGAAGAAAAGACGCCTTCCTTTGTCTGCACCGGCCTTTGAGCTGTGGGGCCGTTAGGCAAGCGTACCGTGCACTGCTGACACTGTATATCTAGTGCACCTCAAAACGGGGTAAGCCTTTGTTTCAACGACAGATCATCAACCGTCCGCGCTCAAGGAGCCTGCCGGATGCAGGGACACTGAAGCGGGCGGAAAGGCCCCCTTTGGTTTCAGGGGCCTTTGACTGCGTTCCTGTCTGTCCTCAGGTGGTAGGTACCTGCTGCTCCTTCTGACTTCAGTGGGAGCTGCCGACTCTAAACATCTTGGAAAACTGGCTCCAAAACTGTCATTTCCACCCCCCCCCCCACCCACCTTTTTTTAAAATGTTCTTTACTCTTTTAAAAGCACTTTTTATAGCACAGTGCATTGCAGGTACGGTCCTGGGAAAACGATACCTTCAGCGCACACCGTTTTGTGCAACATGCAAAAATGTTTTGAGGTTGTGAAACTTAAATGAGAAAGTCTTCATTAAAAAAAATGAAAATGCTTTTGTTTACCAAAAAAGCCCAGTCCTTTTTCGCTCTTGTGCACTTCATTTTTCGCTCTGCAGCAAAATGAACTTTTTCTGCGCCTTCTAATTGGGCTTTTTACATCTGACTGTGGTACCAAGTGGTGTTACCTTAACTCCTTTTATCTGAAAAGCATTATTTTCACAGCAACACCTTCCAGTTTGGGTATTTTCCATCTTTTGCTATGTATGTAACATTACTGTTAGTTGTGCAGTGGCACTAAGAAATAGAAAAGGGGAAAAGGAGGAGTTGGGAAAGTGAGGCTGGTGGTGTGGGCAAGGGGAAAAGGGAGGCGCACGCAGCACACTCCTCCGAGCTTGTATTGGGTTTTGATACACAGTTCAGTGATTGTAGCCTGGTTCTTACCCACAGCGCATTAAATACGGGACTTTCCTTAGCTCTGGCATACAAAATCCAGACCTTGTTTCCAAATGCAGTTCAAATACTTCTAGCGTTAACACCATAATTTTGCTCGACGTAGTGGTAGTATTTGGATTAGGTTGTTACTGCTTTTGTTGGTCATTTTAGGGATCTGTCTATAGACTGACTACAACATGAGAATCCTTTGGTAGAGCAGTGAATTTCCAGGGAGATAGGGTCCATTGCCAGTAAATGCAGCTCAGCTGAAGTATCCATTTTTGTTAGTTGACACTGTGGCCCATACACACATGCACCCAAGCACAAATATACACATGTGCATGTATGAAACATACTACTCCTAATTAAGTAAGGCTGCTTGACAGCTGATAGTGGCCATTAACCTTCTGCATTATCCTTCTGTCTTCTCCATCTTTGATGGCTTTTAACTTGCATTCTTCTAAATATGAAAAGGTTCAGTCTCAAAATCAGTACAGGACATTGTATGACAACCTAAGGCATGATCAAACATTGCTTCATGATCAAAACTGCTTGTCTCTATTTTTGTTTTAGTCAAAGTTGTTTTGTCAAGGCAGCACTGCTAAACGGCACGAACCCTTTTTGGTCTGAGAATATGTTTCAGTCAAAAAGCAATCAGGGGAAAATCCATTGCTTTGTAAATCTTACCATAAATTTGAGATATCACTTACCTTGCAATGAAGCGTTATTCCGCAGAATGAAAAGGAACAAAGTCCCTATAGTTGCCATCCAACTTGAAGTACATTTAACCTGGAGAATAAACTCTGCGTAAGAGTTATGCTGCAACATTAAAACAGACTATATGTGCTAGCCTCTCAGTGACTGTAAGGTCATCTACAGACTTCCACCAATTACTCTTGTGCTAACCCCAATAACTAGATTTTAGCTAAATCGTATATACCTGCACTGTTCCCAGACTTTTCCCAAAAACTTCGAGAGACGAGCAATTTGCAATTGGTGGTTTACTGTAAACTCTGTAGATACATTTACCAATATAAAAAAAATGAAACTAAGTAAAATCAGTCAAATACAGGTCTTAGTGTTTGTGAAAATGAATATGACTAGGTAAACATTGAACAATGAAGTAATTCACATAGAAATAAAACTACTTTCTGAGATTCTTATAGCAGTTTTCAAGCTAAGAGTCCTGACAGATAGACTAGTGTAAGAAATTTTTAGTTCATATATTTAATTCTCTTTCTGTGTTGGAGAGAACTATGGGAAGCCTGTTCTTAAGTGTAAATGGATGTAACTTTCAAAAACTTCATTAAAGTCTTCCTGATTATGAATAGCTGAGCTTTTTATTAATGTATGGTGAATTGAAGTTTCATTTCTTATGATTCTACTACTTTTCCCTCTTCCTTCTACTTTCAGCAGACGGATCATTAAAGGGTCCCTATAGCATAAACTTATTTAAAGATATTCCTGACTGCTTTGGCAATAGAAAGAGACTTGGAATTTAGTTTCTAAAAGTCAGTATCCCCTCATTTAATGTAATTACAAAACTACATAATTTTTAAAAATGAGACATTAACTCTACATTTATGATATTTAATGTTCTCGGTGTGCAGATGGAATGCATGTAAATGTGAAATTTAAAAAATGGTATTTTAGAAATACTGTACTTCAAGACCTTCTGTACATGACTTAGGGGAATCAGCAGCAAATCCATTCAAAGGCATGAGTTATGGATGATAAAAATTGGGAGAACTTGTCTAATAAATAATGGCACTAAAAATCTCTTCCATAGTTCATATTTCTAACTTGAAAATGTACAGCTTGGTGTGACTGAAATATAAATTGCAGCTGTGTGCCCTTAGATCTTTTCTTTTGCAGGGAGGATGAAGGGATCCTCCTTGGCCAAACTGACGTGAGTAGAAGACGACTGTTTCTATCCTGAAAGACTGATGGCCTCGACACTGGTTACATCGAGCTCCCCCGTGTCCTTGCAGCCAGGAGTGTTTAAAAGAATTAAATTAAAAGAGGACATGTGAGGGAGGAAGCAAAACATCCTGGCTACTTTCTGACCGTGGCCAGAGCCAGCTTAGCACAGTTTTCCTTCTCTTGGCAAACCTTGTTGCCTCCCAGCAAGCAGTGGCTTCTTGTGTAAGTGTTACACAAAAAAGGTTTTTTTGTCCATGACTTTATCTAAACTTTTTATAAAGTTAACTAAATTTTTGCCCACCGAAATCTCCTGTGCTTGTGAGTTCCTACCCATGTAAAATTGCTCCCTTTTGAGCTTCTTTTAAGCCTGTCAGCTTGTCAATTTTTGCAGTGCCTTCTGCTTTGTGCTGTAAGAAAACATGAGCTGGTCCCTGTAAAATGGTGTGTGCTGCAGAGAGGACAACACTTCTGAGATCAGAGTGGTTGTATGAGCAGACTCACGTGGCTGGCTTCAATGCCACACCGTGCTAATTGCTAGCAAAAGGGATCCATTATAGGGATCCGTATAGCTCCAGTATCATCCTCCAATCTGATCTGATTATAGTAGACATCTCAGGCTTGGTTTTGCTCTACGGTGTTTTGAGTCACTGTACGGTTTCAGTCCCATGAAATTGCCACTTATTTGCATTCAGGTCTGTTCTACATGTGATAATAGGATCAAAATAAGCAATCACAATGCACTAAGAGGAAAAGTACTACAGAAATAAAAGCCCAAGAGGTGTATGTTGTACTGTTTCGCTTCTATATATTTCATAGCCACTTTTGCAGTCGCTAATGTCCTATAACAAGAGAAGACTCTGTCAATTCAAGATGATACTTTAAAGCTTATTCATCATCCTGGAGACTTTAGCTGGCCATTGGTATTTCTTGTAGTAAGAAAAGAGGTGGGCAGAAGTGACTAATATTCAATAATATCTATTGTAATAGATGTATTTCCAGATCTATATTCTGACAGATGCTTGGGCTGTAGAGGAATGTTTATGAGTGAGACAGTTACAAAAACAGAGGGAAATGAGATGTCAAGGGAAGTTTATGGGACTCTCTTGATACTACTGCTCTCCTGGCTTTAGTCAACCACCAGCAAAAGTCTACTTGGAAAAACAGGTAAAATTGTTGGGCAAATTTTGAAGGCTCTATTTCCACCTCTGTTGGCATAGGTGGTATTAGAAGGCAAGGGCAAGGGAAGCTACCATGGGCAGTTTACCTGTTAAATCCCAAGAATCACAGGTCTATAATATTTTCCAAGCTAAAAATAAGTTTTTGTCATTTTTTTAAATCTAGGGAATTTTTCATTCATTGTTCTGCCTATAACTGGGATCAAAGCTTTCACTCAATTTCAAAATGTCCTTTTTGTTAGGTTGTTGAATTATAAAAACCAAACCCAAACCCAAAGAATTTTGAGTTTGATGTTTCCAAAGTAGTTTATACTTTTATATCCCTCTTTTCCTCTGTTTTGTTTTCATGGGGAAATGTAAGGTTAAGAAAAGGAACTTTTGTAATGAAATTAATTCACAAAAAAAGTGAGCAAACCAGAACATCACACTTTCCACTATTAAGCTGTGCCTTTTTTTTTTTACATCATTAATATCCCTTCTGATAAAGCTATTAAGATGAAAAATGGTTATCAATACTTTCTTTTTTTATAATCAGAAGCATATTTGTTTCTTATACACATAATATCTTCTGCCATCAGTCACCTTAATCTCACATTGTTTATGCTTCAGCAGGCTTTGGCACTGCTGTAATTTTCTCCTCTTGTTTAATAAAGCAGTTTTATTTTGATGCAGAAGTAAAGCCTAATAGATGATCAGAAGCAAAGAAAGGTGGTGTGGAAATTGGCATGTATTTGCACCAAATGCGAGCAAGGAGTCATTTACACTGTCTGTTATTTTACTCAAGCAGGGTGCCTGAAGACTTTTTTTTAGACTTGGACTTGCACATTGCAATTAGACTTGCAGGGAGAACCGTATATTCAGTGCATTTGAGCTGTGTGGGAGAACATCACTTTGCAAGGTGATTGTTTGCCAGGCATGACGGTTACTTCCCACCCTGCAACCAAGTCTGTGACATGTGGTAGGAATTTTCATCATGGAGTATTTCTGAAAGTGGTGTCGCCTGTTTCTTTTGTGAATAGGCAAGAATTGCAGATGTCATACCAGCTCTGGCGTAAGTCTTGTTGGGCCACACTCAAGTGTTGTTGCTGTAAAAACCTTTTTAAGCTATCCAACTAGTTAATTTTATTACACATAAAACTGTTCCCTGCCCTCATATTCTGTGGAGGGTGGTGAACAGCTGCCATCCGGAGAGTCATCTGGAGTTAACTTTTTTCAGGCAAGTATGAATCCGGAGGACAAGCTGCAGGATGATTCACATGCTGAAGACGGTCCTGTTAGTAATGCCACAGATGCTGATGTTGCTTTGGATACTGACAGTGATGAGTGGTGTGTAATATCTGATAAAGATTAGAGGCCTCAAAATCAAAACAAAGCTCCTGAACAGGAATCCCATGATACCGAAACACCATTTACAAGCTGTGACAGCAAGATAATTGGCCTGGGTGTGGCTTCTATTTACTGGAATAAATGATGATAAATAGTGAATCTGGCTGGACTTTGACTGGGGGAAAATGGAATACTCATAGATATATTTTTATATTATTGCTGCTGTCAGAAGACTGGAGAAGTGAATGTCTATGCATTTTTGTGTGATCTGCGAGTAAAACAGAGCTGGCTGTGCACAAGCAAACGTACTATCGCATTGCTTCATCGTGGCTCCCACACCTTGTTCTTGCCCCCTGTCATATCTTATATGCCTCATCCATAAACCCCATACTAGATCCATTCCTTCTTCTGCCATCTCCCATATTCATTATTCTTGTCACCTGTGACTTTTTCATAACTTCAGAATTTTCTCTTGACCTGAAAATTGGATTGTCATCTCAAGACGGATTGTGAAAGAAGAAAACATTGCTCAATGAATCCACTCTTAACTCTCCCCTTGGTTGGCAACATCCACATGAAATAGTGGGAAATAATGTCAGGAAATGTGATGCCTGTCCATCACTGTTGAGGTGTCTCAGAAAGATGTGAATCATCAGTTTCTGCTGTGCTTTCCTACAGCCACATCTATATGACCAAGCTACTCCAGGTCATGTAAAACACACCACTGGCAAGGGAAAACTTGCTGGAAGAACAGTAAGTAAGGCAGGAAGGGCATATCTCTTTTTTCTTTACCATCCTGACTTTTTTTTTTTTTGAGCCCACTCAGGTCCTTTTTGGAGGCCTGCAAGGCAGACGATGCTGGCGAAAGGGATGGAGGAACCCTTTTTATAACCCCATGTATAAGCAGGTATCACTTTGTCCTCGTACTTGGAGTGGCAAATGCAATTTTGGCTGCAACAGTGGCTGAGAAGCTGGTCCTTATCATCTGACTTTTGCATTAACCTTTCTATTTCAATTGACTTATGCTATTGAGCAGTGCATGAAGCTGAGAATTTATAGGGAGAGTATTGACATGACTTTGGATTGAGGTTTTAGGCTTAAACTGCAGGAGTTGACTTTAGCTCTAGGATAATCACTGCATTTATAAAACTAAAAGAAGAAGAGAGAAAAAAAAAACCAGTTAACCTACAGGCCTATTCCCTTTAAAATTATGCCTGCATTAGCCACAAAAGGGGAAGAGGTACATTTGTCAAAGTAGTGTTAAACACAAGATGCTGAGTTGCCAGGAGGAACATATTTGTTATGACAAGCAAGATGAAGTATCCACTGTCTTTTAACCAAGTAAATATTGAAGGACTGCTCATTAAAAATTCAGCAATCTATCTTCATCATACGTCCCACACTTCTGCAGTTCCAAATTTCTAGGCGATGAGTGACTAAAAAGCGGTTCAGATAGCAGAACCTTTTCTTAAGCATTGCGGATTTTCACTCTACAGGCTTTATCGGGGGGTGCCCCACCACAATTAAAGACAAAGTGCTTATCCTGCAAATCAAAATGAAAATTAATGTTTCTGATTAAAGGAATATGGATAGAAAAGTGATTACAGAGATGAGAATGAAAAGAGGAGAAGGAATCTCCATACGTTCACTTGTTTGGAGTGTAACTTAGATGTGATGAACTGAAAAGGCAATCATTGACTTTCAGGAACAAGCACTATAATCTGAGTAAATAGTAAAAAGCCCCTGTCGTGGTTTAACCCCAGCCAGCAACACAGCACCACGCAGCTGCTCACTCGCTCCCCCCCCCACCCAGTGGGATGGGGGAGAGAATCGGGAAAAAAAAAAAAATAAAGCTCGTGGGTTGAGATAAGAACAGTTTAATAGAACGGAAAGGAAGAAACTAACAATGACA
>JAVKLA010000090.1:29449439-29523543 GCA_034782735.1 Sagittarius serpentarius | reverse complement strand
TCATACCACACTGAAAACACAGCACTGTACCAGCTACTAGGAAGACAATTAACTCTATCCCAGCCGAAACCAGGACAGGATCTTTTGAAACTACCTAGGTTCCAGTTTTTCAAAAAATACTCCTGGTGAGTCTCCCCACCCCTCTCCTGATCCTACTATTGCAGCAGAAATTAGAAAACCTTCTTTCTTGAAGACTTTTTCAGCTAACTTTTCAGGTTACTGCATCTTCTCTTTTTCCCCATTAAAGATTCCATTCAAAGGCAAGGCAGATATTTCACCAGAGAAAAAGATGATTTTTTAGGGCGAGGTGGTGGTGGTGGTGGGGGTTTAGCACTTGAATCCAACTGCGTAACAAATGGAAGAATAACATACTTCAAGGCTTCGAATCGTATTTTTTGCACAACCCTTCAGCTGTTGCAGGGATCAGAACATGCTGACAAGGTTCAAGCATCACAACATACTTCTCATGTAGTAGTACATTTGTTAAATTGGAAGGTGCTTCTTGCAGAATAAATCTCAAAAAGCGTATTGCCAGTAAATACAACGATTATTTGTTTGTGTCTCCAACTGAAAATTCTTCTCAGTTTTCTTATTAGGTAAGTACTTCTGTGCCAGAGGACAGTGAGCCATTCTCTGTGCAGAATTCATATTGGTTCAGTCTGACTATGCTTTTGTAATGCATTAATAGAATTAAATAGAGGTCTATTTGAAAAATACCCTTGCTAAAACTTCTGTTAATTTTATAATAGCTTTTTTCAGCACTAAGGAAGGAAAGAAAACTTTCATAATGATAGTAATGGTAGGTTATTCTGCCTAACTTGCTGTCACAGAGTGAGCTGACATGTCCTATCTGAAACCATTTGTGAAAGGCTTCTCTATAAAGGAAACTAACTGCATCCAGATGTTGGACTTTTTGTTTTGGTTTTGGTTTTTTTTTTTAAGAAGTATGCTGATCCTTTCAAAGTACAGTTAGACACTTAGAAAAGGTAAAGGTATGATAGTATTTGGAAATACCTTTATGTGCCTTTAGTTTAAAGCTAAGATTAACATCTTCAGATGGAACAGTCTTTTCATAGAGAATCCAGTTTCATCCAGCTCAGAGATTTCTAGGGAAACCAACCACTGTCCACAAATTTATTTTAAAAAAAACAACCAATAAATAGTGTTCTTTTGCAACAGACTACCATGCCGATTTATTTCACATGGCATCCTGAGGTTACTCCTGAGAGCAGAGCTACAGTTTTGCTTTTGAAGAGCTGGACAGGACTCGCAGTGACAGCAGTGGTGGTACCATCACTTTGTTGGGCTTTAAGCGCTCAGGTAGCGATATGAGCATCTGGCTTGAGGGACCTTCCGATCCTGAGAGGGTCCAAACATGCAGGTTGCACTTGCTGGAGACTACCAAGCCATTCTTGTAAAGCCCAGGTCTCTTGACAGATCAGTTTGTTGGAGGAGGTGAAAAATTTGTGCATCTCTGCATCCTAGGATGTAACACACCCTTTTAGTTTGGGGAAGCAGTTAGGATATGGGGTCCCTGCTCCACGCCCTGCTTCTGGGTTTCATCCTCTGCAGAGCACATATGCAGAGATAAAGGGCTTAAGGCGCTGCCCTCCTCTTCGACCCCTGTAAAAAGATGGAGCCCTGACAGACTTTTCAGGATATTCATGGAGCAGATGTGGATGTTTCTCAGAGTTACCTAGCTTGGGTTGCTCGTGCCTTGGAAAGACAGACGCCTCACCAGAGCAGAGCAGGAGGGTGGTGCTAACCACAGCCCACGTAGGTGCCACAACAAAGGTGCCAACACCCGTGAAGATAAAGCTTACCTATTGCTTGCCTTTTTTTTTAAGGTCTACACACCAACAGCTGTGAAAGACACACCACCATCCCTCTGTTGTCAGCTCCTCTTCTTGACAGACAGCCTGTGCCAAGTAACGGGGATGTCAAAACAGAATGTTATTTCATGAGGAACTCCAGGTGCCTGCAGAGGAAGAAATTGCTAGTTTACCTGCTGTTTAAGGCATATTAATAATACAGTAACTTTGATTTCTTAAACCCTAACTAAAGGCTCTGTTCAAAAACTGCTGTCTTCAGTGCCTTTGCAATCGAATCACAGTCCCCCCCTCCACATTTTTGGCTCTTAAATAATTCTCTTTTGTGATTGTTTGACAAGAATCAGACATCCTCCCACCCCATGCCAATGTCTACTGCATGCTTAATTTTATTTTTTTTTTCTGTTTCTTCTTGTATTATTCATTAGAGTGTTTGACGGGTATACATCTGTGGTCCTTTATAGGTATCTTTATTCATCTATTCATGGGCTCAGTGCAGGTACTAATATCCATCATTGTTGTTGCCTGAAATTAAAGCTAAACTCTTTTCTCTTATGGATTAGTGCAAACAGAGGTACTGGTGATCATTTATTTAAACTAAACTTCTCTCTTCACCAGCATGAGCATTGTCTTCCAGGACTCAGATTCGTCCAGTTAATCTTCAGTTGGCAGCAAATCTCCAGTACCTTACTGTCTCACAGGTTAGGAGTGTGGAACGGGAAATTACCCGCACACAAATGATACTGCATCTCTTACGACCTCTCTTGAGGATGGTCTGAGTGCATAAATTGTCTTCTGGGTATTTTGAACCTTTCTTAGAGCCCGAGCTGTTAGAGCATTGTCTGTCTTGGTACTCAGTGGTGTGCATTCGGTGCTTTACTTTTATGGCAAATTTTAATTTCCTTATCAAGGTTTCACAGCAGTTTGCCTCTGGATTTTACGTTGCATTTGGAGTTGGGTAGCTTCATATGGACGTAGCCCTTCACAATCACAAGACTGACTCAGGAGGACTGAATAAGTCAGAAAGTTTTTCATGGCTTGTGTTCCTGCTGTCTGCTGAATATCTGGCTTTATGAGCAGCAGAAGACAGGCTTGCTTTCTGATGGGTTAGTGTCTTGTTAGCAGCAGCGGTTTAAGGCTGCTTGGCAGTGTAGACGAAATTCAGTTTTGCAGCAGAGCAGAGAAGGAGGGAAGGTTTTGGGGAAGAGGGGTATCACTTCGGCCCTGTCACATCATAGCAGGGGAAAGGGGCTGGGACAGGCCACTGGTGCTTGGGGAAATGTTGGGAGGGAAGGTTTGGCGTGGAAGTGGTGAGTGGTGAGAGTGAGGGTGTCCAAGGTCTGCCTGTGCTGAAGGAAAATGGGTGACATCCATTCCCTGACCTCACTAATGCCCATCTCTCCAAACTCATTTTATCAGGACCCCCCCTCCCTACGCTGTCTCTGCATATGACAGGTGCCTCCTCCTTGCTGGTGCTCCTGATGTCTCTCCCCATCACAGCTTCTCCTTACTTTCCCAAAAACCTTGGGCTCTTGCCATGCAAGATGAGAAACAACCCCGTGGCAGAGTGCCTGGCAGAGGCATAAATCAGATTTCCTGCCTTTGCTCTTGCTGACAGTGTTGGCTGCAGGGGAAGCAGTGGGTTTGCGTCCATAACCACGGCCCAGGGAGGGAAGGTGCCCAGGACGGGGGTGCCCTGGGGTCCGCAGGCAGGAGGTGGGGGCGCAGGTGTCAAATGGCATTTTTGACTCGGTCAGTTCTGACCTCTAGCATAGGCAAAATGGAGAGCAGGATCCTGGTGACGGCTGGGGGTCTTTGACCGTTCCTGGAAGTCTGACATCTGCGTGCAAGCGCCAGCTTGGTGTGTGCCGGTGCCCTGTGTGAGGCTGGTTGACTTTTGATCATATAACCATACTTACCCTCAGAATTCCTATTTTAGTTCTGCATGAAACACAGCTGGAAACTTCACCTTGAGACCCCTCCATCAAAACCAGAGCAAGGCAGCCAATGAGTTCAAGCACTAATCGGGATACAAGGCACAACATGATCATCTCACAAGAACAGCTAACTCCAATCAAATCAGCGCTCCAATTAACCCGGTGTCCTGCCTCCAACTGGTGCCAACAGCAGGTGCCTGGGGAAGAAGGTAAGAATAGAAAGAGCATTTAGTGACACTTTCCCAGGATACTTGGGCAGCCTCTGGCAATTTGCAATTGGCCTTGTTTCCCTATGGAACCCGATGAAAATCTGTCAGTCTCAGATTTCATTACTGTGAGGAGCGTAGTCAGCCTTCCCGGCGTGAGCAGTTAAACACATAAAGTGCTCTTGAATCAGCAGTTATCAGAAACATGGCTCCCTTCCAGCCATTATCCCTGTCCCTTTGCTTGCAGACATCGGCTGGAGCACTTAAAATCTTTTCCTGGCTGTTTTCTGCACGTCCAGAGTTCTGCTGTCATCCTCCGTATTCATTTAAGCGCTCTCAAAAACTTAGCTCTACTCTTGCTCTGGTTGCGCGCGACAAGGGGAGCTTTGGCGAGTCATCAGGGTCTGCACCTGGAAAAGGAGGTCAGCAAAGGAGCAAGACCAAACAGCCGCAGAAGCTGGGGAGGGGTCTGCAGAAGTGAAATGGGATGGGCACTTCCATGGGTTTCCTCTCAGGATGAAGATGGAGACAGCAGTCTTCAGCCTCGTGGGGTGGAATTGCTCTTAGAGACAGTCTTCAGTGTAAAGAGAAAGACACTGACAGCAGAGGACACATTAGTAGATCTGTTGTGATGCAAGTATAGTTAGAAGATAACTTATGCAATTGTAGACAGATTTTTCTTGGAAGGTATAAGCATCTTTTATGCAGTAGGTGAATAACAAAGGATAAGAAATCTTACTATTTTATAGACTTTATATGGTAAATGTATATTGTCTAGATACACCGGTAATGGACTAAATGTGCTGCTGTGAAGACACAGTGTGGCTCCACTGAAGATGCTAAAATATGCGTGAGAAATAAACACCTATTTGGGACTGCAAGTTTTAGGCAACCAACCTGCGTTGCACATAAAGTGGCAAAATATGCCAAAGCACAGCTAAATAAAGTCAAATATACATACGCTGATACAGCTAAGACATTATCTAACTTTAGTGCCTCTTTGTTCCTTACAGTGAATTCCAAATATCTTTAAAATCTCTGTTGATCTTTCCACCATGCACAAGGAAGGAGTCTTTTAATGAACTGCCTTTAAGCAATATGAAAATACATATTTTAGGAAATACTTTTGGAAATGCTCTTGTTTCTGGCTGCAGCTATGGATTTCCAGTGTGAAAAATTGGATTTATTGAATCTTGAATGTTATATCCAGTTTTCCATGCTTCAGTCATATCTATTAAGTAGGTTCTGAATTGTTTTAGATGTCAATAATTACTTTTTTGGCAGTCTGATGTTAAGATGCATTTAGTGAGAGAGCCTTACTCAGTAAGGAGTCTTATATTTTTATTTTTTCTCCCCTGGTGAAGCTATTTTGATTGACAATGAGTAAGGATCAGGCTTTAAATTTGCACAGTTGCCTCCACGTATAGGAAATGACCAAATGACTTAGGAAAGTAAATACAGATAACTGTTAAAATAGAGGATCTAGTTCTTCACTTTTGGGAGGAGACTGGGAGCAGTGCTACAAAACTCAATAGTTACAGTGATATAAAATTATCAAAATTAAGATATGAAATTGCTTTAGGGACATTTTTATTTTATGTTTGTATGGGATCTGGCAAATTAAAGATGATAACATATGCCTAATTTCAAGACAAATTTGATCAGTTGTGTTCCTCTGAGATTACTCAGCTATTGATTTGTTTTACCTTATGTGGGTTATGCTGAATTCTCTCTACTACTTCAAGGACAAATTTCTAATAATTTCTAGATTCTTGTTAAGACAGATGAGTGTTAGAATTTTAAGGTTTTACTGGGGGTATGACACTGTCCTAGAACCTGAAAAATTGGAGAGGCATTACTAACCATCCAGATACATTAGCTAAAAATATAGCAATGGCTTTTCCCCCCTTTCTTCTGTATTTTGGGGAATGCAAGTGAAGACACGCTGTCCAAAACAAGCAACCAATATCTCCAAGAATAAAAACTTCTGGTTTTTACTGGACAAAAGTTGGACAATGTTTCTTTTAGTGAAAAGAGGTTTTTTTTAAGTTAGCAATATTTTCCTGTTTGAGTTTTCATTTTTACAAACCAAATTTTCCATAGATAAACAGTTTCAATAGTTCCCTTAAACCCCTTCATTTCTTTTGCTATAATATGCAAAACAAGAGCTGCTGGAAACAGTTTTGTATCATCTGTGTTGATAGAAAAAAATAGAGCAAAACCTGCTCTCTGATTCACATTCTCCTAGGAACAATGTTTTCTTCTAATATTTCATTTGGTTTCCTGTCCTTTAGCAGGGGTTGACACTCTCCATCTACATCTCATCAGCCAGGATGTAGTGTTGTCCAAACTTGCTCATACATTGTGGTACATACTGAGTAATTCCATTGACATAAATTGATTTACATAGAAAAACCGAGATCCTGCAGCTTTATTTGTCTAAGCGGCAACCCCCTACAGAGTGGTTTGCATCTGTTGAAAATTCATCCTCAAAATTTTCTATTTCTCTTTTCCTTTTCCTTTTCTTCTTTGTTTTGATACAGAGACCAACTGGTTAATTTTATTCATCTTTTTTATCATGAGATGATTGTAAGCAACATGTCTTTTAAGAACATTTGTCCTCTTTAACAAATACCAGATTCTACTTAGAGTATAATGAAATTCAGACGGGTGCTACTGAGCATTGAATCGTTTGCATTTTGTATCCACTTTTATAATTGAATGTTGTTCCAAGTTTACTTTTTTTTTTTCTCTTTTCCCTTTACTGTGCTTATTTTGTCACTACCCATCACGGTGAAAGCAAGACAAATACAGTGAGGGAATTTGATATTAGCACACCAAGTTGTTCTCATATAGAGGAAGCAAATGCCGTTCTGTGATAAATTCAAAGGATGACTTCTATGATCAGGAAAGCAACGATTTTTTTCTGTCTCTGTCTTATTCAGAGTGCAGGTGGGATGCTGCATTTGGCATTAGTGTCTGCAGCACAAAAAGCACTTAGAGAGACCGGCGGCTTAGCAGAAAGCTTAAAGAGTTTGAAGAACTGCTGACTAAAGAGACCAAAGATTTATGTGTGCACAACATGTTGCATACTAAAGTGTGTACATACACTTGAGTATATCTATTTTATTTATACTTTCCTCATTCTTATGATTGTTTTACAGATTTACTGATCACTGGAAAACAGGCTGCTCTGACCATTTACTCCTTCCTTTGACATGAGTTTACTGCTGTAGAGAGACGTCCATGACATTGAACAGTTTATTTCCATGGAAAATATGTGTGATCTGGCCCTCTTCTTCAGTGGCTTAGTCAAATGCATCTAGACGGCTGGATAACTGAAATCTGTAAGTCTAATTTAACTGATTTCTGTCCTATCCAGTTGATCTCTCATGTAGAAAGACTCACATGTACCGTGATTTTTTTGAAGTCCAGACAACTATTTATCTTCCCACGTCTAGTTCATCACAGCATAGCTCCACTGGCTCTGTGAAGTTCCACTTGACTTACACAAATAATTATGCAAAATTTCCATAAAAGTGAAATTGAAATGGGATCTCTGACAAGGAAGACGGTAACTGCTCTGGAGTCCCCAGACTTACAATCTGTGGCTGGTGACAATGACGCTGTGTCATTCCATTGACTTCCATGAACTTTGGTGGTAAAAAAAGAATGGCTTCTTTACAAAGACCTTATTTACTCTAACACATCTTGAATGCTAATGCATCCCTACCATTTTTTTTCTTCAATATGACACTACGTTTTCCCCCTTCTGTGTTATGCAATTTAATTATATGCAGACCTTGAATGTCATTTTCTAATCCTCTGTGGTTCATTTGAAAGTCTTGTAAAATAAAACTAATTGGTGTGTTCATTAAAATGTCAGAAATATTTTTGAGTTCAATTAGATAATACAGCAGTTTTATCCAAAGTGTGCTTATAGTACAATAACTATGTCAGGAGGATGTAATTAACAGCCATTTAAATGAACAATTGTCTTAAATTTTTCTGGTTCTTCATGCATGGTAACTTAATCAAACAGCAAAGTTCCTACAGGCTTATCCGTTTGAGAGAAAGGTGAAACGCTATAAACTCGTATTTAAAAAGTCAAATTGAAAGCCATAAAACTACTGAACTAAAGAAGTCAACTATATAAAAATGAAATGCAGAAGTATACTTTACTTCAATGTCAGCACATTACAGCTGAAATCCAGTCAGAAAAGGGAGAATTTAAGGCATGATCACCAATGTTTTGGGGAAAGACTGACAATTACATTGAATGAAGTTCAATGGTCAGAATCACAGACTCATAGAATGGTTTGGCTTGGAAGGGACCTTTAAAGATCATCCGTTCCACTCCCCTGCCATGGGCAGGGACATCTTCCACTAGATCAGGTTGCTCAAAGCCCCGTCCAACCTGAGCTTCAGCACTTCCAGGAATGGGACATTCACAACTTCTCTGGGCAACCTGTTTCAGTGTCTCACCACTCTCATCTGAAATAATTTCTTCATGTCCAATCTAAACCTACCTTCTTTCCATTTAAAACCATTGCCCCTTGTCTTGTCACTACAGGGCTTGCTAAAAAGTCTTTCTCTTTCTTATAAGCCCTTTTTATATATTGAAGGGCTGCCATAAGGTATCCGCTAGAGTCTTCTCATCTCCGGGCTGAACAACCCCAACTCCCTCAGCCTTTCTTCAGAGGAGAGGCGTTCCAGCCCTCTGTTGATTTTCGTGACCCTCCTCTGTCTTCCTCGCACTGGGAACCCCAGAGCTGGATGCAGTACTGCAGGTGGGGTCTCACTGATGTGCTCTGTAGTTTTGCTTGCATTAGAATATTTAAGACATTGGGGTCTTCTGCTCTATTTGCCTGTTATTTTGACATAAAATATCATTCACTGTTCAGTGAAGGCTGCGCCTGTGTTTGTTTCTGGCTTCAGTGGCCTTAAATGCAATTGTGCAAAAACTTCATATTAGACAACATATTAGACAACATATTAGACAGGATTGGTCCTAATGGTCCTAGTGGGTAAGTACACCATAGCTTCCAAAAGGGTTTAGCAAGAACAGCTTTCTTTTGGAAATGCAGAATCACATTGAGTAATATCACGTAAGTTTTATAAAAATTACTGAACTTGGTCAGAATTATTTTTATTATCCATTTTCATCCAAATATGCCAGTTTGTCAAAATAGACATTTTATGGTAAAGTTTGTTTTTATTGAGAAACTCGATTAATTTTTTGGTTTCCATTTCAGGATTACTTGAAAATACTTGAAAAGATTAATGTAAATTTTCTTGATTCACTTAAGACTTTGTTCTGAACTGCAAGCTAATTACACTACATGTGCAAAACATCTGGGAAAGAAGGTTCATACTCAAACAAAACCTTTCTCTTGGCCTAAAGTTAGTTGGGAAGCAAATTTATAGATGATAGAAATATTTCTGTCTGATTAGGTGAAAAGACAAAATTTAAAACCATCAAAAGGTTTCTGAAATGGGGAAAAGCATTCCTTGCCCACCTTCAGTGATCACAGCTTCAGCTGAAACAATGAAAACCACTCAGAACAGGATCAAAGCTTCTCCTCCAGCTCCTGGAGCTTTCCATAAAGCTGTGCAACAGCTGGAGCATACAGTGTAAGTGCCGATGCTCACCTTCGTGCCAGGCGGGGTGGTCGGCACCTGAATACACGGCTGTTTTATGATGGGCGTGTGAAATTCCTTGGTCTGATAGTTACTGAAAGAGCCAGTGTTCTGCTTTGGTCCTGCCAGGCGCTGAAGGCTTTGTTCAGGCAGGGAAGTATGAGTACGATAAGCTGCAGAGAAACGGGAGAGTTGAATTTTTCTCAGCAAAACCTCCCTCTCGGCATTGTAGCTCTGTGGCCAGCTTGCGTTGGCGGTAGCTCATGGTCGCACAGAGAGTCACGTGGTGGTTTGCCAAAGGAGCCCGTTGCACCAGAGTCCTCAGCGGCCCACATTGTCAGATTGTGGTGTCTTAGTCTGTATCAGTGTGTTTTCTGGTGGTGTTTGTTGGCTGATCCTATGTTCTCCAGAGGACGTAATGACCTACGTGCGATCTCTCGTATTGACAGAGCTTACGTGCGCATCAAGTCTACATGACTTTGGGAAGCTGATGTGGTGGCAGAAAAACTTGCTCTTGACACAATCTGGGCCCCTGGGGACTCTTGTTATCCCTGCGGTGGGAGAGCATTTTATGACCTGGCCAGAGGCCACATTGCTCTCGATATACCCATATGATGATAGCCAGCTGGGCTCTCCTGGCATTGACAACCCTTGGCCATTGAAACTTAGTTCTGACACAGTTCTTCCATTTCCACCTCTTGCAGCATCAAACCAAACCATCATCTCCTGATTTATGACATAGTCTCCCTGTAGCCCCCCCCCCCCTGAGGTGGGGGCTTTGTGTTTTAAAAAATGTGCATCCTTAATAATATTTTGTTGTTATTCTCCTGGAGTGAGTTAAGCGGACTCCGGACTCACCATTCAAAGACAGGAGGAGGAAACCAGATGAAAAATAGTGACTGTGATGCACAAAATCCTGTACAAGTTTTATGGTTTTCTCTTCCCCTGATGCAAGAACATAAATAAAAGACCAGCTCTGTAAAGTATTCCTCAGCAGGATACAACAGAAGAGAGATTAAGTTTCAGTAGGCCACCTTTGTATTCGAATGTGCTGTTTGCTGTCTCTTCTCAAAGTGATATTAGCTGTTCTGCAAGCTATAAAGGAATTTTCAGCTGCTTTGTCTTGCTGGCTTTCATTGCTGTTTTTTAATTAAAGCTTAAGGAATTAAATGAACCAGGAATGCTGGGGTTACACAAGGATGAGAAAAGATCAGGCAGTCAAATCCACTGAGGTGCAATGGGGCACGGGCTGATTCTCGGATTATCATACTCAATGATTGTTTTTTCCAGTTTAAAGCATAAACATTAATGCATTTTAAGCATCTGGGTCAGGCTGAAAACATACAACTGTCTGGGAGAATTAGATCTGAAACAGCCTGGGAGCTACTTTATTAAGATTTTGGGTGTGATTTGCAAAAGATGTTACAGCAGAAGGCTTCTTTCTGTTACATCATTTTGCACTGGGAATGGAGAAATTAATAATCAAATGCTTAGTAAGAGATATACCTATTTGGAAGTGAACAGCTATTTCATGAGGCATAATTCTAACTGATACAGCAGTATATCTATTTATTAGGCACAAACATTTGTAATATTGATTGTTTTGTTTACAAATTGTGGCCACATTGTGTAATTTAGCTGTAAGCTGCCATATTTAATTGAGGTAGGGAAGGAAATGAAGCTATCAGCCATGTTACAAATATTTACAGACATGGTGCTCTACTTTTCCATTACTCTTGTAATGGATGCAGTTTTGAATTAATTTTTAGAACTGCCAGGAATAGCAGCATATTGGATTCTCTCGCTATTTTATTTTATGTTCTGTGTCCCTGCAGTGTCTCTTGATTGCTACTCATTAGAAACAGGCTACACTTGTGTTTACCAGAACAAAAAATATTCCCCTTCCTCATTGCACCTTGCAATCCAAACTTTGCCTTGGATTTAAAAAGATGCAAATCAAATATTTAAAAGTTTCAAAGACTGTATCACCTGTCATTTTAAACAATGATGAGCCTTTACGATGATTTGGGAGGATTTAAAAATGTATTTCATATGCCATAGGCAACAGAAGTGTGGTTATTCCTTTGCCTCATTTTCTTTTATGGGAATAATAAGGTGTTTATCTGGAGATGAATACCAGGCTTTTATCTCCATGGTGGGGTGGGATAATGACTAGATAGGTAAAGTGCTAAGCTGGGGCTTGGGAGAGCCATGGTCTGTTTCTGGCTCTGTTATAAAGCTGTGGGTTTTGCCTTGCACAAGACTTTTAATATATGTCTGTGCAGACCACTTCGTTTTGTATTAAGCCTATACTAGCAGCCTAAGATGCCCTCGATCTCCTGTGAACCACTACGATGCGTGGTAGCACTGAAGGCTGGTAGAGTGTGGCTGGGCGTAGATGATGGCTGTGCACCACGGGTGCATGTAGGGGACTTGGAGGGCTCATGGTGGGTGCTTTGGTTTCATCTTACTGCTGGTAACAGGCTGCTGGGGTGGGTGAAGGCCTCTGATTCATGACGTGTGTCAGCAAACCAACTGCATGACTGGAGTGCAACAGGCTCAGAGATCCCCTGAAGTCGAGCATCACTGAACTGTACTCAACTTGGCTGGTGCCAATGGGTATAAACATGTTGGCCTTGAAGTTATTCCTGTTTACACCACCAAGATGATGATTCTGTTGAAGGACCCAGAGAAGTGTCACATCAATGACAGTCCAATTTTGGGGAGTTTCAGGGAACATTTTGCCAGCCTTCTGGGCTCATTCTTCTTCAAAGCCCAGCTATTGCAACTCGATGGATACCTACGTAAAAATTATGGCAGTGGGACCTGAGACTGGTTTTCATGCAGCTGAACTGAGCCGTTTTATTCTGAAGGCACTGAGCTGTGTTATGTTTGGATAACTATACTGGAGCACTGTTTCTAACGGGTTTTGCAGAATACGCAGCAGCTCCAGGTGTATCATGTATATGTCTTTGTGTAAACTCACCGGCGAAATGTTACTATAACATGACAAGTGCGAAGAGTGAAAAAGCAGGGGGATCTCGGGAACTCCTTGGTGTGTACTACCATTTGGCCCGAAAGGAGTTTGGGTTTGCAGAATCTTAAGAGAAATGTTTCTATAGATGCATCCAGTCTTGAATCTCTCTGCAGCACCCAGCTCTGGTCTCTGAACGGCTGTCCTTTAAAACAGCTCACTTTAGAGTCACTGGGGAGCTGATCTAGACTTCACTAATGGCCTGGCAGTGAAAATGCTCAGATCCTAGCAGCAATCATCTGAACTAAGCTGTGTCTCATACACAGTGCTATTGAAATAGCAACACAGGACTTCCATCCCAGTTACAGAGATGGACAGAAATTATTTATCCCTGTAACTGCCACTTACTTGTTTGGTAATCCAGACCCAGCATAAGCTTTATTTAAGCTAAATTTCAAATTTACTGTGGAAAATAATGTGGCATTGTCACATTCTAATTCTTTATTTGGAGCTGGAGAAGCTGAGTTGCTACAAGACAATATTTTAAAAAACCAAATGCGACTCTTCTTCGTAGTTTCCTAATTAATAGTCAATGTCTAGCATTTATATAATGCTATTCTCAGCAGATCATCCAGAGACTGAATCTTGTCTCCTCAGTGTAAAGAGAGGAGGAATGAGGAAGGGGAAAATGAAGCAAGCTCTCCGAAGATGGCAGCAGGTCAGCGACTGAAGAGGGCGTTATGTCCTCTGGCCTTTGCCTCCTCCAGCAGCTCAGATCCTGTGCAGGGTAGAGGTGATGCCGCATTGCAAAGAGGTGATGCCGCATTGCAGACCTACTGACAGTACAAATACTCAGATGGTGGGAGAAAAGTTTGCAAGCTTTTTGCTTTCCTTCTGAGTTTCTTTGTCCTGCCTTTGAGTATCCTTGTTACTGAGGTTTCCACTGGCAGCCACCTTTCCATTAACAGCAACGGGGCCATTCGTGTAGATCTCGTGATCCATCATCACCTCTTTCTGAAGGCTTTTATTTATATAAAACAGCATACCGTTGCCCCAAGTGATCTTGTCATTTTTTTCCCCAGTGCCAGTCATTGTATCAACTTCATTGCCCATTCTTTTATGTGGCCTTACAATAATTCACTTAGCTGCTTGCAAAACTCTCAAAGTACACCACTCTAGACAGACACAGCGCATAAAGGCCATTTCTAGATAAAGGTATGGACATCTTTCCATTGCGTGAGCAATAGTCAAAAGCTTTACAGTCAGACTTCTGCACACAAATGGTGAAGCAGCAATGCTATGAGGGTATGTTCCCACTCTTCTTACGCATTTCTTTTTCTCCCTGGAGGGTCTTGGCTGCAGCCAAAGAAATATCTTCATTGCACCTGAGAAATAATAAAAAACTATTAACACTTATCATTGCCTTAGCTTCGTGAAACCCATTCTAAGCTTGCAGTGTAATGCTGAATAGGACAAAGAGGATGAGAGATGCTTTAATTAGCGTGTAGGCAGTTAAACTCAGTAAGTCTGGTTTCAATGAAAAGGTTGCTGTGTGCAGCAATACTCATTTAAATTGCCCACGTTGTTTTAAAAAAACCCTCCTCACCAACATTTGGTGTTGCTTGAGTTTTAAAATCAGCTTTTTAAAAGTGAAATGTTATTTTCTCGTGGACTCAGGGGTAGAATGTAAAACCTCTGTGTCTTGTACATGACCATCTATGTTTTAAACTTGATGGCAATAAATCTTACAATCAAGTCTACCCTGAAAAGGTCACATTAGAAAACCAAAATGTCTAATATTTTGCATATGCTTTGGTTCAGTTAAACTTCCACTCCAGAAAACCACTTAAGGACAGGTCCTCTATTAAGCTACTTTGCCTTTAATATGACTATGACTTGCCAGCTTAACTTTATATTTCTGTTATCATCCTTATGGATCACAACATTAAGGAATATTTTGAGTGATGCAACCAATTTTATCTTGTCACTTGTGTTAATTTTCTGACTTTATAGCCTGTATGTATGTTGGTGTTTTTTAAGGATCCCTGGTAGTAATATTCTCTTTATTTATATCTCTGACACTTTATTTGTCTTGCTTTTTTTTTTTTTTCCTGGCAATGAAAGTGAAGAATGCTGCACGAATACCTCTACATAAGCACATCCACATGCAGCTCCACCTTTTCTCCATAAAAATGCATACATTGGTGGGCTTTGCAGCTATTTATACATTTATTTTACTCTCATTTTCTCCCCTTTTCCCTGCAACCTTTCCTATGAATGCTAATAAGATGGCTTCAGGTATGTTGTGTGGACAGGATGCTCTTCTCAAATTTCTCCTGGGTGAACAACCACTGTTTCTCATCATGACCCCTGCCTGCTGCAATCAAACTCCAGAATCATTCTGTTCTGCACTTTGATTGAATCCTCACATTTGCGGCAGTGCCTGACCACGAACTTGGCATCGCAATCTGCAGGGTCAGTCACTGATGTGCTGAGCCCTTCTGCTAGGACCACTCAGTGTAATTTATATGTTTCAACACTTTCTCAGCCTGAACGCTGGAAAATAAAGTCTCAGGGAAATCTGGCAACCGGTGCTGTGATTCCCAGGGAGAGATTTGTCCGCCAATTAATCAGCTAAAGTATGTTCTTGTGGTATATTCATGGTGTACCTATATTCAGGCTGCTATGACATGGAGGGTTTTCCTTTCCTTTTTGTGTATTGCTTGTCAGTTCTCATCCTTTTTGCTTCTTCATTTCTGAAATATAAGGTATTTAATTTTTTTTTTTTTTTAAATGGAGCAATTTAGCTGAAAGGATAGATCACAAAGCTCCTATTGTGCATATTGTCACTGTTTCTTTTTTTTCTTCCTCGGCCCTAGAAAGGAAGTTTTTTACAATGATCTTGAAGAAGGCAAATAATTACTCCAAACCAATGATGTTATCCTGCTTTGAGAAAGATGATATTTTCCTTAGTGTTGTGTTCACTGAAATTTGTCTGAAATTATTTAGGGCTAGTGTATGGCTTGTCTTATAGAAGGAAAAACTAGGTCAATCAATATTATGGCTTCTGGTAGACCTATAGAGAAAAAAAAATCTCATGGAAACCTCTGCAAACCTCATAGAAAAGATCCATAAGCTGCTTTAGTCCTTTCATGTGTTATAAGGCAGTAAACAAGTACAGTTTCCTTGCTGGTTTCTGCAGCATTTTCTCCCCCACAACAGCTTACCCCAGAAGCTGCAAGTGGTGAGTAAAGAGATGGGAGAGGTTGAAGGAAAATTAGCACTCTTTCATCACAATGTTGTTGTTTTCTTCAAGGAAGATACATGGTCCTGTTCTTCATATGCAGGTTGTGATTTCACCAGTCTCCTGAAATTATCTGTTGATGAGGGAAGGCAGCAACATGATCTTCTGGACTGGAGTACAGCAGGCATAGAGGTACAGGCATGTGGCTGACAAACAGATAATCGGGGCACCCCAGGTGGACCCAACGCAGTTTACCTTTAAACCAGTCAATCCTGGGGACTAGTCAACAGGATTGTATCATCAAGAGGATGCCATCGTCAACAGAATGGACACTATAACTGCATGGTCTTTAGCCTGTGACACCAGTCCCTGGTAAATCTGTGCTGAGGACCACTACAAGCTTGTGCAGCTAAGAACCTACCTAGGTGCCAACTATGTAGGTCTGCAACATACAGTGCTAGCTGCAAGTGTATTATGAACACAGCAGAAAATGCGGACATAACATTTTTAATCTACATAGCTTTTTACTGATGTTTTCTTTTCTGGTGTCTGACATTGTAGCCATGCATTGACTTGGATTGTTGGTAACATCAACAACTCTTCTGAATTTTAGATCTGGGTACAACAAAAAGGTCTCCAGCACACATGACAAGATATTAATATAGATTTTAAAAAATCTGTTTTGTCAAAGATACCCAGCAAAACACACCTCTCTTATGGGAGAAACTATTTGCAAGTATATCCACACACATTTAGCTTAGCTCAGAAGGAAAAGGACTCTTCATGACTCAGTCTTGCTCTTATATTTAAAAATAGGATGCTTCAGCTCATTAATTGCTTTTGTTGTTTTCAAATTATTTTCTTTATTCTTTTTCCACTTCTTGTTCTTCTTACTGAAACATTATTTTTCTAGCAATGCTTCGCAAAAGCATTGCACAATTCGTGCAATGTAATGAAGTAAGTCGGAAAAGATGGAAGCCCTTGCTCTTGAAGTCATAAAGCAGTAAATACAGAAACATTGCAAATTTCCCACCTCATCAGACCCTCAGTTTTAAATCAAGGATAGTTATGAGGCTGATTTCTAGAGCAGGTAATTCTGACTATGAAGGCAGCATCATAAGTCTCAGATTGATTGTCCTTGAATTTTTCATCACCAGATGTGGTATGATAGTGCATATTTGAGCCATTTGTTTAGTCACAGCATTTAAATGCAGAACACAACCATCCTAAAAGCTAAGAATGTTTAGATGTCTTTTCCAATGTTATCTGCACTTGTATTACCCAGCTGGGGATATAAGAAGTTTAACCAGAGGGAAGTGTAATGTGCCATAAGCTGCTTCAGGTCCAGCTTTGAAAGAAAGGGGTTGTGCAGTTGGTGGTAAGAGAAATAAGAAAATAAGGTTGTGTTATGAGATGTTATCACAGTACGAGTGCTTGGTAGAGGGATGAATAAAGTGTGAGGTCAGGACTGCCAGGTATTGCAGTTTCCAACCTGGGATTTGTGTTATATCAAGTTATTCTAAAAATAAAGTTATCCTGATGGGTTTTGCACCTATTGTTAAGGATCCCACATATTTAAAGTTAAATTCTTAGATTTGGGGGTTTAGCACTGCAAGCTCTCAATGCTGAAACATCTTTTTTTTCCACTAATGCATCACCTTGGTCATAAATTGAAGCATACTAATGACTCCTTGCTTCCCTTGTTCGTATGAGTTAATAAGCCATGTACTTGGGCAGGATATTTTTCACAAAATAAGACAAAAAGCCTGCACCATCCTTTGCCAGCTGCAGTCTGACAATACGATGAAGGGTAATTATTTTGGTATTGATTCTGAAAGATTCAGATCCGTACACTTCAAAGGGTTAAACTCTCTCCGTCTGTGCAACAGTTAGAGCTATGAAGTGTTGGAGTTGCTATAGAAACAGTGCATATTTGATTCAAATGAAAAAGAGTAAACAACCTCTTTTTATATCTCAAAGCTAAATGAAATGTGGCCCCCAACTTTGTGAGAAGTTATTATAAATACTTTTAAATCACTCCAGAAAGATTTTATTATTTTTATAAACTAAAGCAAACAATTAAAAAAAAAAAAAAAAAAGAGAGAGAAAAAGGGAGAAAAGCCTGTGGCGATGATTCTTCCTGCTCCCTTGAAGACCTCACAGGCCACGGAGGGTCATGGTGGCTTTGGAAGAGGACCCAATGCCTTGGCCGCCCACACTGCGCGGCCAGGGCTCCTGCGCCTTGGGACGATGCTGCTCGCCGGGCACCAGTACTTATCTTCTGCCCATTGCCGTTGAGGAGAGATGGTTAATGAGGTGCTGGCACAGGACGCTTTGACCTCCTGAGCTCATTAAAAAGCTTGTGGGGTGCTGTGCTGGTTCGCTTGGTATCCAAAGGCTTCTGAGGCCCTTTCATCAGAGCCCGGTTTAAGTGTACACACAACAAAAGCAAACTGATGAGGGGGAGAAAAGGGACAATACAACGATTCCCGTTACCAATTTTTCCCTTCTAACTAGTTTCAGATTCCCATCCCTCTCCTTTTGCAGCCATCTCACAGCAGCTAGGTGACAGGCAGAGACCTTTAAAGGCTGATAAGAAATTTAAGGTCAAACCAGTTGATTTTTCTTAGAGGGAAACATGGTTTTTAATTAACAAGTATGTACTATGGGAACAATCTTCTTTCCTGCAGGAAATTTTGACTTTTGTTAAGAAACCACTTCTACTTTTCATGTTAAAAAATTAAGAATTTTGGGAACAAAAGGGAAAACATTTTCTAAATAGCTTTCCCGGTTAAGCCTTTCTAGACAGGAATGCTGATGACACCAGAGACCCTGCCTAATGGTCGGCTGCATATTGCTACCGACATCATGCTGGATAAATTTCTGCTGGATGCATTAGTCCTCCCAAACCACATGCGCCAGCCCTATACTGCTCTTTATAACTTCTTGTCTCTTCTTGCTCGTGTGCCTGCAGCTTTCTGCCCCAGCAACAGCTGCCACAGGTGTTTTGCTTGACCCTTTCTCAAGGGATTTTTACTCTTCATTCCGTAATTTCTGGATGTGACCTTACATTGACTGTGGGGCGAATTAATGAACCGCAGCTTATTTGGAGACTGAACTTGGTATATCTGTCATAAAGCTGATGGTATTGTGCCTGGCAAAGCTACATAGTTGTGTTATCGATTTCATATGTATTGACAAAAACCATAATGCTGCTGAGTTTATTCTCACAGGCTGTCACAAGTTTAAAAATGGTGGGAATAAAATGTTTTGTTCAGCCCAAACCAGATTGTGATTGAGTTTTATTGCAGCCTTTCCACAGAGTGAAAGAAATGCAAAATATCCCTTTTGAACCAATAGAGAATCATTAACTTTCCCATGTTGATTTATATAGGAAACCAAAATATAAATGTATTTCCACAGATCGAGTACTAATGGGATTAAAAAATCCTCTGTGTGGGTAAGTTAATTTTTTGTGTGTTTGATTAGTAATTAAGCCACACACATTTTTTTTTTTCCCTGGCAAAAAATAGTTGAATAGGAAGCACCCATGACCTGAAGCAGAGAAGAGCACTGCATGCATGGCAGCAATGACATGTAAACCTGCAGCTGAGCAATGAATCCTATGTCTACATTTCTAGCAGGGTCTTTTTTCAATTATATTCCATGCAGTAAGTGACATTGATGGGGCTGAAGTTAGAACAAATTGTTTCTTTCTTTTTTTCTCCCCTGACACCTTTTTCGCCTTCTGCAGAGGAAAAGGAGGTGTCAAACACGCGTGAAATAAGATAACTTTGAAGAGACTGGGAAATAAATTGCTTGAGAAGTAAGTGGGGTTTTTTGTTCAAACTTCTGCGCTCTTTCAGAGTTTGGTGGCTTTTGCCCTCGCATGGGCTCCTCGAAACGCTCCTGTTGTCCACCAGCGTGGCTCCGATCAGTGCCATTCGGCACATGGTAGGGCTGAAGAACGGGGTAAAGGAGCAACTGGGCAAAAGAATATGGGTCGTTCTGGCTTACCTCTATGCTACTGTGAGCGTGAGGGTTTGTGGTGTTGCTTTACCTCCTGTGATCCCGACACAGAAACTTTCCCTGCTGTGAGCGCTGCTGGTAGATATTTGGAAAGGGCTGCCATACGCCTGATTTCCCAGTCCTCCATCCACGCAGGCTTGTGGAGCAGCAGCTGATTTGGGGCAGTTGGGATTGCAGCAAGCAAAGGAGCTCTCAGGATGAGGTTTAGAGGAGGAGGTTAGTTGATGTAGGTGGGAAGGGATGTGAGCCAAGAGAAAAGTGGACCAGGATGGGAAGAATAATACTGAAAGAACAAATGAAGTGTTGAGTGGATGTGTGAGAAGGAAGAAATGCAGATCCCAAGAAGCAGCTCCAAGGTAGAAAGATTAGGGAAGAACATTGGATTCAACAGAGTTTTGGGCCAGTAAATAGGAATTCTGGGCTAGGAAGCCCTGAGTCATAGAATCATAGAACGGCTTTGGTTTGAAGGGACCACCAAAGGTCATCGAGTCCAACCCCCCTGTGGTGAGCAGGGACACCTTCAACTAGATCAGGTTGCTCAGAGCCCCGTCCAGCCTGGCCTTGAAACTTTGGCTGTGCTCCTGTGCTGAGACCAGTGGGAGGAGAAGGGAAGGGTATTGAAAGACACCTTGCCACGGAAGGGTATTGAAAGACGCCTTGCCACTTGGGCCGCTGCAACTGGGATTTATTTTTAGTGAGGGACTGTCCCCACCTGTCATCTTTTTTCCTGTTGAAAAGATGGTAGTCAGAGACCGGTCCAGGTTCATTCTCCAACATCAGCACGTTCATGTGACACGGGGATCATTAACACCTACATTGCCTTTAAGATCTCAGCAGGTATTGAAAGCAAACCCTCTGGATTTGTTTGAGATCAGTAGATGAAAGTTTCCCAGGAGAGATTTTCCTTTCAGCTAGAATCTATTCTCAAGCTGCCTTTTCACAGCAATCTCGCAAGTCCTTCCAAGCCACTTTTATTTTAGCTTGAAAAGCTTTTAGGTGATGATAGCCCTGGTTGGGGAGGAGATAACAGACTGCAATGGCTTTAGTGATGTTCACTTTTCTTTAAATGGTGCACAAGGAGCCCCCAACCATATCCTTTAACGAGAAGCCCTTGTTAAAAGGCCCGAGGTAAGGAAATATAGCAGGTCTCAAATTCATACCGCTGCTTTAGAAGCTCTGAGCTTTGATATACCTATATGTATATTGTATTTGCAATGCAAAGATTGTTGATATGAGGATATTTGTCAAATGCTGACATTGGATCCCAGATGAATTTTGCTATGATCGCAGGCAAGAATCCACAGCCACGGGGCGGTTTTCTCACTCATCAGGGGAGCAGCAGCTCTTACCACGCACGTGGTTATTGCGGGTGCTAGATCACAAAATAAATGGCTCTGGAAACCACACCTCAGTCACGTAGTGCTGCACGCTGAGCCAGAGGTAAAGTCAGCAGGAAACACTTGAATAAACACATAGTCCTATATGTCATTTAAAACCAGAACAGTGTATTTTTGCCAGCATTACTCTTTTCAGAAGGAACTTTTCCATTAATTGCATTACGAAAAATGTTGAAGATTGCCAGCAACTCTCTGTTTGCTGCTCTGCTCTGTGGCCGTTTCCAGAGGAGAGGAGGAGCGAGTGAAAGAGGCGATTACCTGTCAGAGCAGGGATTTGGAGTGAATGACTCGGGTTGTTAACATGACAGAGTAGGGCTGCTCCTGCCTGCCAACCACATTTGGCTTCTGGGTGTCACACTTACTTTTATGGATTTTTAGCTTTGGTTTATTTGAGCTGAATTTACTCTTATGGATTTTTACTTCAACTCTCATAGGCTGCTGGAAACAAGATGGTAGATTATAGTGTGTGGGGGGCAATAGTATTGCCATTTGTATTTGTTTAACTGCCTAGAGAGCAGATTTGTTTAACTTACTATAGAGGAAGAGAAGCAGCACCAGCAGCGATTGCAAGAGCTAGTTTTACAGAGAGTAATAACCCCACAAGCAGGTCTGTGATGACTTTCCAAAATGGCTATGTGCTAAACTGATCTTCCCAGTATTTAATCACTTTGGGAGCAATATGAGGAGATACCCATCTCTTTTCCCCCTAAGCTACGTGGCAACAGCTTATTGGACAGGGCAGCCTTTTTTAGCCTGAACTCTGGGCTCTGAAAGCCCATAAAGGATTTAGATACCAAAAAGTCAGGTGTGGCAGGAGCTGGTTTTAGGGTCCTGATTCCTAGGGCTGAGCTTCCAGTACAATTCACAGTGAGAGTCTGAACCAGCCTCACAGCAGACACCAGTGTGCTGGGAAGAAACGCCTGAAGTGGCCATGGGGCGTAGGCTCCGTGCAGGGTTTTTTTCCCCATCAGAACTCACCGAGGCTCGCTCTTTTATCTTAAAATATACAGTCAGAGAGGAGGCGGTAATGCAACCCATTCTTATCCAGGAGCCGATACTTTTGTCTAATTTTGCACTCGGTAGACACCGCAGGCTTCATCTCACATCCATACATTGCGATGTCTGTGCTCCAATTTTAAACAAGCTAAGAAAAAACCAGGCTAGCACCCTTCTTTTTTTTTCCTGTTACAGTGGGTGTGTTTGTTTCGTAGCTTTGGTTGCGCTAAGGAAAAAGCTGATGGGAGAATGCTCTGTGTGTCTGGCAGACCTTCTGTCTCACCTTCCTCCTCCCCCCCCTATATCTTTTGAATCCAGTGGCTAATTTCAACTACGATAAACTGTGGATAAGAGACCACTAAAACAGTAACCTTCCCACAGGTCTCATTGAAATATGTGGCTAAATAAAGCTGTGAGATGCCATTAGTCTCTCTGCTAAGCAGAAGATGCAGCATAAGATCAGTCTTTTTTGGATAATGGAGCAAAAAACTTGAGGGAGCAACTTTGGAAATGGCCTGGCTGTCGGAAAGGTGTCATTTACAGCTTCCACCCTACTCAAGTGACAGCAGTTTATTTCAAGATTACATATAATGAGCAGCATAAACTTTCTTATTTCAAGGAAAACTCACCACCATAAGCTTTCTGACTCCATGGAAAACAAATGAAAGCCAGCCTCTGATGACAGCGAAGAGAAGAGAAAACAAAAGAGCTTTCCCTTGTTGTTTTATGCTATCAAGCGGCAGAAAATTGCAAACCACTAGAAAAACAAAGCGCATCCTGTGCATGCACATACGTCCTCCATCATTTTTACCCAGGCTTGAGACTCTCTCCAGCACGTCTCCCTGCCCCAGGAGGGTGCAGGTGGGCAGCTCATGCCACACCGCTCCTGCGCCGGTTTGCTCGGCGCGCAGCTTGAGCGGGAGCTCGTTTGAATGCCACCGACTTTCCAAGTCTGTGCTTTCAACTGTGGTTACTTCTGCTGTCCTGCCAAAACCAGGAACTTCCAAATGAGCAGTCACAGAAAAACAACTTATAATATCAGCTGCTGCAGGAGGTTCCAGTGAGTTGGAACTCTATTTATTATATGCTTGAGAGACTCACGAAACGGCACAAAGCTGTGCGTTAATACATGGGCAGGCAGAAGACAGACAAGGCAGATGCTGCATTAACCACAGCTCATTGGAATTGGAGAACAGTTAGTCCCTCGCCCTGCCTGTCTGAGATGGTCAGCTTGATAGCCTCTTTATATAATCCCCAAGAAGCCTGCTAACATGCAGGCATGCTTGAAATCCTTTTTGAAATATCTGGCAAGTAGAGGAGAGCCATGTTTCTCCCGTTAAGTTCCTCTAACTAACCCGGTCTGTCTCCAAGGCGGTTGTGGGTTCAATGTCTGATCCCAAGTGACTACCACAGGGGAAATCTGTTCGCCAGCAAGGGGCTGGGGTGTTTAATCACCGTTGCTCTTCTGCTGGGCCAGAGCAGGAAGACGCGAGCGTGTGAACAAGCCTCCGTGCAAAACCGAGGTCTCCTCCGTTAAATTGGCAATTACGGTGGTGCGCAGGCGAGCTGGGGGGCCAGCCTGCCTTCGCCCCCCCAGCTCAGCTGTGGCAAGGTGACATACGCAGAGGGATGGCAGGCAGGCAAGGGATGGTTTGAGAAAATGATTATGCTGAAGACGAGGGTGGCTCGCTCCTGCGCTCTGAAATAACAGAGTCTTCAGAAACCTAATTCTTCCCATTGCTCTAATTTCCACTCTGACTGTATTCATGGCCGGTTCCATAGTAATTACTTTCACTCCAGTATCTATACCTTTGCAAGCCACAACTTCACTGCAGGATTAAGCACCTGTCAGGCCTTCGGAATATTTGTTTTCATTTGTCCCAAAACCCCATTTCAAATAGGTTACAAATGGCAGAAACAAGGGCTAATGATATCCAGGTGCTTGTTCTAACAGAAATATTTCCCTACACATAATACTTAATGCTATGCTCCTTGTATTGTTATATTTTTGTAGATTATCATCTTTGTTTCTACAAAAACTTGTATAATTATAAATCTTCGTATGTACACAACAATGATTAAGATGAGCACTTTGAGTTTCACCTTCAGTGCCTGCAAATTAAGGCTCAGAGGATGAGACCAGTTAAATGAAAATTAAGTCAATTAGCTGCATTTTATTTTGGTTAATTTTTGGAGCACATATGTTACGTTATCTTTTCATATTATAGATACACCATTTCTGGATTTGCACATGATGATGAACATTGGTTGGCTTCCCCATCTGGTACCTTATTCTGATAATAAAAAAAATAAATTTGTTATTAGCCAGTAAGGTCAGTCTGCTGCTGGAGTAGCATTCTAGTAGGATCACAGTTTGTATTTTTAATTTAACTTGTTCTTGGACTATTACTTGAGCCCCTCATGTTTTCTCCCACTGGAATCACTTGAGGCTTGTGGATCTCCATGAAAATATGTGACCTAATGACATCTAAAAAGGTGTTGGTTTTTTTTTGGTTTTTTTTTTTTAAATCAATGTATTCTTGCTAATAATGGAAATTTTCATGTATTAGGTACCTTAACCAGAGCTGTAGAGAGGAGAGCAAGGAAAGCAAAGATACTTCTGATCGCTTTGTTTGAAAGCAATGCACGCACAAGGGAAACAGCTGACACATACTATACATTTCTCTACTATGCATCAAATGTGACACCTGCAACCCATCTGAAGAAGTAATTTATCATTACATGTAATTGTCTTTTTAACTTATGTGATTTAAAGCAATTCATTAGTGGGGTGTTTGAAAAGCCTCTCTAATAAGCCTAAATATTGAAGATTTAAAATTCTTTCTCCCTGTTTCCTTCCTTGCTCCCACCATCAATATAAAGTAAAATTGCATTTGCCTATTTAGAAGGAAGACAAAACAAAGTTCTGTGGAAAATAAATGGCAGGAGGAAAATATGAAAGTCTAGTTGAAACAAAACTGTCCGGTTAATCACTTCTCCCATTTCTCCACCAAGGATAAGCAAGACACTAGCGTACACAGAACAGGAGCAGGTCAAGAATTAATGTATTTGTATGGAGGACCTCTGTTTGTAAAAATGGAGAAAAAGGAAAACACTGGATCGGATGGGGAAAATGCCAAGCTGTTTTTCAGATATCTTCTACTGAACAGCCTTCCAAATTTACCATAAGTCAGGCAATTGGTCTGGGTCATGTTTTGCAGATGGATCAACAGCAGCCCATCTTCAGCTGGGAATCTCTGAATCTGCATGACAGATGGTACAAACGCACTGGCATGTATTTTCTGGATCAGAAGGTGCGGGTTTTTTTTAATCTTCCATCAGTCTTTTGGCAAAGTAGCTTTTGGCAGCAATAGGTGGATAAGGAGTGACAAAGTATCTGAAATAAGTTAGATTCCTTTGTTGGATTTTTATCAGAGTAGCTTTGAACTGAATTATATCTAATCTTCTTCCTTATTTCTTTGGCAACACGCTGCAATGCTAAGAGCTCATGGAGGAGAGATACAACCAGAAAAAAAAAAGTCTATTTGCTCTTTGATGTCTCACTTAGTCCAATATAACACTGTTTTGTGTTTCTTATTCTGTGGAATATGGAGAAACAAGGAACTAACCATTAAAGAAACCAGTGAGGTCATCTATGGACTCGTGGTTTTTCCACTGGACATTGAATAGCAGGATCTCTCTGTCTTCTACAATTGTAAGGTATTTTTCTTGAAGTCAGACTGAGAAAACAGTATGGAGTAAGAGACACCGGTGAGCAACACATTGCACACGCACAAAGGGCAAAGAAATTTTGTCATTGGTATAGAAGGCACATTCACTTCTAACCCGCCTCAGTAGTAGCCGGGTCTGCTCTGTCTGGGGAGAGGAGCATATGTAAGCATTTCTTTGTCCTCTTTCCAAATGCTTGGTGTACAGCCAGCGCTGCCTGCGGGCATCCTGCCTGGGGAGATGGCGCGGCACGTTGGCGCCGCAGACCTGTTCAGTCCCGCGTGCCCTGGGCGCCCTGCAGAGCACGTACATCTCAGGTACATTCAAAGCTTTCTTGAAGGGTTGTCATCTGCAATGGACATGGCTTGCAGCAATGTGGGCCACAATACTTAAATAGGATTGGTACTGAATTATACCAAGGAGGAATGTTAAAAATACACAATAGAAACTGTTCTTTGGCTTTAGTCCTGACTTCCCTCAACACCTTTTTCCCACTTCAGGGATTTGTGTGCTTTAGGAACGTGGCATTAGACACATATTGCTAATTATTCCTCTTCGGTTTCAGTGCGACTGAATGCAACAAAGGAGAAAAGTTCTCCCAAAGGAAACATTTGGCCTGTTGTTTTTGTGATGTTAAAGACAGATGTGGCACCTTGTGCTTTATATCAGCCAGTGCCACAGCCCTTCAGAGGGCCTGGATGCTTTCTGTTCCTAAACAAATTTATCTGTTAAGATTTGCCATATATTGGGTTTTAAGTGCTTTGGAATTTTTATTTATTTTATTTCTATCATTGATCTTGGTTTAGAACATGGCTCCAAAAGATCTCGTGATAAGGAGAGGATTAAATCTGGTAACTGAACATAAACCAACCCCCTCACACAAAGTGCAGACTGCCATTGGAGGATATGGATCAGTAATGTCTGGTTTTAAAATCCCAGTGCTGTCTTTCCAGTTGAAGAGAGGAGCCTCTTACACGGGGTGAGTGGCAGACCCTGCTCTCGCCACTTTGCGGTTATCTGAGAGAGGAGTAGAGGGGTGCACATCTCGGAGTTTAGTTTTATCTCAAGATGTAACACTTTATTTTCCCCCATCAGTTGGCTACTACTTAGACAAACGAATAGCTAAAGGTCACACCTCCATGAAAAAGGAAATAGGAAAAAAAAAATCTCTTTGGCATCCCCACGCACCCCTTTTCTTGGCAGGGAGGGGAAGAGAACGGTCTTATGCCTTAGATGAGAATGAGTGGGGCATAGCAAAGTCCTGGTCAGAACCATTGTATCAAACTAACAGCGGACTTTCCTTCCCCACCACCAGCTACAGTTTCTAGAGTTTTTATATTTGGTAGAGAACATAGAGAGAAATATATTGCAAAAGAAGATCCAACACAACGTGCTGCTTTTGACTAAAAAGGGAAAGAAACTGGGTTTCTTATAAATGCTTCTCATGGAGCCTGAGCACAACCCGAACAGGCGACAAATTGAGGAAGGCAATGAATTCATGGAGAAAATTAATATACCTTTTACCTCCTGTTTGTTACTGCCAACATTCATCAGATCACAATTTCCCTGCATACCCACTGAATCAAACATGCCGAGTCTGCTTTTAAAAAGACACCATTATACGAGTTAAATGCCTGCAATTATTTTTTATTTAGGGAGTTTCCTTGTAACAGGTAATGATTCAAGACATCCTTTTATTCTCTAATTTGATATTATCATAACTTCTTTTCAAAAATGTCTTTAAGAAAATGGGAATGGACACAGCTACCTGTTGTTAAGACCTTTCATTTGTTGGTTTTATTCTTTGGCTTAATGTCTTTCAAACTTTCTAAAGGTAAGACAAATCTGGCTGCATATATACATTTTTGAGGGCAGATGGCAGCAGAGGAATGGCAAACACATTTTTTCAAGCATCCAGTGTAGAAAATACCTCCTTCTGCCAAAGGCTGGCTACTTTGATGGAAAAGTACAAAGATCTAAACCTTGAAAAGTACTGGAATTTGATTGTTCAGAAATGTTAGAAGGCTGTGGCTTAATAGTTCTGTATGTATGATGTGTTTTGATACTGTTTATCAATCTCGGTTTTGCTAACTTAGTTTAAAGTAAGTGGTGCAATGTTTTTTATTTAACAAAGCGTAGTTTCAGTTCAGTGGTAAACACGACTGTGATAATTTTTGTGCTTCCCCTAACACAGCCATCGATTATGCGCTGCTATGAGCTCAGACTACACTCTTGAATGGTCTGTGCAGATAAATTACTGACCCCTCTCTGCAGAAAAGACACTTTTTTGTATTGCTGTTTCACTAACCTTGAGAGGATATGATTAGTAACAAATGCAGCCCTGAGATAGATCCAAGGATATTGAAGATATGACAAATTATTCATTAAGAGTCTTCAGTAGAAAGGTTATCATGATATATCTAAAGGCAGGCAACAGCTGCAATTGTGCTTTAAAATATTGACCATCAATGTATAGTGTGTAGCATGACACCTCAGTTAAATGGACAAGCAAGCAAGCTGAACAAAAAAGACACCTGAATAACCCCCTCCGAGTAGTTTCCACCACAGTGAAAAACACAGTGGTTTGTCCTCCCGGAAGGAAATTCAGATATAACCACTCCTGGCAGGATAAAAAGGTGCTTTTCAGTACCAAGAGAAAGGACGACTGAGTGCTGAGAATTAGCCATGCCCATCTCCTAGATCCAGACCTGAATTTTGCATGTGGACTTTCCCTTTTGTAAAAGTTCTGACCAGTACCCTTAATTCACACATGTTTTGAAAGCAAAAGTCTGAGATGTAATTAGGTTTGAGACAGCTCTGTTTAGGTGATAATTCTAATTCTGTTATGATTTTTTTTCTGTGGCTTTCTATTTTGTCTCCATATTCAGCTTTAAGGAGGAAAAAAAAAAAGAAAATTCCCCTAACCTTCCTTCACCCAAACCATGGTTCTTTTTGTGTGATGTTTACAGAAGAGGGATCAGGAACGTGTCTGAATAGCTCAAACTCTTTATTCCAATATTCGTACCTGCCTATGATCCAGGATCCCTCCCATTCACCCGGCTTTGTTGCATTCCTTTGAATTGCTTTAATGTGCCTCCTTTCATCTAAACTTATCCAAATAATTGGCAAACTTTGCTACATTACTGCTCCTCCCCTAGTCAAAAAAAAATTAAGTCTATACATTTCTGTCTGAACACGGAAATCTTGCAGCTCCCAAGCGTTATGTTTTTTTCAGTGATTAAAGTAAATAATCCGTTTCTGCTATTTTACTTCTTCTTGCAAGACTGCTGAGTTTAACGTTCTCTAGAGAACTAGACAAAAGGCTTTTGAAAATCCAAATAAATTACTTTGACTAATTTTATCCATTATTTGATGCTATTCTCAAAGGGTCCTAAGAGAACAGAGGACCCTGTTTCTTCCACATGAGTTTGCCCTCATGGCAACCTACGCTTTTGCTTAGATTGCAAGCTTTTGGGCACAGGGACTGCCTTCTCTGGTATTTTTTGAAAAGTACACCACTTAGCCAAACAAGGTCCTGATTGAAGTACTGAGGTATTACTTGTACCTTAAAAACACTTATGTTGCTAGTTCTAGTTCTGCTAATTCTGCTAGTTCTAAATATTCTGCTAGCTCCCAGATATCAAAATTAGGTTTTGCATATCGTTTCAGATATCCTTATAGGCTTCTTTTAAAGGCAAGTATAACACCAAAGTAGTTTCTTATTACCTGAAAACAGGGGGCCATAACCTGTAGCAACTGTACATACACCAACAGAAAGAGCATTACTAAATTTTTTTAGCTTTTTTTTCAGTCTTGAGACTTCCAGCACTCCAGGGAATCTGACAAAACCAGCAGGAGTAATTAGGAAATCATTCTGGTGTAGAATGATTTCCTAATTATTCCTGTTTCATCTTACAGCTGTGATTATTGCGCTTTTCTGTTTGGCTGGCTCTGCTCTCCAGGTCCTGCAAGCTCTGTCAATGGTCCCTTCCAACCTAAGCTGTTCTGCAGTTCTGTGATAATAGCGTGACAATAGGTATGTCTTCAGCCACTTCTCTCTGGGTTGTTTTTGTTTTAGCAGGACACACTAGGAGCGTGTAGTCTTTTGATGAGAGGAACCTCTGACTTGAGGGTAATCTTTCTTATTTCCCTCAGAACTCAAGAAATAATTGTCTAAGCACTTCGTGTATATTTACGTCCTATTTAAAGCAATGAAAATAACTCTTAAAATCTTTCTCTGTTAGCTTTGCTGTCAGTCCACCATACAAGCAATACTAAAAAGACTCATTGCAACCTGAGACACAAAGCCGTGTTCGCTTTGTGCTGTCAGATTCTTCAGTAAAGAAAACCTTTGGGACACTCATATTAAGTCCTGAGAGCCAAATTAGAGGAAACTGCTCATGAATAAACATGCCGAATGAGCTATCCTTCCATGAAGTAAGGATTTTTTAATTATTTTTTTTTCCTGAAGGGGTGACTGCCTTGAGCAAAGAGAGGAGCTGTGCCATTTTAGCCCTGTGGACTCTGTATTAATCCAGCTACGTAAGCAAGAAAACAGCAATTGCCCTTTGCGACTACGGTGTATTCCATGTATTGAAGAACATCAGTCCTAGAACTTTTGTTGGCTCGACGTGACCACATTAACCCAGGACACTTTCACCATTGCTCCCTGCCCAAAGCAAGTTTGAGTCCCTTTCTGAGCTGGATTCTGATTTTCAAGGTCCTGTTTGCAGCAGCCCTGCCCCTGAGGCAGTAGGCATTGCCAGAAAGTGTACGGCCATGGCATTAAAAGCTCTTATCCTCCTTCAGCCTGTTTTTTTAGTGCCTCTCTTCTGAAAATACAACTGGAGTGATTTGTTTGAAAGAATTGCTCCTGACGATGGACAGTGAATGCTTTTAGTCTCCCTGCTCATCAGAGGGGCTTGGACTGGGTTGAATGTGTCTTTTGTCGACGATTTCTCTCCTTTTGACTTCTGTTCTTTCCCAAGGATGGCAGTGCTGAAGCCACTAGACTTTTCCTTCCCAGCATGTCTGTGGCTATCCTCATTTAGCAACAATCTGCAGCTTCACCAATGCATAGTATGTGATCTGGTCATTAGAGAAGACTGAAACCAATGTTCCTTGCAAGCCAGCTTTGCAAGTGCTGGTCGTTTGCTGAGCTACCTTTCACGGTCCTGAAAGACAACTGTTGTTTCCTATAATAAACAGGCAATACCCTCATACATGACTTTGTTTTGCTGAGCTAGGAAAGCTGGTATCAATTTCTGATCTTATTCAAAAGTATCAGAGTTCTAGGCTACTTTTGTTGCCTAATTAATATACTGCTGAGAAATTAATTAAATTGTAAAGAGTATCAGTGAGGGGTAATATTCATCTTTCATATAGCAGCTCTGATACAGATCACTGGCAGAAAAAATATCCTAGGCAATAGAAATTATTTTATCTGTTGTGCTAGTGGCTAATGGAAAAGTTGAAGCTAAGCCTTGCAAGGCAATAAATGAGCCAAGCCATGCACATAAAGATGCACGGCTCTTCAGAGTTTCAGTTTCTCATATCATTAAACAAATAAATGATTGTTCCCCTTTGGGGATTTGTATTGGAATAATCTCAGACAATATGCTGGATTATTCAAAAAGACAATACCTCAGTTTGTTCACAAACTTAAATAAACAATATCTTTGTTTGGTTAGAAACGTTTATATTTTAAAACGTAAATATAAACACCTTTGCATTACCAAATTTCCAGAACACAAATCTAATGGCTATGGAAATTTTGAACAAGGTATCTCTTTGTAGCACTGTATTGAATGTGATACACCCAATCTGAAGACGGATTTTTAAAAAGTCTTCCTTTTTTCTCAGTAACCTCTAGCTTATAGGGAAGTTTCTATAATGTCACCTTAATTTACAATTACAGGTCTCTTATCCCCATTTGTGAATTTCTCACTGCTGAACTTTGGTTGCAGAATTATGAAAATATTTGATAGATAAAACCCCAAAACATATCTTATGCTCATATAAAATACATAAAATAAGTAGTTGTTAATTTTCATCCGTAGGACACATTTTGGAAATGTCAAGTGTTTGGTTCACAACCGATTAACACACAGTGATTCTAGCCCATACTCAAAGACATGCTTCAGCACAATGAAGACACCATTTCCCCGCAGAGGATGGCATTTGCACTTCAAAGTGTAAGAACATTGGAGAATATTCTACATACACCCCTCTCCCTCCTTGTTGTGGTTATACTAGTTTAACCCTCTTCATGCTCAACTAAAATACTTGTATTATCATTTACTTTTTCCACATTTTCTTGTTTTAATATTTTGTGTATTTTTGCCCTTTTTTCTATGTGACACTGGATGATTTTGTGGACAGGCTGAGAGTGAAGGTAAAGTATGTTAAACTTCCATATTATGTGCTTGCATTTTCAAGAGGTTGGAAGATGTATTTCAGTGGTGTTTTTTGTTTAGTAAGATGTATTTCAGTGACATTTTCTTCAGTAAAGAATTGTAATTAAAGAAAATCATTTAAAAATGCACGGGCTCATACCAGTTCAGAGCAATTAGGCTAGGTAATTAGAAGCACGATAAAAAGGCTGCATGGGGAAAGGAATTTAAACCCTCATTGAACTGTTACATCAAAAAGTGAATAAGAAAAAGAGTAAATTAAAAGTAGGGCTTATAGCTGGTAGGCAAAAGATAAAGCCAATTATTCTGGAAAAAGGAGTGCATGCTTATTTATCTAGAGCTATTATTCATCACATGTAATAAGGTTCCTGAATGAGGAGGTAGCAAACTTACTGCCAATTTCCGTTCTTGGTCCTAACTTACTGGCCTTATTCTGTTAGAAGGTGAACGCTATCAGCCTTTCCCAGCACCTCTTCACAGACGAGTACAGTAAATGGCACTTTTTCCCAAAACAAGTATATGAAGAAAAGCTAAACAACATTAAGACTAGTCAACATGATTAAAGACTGCGTCACCAAGTGGTTGTTTTGAAATGGATGGGAAGAGGAACTAGGGAATGCACTTGATGTCTGTTTTTTTCAACAGGAATGATTTTTTTCAGTGGCTCCTAAGCTTGTATGAAATGCCAACCATCCTTCAAAAAAGTAAGCAATCATGCAGCCGCGTGAGTTTGCTGGCACTTGATAAGGTTTGAATTTACACTGAAGCTTTAATAACATGAGTACTAGGAAAAGAGACTGAGGGGATCGGTTACACTATTCTAGCACAGTGGCAGTATTTCTGTGAGCATGTACTATGCATCAAAACCAAAAGATTAGCCCTTCATAACGCAAAGGACCTATACGCTAAAAACTTCCCTCCTTGAGAGAAGTATGGAAAATGCCATGGTGTGATTCACGCCGAGTTCCTAGAAGGAGACGCATAAATTGCCATGGCCAGGAGAAAGGATTGCTATGTCCACACTTAACCCTACAGCTGTGTAGGCATTCGCATGTCACTGATGCCACGGGACTACTTACAATGGTGACAACTTTATTTAATTGATTTATAACTTGTGTGTTTGATTACTACTGCCCTCTGAAGCGGCCATTAGAAATGAGCTGCAGGTCTCCCTGGGTTCATCTGAGGTTAATTAATAATCAGATACACTTTTATCAGTACACCATAACAGAGTTTGACAGCAAAAGACATTTAAAACTATTGATTTAATGAGAGGACATAGTTTGTCTTTAATGACTGTAAACGGTCAGATTATTTAAATCAAAAGCTATAATAAAAATCCCCTCTTTGTAACAACACCGCCAACAAATGTTGCCCTGGTAGTCAACTTAGTAAAACAGCAATAAAGCAGCTTAATTGTGCTCTGTATATTGTCATACATTTCAAGACCAGAAAGCACCTTTATGACAGTCTAATCTGCACTCCAGATAACCCCGGCCAGAAAAGTTCATACAATAATTCTTCTGTCAAGCATCTAATTTTGTTTGAGATAGAGTATCTCATTTAGAAGCCTGGGAAACTCTGCTGAGCTGCAGCAATCCAGTGCAAGCGTTAGAGGCATTTTCTAGCACCAGCGCTAGAAAATCTCCCAGACCGACCGAGCACAGGACCGGCAAGGCTTTGTTTCCTCCCGACGTGTGCTGTACGAGGGCTGTGTGTGCCTGTGGGGAGGGAAGCAGTCTCCCCGTCCCATCCCTGAGCGTGCGGGTGGAAACTGGACGGTACTCCCACAGAAATCATGCCTATGCCAATGGCAGTAACTCTAATGATTCCTATGAGGGATTTTTTAAAAGAAGGATAAAGCAGTTTTTTGGTAAGATTATATTGAAGCATAGAGGCTGTTTCCGTAAAAAAATAGATTTTTTTTTTTCCCTTAAGTAATGGAGGAGGCAACTTCAGTAAGGAAGGAAAGGACCGGGCTATCTTGTTTTTTTAATTCCTTACATTTTCCTGGATGTTTTTTAGCCTGTTCTGTCTTGTATTGTTTTGTAAGAATAGTTAGAAGCATTCATTTGAAACCTTCTATCCAGTTTCCATTAACAGTTCGATTCTTTCCCACTCATAGCATATTTCAAGTGGCATTTAGAGCAATAGTACTTTAGTGTGATTAAAAAAACATTTAGGAGTCTAACTTGTGTGTTTGGGAGGTTTTTTACATTTTTTTCCTGACCTCACTATCTACACATTTATTCTCTTTTGGGGTGAGCCTAGCTCTGATCAAGGCTTTTCAGTACTAACAGTAGGCAGTGGTTTCTTGTGTATTTGCTGAGGAATGGCAAGTTTTCAAACCTGCCCCCGACAACTCATTCCTCATCGCTGACCCGAGGGGTCACTTACCCAGCCAGAGCATATTCCATATTCTCTGCATAGACTTCCTTGCTGTGACAGCCTAGATCTGCGGTATGAAACCAACGCTCAACACTTTACTAAGGTCCTCAGACAACCATTAGATACCAGATACTTGAGCTACTGCTGATTTGTGATGGGTTTGAACTGGTGGCCTTAGGGCAAAACCTACTGTCAAGCTCTCTGAGCTATCTGTTGTTTTGTTTTGCTTTGCTTTGCTTTGTTTTTTACTTGCTATCTTACTTTAGTGACAACTCATGAATAAAAGCAGAGAGGGAAAAAGCACAAAAGGTATGCCTGGAACTACAGAAAGACAGAAGGCAATTTAAGGTATTTTTTCTTCCCAGAAGTCAAAAGAAACAGGAAGAAACTAAATGCTCTGAGCAATCTAGCTTTTAAATGATTGATACTTTCTCCAGCATCCTCCCGAAAAGACAGTTGTAGAAGGCGATTTAAGATAACTTTGTTCTTTCTCATGGGAAATCAAAATCTTTTTCATAAAAATACTGCCACACTTCCTTTCATGTTCTGCTATGAGCAAACATCTAACTGGCATAAGCTTGCATTTCTAGTGAAATGAACAGTACTGGGTGGTAAAAATGAGCCGGGAATATTTTTTATTTTTTTTATTTATTTACTCTGGGCATGAGGATCACAGAGAATACACTACCATCTCTGTGTGTGTGTGTGTGTGTATGTATGTATGTGTACTATCTGTGTACATGATGACATTTAATGTAATTCTCGGACAGAATTCTCCTGTGTTGGCCTCAGCAGGCATCAGGGAGCCATGGTCTGAATGCCATCAGTTGGCAGGGACTTCGCCTGGCACACCAAGGGACAGCTGCAGGGAGCACTCTGGGCTGGTCGGCCAGCCCTTGGCCAAAAATGCTGCCTGCCTAGCAGAGCCTGGAGCTTGTGTCCGGCAGTTGTCACCAGTGCCGGGGCTGGGAGTCGGGGCTGGAGCTGTCTCCGGCTGCCCCGGCTTGTGCCAGCTGCTGGAGCCACGGAGCGTGTGGGGGTCTGCTCCTCTGTCCTCTGAGAACGGCTGCTTTCCCAGAAGGTGGAAAAATAGGAACAAAACAAAAGAAAATTAGACTCTCTTTCCTGTACAGAAATGACCTACAGTGAAGAGATAAAAGAAGCTGTCGGCTTAGACATGGTTGCGAGAGACTGAAGATCTTTCTCTGAAGGCCCAGGCTGACCAAAGTAGAGAACTGAGAAGTCAGTAACCTAGGGTGAAAGCCAGCGGTTGGGTTAAGAGTTTTTCTGGCTGAAAAAGGTATACATAATCCCCTCCAAAAGAAGTTGATTCCTGAGACAACATGAATAACTACACACTAGGATACAGAGATGATGAAACAATAAATTTCTCATTTGTGCTTCCTCTCCATCTGCCCTACTCTGCATCATTAACAGCCCAAGCTGTAGACCTCGATGTTTTTGTATTTCTTTCCATCTCCATAGGGTTCACAGATGAAATTCTGACACCAGTGACCCGAGGGGCTCTGGGATCATATTCAGCACCCTCAGTCCTCTTCAGGGAAGACAACAAAGGCTATATCAGTAAGTCCTTTGGATGGATTAGTTCCTAGGATAGTTTTATTTATTACTATCACCCAAAACTGCAATGTACGCATTGAAAAACTCAGTCTGTATAGCCTTCAACAGTAGGAGCTGGAGTTATTTGGCACTTCCACAATTTTTTCTGTTTCTGGTAGATAAAAGACGTATCTCAGTAGCATGCCTGGTTTCCATTAAAATTTAGATCTATTGGCAAATGACAGATTCACCTCTTGCCTTCTGAACTTCCACTCAGTGACTTATAGTATGTTAATTTTTAACTATCCTGCTGAGCAGAAACATTCATAATAAATATGATATAGAATAAATGTGTTACAATTTACTTTTACTGTAGTGTTAAATTATGCTTTTATAGCTCTGGTTACTCCTGCGTCATGAAGAAAAAGTAAATTTCCAATGAAGGTACTTAAGAGTGCAAAATGTTCGCTACAGTGCAGATGTTTCCTCTTGCCCGGATACTCTTTTGTTTAATTACAGTTGCAATGATATTTAAATATAAGTTTGAGTCACATATCTACTTTGCTGCTTCTACTGCAAGAGGGCTTTCCACTCAAGTGAAATACAGTTTCATTATATTCCAAAGTTTACAACATTTAAAAGAAAGTGCTATTCAAGTAAATAATATGCATATTTCCTTGTTCAAAGTTTTTGTCTTCCTTGAAACAACTGATAAAGAATTCTATTCCATGCTACGCTCAGGTGAGCTGGGTCATAAGGCTATCTATTGTATATTCAGCTGATACTGCTCTCTTCTCATTAGACTGAGATGTTATGACAAGTTGTTGTAAATCTGTGTTTGCTCATCTTGAACAAGAGAAATGAGAGTCTGAAAGTATTGTTGTTAAGTGATTTGAAATCACCTAACAACTTTCTTGCTCGACTAGAAAGAACCGAGACTTCCCATTTCAAGAAGTGTCATGTATTGATTTATTTTGAAAGGACTGGTATCAGTAGGAAAGGTTGGTTACTCTGAAAGAGTGTTTTGAAAGCGGAAAGACTCTGCTTGCTTCTGGGTGTGCCCACAGGGAGGATGTTTGGGAAGGGATGTGCTTTACAACACCAGTAAGAGAGGTTTTTTCACCCCAAAAAGCAAGACTTGTGATCATGCTGTGCACGGCCACAAGAGCACACAGACCCCAGTACATTACTGGGGGAGACCGTCAACTTCAGACCCAAAGGTAAAGTGCAACCAAACCCAAAAGCAGGGCACAGACCCAAAAATACTGAATTTCTGTAAGTCTGAGGAATGTCAGTGACAGCTAGAAGTGAGTGAAAGGCAGCCTGTGACCTCAACTCTTATTAGACTCCAGAAAATCCACAGGCAGAGAAGCTGTGCAGCCCTAGCTGTAGAAGCAGCTTTATTAGGTGCTCGTACTCTCTGTGTTGCAAGATAATAAAACAGCTCAGCAAATTATTTAAGTTGAATCTGGCCCTTTTAGGTCACTGCTGCATATTGGGAATTTTTTACAGGAGTGCTGCACTGCTCAGGGAAGCTGCTGAGTTCTTGGAAATACGGCTTTCGGCAATCTTAAAATTCTGGTGCACACACAAACGATAAATCAAATGCAAATCTTGGTAACTTTTTACCATAAACTGATGTGCCTCTCAGGACCTGCAATATTTATAAAGTCCAGGAATGTCTGTCTATTCAGTCCTCTGAGTAATATGTTGATATATTAAAGTTATTACTGTCCTTTACAAGCTGGACAGTTAAACTGCATTTAGCCTGGGAATTGCACAGAAGGGCAGAATTAGTTCTGTATTTGTGTTCAATGCATGTGTCATAGCACTATATAACGTATAGGTTAGACTCCATTCAGTGATAATGTCTTATCTCAGCAAGACAGACTTGTGAGCTATTGAGATTTCTTCAAATAGATAAATCAATTTTTCAAGGACATCCCTTGAGCTAATGAAGGTACCATACAAACATTACTTTAAACGTAAGGTATCATTATGTCTCGTTGCAGTTTAATATGAAGCATGACAAAATGGGCCAGCCTAAGGACACCTTGTCAAGCCTTCCGTGCCCTTCCATGAAAGAAATACTCTGTTGATCAATGGTTGCTAATAGCGGTGGTTTTAACACAGATTTGTCAATCTGAAAGATGTGCATATGTGCTTGTGTGTGTTCTTTCATTACTGGTCACCCGTTTTAAATCATGTTAGAAATGAAAAAGTGTTCCTTTATGACAGTACTTTAAAAAGTGTCAAGTAAGGAGTTTGAAAAGTATGTTACACTTTTTCTATCATTGTCTAGAAGGAATTCTGAAAAAAGTTGTAAGCGCAACTTCATTTCTTTCTAGAGAAGAGAGCTAATCAGTGCAGCAGCAGGGCATCTGATGACCTGATGTGTCTGGATTCAGGACACAGGAGGACTTTTCCCCCAAATGGCAGAATGGTGACCATCCATTTTATCATATAAAATCAGTTTTCATTCTCTGTTTTTCTGCAACTAAGAGAATTCCAAAGGCTCTTTTTCTTCTTTTTCTTCTTTTTCTTCTTTTTCTTTTTTCTTTCTTTTTCTTCTTTTTCTTTTTTCTTTCTTTTTCTTTCTCTTGGTTAACATCTGTTGACAGTCTTCAAAAAATATTAATAATTTTTTAGTTCTTGAGATATGTATCCAAGATCAATTGTCTTCACCTTAGCATTGGTATAGGACTTTTTCTTTGTATTCTCTTACTCTGAAATTTTGGTATCTTGGACGCTTGATATCAACCGTCTGCTTATAAATCCTGCAAAATTTCATTAGTATGGCACTGTCTGGTCTTTTAACAAATGCAGAGATCCAGAGATTTAGCAAATATCAGCAACTCTTTGTCTGCAGAATTAGCCCAAATGCAAACCAAGAGCCCTCTCAGCCGTGGCTGTAGTGAGCCTACCCACCAGCCTACCACAGTACACGCACATCCAGCTAGTCATTAGGTAAGATAAGTCCAACGATGAGATTGCTATGACAAGTCTTTCCTGCTTCACGAATAAACTAAATAAAATACATTGGCTTTGTTTTAATTGTGTATTTGTCTGAAACTGTGGGGCAACAATGTGCAAGATGTGTCCTGGTTTTGGCTGGGATAGTTAACTGTCTTCCTAGTAGCTGGTACAGCGCTGTGTTTTGGGTTTAGGATGAGAAGGATGTTGATAACACCCTGATGTTTTCAGCTGTTGCTCAGTCATGTTTAGACTAAGTCAAGGATCTTTCAGCTTCCATGCCCAGCCAGCAAGAAGGCTGGAGGGGCACAGGAAAGTTGGGGGGGACACAGCCGGGACAGCTGACCCAAACTGGCCAAAGGGGTATTCCGTACCCTGGGACGTCATGCCCAGCTTGGTGGGGGGGGAGGAGCGCGGCTCGGGTATCAGTCGGCGAGTGGTGAGCAATTGCATCGTGCATCACTTGTGTTTTGTGTATTGCAATCCTTTTATTATTATTGTCATTTTCTTGTTGTTATTAGTGTCATTGTTAGTTTCTTCCTTTCTCTTCTATTAAACTTCTTATCTCAACCCACAAGCCTTACTTTATTTTCCGATTCTCTCCCCCATCCCACTGGGTGGGGAGGAAATGAGTGAGTAGCTGCGTGGTGCTGAGTTGCTGGCTGGGGTTAAACCATGGCAACATGCTAAGCATTTTTAATTTTAACCTGATGTATTATTTCTGTGTGGAGATTTGAAAGTTGTACTGCAATACATACATGCCCAGCAGTTCAGAAATAATTGTTATAGTCAGCTGTCTCTGGTTATTGCATGTTTTGGCTGCCCCTTTTGAGTGTGGTTAGAAGGTCAAGGCTGTTTGTCACAGCAGATTTAGATACCCGATATCTGAAATAATTGCAGCCTGAAAACACCGTGCTCTCCATACTGGGGCAGTCATTTCCTACCTTATTGTTTTTGTAATTTTGCAGCGTACCGTACAAGATTTTGCTAGAGCCACATCAATCCAGCGCTTCCTTTCACCTTCAAACGCCAGCACGATTCAGCGTCGCTGTTCGGCTCTGCAGTGGGCATCCGAGAGATGTGCCACCTCCCCCGCGGGCAGCCTGGCATGCTGAACGGAGGAAAACCTACGGTCTGGGAAGCCTGAAAACAAGCAGTGTCGTTGTCAGATGTGAAAGAATTGTACGACTCTTCCTGACCTTAATCGCCAGCCATTTCTGGGGCTGGAGTCAGGCTAAACCATTCCTGGAGCACGCTGCAAATCTCTGATGGGAGTTTGTTTAATAACCAGGTATCGTTGGATCTTAGCAGGGCACTTAAACAAGAAGACTATATAACATAATTGGGGAAAGGGGATGTCCAATATAAATACAGATGGGCCTCTAAAATTTGCCACAGGGGGAACATCCCCATTATCAGTGGAGGATGCTTTTGATACGGATTCTTGAAAATGAGAAACCACTGCCAAGCCTAGAAAGGGGCAAGATAGAGAAATGGAAAATAATAAAAGTCTTTGTGTCCATCCATATATTGTGGAAAGAACGCTTTTCAAGAGCTGCCATGTTAGGACTTAAATGAGAAGATCACTTGGTGGGGATTTCAGGATTAAATAATGTTGTGATTTAAGCTCAGACAGCAACTAGACACCACGCAGCTGCTTGCTCACTCCCCGCCCCGGCCAGAGGGATGAGGAGAATTGGAAAACAAGTAAAACTCGTGGGTTGAGATAAGAAAGATTTAATAACTAAGGTAAAATAAAATGTAATACTAACAATAAAATATAGTAATTGTGATGAAAAGGAATAGAATTTAAAAAAAAAAAAAGAAAAAAACAAGAAAAAAAGAAGCGATGCACAGTGCAATTGCTCACCACCCGCTGACCGATGCCCGAGCAGCAATCTGCCCCTCCTGGCCACCTCCCCCCGGTTTATATACTGGGCATGACATCCCAAGGTATGGAATACCCCTTTGGCTAGTTGGGGTCAGCTGTTCTGCCCGTGCTTGCTCCCAGCTTCTTGTGCCCCTGCTCGTTGGCAGAGCATGGGAAAGTGAAAAATCCTTAACTTGGGATAAGTGCTACTGAGCAACTGCTAAAACATTGGTGTATTATCAACATTATTCTCGTACTAAATCCAAAACACACTGTACCAGCTACTAAGAAGAAAATTAACTCTATCCCAGCCGAAACCAGGACAAATAATTAATCATATTCTTTGAAGACAACGACTTTAGCAAACTCTCACCCTACTGCAACCTGAGTAGACAAAAGTCAATGCAGGGGAAGTGGCAGAATGGGCTGGTGAGAGGGGAGACGACTGTGTAGCTTCCACCCGAAGGGACAGAAGAGTTTAGGGAGAGGACAATGCGATTTGCTGAAGGAAGAGGATATGATCTGTTTCCCATCCTGGCTCTTACTACCACTTATTCAGCTCTTGGGCTCACCACTGCAGGATCCTGCCCAACAGCCCCCTCTTATCTTCTTGCCCTTTTTGGAGAGTGAAGGAGGCAAGGGACAGGGCATTTCCAGCTCATGGGAACAGATGGTTAGAGCTGGGTCAGCAACAACCCTTGACAAAATGCTCTTCTGCTTTGGTTGTTTCCAGTGGTGGGAATGGAGGTTGCGACTTCTCTGCTGCTTCTCTAAGGGAAGAATATCCTGAGCAGAATGAGCAGCTTGCTAAACACGGGAGGCTGGTCAGGCTGACCCCCGTCTAATCCTTATCACCCAGCTCTCAATTGACAGGAGAATCACAATGTAGTAGATTTAAAAGCTACACAATTTCTGCAGGGGGAAATATATCTGACACTAGATTTACTCACTAAAACAGAGGGAGGTAAATCAGTGAATAACAAGAATAACTCTTCGTCTCAATGCCTCATCATCCTAAAGCTGCTTCCCACTGCAAGCAAACAGCTTGAACTGCTCTTTCTCAGACCTTGACTGCTAGTTTTGACATTAGAGTCACTGTAACAGGTAAGAACTAAATAAGGGTTTTATTCAGCAGTTTTTACTCGGACAAAATCCCCCAAACCGTGCATCATGTGCTTAATAGAGGGCTAATATGTTTATAATAAGATCCTTTTTCACTCTGCAGGATTAAGACCAGTCAGTCAGAGAAAACTACTGAATTGTATTTGGCTACAGTAAGCCTGAAAGATAACACTTCAATCTATCAGATCCTCAAAGGGATACCTCTCTCATTTACAGTAAGTCATAACATATTGGTAGAACTGACCTAACTATAAGATAGATATTTGAGGTGATCTTTGGGGATTCTTCACCAAGTAAAATTAAAATTCTTGAGGACAGGGAATGGAGAGGGAAAAGTGTTGCACTCTATAGATGGGTGGTGAAAATGAGGAAACAGATGCTTTTGACCTATCCTTTCCGTGTCTTTATGGTCATTGTATTTTTGTTGCTGTAGCTCCGTTATAGAAAATAGTCTTATCTAAAAGTGATAACAACAAAAGAGGATACCTCCCCTGAGTCCTGTGGTTATTCTATTCACTAACTCCTCATACATGTTATTTGATGTATCTTTGTGTATTCTCTAAGAACTGTCAGTATAACCAGAAAAAAAATATGTTGCCAAAAAAAGGAAAAACATATGAGCAGACATCAGAAAGGATGTGATTTAGAGGAAAACATAGTCTGTATACTGGTAGCAAACAGAACTGGAGGCATTTTACAAGTAATTGAGAGATTGCCTCATATCACATATCTGCTGTCATACCTATCAAAGAGCAGGTGTGCTCCTCTCCAGCATGCGAGTCACTGTTTGCTGAAATGGGAGTGAGATTAGAGGCACTGAATTGACAAATAAACAAACACAAAGAAAAGTGGAAACACGGCTCTGGCAAGCATTTGGTGCCCAATACTAACTACAAGGGGTGATGCTCTTCCAACTCCAGCTACACTTTCTTTACAATAGTGACAGTGATTACAGTGATGGAAAAGCCTTTTTAAAATTAGCATATTTTTAAAAATAAACTGATGTGTTGATGAGCATGTAGAAATCAGATCTCCTAGTGTCATTTAAAGCAGTTAAGAGGAATGACATATTATTTCCGACCAAAAGCTTGCAATAATGCAAACCATGTAGAGAATAATTAAATTGTACTTTTGAAAGGCTAATGCAGCAATTTACCTTGTCTTAAAATTTTAATTTAGATAATTGTATGGAATTTTGCAAGCTGACAAAGCCATTTATCTACAACATTTGCCACATGTATTTTATATGAGGTATATTGTGCCTCTGCTATGGTTACCCCAGTATGTGGAATATGTCTGGCTAGCACGTGGAAAAGAGATTTAAAATGTTATTTTCTGGGTATTAGTTATTCCCTTATGTTGTGATCAGACTGTCATTTTCTGCTGCTTAGAATGAGACCATTAGTTGCCTCTTCTGGTCAAACAAGTCCCTGTGGTGTGGCTGTTGTTCATAACAACATCCTAACTTCTATAGGGATGATGACCTTTCCCATGAAAATGGGAAGCAGCAATAATCTGGGGGTACTGGGGGTGGGGATTTGTTGTGTTTGTTTTGTTAGTTGTTCCCCCCCGCCAAGGAACTTGTGAGCAAACAAAGGTATTTTTCTGTTTTATATGATGAATATTTTTACACCTGAGACCATATCTTAAAAAAAAAGTGATATTCAGTATGAACCAACAATGTCTTAAAGCATCAAGCTTCAGAGCGCTTGTCATACCAGCAGCTATGGGAGGTTGGCCAGTATTACCGCAGTGCTACCTACTGGTACCTGAGGTAGCTTTTTATTAGCAACTTGGCACATCCTGATATTAGTCTCAGTGCTGCAGCCCAGAATCTGGTATGACCTGATTTATCCTGCCAGGGAGGAAGGTGGCAGAGGTCTGCCTTGGAGGTTATTGTCATATAGTAAGCAAGTGAGCACGTAGCTATTTTTAAATTTTTAATTGGATCTGTAAAGTGTGAGAGTTTCCTTTAGAGCTCTAGTGCTTTGTTGTAACTCACATTATATCTCTTCATGCCAGCTGGATCTTAAGACTTAAAAGTCATAGGCATTCCCATTTTGGTGTTAACGCTTGTCCCTGCGGTAAAGAAAGGAACACTCCCATTAAAGCCTATGCCACTGTGTTATGCTTCTTTTCTGTTGCAGTTCCCTGAGACTCCTGTTCTTCACTTAGCTACAGTGAAAATGAAACAAAAATTTTTCCCCTGGCCAACCCTTGAGAGGCATGAATCAGATTTTACGATCTTTTTTTTGTGGTACCACTGATAGACACTGTGAAGCTGGTATGGACATGCAATAATAAGACGATCCCAGTGCAAAAGCAGCAGCTGAGAGGACAGAGCTGGTGAAGTACTGCAGTACTTCCTTCAGCAGCTGATGCTGAAATTATGTTCAGGGTGAAAACGGGGTATTGCTAAGGCTTGCTGGTTCCCTGCAATCTATAGTAGCCATTCTGGTCCCTGAGGCTGGCCAAGAACAAAAGTGTCTAGAAGCTAGAGTTGATGGATCATATTAGCACCTTTGATCAGGTGTCTTTGTTCACCCCATTTAACACATACCTCTGAATAACTACCAAGAACCTGGGCCTGCCATTTAGATGATGAGAAAAATCTTCAGAAAGGCATCTTCCCATTTCCCACCCTTCTTCTACATACGGGTCTGTGGCAGGAGGTGAAAACCCACCAATAATAGGGATATTAATAGTAGGTTAATAATAGCTATCAGTAATTGGGAACACGGCTTGTTTTCTGAAGGATCTTCTGTTGCATGGGATCCTGCCTTCCTTTACCTCTGCCAGGGGTGAACTGGTAAGGGCAGAGCATCCTCAGTGCAGGAAACCCCAATGGGTGCCCCAGATTCAGGCCCTCAGTTGCGGGTGAGATGAAGTGGTGCACTCTGTGGGCTACATGCAGGAATCTCTTCTCACCCTGCGAGACAGGGGTATAAGCTACTGACCAATGGAAAGGTGCCTCCTGAGGCACTAAAAAGCAAAGAGAGAAGAGAATAGAAGGTGGGAGGTCTCAGATACTGGACTTCCACCTGCCGCGTCAGTCCTGTAAAAATAACAACTCAGTTCTAATTTGAAGTGATCAACTTTGTTACATTTACCCTGTTAGAAAAAAGTAAATACATCCCTTTTTAAAATATCAAACAGTTTCCGAAAAAGGCTAGGACACTCATCGCAACATTCTGCTTTGCAATTGATGTTACCCAGCAGGTGGTATTAAGCCATTTCAATATCACTCCTGAGTTTCTGTAAATTTGCAAAAAATGTGCATAACAATGCTTCCTTTCAGCATAATAACCTTATGGAAGGTTTAATTGGTTCTCAAGATACCTTTGTTATTTCCACAGCCTTTCAGTTGTTCATGCAAACATGATCTGTACATTACTTTCAAAGCTCTATTGAAATTAAGTAAAATGAATATTCAGCAATTCACTATTTCATGGCCATTTAAGAGGTATTTTTAATGTCTTAATAGAAAGAGAAGTATCTGGGGAAATATACAGTTATACAGTAGAGAAAACCAGGTGTTTGGAAAGAAAGTGTTTTGTGTTAATTTCTACAATGTTTTTAAATGTCTTTACATAGTGATTTCTGAACAGTGATCTCAGCTAACTGTGAATACTCCTTGTTGGAGATAAGTTAACAGACTTCATATTAATTCTAAGAGTTCCTTTTTGGAAAAAAAAAGGTTTTCAATTTGTACTCCAGAGACTTTTTTTCTGTATGTTTTGTGATGCTGAAATAACAGTGGGAGCTCCAGTGAGGATGACAATTAATTGTTAACTCTCTAAGCCCGTGACTGTCTCCTAGAATTCAAGTTTCTGTCTCTCTCTAATAAAGAAAAAAATTAGTGACTTCATGGGTAAATCTAAAATACTAAAGTACAGTCCAAATGGCTTTTATAGAGCTACGTTGTATTTGAGAGACATGCTGCGCTTCTGTGAGGGAGTCACTGAATGTGCGGATAAGGTGACCTGGCTGATTTCATCAGCTAAAGAAGTCACTGACCTCCAAACTGCTGGAGGCTGGAGGTGAATATTCTGGGAAAGCATCACTGCATGTTTGCCTTGTGTGCGTGCTTCCCTTGGCATCCGCTGCTGGTCATTGCCAAAGACAGGCCACCTTACCAGATGGACTGTTGATTGATCTAATCCAGTACTGCTGTCTGATCTTTTCATCTGCCTGCGTCCCTCCTCAAAACCTCTGAAAGAAACAAAGCTGCTGGTTGTAAGAGCCAAAAGCCTCTGACATGGGTTATTATCAGTTAAAAAAGTAACAAAAGGGAACAAAAAACTGATTTCCATGGCCATCTTTCTAACTGGAGGAAGGTCAATAGCCTTCCTCGACATCTGTGCTGGTTGTTCTTCAGGTGCTTGCTAGGAGGCTGACCAGTGAGGTGACAGGGTTTGCTAGTGATATTCAATTACTCAGGCAAAAAAGCGGAAAGCCAAGTTAAGAAGAGTTGCCGAAGGATCTTAGAACAGTAACTTAACAGATAATAAAATAGTAGATCAAATTCACCAGTGATGACTATTGTGTGAGGCATACAGGAAAAACAGTCCAGGCTTCAATACTGAACTCCAAAATATTACTACCTGAGATGTTATAATACATACGTTTACGAAATCTTCACATCATTGCTCCACTACAGTCAAAATCAAATCATGTTAGGAATTTTTAGGAAAGGAACAGAGGGGGAAAAAGATCCCCAAAGATGTAATTACAGCACTGTATATAACTATAATGTCCCTGTACCTTGAGTATTATTTGGTGTTCTGATCCCCTGCCTCAAAAAAGATGTAAGAGAGCTAGAAAAGGAACACAGAAGAGCCGTAAGGATCATCAAAGGCATGGAATGGCATTTCAGGCTTGTGGAAGGGGATGAGACCGAGATTCATAAATCATGAGTGGAATAGAGAAAATGAGTATGGGACTATCATTCATTGTCTGTCTCCCCTGATACAAGAACTGTAAGTATTAATGGAAATGTCTCAGGCCCAAGGAAAAGAAACAAATGCCCCACCCCCAAAAACTCTGTATTTTTCCATAAAACATGTTTTAACAGCAGAAGTTCTTGAAACAAGATGTTTAGAGTGGCCTAAAATTTGTGGGGGTTAAAAATGTAGTTGGGCGAATTAAGTGAAGAAAAAGCCAGCAAAGGCAGCTGAATACAAGAGACCGTAGCCTTGCTCAGGATGCTCTTGAGACAGAAATTGCTGGAGGTTGGGAGAGGATGCTTTTCTAAACCTCAACATTTACCATCAGAAACAGCATAGAGATCTGGACCGAATTTTGGGTTGACCTAGTACAGTCACTCTTATGACTCAAGATGTAACAAACAGTAACAGAAGAGTGCCCCTGGTTCCTACAGGTTTGGGATGCTGCTGTCAGAAGACTGGAAAAGCAGACCCTTGCCGATCGCTTGGTGCAAGCAGCCAAATTCTTGTCCAATAAGGGCACGTGCACCTTGCCAGAAATGTCATGGCAACTTTCTCTTGGGTGGACTTGTCAGTGCTGAGCAATCGAGATGTGCAGGAAAAACCCAGCAGCCACTTGAGATCTCAGGGGTTTCCACCTGCAGTAGGAGAGCTCACCTTTTGTACATGCAGTAACTGCAGACGTCTTGCTACCTCTGTGGTTTAAAGCCCTGGAGGAAAGGTCCTTGCCCAGTTCATGGGGGATAGATACTCCTGCAGACTGCTGACACATTACTGAGCTGTGATACTTTTGGTGTGGGGTTTTTTTTTTTGTAATCGCCATCTCCACAGTTAATTTTATTTACTTAGTTTTCAAAATTGTATCAGTAGGTGATTTCTCTCACGTCAAAAGTAAAAGGCTATTGTGTTTTGATATGCACATTTAGCATTAGCCAGGCATTACTGCTCGCATCAATGTCACTTGCTGATTCCTAATACCTACCTCCTAATGCCAAACAAACAATTAATAGTCAGAGTGGAGCCAGACAACTAAATCAAGAAATGAGGCAGCTTGATTAATAGCTAAAAACATCACTGGAACCCTGAAGAGATGGCATATAATATTTATGGATTTAACATTGTGAAGCAATTTAGGCAACTGATAGTTAGGAAAAGAGAACCACGTTACAAAGCACATATTATAAATTAATGATTGATTCTACCTGACATAAGCACCTAAAAAGATTATTTTCTTGGCCCATAAAGGGCCAAAGTAACGGTACAGTTAAATCTTGATGGAATAAAACATGTTCTTCCTATATTCCTGTTTATTTTGTTCTTTTTTGTTTGTGGGTGGAGGAATAATTAGTTGCTCTGGGTTTTTATTCCTTCTCTTAAGGGTTTTTTTATGGTATGTACTGAGGTTTATGGGCCTTGTCCTGCTGTCATTTTTGTGCCGCAGTTAACTCGTGATATCTAACACACAGCCCTGAGAAGGGGCTGGCATCCTTAATGCGTCGAGGTAAAGGACATAATTCACAGCTATATTTTGGACTATCACTAGCTTCTGAAGTCTTCTAATTGCAACGGCTGGCAATTAATATAATTGACTTAACCCCTTTCACAGAAAAAGATGTCCCTTTAAGAACTGTGGGCTTAATCCAGCCCCCGATACAACTTCTCCCCATGACGGTACGGAACAGCTGCGGCACAAGAGTTCAGGTAACGCACGTGGCAGTAACAGCTTAGTTCCGTTTCCCTGTAGCTGAGCAGAAAAGACCAGGATCTCTGGTGGTTTGGAGTTACAGCTCCCGTTTGAGATAACAAGGTCTCTATCCGTCCATTTTAACCCTTCAGCAGCTTTCGCCTCCCCTTTCTCCTGTAACCACCCATCCTCCACTGCAGTTCCTGTGGGTGACTGAGCCAACCCCAAAATTGTACCCCTTCCTGAAGCTCTCTTACCATAGAGATCAGTCCAGTGTATATTGAGGAGAACTCTCTGTGGCGCATTTCCTGCAGCAAGTAAATCCCAGCTGCTTGCAAGTGCCTAATCATCCACCTGGCAGACAACGGCAGGCTGGGAAGAGAAGAGCTCCAGGTTAGCTGCCTTCACCAACGGAGGTTCAGCCGCTCACGCACACCACAGCACTGCGGAAGCAACGGCAGTATTACCTGTCAACACAGATGGACTCGTATGGGGCTTCCAAGAGGTGAAGAAACTTTGCTGTTTTTTTTTTCTAAAGGGTTGTAAGTCTTGTGTGTTGGTGTCCTCAAGTGAAGTGGGTTACAAACCTTCCGAGTTCTTCTGCCATCTCTTTGTGCACGTTTGCCATCTGCTTCCGAGCAAGTTTAACTGTAAGCAGGATGGACTACTGACTTTGAGGAACGGGGCAGAGTTTCTTCATTTAAGCACCTGCCTTAGAAAAGCAATGTATATTGACTTTATGTTTTAGTTAAGTGTTTGCTCTGTTTGTGAAAGTCTTATATACAGCCTGGGCTCTATTAAACCAACCGTCTTACCCATATATATGTTTGTACTCACCTCTATGTACCAGGAGTCAATCTGTCTGTGTATGGCTTTAGTGCTGCTGAGACAACTTATATTAATTGAGCACCTGGCAGCTGTTCAGCGAAGTATATATCTAATAACAATGTTTACATCAGGATGAAGAGCTTTGCTTATAGTGGATACTAGCAATACTAGTGTATGAGAGGCTTATGTACAGATTTATACGCTTTTAAACACATAGAAAAAAAGGCAACAGAAGCAGATGTAGTCTTTGTTACTTGCTCTCGCGTGAGCAACTTAAATTGATATTACCTGTAGTAAAACACTGTGGTCTCCAAGTCACTTTGGAATAAGGCCTATGTGAAAGGAAGACTGGCAAAGTATTTAATCTTTTTTTTTTTTTTTTCCTGTGGTAGGGGAAAATTTTTAATCTTTCTTCTTCAAGATTAGCTTGCTGACAGAAGCTTGTGTACCCCCGCCTGAGCTGGAGCTTGGTCTGCAGCTGTGCTGCTCCACACACCTACGCAGCCCAGGGCTGGTTGCAAAGCATGTTGAAGGAGCAGAATAAATGAGAAAGCCACTAGATTGCACCGAGCTGCTGGCAGCTGTGGTGGCACTGCTCTCCCACTGCCTTGTGCAGTTGGAAGCAAGCTGGAACACGTCTGTATGTGCTACAGCAGCTACCTCAAGGATGTAGGCAAACGATGCAAAATATATGCTGAGTTGGTAAACAACCATTATGGGAAATGAACAAAAATTGCATACTATACCAAAATATTTTTTCTTTGTTTTTAAATGCTTTCAGTGATAATTTATCTCCACCTGTAAGTGCTGATGCCTGCCACGCTGCCTTGCTGAAGGACATTTATGCCAGCACTGGCCAGGCAACGGCACCTAAGATAAAACCAAAGCCTGGCTTGCCATCTTATTCATAGGCATATGTTATTGAACATGCCAACAAGCAGACTTCTAAGTGTTGAAATCATGCAGACATTACGTATCCCTAACAACTTTTGTGCTGTATCCAGAGTGGTGCTTACTTGCCAAGCTCCAAGAACACGTAACAGAATAAAAATAATGCAGACAAGAACATAGTTGGAAAGTGCGCGGTCAGGATGTGTAGGAGGTGAGAGACAGTGTTTGCTTGTTCAGGGCCATGACTGATGCTTGCAGATGGAAGGAGCTTGTGATCACACTTTGAGTACAGAGAAGAGAAAGGTGTATTCCTCAGGTGGCTTTCTCCTTACTCTCTTATCTGCTTTTTTAAATTGTTTGTAACCCTAACACCAGAAGATATGAGAAAGAAAGCCAGTAACTGTGAAATAAAAAAAAAAAATCTGTAAACTCTTTAAGCTTATGAGCATCTTCTAGTCCTTACTACGTGTGTTACATCCATGTTTGCTCGACTCATAAAAGCACTTTCCTCTCTAATCCCCTGTTCTTTCCTTTAACAGTAGCAGGATTCTTGTCAAGTGTCTCCTTGGGGAATTTTCTCGTTTTGCTTTCTTTCCATGCCTTTATCAGTTGCTTCCGACAAGTATATTTCCTGCAAAGATTGATTATTTTTTTATAAAAATATTGGCAAAATCTGCATCAGCCTGTCATAACACTGCCACAAATGTCATGATGTAACCATAGGGTTTACTTACATGGAGAAAATTATTTTAATGGGGCTATACTGTTACGGTGATGTTAGCATGTCAACAAATACTCCCATATAGGCACTATTTTCCCAGAATCAGAGCTTTCTTCCAGGCCAGTTTGCTGAGAAATGGCTTAAGTAGAATCAGAAAATAAATGCTGGAGATACTTCTGACGGGAAACTTTACCAGCATAGCTAATATTGGGGACTTCAACAGGGAATAAGGTCTCTTGTGTCTCTCAGTACCTGTTCTCCGCTTTTAAAGTGAAGATAATGTGAGGATGCAGCCACTTGATTTGGAGAAATGCAATGGCAGGGAGCAGCAAGGGCTGGCTGCTATATGAGGCAAAGGGAGCCAAGGACGCAGCCGGGCTGGCAGTGCTGCTCTTGACAAGGGACACGGTCCTGCAGTGCCTGAGTGAGGGGAGCAAGCAGGTCTCCTGGCAGTGACCAGGGCCAGCCATTACCTGGTGGTCATTAGGGAAGCCCATGGTGATAGGGCAGGACTGAGGCAGAGACGGGAATTCAAATCTGCGGGTCAGGATCAGCAAAGCAGATGGCTGGGCACAAAAATACCTGCAACGTGGCTAAGGGGAGGCCAAGGACAAGTGCCTGAGCTTAACAACGGGTTGGAGAAGATGTTTTCCATAACAGTTTTCTCAGAAACACATCAAAATTCATCCTGATGACTCTAGTGGCAACCAAAGTCTTTGGCCTTTCCATGACAATGGAACAGATGTGGCAAGATGTGTATTTCTCCACGTGGGAGATGCTGAAAAATTGGAGTGGAAATATAAAATATTTTCTGTTTGGGCATTTTCCCATCATGTCTCATCCTTCAAGTGCCTCCTGTTTTTTCTTATTCTTATCTCCTCGCTGCAGTTGAATACACTTCAGCTGAGTTTGTTAACTGAAGGAGAGAGCTGGGGATGTGTGTGAACTCATGCTGGGCAACAGCGTGAAGGAGGGGAAAATCTGAGCCAGGGATTGTTTCAGGCAGCAGTGAATCGCAAGCTCCCACTGCTTGGAGCTACCCCAATGATGCATGGCAGTTGTAAATCCAGTATATTCAGTCTGCTCGCTGCCCATCTGGCACAACGCAACAAAACAAACAAAGAAACCAGACAGCACAAATGAATCTGACCCTAAAAGCTAAAATTAGCTAATGCTAGTTTATTCCTAACAGCTTGAGAAATCTTTGCAGTAGTACTCTCTCTGGGATTCTTTTTCTGCTCGTGTCTGAATGCCTCCATGCAAGAAACCAATCACTTTCTCAGAGAAGCATCAAGTTTAATTGAAGACCACATACCATCATACTTGAGAGAGGCGTGAATGTCGTTATTACTCCAAAATCTTACACTGATTATCATGGATGTGGGAGGGAAGGGATTAAGGAAAACAGACTCGAAATCCATTTAGTCTACCATTGTTCAAATTGTTTTGCAGGTTTAATTGCATAGGTGGTTCACATAGCCCATGTAAGGCGGGAAAAGAGTTCCTTCCCTGTGACTTCCACAACTTAAAATGGTTTTGCTTTCTTAAGTTCAGTAACCTAAAACTGAAATTGAATGTTTTGCACGGGGTGTATTTGGCGAGGTGTTGGCAGCAGAGGGGATGCAGAGACCCCTGAGAGGAGACGTGGGGCTGCCCTGTGCCAGTCCCAGACCGTTTGGCAGCAGCCACACCGCAGCCACAGCTGAGCCCCTCAGTGATGCTGGTGGCACCATCCTGCAAATGTATTTAAGAAAGGGCAAATGCTGCCTAGGCAGTGAGAGGTGAGGAAGAAAAAGCGTGAGAGGCAGCCCTGCGGTACCCAGGTGAGAGAAGGAGGAGGGATTGCACTGCGGCCCATGGAGAGCCCATGGTGGAGTAGGTGCCCTCGCTGCAGTGCACAGAGGACCCATGCTGGAGGGAGTTTATCCTGCAGGAAGCCGTAGGCCATGGGAAGGACCCATGCTGGAGCAGGCAAAAGCATGAGGAGGAAGGAGCAGCAGAGAGGGGCTGTTATGGACTGACCACAACCTCCATTCCCTTGCCCTGCTTGGGGCTGGGAAGGAGAAAGAGGAGTGGGGAATGAAGTTGAGACTGGGATGAAGAGGGTTAAGAGCAAAGTGTTTTAGTTTGTCATCATCTTTCACTACCCAAATGTAGTTTAACTGGCAATGAATTAAATTAATTGTCCCCAAGCTGAGTCTGTTTTGCATGTGAAGGTAATTGGCTCCCGGTCTTTATCTCAGCCCTCGAGCCTTTTCGTCTTATTCCCCCCCAGGCTGATCCTATTGAGGAGGGGAAGTGAGACAGTGGCTGGGTAAGGGTCCAGCAGCTGGACTAGGTCAACCTAGCACACCTATTTAAGGCGCAATTGTATTGTAGGTACAATCAAGACTTCTCTTAATATGGTTTGTAGTGATTTTTTTTTTACTGTTTGGTTTTTTTTAAGAGTTTTCCTGAAGGGAAATTAGTTTTATACGTTTGAGTCTTTAGTCTCAACACTGCTATACAGAAATTTTGATAGAAATGATGATAACAGTTTCGGAAGAGTTCACGTGCCTAGGAAGTTCGTCACATCTGCACTCTTCAATAGCTAAGAATCTGATTCTCTTCTTGCTAATGCCAGTTTCCCACCATTGAAGTGGTGCCACTTCTATTATAGAGGATGTTTGTCTTATAAGTGCAGATGAAGGTGGAAGAGAAAGGGAATGTTATAGTTTCTCTTCTAAAGAAGAAAAGTTGCCAAGTGCAAAATCACACTGTTAGAAAAATGCCCTCTGAGGTCTTTAAGAATGAATTGTGAGATCGTGACACAAATATGTATTTGTATGGGTTAATCAATGCCAAATAATATAAAATCCTCTCCCTCTGCCACTAGCCTTCTTAAGAGGCTTGTGAGGACTTTGTTTTGGAAACCTGCTTGTGCCCTTTTCTTCTATTGTTTCCAAAGTACAAGTATTTAAATCACTGCTTCTACAGAACAATTCTTCCTTTGTTTGGTAGCAGATTTGCAACACGTGCACGAAGCACAGGTCCATGTACTTCTAGAGATGAAAAAACACTAGGTCTTGGAAAGAACACCTGAGGCTGGCAGATCATTTGAGTGGAGGGCTTGGCATAGCAGATGTCTCTGACCACCTTTCTTACAACTACTTGTGCTGTGAAGCCAGCAGTTGTTGTCAATACGTACCAGCTGTTTCTATTACTTTGTGTATTGTGGAGAAGATCTTTAGGTCAGAAAGGAAGGAGAGAAGGAAAGGTGAGAAATATTTTCAGTTTTCCTATCTTAGTCCTTATTCTAAGTCATCATTGTATTTCCCAAGTGAAAAGCAAGGCAGTTCCGGAAACTCCACGCTGCAGTGACAGGTTCTGTTCAAAAACCACACAAACGCTTTAATAATGGGTTAAAGACTTTGAAAAGGCTGCATAGATGTGTCCACTACCATTATATAGAAAAGTTCTCTTTATCTCCCTAAATCTTCTTATCACTGTACCATGACTCATTTACAACCCCTTTCATGACTAATCCATAATGGGTCGCAAGATCCATTTTTTCCCCCAGTGGCTTTCACAGGTTTTCTGTTCCTCTTTTCCGATGCTGTAAGGGTTACATGTGCTGAAGTCTGAATGGTGGCCCCTGAAGTCACCTTGTAGAACTAAGGTTTTTATGTTATACTGTGCTAGACATCCTAGTGGACTGAGAACTTCCGTAATCTAAATACGATGAGGTGACATAATTTGGGGTTTATTCATGACTCCCTACCCTCCTTTGTGGCATTTCTTGCAGGGAAACAGACAGCATGTCTTGTGCCTCCTAATCCTGACCAAAAATGTCCTATGGACAAAGCATAACCTTTAAAATGAAGTTTAAACTCTTAATTGTAGCTCTTAACTGCACTTCTTTTTATGACTTTCAGAGTGATATTTTTTTGGTTTTGTTTTGTTTTTTCCCACCATGATTACATACATGCTTATCTGCAACAGACAGGCTGTTAATTTAAAAATACTTCATGGTGTAATTGTCTAACGTTGCAGCATGGTATGGCACAGCTACGCAAAACACTGATTGAGGTTTGCTATAGATTAAGTATACATGCTTCCTAACACATTCTGAAGGGCTTATGGAAAACAGGGCTGCTTTCTTTCATAGCAAGGACACCAGAAAATGTGTGATATTTCTTTTACTGCAAAACTTCAAGTCAAAATGGATTCTAAACATTACTTTAAAACCTATATAGAATGTAAATTCCTGCTTCTTGGTAGATACGTGCTTTGATCCTAATCCTGGTAGATATGTGCTTTGATGTTTGGTCGATGTGGGTCTGAGGAGCTAGCTGGTTTTGCAAGCCACGTATGTATGAAAAGAGCTGTTAGACCTGAGGCAAGATGCAGGTGAAAGATGTGACTGTTGCTTGGATGTTACAGTTGGGGGTCAGCATAACTCTGTCCGTAGATGAAATGCCTACATGAGACCCCATTTCTAGATAATGTCTTTTTATTTGCTCAGCATGTCCTGTCTTAGTCAGATTGGTCTGGCTTGTACTGTCTTGTTAACTAGTACTTTCTAGTGTTCTCTACCTTTGAACTCTCAAGTCAAAGCTTTTATCTAAAAAGATTAAATCATTGCTTTTTTCAAAATGTGACTCCAGCGCAAACTGTGAAATCCTTTTTGCCTGAGACTTCTCCTGTTCCTTTCAGAAGCGTGATATTAAAGTGAATGCTGAATGCTCTTGCAATTGATTAGCACATCCAAGAAAAAGAGTTGTTCCTAATGTTAAGATCTGTCACTGCAGTATGATTAGACTCCAATTTTTGTATCAGTTGTGAGTGGAGTTTGGCTTGCAAAGAGAGCTAGAAATAGATGAGACATGTGGCTGGTATCTAACCATGGCCTGCAAACCTTCCAGGAAGACAAGGACCCTGGTTATTGCAGCATCTGACTCCAAGGAGCAAGTTTCAGGAAATGAGCAGCTGTAATTTAAGATAAGAAGAAAGATACTGTTAAGCAAGACAATTTTTAATATCCAAAAGCAGGGCAGACATCAAACATTGGCTCACACTAGTGAAGAAATAATGCTTATATAACTTCCAGAAAGTTAATATTGGAGCTGAATTATTACTTAAACCCACTCCGAGAGAAGTTCTAACCCTTTCTAAATAGCAGATATTGGACCATACCATTTTGCTGATTTTAGACTTTATTAGCTTTTGGGAACTGTGAGAACCATGCAGATGGCTACAGTAGAAAAACATGATTAAAAAACAGTGTCTTACATTTTCAGCAATCTTTTCCCCATTTAAGGAGAAAAAAAGGAGCTAGTATTTATCTAAACGGGAACTGACTTTTCATTAGAAATAAGGCTTAATCCCCTATTCAGAAAGCTCAAGGTTAAAGATATCAAATTTGGGGGGATATGGGAAAGTCCCAAAGCATTACAAATAGTGAGCTGGGATGGCTCTGAAAAGTTTAGGAAACTTTAGGCTCTTTTAAAGGACAGAACATTAAACAAAATTTCATGGATATTTTTTTCCTGTCTTGCTGGAACAAAGAGGATTTATTTTATTAAAGAAAATCTCCATACACCTGTGGTTTAATACAAGATATCCAAAACATATGAATGACCATCCTATTCCACAGATGTATGAGATCATCTCCCAGTCAGAGAAGGTATACTGTACTTCTAAATGCTGAGGGCAGCAACAAACTTGAGGCACCCTCAAGACGCAGTTCACAATGGATTCTTGAACATACACACTGAGGAAAAACTTTGTGCCTAAAATACTTTGACCTCTGAGAGTCCTCTTCAAAATACCTATCAGTGTCCTAGGAGTGGCTAGTTAAAACACAGGATAACTTGTTTGTCAGTGGAAAATGTCTGGTTTAGAAGAAACGTATTGCATTTAATAATACGGTACTCTCCATTGAGGCTTGCTATGTAACTGTTCAACAATGAGCCGATGTGGTACATTTTCTGCAAAACACTCAAAGGAAGAAGAGGAATTATTTATTGCAACTACAGTAGATCCTTCCTCTGTATAGCATCAACCATACATGATTCATATCCTTGACAGGGTCATCAAAACAATCCTTCAGGGCATGAGTGGAAACAGCAGAATTTTCTGAAACACCATCTCAGGTACAGCACTATGGGAACACCTACAGGCATTTAATAAATAGATTTTTGCTTCTGGCTTTTTCTTCTTTTCATGGAAGGTTCACAGATCAGATTGTTGCAGCCTGCGAGTTGTTCAAAAGCAACGCTCCGTCAGTATCTGGCAAACACCAGCTGATTACTTGCTATATGCAGGGACTAAAAGTGTATGATAATCCCAAATTAACATGCAAGACATGCTTTAGAAGCTTTTGTCTAGCACTGGAATGTCTCTTTTGGCTACACGTAATGACAATGGGTAGTCTTTATCTGAAATGTAACTTTTTTAATACTAATTAAGTAGTTGGAATAAATTTCCATTTAGATGTCAAAGCTCTGTAACCAAACTGTGAAATCCAGTCAGATGGGGGTTTGGGGGAGAAAGCAGGAGGTATTTGTTACTGTATGTACAGTTCAAACCCTCTGTGATAGCATCCTGCTTGAATGAATAGCATTAAATCTGAGAAAGTGCTGAAAGAAGATAAATAATGGCATAGGTAATGCTCCTGAGGAATAAAGGTTCAAAAGGCTTATGATTTGAAATGGAGCTATCTATTTGGTTCCGTCTGGGCTAGAAGGGTTTATTCACCCCAAGCTTGTTCTTGGGGAAAAATAAGGAAGATGTTAAACTATTAGTTTCCAAAACTTGAAACAAGAGGGAGTTCACTGGGAAGCAGCTGCCTATGCATTGGCAGTGGGTATTGACAGAAATTCAACACTCGCGTAAACAGCAACAGATCAGCTTGTTTCCTCCAATGTAAATAGGCAGCTAACTGGGCAGCTGTGTGAAGGGGGATTAAAGGTTAGGTCAACAGTATATTTATTAATCTTTATTGATTTTTTTTATCCTTTTTTCCTGTGTGCTTTGCAATTGTAGATGGAAGAATAAAGCTTTGAAGGTGATGTTTGAATTATTTCAATTAGCTTGCCCTTCAAAGATCCCTGCAATGAATGGATTTATGGGTGTCAAATTAAACTGGGCCTGTTCTCAACACAGAGGACTGGGGCTACTGGCCAGTAGCCCCACAGTTCCAAAATGGTTAAGTTGCATGATCCTGTCCAGATGGGTGGAGGTGGAGCCCCATCAAGGCCATACACCCAAAAGGATTTTAAAAGGCTATGAAGCTCGCTCTGTCTCTGCCTGTGAAAAACACACAGTTTGAGGAAGAGATGCTAGGTGTTGTTCTTATCTGAGTGGTGTTTTTCCTGAAAACAGACTGTTTTGTCTGCAGAAGCTTTTGCAGTGAGCATTCATTCCTGTGAAACTAGAAAATGCCTTGTAGCTGCAATTCTGCAAGAGCTAGAGAAGGGACAGTGAGGAAAGGCTCATTAAAGCCCTTTATTTATGTAGCGAATTCGAGGAAAAAGAGATACTGTGTGGGTATCTTAGGTTCCACTGTCTACTCCTGCCCCTGACTGTTCTTCCCTCAGTAAATTTTAACTCACCTGTGACTTTGGGTGCCCTTCCTTTGTACCTTCATAAGATGGGCAAGAAGGAGGATCTGGGGAAATGCAGGCCAGCCAGCTTACCTCAGTTTGTGGGGGTGTTAATGAACAAATCCTCCTCAAAGACTGTCAAGCACATGGAAAACAATTCGAGTTTGGGAACAAGCAGTGTGGATTTTCCAAGGGAAAAATCATACCCAGCTGACCTGATTGCTTTCTATGAGATACCTGTCTGTGTGGCCAAGTGGAGGACAAGAAACGTTTATTTTGGCTTTAGTAAAGCCTTTGGTGTGATGTCTTACAGCATAGCTGAAGTTGTGAGATATGGACTCGGTAAGTAGATTGTTGGGGGAGTCTAAAATTGCCCGGGCTGTTGGGCTTAAAGAGTAATGGTCAGCAGTGCAAAGTCCAGCTGGCAGCCTGATACTAGTGGTGTCCCTTGGGGACTGATACTGGTGCCAATTCAGTTTAACATCTTTATTAACGACCGGGATGATGGGACAGAGTGTTCTCTGGGCAAGTTTATGGGTAGTAGCAAGATGGGAGAAATGGCAGATGCCCTGTAGAGCAGGGATACTTGACCTCAGCAGGCCTACGACATGAGTCAGCTGAAGCCTCATGAAGTTCAAATAAACCAAATGTGAAGTCCTGCCCCTGGGGCGGAATAACACTGTACAGCAGTACAGCCTGGGTGCTGGCTAGCTGGGAAGCAACCGCAGAAGACGACTTGGGTCCTGGTGGACAAGCTGAACATGAAATAGCAGTGTGCCCTTGCAGAGAAGGTGGTCAGCTGCAAAGTGGTCTGTGTTGGTGAGAGTGTAGCCAAAAGCTCCAGAAAAGTGATCCTTCCCCTCTACTTGGCATGTGTGAGACCATACCTGGAGTGCTATGCCCAGGTTTGGGTTTTCAGTGCAGGAGGACACAGACAAAGTGGAATGAGGCTAGCAGAGGCATACAAGATGGCCAGGGGGCTGGAGCACAGGATGTATGCGAAGATGCTGGGACAGCTGGGTCTGCTTAGGCTGAAGAGGAGAAAGCTTGTGGGAGAACTTATTGCTGTCTACACTTGCCTGATTGGAAGATACGCCACAGAGTCAGGTTCTTCTCTGAAGTGCACAGCGGTAGGATGAAAGGTGCTGGGCATAAATCACAACACAGGATACTCCAGTAATACAAGGATGGGAAAAAAACCTACCAGGAGTTGGTCAAATGCTGGCACAAGTTTCTCAGGCTGTGGAACCTCTGTCCTTGGAGATATCCAAAACTTTACCAGGCACAGCCCCGAGAAACCTCTGGCAAACGGATCTGCTTCGAGCAGGAGGTTGTACTAAAGCCCGTGGCAGTTGTCTTCCTACCTCCCTAATACTGAGTCTGTTTCCATGATTCTGTATTTACATAAGTTATCTTTACATTAGAATTGTGGTGCATTACCTTTTGAAATGGGTTTGTTAGTATTTTATACATTTAAATGCCTATAAAGTTTACATTGCTATATTTAAATGTGGAAACTATATCATATTGGTGTGTAAAATGACACAAGAAGAAAATATTTTGAGGTTTAAAAAAGGGTCCAGGAAAGGCTTTACGTAGTTAAGAAATGCTGCAGCTCAAGACAGCTGCTGGCTTTAACTTCACAGTGGCTGACTCACAATCTACCCTACTAAACACTTTATTACGGAATGTTGATTTCTTGACAAAATAAAACTGACACTGGTTTATTATACTGAGATAGCAGTGTTACTATTATGTCCTTCTGAATAGCACTATGATTTTAATACAGTGTTTGAGAAATACTGCATTTTATTTCAGAAGCTTCTATAACTAATGTGTGGGAGGCTTCACATGTAAGGTGCTTCACAAAAAAAGTAAAAAACCTGAAACTGAAGAATGCTTTTAAAATGTGAACATCCTATACGCTTGCCTGGAGATTAATAAGGGAGAAGAGGGGCTAGAGAAGAGATAGATAATGACAAAAAAGGAAAACAACTTGAATCCAGAAAGGTTTACTTCCATCTCTGCCTGAAAAGTCATGGTAGTCATCACTCTTCAATCCCCGCTCTTCACTAATGCTTGGCTAAGGGATGCTGTTGTTATTGTGGCTGGATGGGACACCATTTTCAGCATTATAAAATATTTTCACTACAAGAAAGTAGCATTTGCAGTGGTTCTCCTAAAACTCCTAAGAACAGCTAAGCTTGAACCATGGAAGCAGTATGCAGTTACCTTCTCAAGTAATTAAAGACCTGCCTAATTTTAAGCTGATGAAGTTGAAGGCATCTGCTCAGCACAGCTGCACAGAAAAGAACAACTCTGTTTTGAAAACCCAGTGTTATTTTGCATTTGGAAAGAATTTGCATACTGTAGCATAGCCCGCAGTGGCCATTAGCTAAGGAGCTCACGTAGGCAGTGTAGCTTCAAGGCCCTCTCCAGAGTCTGGCAGAAGATAGACGTGAAATGGGATCTCTCACTTTCCACCTAGATTTACGTTTCTCTCCTCTGCATGAATCACAAACTCCATTCTGAACCCAAGGAGGCTTCCTGTTGACTTTGTTGCTCGTATATTGTGCTGCTTCTAAAAACCTTTACTGTTTTGATGAGATAACATTTTTCCTGTGAAAATTTTGTTGCACCAAGTAGTTGGCAGGGGGGAATATCAAGAGGTTAACCTTAAAGAATACAAAATCCAGCGGAACATGACAGAAAATAGACTAAGTCCAGTGAAACAAATAGATGATGGGAGAGGCTCTTCCATTAACCTTGTCTTAAGATCACATGCTGCAAGACCTTTATCAACTCTGAGCACACCTTTTTTCCAGCCTACTTTCAAATGTCGGTAACCTCCAAGGCAAGCACAGCCTGGCTCCAATAAGTTATGTTAGCACTTACATATCTTCCCTGCTCTAGCTCTGTGCTTTATTAAAGAATTGTTCTGCTTGTTTATTCCTCACTTCACAGACACAGAAGCTGAGGGAAAAAATGGTGGAAAAAGTGCCAAAATATCCTGGAGCTGTCCAGAGCAAAATTAAAAATGAATCTATGGTGCTAGCGTATCCTCTGGTTGAAACAAAACAACTGTTGAAAACAGCATGTTTTGGTCATAGTGCTGTATTTCAAAGCACATTTTAAAATATCTTTTTTGAATAGTCCAATAAAAGACTAACACAGCACTTGAATGTTCTGCATATACTATCACTTCGTTAAGAATTGAGAACCAAAAAGCAAGTCAGCAAAAAAAAGCAGGAATCCAGTCCTGTATAGTGAACTTGCATTGACTCTTCAGCTTTGCACGTGTTGGAGGATCAAAGCAAGCTTCTCTTTTCCACATCCTTTTTTTTTTTTTTTTGGACAAGAAGTGCTAGTGAAATATGTGCCAGTCTTAACAGGACACTTGGCAGCTCTTGCTAGAGTTACTGGAACAGACGCAGGATGGAGAGTTCTGGTATCCGAACAATTTAGTTTAAAAGGTATGCTAAAACTTTGAAGGTAACTATTATCATGCCAAATAATACCTACTTAGTGCCCTGTTATAAAATCAGGTAATTATGTTTTAAGAGAACTATAAATACCTATCTGTTTACTAGTCAGTATTTTTGTTTTGCAACTGTAGCATTAGCATAAGCATTTGTAACTGCTACCTAAGAGAATTTCTGGCGCATGTTTCAGTTCTTTGTATGAAATTATTCTTGCATGGCATTTGTAATTGTTCCTGTCAGGAAAATGGAAACCTTGCACATACTCAGTAATGTGCCTTGGAGAGCATGTAACCTTGGAGATCTGCGTAATGTACCTTCGGATAATGGAAATTCTGTAGATAGTTCCTGAAATACTACCTTCTTCCTCATGAAAGCTGAATTCTTTCCAGAGGTAATGTTTGCCCTTGGTAAAACAATTTTGATACAATAATGTTTATAAACAGTATAGGAAGCAAGAAATCCTTCACCTCTGTCAAGTGTCCAAGTACAAAACTTTCTGCTTTTCAAGCATGCGGAAGGCTGCACTGAAAAGGAGAAATGAACAAAAACCCTTTGAGTGATAAGTATCCAAGAAAATGAAGCAAAATGTGATCTTTTATTGTTTATATTTGCATATGAAAATTGATTTCTTTTTCTGGGATTGCAGTTTCCCATCTCATTCTACCCCTTTCAGATTTGCAATGAAACAAAATGTACTTTTCAAAACAAACTGAGGAAGGATTTTCCTTGTCAGACTATTTTCAAAGGCTCTACCAATTTTAGGCCTACTCATCAAGTAATCTATCTGTTTATTAAGCTCAAAAAGCAGTTTCTTTTTCACGTCCGATAGCTTCATGGAAGTGTTATCATGAAGACCCAGTACAGAAACTAGGTCTGTTCTCTTGCTGATTGAAAACAGCAAATTTGTAAAAAAGAATAAATAAATAAAAATCCTGAGGTTGTATTTTCTAGATGATTGACTTGGGTGTTTTGTGAATAAAAGATACAAGCTTTTAAATCATGTACGTGCTTTTTACCCAGAACTTTTCATACATGAATCAGTGCATAGACAAATCGCATACTTCTAATCCTAAAAAGCATCTACTAGAGCCACTCCAGTTGCTAGGGTATGCAGCCAGCTTTTATTGTGCTGCTTGTTGCCTGCCATCTATCTCCCCTTCCCCAGAAAAAGCAGCATGCTGGGGATCAGGGCCGTATTGTCACTCCTTTTCAGACAGTGACTGCAAAGCTTGCTCAGCCATCTCCTAAATTTACTGTTAGGAAGAAGGTATATCACATGGCAGTACTGTATTTAAAAAAAAAAAAAAATTTAAAAAAATACTCCGTCTTTTTCTTGGAGAGAAACACCAGTGCCCTCCTTTCAATTTGTAATACAATCAGTTTACACTAGTCACAAAGTTTAAGGAAGCCTTTACCCTACAAAGAAGTGCCTAGTACATTAGTGTAAAATAGAATTAATGGGAATTAGGCCTTTCTGGCACTAAACATTACATTTGCGAGCCTTGGCAATATTGCTTAAAAATTTATTATTTGTTTTTACCTTTGACAGTGTGAAATATTGGCTAGAAATGGTATTTTTAGGCTTTGCCAGAAGCTGCACCCCATGACAAGTTGCATTCTTAAATTTCACAGCAGGGCTGTCTTTCGGCAGCGCTCCCTTCCTCAACTTGGAGTGGTGTGCCTCCGCAGCACCAGTGCCAGGACATGAAGTCTTGCTAAAATATGTATTTATTTTATGTACGTATATCTGTAAATTTATATATATTGAAACTAGTAAGAATTTTACCATACAAATTCCCTTTGTAGTCTTAGTGACTATCAGTGTGTGAAGGAAAGAGAATTATGCTTATAATAAAGATAACATTTTATGAAACTGTTTTAAATGTTAGTGAATATTTAATGCATGTCCACAGGTACAGCCAGCCTAATGATTTGCTTGACCCTAAAATAATTATTAATAAATTGGGTCAAAAAAAGATATTCAACACAGCATTATTAAAACATTTTATCAGAATGCAGTTTATACAAAAGTTTACAAAACCACAAAAGAACCAGATTTTTAACAAAACTTTGTAGGAATGTTAGTTTCTACTCATATACTCTAACATTATTTTCAAAATTCCTCTAAGTCTCAAAGTGAATTATCTCAGAAATACACATGTGATACCCCTTTAGGCTAAAGAGACCAGTCAAGATAAAAACAAACTTGAGGTATCTTTACCCTGTTAGACTGTATCAGACCAGTTACTATAATGTAATTCGATTTTTTTTCTTGTGCATGATTTGTCTCCACAACATGAAACGACAAAATATCAAAAAGTGGGGAAATGACAAAGTTTCTTCTTACTGAATTTTTTGTTTGAGAGATCTGACTAATGCCAGTGAGAATACGTGTCTCTGTTCTCAAGTTCTTTACTGAAAGGAAATGGAATAACTCACACTGGCTTCAGTGGTTCTGTTGTAGGATTATGTGCCTTTGCGAGTCTTTCTTCCTTTCAGGATATCTGTTCAGGGCATCTCTATGCTAACAAAGGCTCGAGGCGTCACTTTCTGCAAACTGGATTTTGAAGATGAGGAAATATGTCCATTGGAACCCTGAAGAAATAAAGTTTCATTTAGCAAAGGTCTGTTCCAAAACCCCTTGAAATCAGTAGGAACTCTTCAATTTGATTCCACAAACCGTGGAGCAACACAAAAAGGTTTCAGTCAATGGCAGCCTAGGCTGCAAAACAGTGTTTCTCAAAAATAATTGTGCTGTGAGTTACTTGACATTTCCTGAACACAATGTTGTTGGGTTTTTTTAGAAAAAAAAGAACACCTCTTTCAAGAATTGTGCACGAATAGGTAAATAGCAAGGAATATGGCAGAATTCTGACAACATAATATCTTAATGCAGCTTAGTGCTAGCAACATTCATCCTAAGAAAGCTACTTATTAACCTGTCATCTTAAAAAAAAAAAAAAAGCCCACAAAATTAGAAAGTTTCTTTAAAGATAAGGAAACAACTAGGAAAACACAGTGTAAGGAAACAGGCTAGATGAAGTCATAGTCTTTGTGTACCCAGGGAGTTAAAAGCATTTTCATAAATTAAAAACAAATAATACAGTGGAATCAGACATGCACTCCTACCGGAATGATCTAAATTAATTTTGTTACTGATCCCTTGATGATATTAGGCTAATCTTCACCACCCTTGCAGCAGGTTTGACTGCATGTTTGTGGTTGGAATGGGAATTTTCAAGTCGGAAGTATCTTCGTTTTCCTAGGTAAGGCAATGTGCTGCTAACACAACAGTGTTGCAGCATGCTGAGGGACTGAAATCTACTTTTCAGACATTATAGATTAACAACTTGTTTACTCAGCAGTCATTTACTGGGTGAGTTCCAAAGGTACCAGAAATGGACTTCTGTAATAATTTTCTTAAACATATTTAATTAAGAAAATAGCAGATGTTTAAAACTGAAGCTGCCATGAACCCAAAACTCCTTGCATTGACTAAAATAATTCAAGCCACTTTCAATAAATACTTCATTAATCATGAAAACCCTGTATGCAAGTTAATTTTGTTGGCTGCATGAATTTTCTCATGTGTCCTCTTGTTCTTTTTAATGGATTCAATTATTATGGTTATTTTTTGCTGGTTCTCTAATCATTATTTTTCAAGCAGTCTCTACAGTGAATGTTTAGTTGTGTGCGTAGTTTCCTGCTTACGCTGTAAATCCCTGTATATGAAATACCTAGGTTAAATGTGTTCCTAATAGGCACTTAAATAATTGCTTTTAATTTTCAAAAGAGAAATTATTTGGAAATACATCTTGTTATGTTAGCTGGTAACCCTAGGCAACCATGTATTGCAGATATATCTGACGGAAGTGAATGATCCCTAAAAGCTTGTAGGTCATCAGCAGTGTGGATGGGAATAAAAGATGACAGATACATAAATGGAAGCAAAATTGGAGCTATACTATGTCATTCAATTCTGCAAAATTGGTCTGGTCTTTTCAGGGTAACCACAAAACCTTCTCAAAACTCTCGTAAACCTTCAGGTTTAGGCCAGTAGATTGTAAATATGGTATTTACAAGATGATGAGAATTAAAACTTAGCTGCCTTGAGATAATTCTGAAGGACCGTAGAAAGATGGTAGCATCCGTGAACATGGGTGATTTTGTTTGCCTGCAGTTTGAAATCTGATTTTGGTTTGCAAGCCTGTAAGAATGCGACTCTGAAGCACATAGCGTTTTTCAGCATTTCAGGATTCTGCTGAAGAAAAACAAGTATAAGCACAATTTTAAGCCCAAAGAGCTTAGTCACAAAAGGCCCTTAAAAAGCATGCCACAACGTTCAGTGCCTGTCATGTCGAGCAGCTCTGGTGCTAAATCACCTGCTACCACCTGCAATCATTCACCCGTCAAAGCATTTCTGAGAAGAGTTTGCGAAAGAGGGGTTAGCTGCTTAACCTCCATTCCTTTGAACAGATTCACTCAAACGAAGCCCAACCGGAACACATTTGGGTTAGTGTCTAATGTCCTCTGACAGCTAGATTCAGCTGATAAACTTGCACTTAACTTTTAAAATCTGAGGTTATCTTATGCAGGTTATCATACACTTTTCAACAAATAATACTTCTGCAAGTCATGCAGAGTAGAGCATGCATTTGAAGGATAGTTATTTGTTAGCGGTCAGAATAAAAACGTGTAATAATACTCCTAGTTGGCACATACTAAGTTTTCACCTGTATTTTAGGTCAAGTTATGAAACTGTTCTATTTTGCTCTACTTTACTCAGAGGAACTGTATCAACTGATACTGATACCAACAGTGTTACTGAGCAACTATATTACAGCATGTATGACTATGCAATGAATTTTCCTGATTGTTTTTTCCTTGTCTAAAAGTGTCTTCTGAGTGCTTATTAAAATTTAGGTGCTGTATTTCCTACTTCCTTTTGGAAAAAAAAAAAGATGAATTCCTCAAAGGTGGCATTCCTTCTTTTGTCCATCTTTATAATAGTATGCTTCAAGAATACTGCTAAAACAGATGCTGACCAGGTACCTCACAGAAGTACAGCAGGTCCCCAAACTGAAGCCTAATTAGACACTGGAAGATAATTTGATGTTTTAAAAGGACTCAGTGCAGAGTGTGAGCTAAAACAAATGACCTGTCACTTGAAGTTGAATGTATGTAGACATCTTCAACCCTGTTCAAAGGTGTTGTGGTCATCCTATTCCCTCCGTACTGCAAAGAATGTAGCTGCTTTCCGTGGGTTGCTTCAGGGCCGGCTTTACAGACTCCAAGCGCTCCTTGACAGGAAATGAACACACGAGAGTAAGCAGTAAGCTCGATTTATTAAACCAGAATCTTAACAGAGGGGCGATGAATGCAAGATTAGCGTAAGCACTCTTCCTAACCATCTGGTTTAACTAAACTTCTTCTCAGGTGTAGCCTGTCCTCCAGCTGCTGTAAGGGCAGGTACCTACGCTGCTCGTGTATCCTGACGGTCTCTCTCTGTTCGCAATGGCGGGGTGTCTTCCGGTGCTCTCGTTTCTTTCTCGCTCCTCCAAAAAGTGCCTGCTTGCCGGCTGGCAAAGCCCCCCCATCCTGCTTGACTAGTTTGGAAATGTATTTATTTTGATAGATCAGTCCACAGAGTAATGGAAGTTTATGTATTTGTAGAGGAATGACCTTGTTTCAGTAGGAATCCTAACTAAGGATCAAGTATGAGATCATTTATTAACTGTACATTGTATTGGTTAATGTAATCTGATTACTTTAACTGATAAAATCCTGTATAACGTTTCTTGGTTTTCTTAATTTTCTATGGAAAAGGATCAAGCAGTGCATTTACATTAAATCCCCCCTGTCCCCACCCTCTTTAGATCTTTTGGTTTGCATACAGTAGTTTAACTTCCTAGAACATTCTCTAGCCTGTTAAAAAAAAAAAAAAGCAACTTAGTTTTCACCTTTAAAATTTCCAAATGTGATATTCTGACGGGTTTAGATTGGTCAATACTGGTACTGAAACAAACATATAGCAAGTCTGAGTCACAGTTAGTTTGTAAGTGCTTGAAGTAGTTCAGGGGGTGAGTTCTGTTTGATGATGAGATAAACAATGTAAATGGTGGTCATCTGTAATGTGAATCCTGAAAAAAAGTGCTCCCCTCACCATGCTGCTTGTCATTCTACTAAGATAAAGCAGGTTCTGAAAATTACGTGCAGTGAGGCCCAAATGTCTTTTTTTCTCCATGTTACCAAGCTTTAATGAATTTCATTATTCTTTTTTAATTTACATGCTCTTGCAGAATAAAGGTCCCCAAATCATTAACTAATTTGATATGTCTGAAGTACCAATTCAATTCTCGGGTCCCTTGAGAATCTTAGCCATCTTGTTCAAACACCTCTTAACTTAGTTTCATAATTAGATACACCTTGATTGATGTTTTTTTGTATAGCACTTGCAGAGGAAAGGAAATCAACCTAATTGTTATCACAATTTAGCAGGTTTAAGATTAAAAGTCTTAACCAAATCACTGATTTCCAAGAGGAAAGAAAACCCTACTCTGATGTAGTGCAAGGTAAGGGAGGTCTTTCAGGTAATGACTCCAATAATGAATTACTTTGGGAGGAAGAAAGTGATACAGCAATTACTAAGAAAGTTATTTCCATGCTACCTGCACTTTGGATATATATTTATATGAAAACAGGGGCATCTAGTTTTTCTTGTTCTTAATAGCTAAATCATTCCAAATATGAAGTTGATGGTGAAATAAATGATTAGGTACAGTTGGAACAAAAGGAAAAAGGTACTTTTTTTTCTAAAAGAAACCCTTTCCTTTTAGAAGAACTTATAGCAGAACCTTTTTCAATTTAAAAAAAAAAGTCATTTTGAAAGCCGTGTTGAACCCCAGACGTTTATGCCTGGTCACGTGACTGAGCAGTCCTTACGCAGTCAGATGTTGTGGCAGGGGTAAGCTCAGGATTAGGCACTGAGTGAACATGAACGCACCTTGCCTGCCATTCTGTTATAGCTGAGCTGCAGGTTACAATGTGCTATTGTAACAGGCGAAAGTCTTGCTATGAAAAGAAATAATGATCCATGCCTGAGACATAACACAAACAGGAACTTCATCAGTATACGCAAGCCTGTCTCAAAATCTCTATTCTTACTGAAGAAACTTGTCTGCAGAGGTAGAAACGAGGAATTGTTGCATCACTGTAGAGCATGAATTACTTTAGGACTGAAACAATGACATGAGAACTGTGTTTTGGGGGCAGAATCGGTGCTGCAGAGTGCATAAACTTAAAATAATTACTTTCTGGTTTATGCAACCGAATAACACTTCAGGGTTAGGCCTTGTATGGTAATACATTTACAGAAAACTTGAGCAAGATTTCTGTGTCTGATAGTATTTATCTGTGTGTCATGAACTTGGCGTACAGCAGTGAGTCACACCGTATATAGACAAACAGCTATGATTATGGATATGGATGGGCAGAGGGATTTGAATTTACAAGTATTCGAATTGGCTATTAGTAAATAAGAATTTTCTCAAAATTTTGAGTGTTTTGGGAACAAATCTTGTGTTAAATCAGCTGGAAAAATCATAAGCCATATATTTCTTTATATTCTCACCTCTGTGAAAGTCTTAATGTTCGGGAATTACTCAGGGTTATTAAAGGTGTCAATGTTTATAGATTTACAGTTTTGGAGGTACTACTGAAGAAATTTAATTATGAGGCCTGGGGAATTATGAAAAGACTAACTTATCTTCAGGATCCTCTTTTTGTCTTTCTTCTATCACTTCGGAAAGATTTGGATAATTAACTTAGTGACTAGTAATGACTAGTACTGGTTAACTGTAGCCTATGTGTTTTGTTTGAGTTGTAGTTATGATGGAGGTCACACCATCAGACTAGGAAACTGGAAATGCAAGCTTTCATCTAATGGTTGTAGAGTGGTAGTCTTGGAGGAATCTGATTTTACTTAATTTTGGACACTTTTAGCAGCCGTTACTTTAGTTATGTGCAGTTGACTACTGTAGTTGATGCTTGGGTTTTGCTTGGTTTCAATTTTGGGGTGTTCTGTGCTGTTTTTCTTAAATATTTTTGCTTTTAAGCAAATTCAGTTTGACTTTGCAGGAAGTTTAGAACAAGTATCATTGTGCAGTGTTTATAGGCACATCATGCCAGTTACAGACACACACCAGGCAAAAATCTACGTCCAGCAAGTTATTAGTTACTCTGGGATTTTGCATTAATGGTGGGGAGAAGGATGGGAAATGTGTAGAATGACAACATTTTGGACGGAAACAGGCCTCGGTTCTGGAATCTCAAGTTTAATGAATCCATATTTCCAGCCAGTCTCTATCACTAGAAATTAAGCAAGTTCTTTACATGCAAATTCACATTTGCTTTGGTACCTAACTCTTGTCTCAGATGAATGCTCATAATATACTGATTGACAAAAGTAATAAATCTGATAAGGGTTGTCATCAGCTAATACAGTAAGGTAAAGGAAATCCATACAGGAAATCAAGAGGCTCTAAACTAAAGCCAACCAACCTTTATCGCTCTTACTAATTTGCTTATTAATTGGCACAGAATGGATATTTGCTGAGTAGAAAAGTCATTGGCTGACAGAAAAAGGAGCATACAAACTGAAGAGGGAACAGACAATACCTCGTTTTAGTTGATGGTTTGAAAAAGTATTTGTAGACTCTTCTCAGTACAGAGCTGAGGTAGGAAAATCTTGTCAATCAAGGTCCTAAAACCAATTGGAATGGATTATTAAAGAGAAAACAGTCTGTATGTGGAAGACCCAAACAAAACACAAAAGCTGAGACTCATGAGCTGAGCATGAATATGTTGATTACAGCTTTCCAATATTATCTGGTAACACTGAAAGCTACTACTTTAACATTTCTCAAACAGCAGTCATTAAAAAGAGACAGTTTATTTAGCAGTAGCGCAAAATCCGCATTGCCGCCACCTGTATCTCTTGTTTTAAAAAATCTTTTCTGCTTGTCTCTTGTATAATAAAACTCTGTGGAAAACATACCTAGACAGAATCTGGGTCTGAAAACCCACATGTACTAAGTATATATACAAAGTTCATAGGCTAGCAACATACATCCTGATGCTTTGAAATGGGAGTTTCAAACTATGTGAAAGGATGCTAACTGATTTCCATCTGTCATACCATCGAATATGACAACATAAACTCATTAATTATTAGACATGAGAGAAAGCCTGTATAAATGCCCCTGCCATGACTAAACAAATAAAACAGTACTAGAACTTCTACTGCATGGTCCAAATGCACGTGAAACTGATATGTATTTGAGTGCCTATTAACCTACATATTTCATTTTTCTCTTGCAACAATGCTCATGTGAGACCTTTCACTTGTCATAGTGTCACAGGCTTATGCACATATATTGTAGTTAAGCGTTAGAAATGCCATAGAGAAACTTCTGTAACAGTGGTATTATATTCCTATCATACTCAACTCCAGCCTGGACAAAATTAATTTCTATTAATATAATTCAGCCAGGTTTTATTAATGAGGTCTATTGAGGGAAGATGTCTAAGCCATTGGACTGTGACTCAGATAATTTCCTAGTTTATTCTGTGACCTTGGGCAAGTTGCTCAATTTCTCTGGCTGGAATTTTCTGAGACTCCAAAGATTTTAGAAGGACAGTAAAGCTGATTGTTTTGGTTCATTGGCTAAAATGAAAAATCATGCAATAGCGAGGTGAAGTTTAACCAAAACCAAATGGATGGTAAAGTAGAAGAAATAAACAAACAAACAAAAACCTAAAGAAGAAATACGTTCACCTCAACAACTGAATTTGCTCCTGAAGTTCCTTTCTGGCTTTATCCCTTTTTATTACATCTGGGAAGTCTCTGAAACAAATATTTGACTTGTATAAAAAGTGAAATACAGTAAGTGTTGTCATTACTTATGTTTTCTAGAACAAGCAATTTGACTTGAATAATCTAATTAGCTTCAACTTCAAATTTGACTGCTTCCTGAATTGAAGTACTTTTAAAAAAACAGTTTCAATGAGATGCTCCTATAGAAAATATTTTATTTCACTTTTCATTATGTTGAGTTTATCAGTTTTTAGAGGCAGTGACTGTGATAGTATGTATACCTACAGCATTTACACAGCAAGTTTTAAATTTCCTGAGCCTTCAAGGCATTTGTGTAACAAAAATAAATTTATGAAGTCTTGTTGTCTTATGTTCACGCTGAACTTGTGTCTTAAGTGACAGCGCAAGGAGGTGAAAGGGCAATGATTGACTGTTGGATAAGCTTGTAAATAGAAAAAGAAAAATGCTGAAAGAAAAGAAATACTTCTATGGTTCTCAAAGTAAGTCAAATAAGACATCAGAAAACTTGGTTTCTTACTGTGACCTATGTAGGAACAGCAGGACCAAGAAAGACATATCTTGGAGTTCAAAGGTCCCCAGCTGCACTGAGTCAGGCTTGCGGCTCCCAAAAAAGTCACTGCTCCCTCCAGCAACAGATTTAGTGCAGTTGATACAGCCATCTACCAGGATTCAGTATATATCCAGGGTAAGGGTTTCACACTGCAAATGCCATTTAAAAGCCAGCCTTATTTATTTTCATGTGAATAGGCAAATGGCAAGATCAACTACTTCATTTTAAGGATCAGGGAGATGGGTGAACAACAAGGATGATTCCCTGTTATATTGCCAGCCGTACTGAATGCCTCATTCTGAACGATGAGTCCTTCTACATCTGCTTGGTAGTGGGAATGGTGGTAAAGTACCATCTAAAGCCACAGGCCTCCATACCAAATCCATATGTGACTGAGTGACCCAGCAGTAAAAATGTGATCTGTATCAGGCACTGGTACATTTGCTTTTCCCAGATGATTTGAAAGTTTTATGCCGCAGAAAGACAGACAGTATCTGATCCATTGTAAAGTTTAGTGTAGCGGACAGGCAAAAAGTTACCTGGCATAAAATCTTCTCTACTGCCTCTCACTGTTCAAGAAATATTGCTAGTGAGTAAACAGAGTTTTTATCACATGACTGCAGTATTTTAATCCTTCCTAGGAGTCCAGAGTCAGATTTAGTGCATTGTCAAACCACTGTCTAAGGTTAAGCAAATATACTTCTGCTTAGTTACAGACACACAAGGGTGTTGGCTAGGTTGGAAAATCTATCAAAGTGCCTTTTTGCTAGTGGCTCATCTCTGTACGGAAAGATCATTATTTTAAGTCCATAGTGCTGCTGAACAGTGGTAAATGGAAAGTGCCAGTCAGTGAAAAACACATTTATAATAGACAAGGCACTTACTGAACTAGAAATACACAGTATTAATAATATCGGTTCAATATTTTTGTCAATGATCTGGATGCAGGAGTTGAATGCACCATTAGGGTGTTTGCTGATGATACCAAATGGGGAGGTGCTGTTGACTCCCTTGAGGGACAGGAGGCCTTGCAGAGGGATCTAGATAGACTGGAGCATCGGGCTATGATTAACGGGATGAAATTTAACAACTACAAATGCTGGATTCTGCACCTGGGACGGAGTAATGCTGGGCACTAGTATAAACTGGGAGAGGAGTGGCTGGCGAGCAGCCCTGCAGAAAGGGAGCTGGGGGTGCTGGTCGGCAGCAGGCTC
>JAVKLA010000090.1:29433453-29449339 GCA_034782735.1 Sagittarius serpentarius | reverse complement strand
GCACGTCCTGTGAGGAGCGGCTGAGGACTTTGGGCTTGTCTAGTTTGGAGAAAAGGCGGCTGAGGGGCGACCTCATCACTCTCTGCAGCTTCCCGAGGCGGGGACGTGGGGAGGGAGGCGCTGAGCTCTTCTCCCTGGGATCCAGTGAGAGGACGCGTGGGGATGGTTCAACGTTGCACGAGGGGAGGTTCAGACTGGACGTTAGGAAGCATTTCTTTACCGAGAGGGTGGTCACACACTGGAACAGGCTTCCGAGAGGGGTGGTCGATGCCCCAAGCCTGTCGGTGTTTAAGAGGCATTTGGACAATGCCCTTAATAATATGCTTCAACTTTTGGTCAGCCGTGAAGTGGTCAAGCAGTTGGACTAGATGATCGTTGTAGGTCCCTTCCAACTGAAATATTCTGTTCTGTTCTATTTTATTCTATTTTTCCGTATGTTCTATAAATTATACATAAATATATTTTCACTAAGTCCTAGACTAAAACACATAGAAATGCAGGGAAAAGTGAGGCATTCTCTCCTGAGGTGCAGCTGGAATGAGCTAAACTTTGTGTCAGGTCAACTCAGTTGAAGATCTTGTTCAAAGACATGCTCTTCAAAGGCATGGTCAAGGTATGTTCTTCATAGAAAGGTGTGTAAGAAGATCTGTTCAGGCATGCTCACACCTCACAAATAATTTTCTAGGCCTACCAAAATTAATTTAATCCAGATGCTCTTTGTCTTTCCTTTTCCTCCTTTTTGTGTGAAAAGTCTGTGAGAAGTATAGAAGGAAATCTCTGAGGAACATAGAGCTGACAGAAGAATATGCTAGCTTTTTTTAGCATGCTCCCTCTTGGGAAAATTGTTACTTATTAGATTTTTTTTATTGAGACAAACAGAAGCTCTTCCACATGTCTGTTTTCTAGATTTTAATTGGTTCCAGGCAATGCTGATTAACATACTTGGATTTTCACAACAGTGTATGTTGTAGTCACAAATGTATGCAGTCTTTATCAGGTTACAAGTTCTCTCCTTGCAAGCTATGCTTTTTGTCTTTTCTTTTTTTTTGATTGGCCAAATATGGATCATTTGCTAGCACAGAGCTTGGTGAAAATTATTTTGTTCCCCCTGCCTTCTCTTGCTGTATCTACTTCTAGCAGGTGGAAAGTCAGTTTTGCAGGGATGGATGGAACGTCTGCAGTACCTTGCCTGGGTATGCTGACCAACACATCGGACCTAATAGAGGGGGGTGGGTCTTACAGTTTCATGTTGATCTGGTCATCATGGCAAGTACCTTCTCAGGGGAGAAGGAAAGCATGGTAAGAACTGTTTTTAGGGGAGTTTCTGGGGCGCACCAATACATGAAAAGTGTTCCAAGTGATGCAACTTGTAGGGACATTGCTGCTTTCTCCTGAACCTGAAGCTTCATCTGATGCCTTAGGTAATAAATGTTAGTCAATGTGAGGCTGTTTTATTGGTCTTGGTAGGCATACACTTAAGTCAACATGAGGCTGTTTTTCTGATTTTGGTATGCATACAGTTGGGAAAAAATCTACAAATATAAAGCAAAAATCAGACTAAGCCTTTCTATTATTGAATAGTTTGCTTAAAATTTTTAAATATTAAACACTTGTCTATCAAATGCTTTTATGGGAAATACTGAAGACTAATTCTCAGTGTTCACCCTTTAAAAGGTCTTTAATATAAATAATTTTGTAGTGTAGAATGACTGATACATTTAAAACAAAAAGAAAACCAAGAGACAATTAAGTTTGGTCCCTATATTAGACAGATGTAATGCCAATATCCCCTGACTGTTTTTCAAAGGCTTTTTCAGTCATGAAAAACAAGCAGATGATCAACTTGGATACCAAACTCAGAGTTCGTAGGCAAGCAATACTTAACTTTCTAGATCTCCTCAAAATACATTATGAATTTTTATCTTGACCTACTGAGTTTTCCATGAAAAAGCAGATTACATTCGTGGTCTCATCAGTATTGTTAGGCATCCTACCTCCAACGGTGCTTGATAACTGTATCAAGGTACTTAAATAAAGGCCACTATTTCTGTGGCCCGTTGTAGCAAATATAATTCCTTACATAAGATAAGGAATTGTTTGTTTTGTTTAGTTTTGTTTAGTTTAGTTTTGTTTAGTTTTGTTTAGTTTTGTTTTGTTTTGTTGTTTTGTTTTGTTTTAAAGAGGCTGAGGGTGGGGAGCATATATGTGAATACCGTTATGACTGCATATATCATTGCAACTTATCCTGCATGCTCAATGGACAGCTGCAATAGCTAATAATTGCTGTCTGCAAAAGGCAAATGCATATCCTTGACTAAATGAAATTGAAAACGCCCTCAGTGCACAGGACTAGACATCCGCTCTGCAAGCAATAAGAAAAGGCTTTCTAACATGGTCACTGAAATGATTTTGTGGCGGTTTCCCATGGAAAGTGTCTAACGTTTTGCTAATGGAAAAATAACATGCACATCTGAAACAGCTGGAAAGAAATATTTAAACAGCACATGCAGTTAACAAATCACTTGGTGTTTGCAGCAAGGGTGAAATATGGGACAGGTCTGTGGTTTGGAAAGTAGCATAAAATTCTCTACAGGAAATGTAGGTTGGACTTTGTTTTAACCTTTCCTCAAATACAGATACAGTTTACTGATATGTCATGTCAAAGGTCCACTATAACACCCCAACACTTCTAACTGTTGTCAGAGAGACTATAAATTGGATTGTTCCAATTATCGAGGCTCCAGGAAGAATAATACTTTAGTAAATAAAGGTCTCTGGAGGTTTGTTGCAGGCTTGTCACGGTTTAGTGATTGCCAGTGTCATCCCTACAGATCTGGCTGGATTAGAACGTTTTAACATCTACAGAAATTTAACTTCAGCTTTCCCAGCAGCTGCTGCTGTTGCAGATCCTAGCCCTGCCAGCGTCTCCCAGGAATTTAGGGTGATGTGAATCGGTTGAGAAAGTAGTCTTCCCCTCTTCTTAACATCACATGCAAAATACACGTCAATACCCAGCCAAGTTAGTCCGCAGCATTAACACGTGTTATGAAGAACATCTTCAACAACTTGAGGCCACTTGGGAATACAAGTGCAGAGATTCAAAAGGAGACCCAGACTTTAGTGACAGTCACAACACTCGTTTTGGACCCTGTTTCCATAACTAAGAAATCTGTTTCTTTTATGCAGAAAACCATTGCATACCGCAGCTCAAAATGGAAAATCGGTAAGGAAGTGGGATCTATTTACTTGTTTATGCCAATAAAACTCCTGTATAAAAGGGAGTGATTAAAAAAACAGGCTCAGCACCCGTGGACAGCAGTTAAATGGCAACTTTCAGGCAGGGTATGGCCGTGACAAAATGGTGGCAGCCCGGGGTGGGGGGAGGGCATCTGCTTGAGGTGCTGCTGGAGGAGGCATGGCTGCCCCTCCCAGCCAATCAGAGGGCGATGCGGCGGTCACAGGGGGTGTGGCAACACCAAAATGGCAGCACCAGAAGATGAAGGGCAAGGAGCTCAGGTTTGCAGTGTGAGGGTCTCCTCTCAGACCTCTGCAGGCCATCTAAAGGCAGGTAAAGGGCTCCCTGGGGAATTAGGATGCTGTTTCTCGACACACAAAAAAATCAAAATCTGACTAAAATCTGCATGGGGAGGCGGCATGTCTCCAGATTTCTGTCTTTTTTAGAGTTGGCCAAAAAAGTCCTAGAACACAATTGTTCATTGAAACTTTTCAAAAGGTAATTTCTTAACTTAGATCCTGACGATTGCCAGGGTTTGGAATTTGCAGTTGTGGGTGTCAACATTTCCTGTTCAGGTAGTCTTAAAAAAAAAACAAAAGACTTTCCTTACTAAAACTGAGATGTGGGTGGAAGCTATTTGGGACGGTCTTTATTTTCTAGCTCTCTAGCACTGTAAGAGCTGTGTCTTCTGTATCTGCTTCTTTACATAGTCCACATTCTCTTGGAAAATTTCCATAAGAGCGCATAAATATTTAAAAAGTTGTCATTTAATAATGACAATCAAACATATAGTTGTGTAGCAATTACAATGCTAGAAAAAGCTCCAAAAGCCAATGTGTATCTTTTGCCATCATCAAAACAATGCCTAATCTGTGAATACACTAGCTAAGTCAATGAGTTGTGCTGTGTTTCCTCTGAACCGCTATGTTACGTTACCTAGAAGAAGCAGAAGTTTTAAATAGATCCTTTGATGCTAATTACAGGGAGTACAGTAGAAATTTTGCCTTGATAATGTTCTCGGTAATTATCCTTTATGACATTATAAATCTGATTTTTTTCAACTTTTATATCTGTGCATGTTCCAATGTGAAACTCTAGAGTTTATTTAAAATTAGCAGCAGTTTTATTAATGACACTCAAGATTTTCAGTAATAAGCGTATAATGTAAATCCTTTAAAATGCTTAATATGACACAACTTCTTGTTTAGATGTGTGTGGTGATAAATTAGAAAATAGTAAAGCATGCAGCAGAAGGAAAAAGCTGTGAAAGTTTCAGGGTAGTGAACAGACTTGGCCAATAGCGATGTGCATTACAGGTCATAATGGGATGGCGAAGTCATAATGGGATGGCGAATAACCTTTGTGTCTTTGCAATTTTTTTCCTCAACCCTCATAATTTTGTTAACTTTTATTTTTTCTACCAGCAGTTACTGGGTTTGTGTTCGAATGAAGCAGGAAGAAGAGTACCTATAGGCTATGCTGCAGTGGGCCATTGTCTCAGTGTCATTCAAAACAAGCAAACCAACCAACCGACCTATTATCACTTATCAGAGTTGCAACAGGAGATGTTTTTTTGAGGGATGAAAGTCAAACATAGAAATAGGCAAATGTTCTGGACAATGAATTTGCAATTAGCATTTCAACTGGCTTTATCTGGTGGGATAATATGGTGGCCTATTTGTATAGCACTTGAGTGTCTACCATATGGAATAATAATAAAAAAAAGGAATTCTGTCTTTTGGTTCTGATTCTGAGCAGGATGTATTTTGGGCAGAATCAGTACCTTGTAGTAGAGGCTGTTGGTGGAGTTTGCAGCAGTACCCTACGGCTGGCTACCTGTTGGACAAGGGTTTGCTAGCACTTGCAAAGCCGAACAGTTAACCCTTCCAGAGAGTGCTGGGCCGGTTGTACCCTTTTATTTCCCCTGCAATCCAGCTGTGCATGCAGGGTTAAATAAAGTTTTCAGCATCTGATTGTATAACACGTGTGCAGTGAGTCCCTCCAAGACAGCGCTTTCTGCTATGGGGCATGAGAATTGGTCGTGCTGTGGGCACGTCCAGGATTTTGGGACATGCAGTGGCTTAGCTGGAGCTGCTTTGCTGATGTGTGCTTTTTGGTCATATAAGATTAACCGGCTCTTTGAAAGGCATGAAGGAAATCCTGAAGTTCTACCTAGGCAAATTTTTCTGCTGCACCTAAATGACTATAGATGTTTGTCTTGTTCTGAGAGAGAATGGTTTAAAGAGAAAGTTAACAGTATTTTGATGTGGGGTGATTGTCACAATTATGATACAGTAGAATGATTTCTGCAAGAACAAAATTCCTATCTGTGACATGACTGCATCCTAATCTGCAGGTGTTTGTAACTAGCATTTGTTCTGTTATATTTCAATAGCCTAAAATTCCATATAATCCTGGAGTCTGAGAAATGAAAGCCTGCTCAAAACAGCATGTTTCAAGTTATGTTTGTAAAAAGTTAGCATAAAAATATAGTCCTGTACATAGGATGTAATGTGAAAGCCTTCTTTTTTATATAAGGTGGTGCGTTTCCATTTCTGAACTACATGAAAAACTTCATTGTCTGACATCCTATGTAAATGAAAACACTTACAAAATGTATTAGAAGAGAACTTTCAATGTCAAGACATTAGCTATATATTGCTTAGTCCAACTATTTTATTTCCTTCAATATTAAGCAGTTACATTAGATAATTTATTTTACAGAAAGCTCTGTTCTTTAACGGTGCATGCAGGCTTCACATTTGCCATACCTTCATCTCACAAGAGAATTCTGTTTGTGTCAGTGAAATATGACATCTTTGCTTTTACAAGAAGTGAATTTGTTTTAATAATTGGCTGACTGTGGCAGTAAGGTCCCTGAATATATAGAAGATCTTCACTATAGTAAAAATCAAAGTGGTGTAGTTAAAAACTCAGTTGAATGTCTTTTGGTAAATGGAAGGTCGCGCTTCTAAAACTGCAAAATAAAGTTAAAACAAATCAGTTAGATTTCCACAGATACATTGCTGTTTCTATTGCTGTGTGATTTCAGTTGTCAGCGAAAAGTATAAATGCTTTTGGGAGACCCAAATTCTACTTCCAATGCTAATATAAATCCCTGATTAGTATTATGAGCCAGCTACTTGCTGGCCTATAAACTTTATGGACTGTTTTTTTATGATAGGAGAGCTATGCAGGCTGTGTGGGGGAAATCAGTAGCTTAAATATATTAAATGGAAATGATCAATATATTCTAGAAATATAAAAGAATAATGCTAGACGTGACAGTGATATCTGTGGGAAGTTCTGAATAATAGTATATACTTACATTTAAATACATTATGACAATCCCTCTTTAAAAATCAAACTGCAGCTCTAAATCATATTCTGATAGCTCTTATTATCTGGAATTAAGCTGAATTATGAACAGCCATTGCCTAGGATGTGGATAGAGATATACAGGGTTTTTTAATACTATCATTTTTTAGCATCGGTCAGTGCTTGGAGAAATTTCAGTTGTACATTGACAGAACTGACGTCTAACTGTTTTCAAAGACCTGGCAGAAATACCTTCCCATGACAGTTCCTGTAGGTCAGTGCATATCCAAAGCATATATTTATGTCTATGTGTTGTCCTAAAACTCACCGGCTGAAATTTTAAAACTTGCCTTAAGGATATGGATACCCAGGTCTCATTAATTTTAATTCAAATAATTAATTTGGTTACTCATTTCCCATTAATTTACATTAATTTTAATGGGAATTGGGCATCCAAATCCCATAGGCAGGTTTAAAAATATCGGCCAGAATATAATGAATATCCAAGGGAAGGGAATTCCAGAGCAAGCTGGAACTTCTCAGCTGTAAAAGTTCTCCTGTTAATGAGCGATTTTGTTGCTTTGCATTGTCAGGAGTCACAATTGATCTCTCAGAAAAAACGGTTCTCTGACAGTTCTTCAAAAGTCAGTCAACAACTGGAAGTATGCCTTAGGAAAGCAGTGTAAGTCTAATTGTGACTGCTCAGTGCTAAACTACAGCAGCTTGTTGCATCTGAAGGTCAAACAGCCATGCTCAAGTGAGAGCACTGACACTGATTTCATTGGTACAGTATTGGAATATTATGCTAGCAGCACATAAAGATTTCATGGGCTTGCGATATTGTTGCAGCATCCACATTAGATGGCAATAACTGAATATTTTAGATCAGCCCTGGAAATCTCAGGGTAAGCCTGGCAGTACTGGGGGTTCCAGTGGGTTTCTTTGTGCTCACGGCTCCTACAGATGGTGCGAGATTGCGAGAACGATGGGCCCCACCACCCAAGTAAGCACAGATGCAACAGGGGTAAGTGTCCTCCCTCAGATAGCGCATGTGTGTCTTTCAAGCATTTGGTCAAGTTGTTCTGCTGGTACTCAACCTGATCTTCTGGGTTTTTTTGTTATTTTGGTTTGTTTTTTTCCTTTCATAACATGTGTTTATGGCGGTTATTCCCTAGAAGTGTTTAGTTTACATTTTAATTCATTTTTCTTCCTAACCATACCCTTAATTATCTTTCTGCACATCTGTTTTTTCCTTTAAAATTTAGAGGTGAAGTTCCTTACTCTATTAACAACTTTCTTGTGTAAGAAAAATAATAAGAAAATAGTTTTTTCAGCATCTTCCATGTTAGTCTCCTTTTATTTCATGGAACTTTCAAATACAGGAACTGTAAACAGTTTGTTTCTTTCTGCTGTTGTATGTAATGTATTTCATAAAACAAACACTGAGAAATCATTATCAAATATAAAGTTGGAGACAAGTCAATAGGAGCTATTATTCATCTTAATACTATGAATCTCTTTTCTCTTTGTTTTATGTTTGTGGAAAGCATGATTCCTTTTTAATTATCAGATTGCAGCCACTTTTATTTACAATAGAACTATACTGGAGAAATTAAATTTCTCAATTAGCAATTGAAAAAGAAGAGCAGTTTAAATTGCAAAATAAGCAAGTCAAACCTCCCTTAATTAATTTTATCATTACTTTTTATTTTTTTAAAAAATGCAGTTTAGCTGCACAGGGGAAAATGTCACTTAATCATGCTACATTTAATTGGAACAAATAATTATAGTGAAATATTAATCATTATGCACTGAAGCCCCATTTAAAATGTAATCAGTCTGAATTGAAGACAGGCTGCTTCCTATATTAATTTGAACTGTAACCTTACTAAGGTGTGTTTCCTAATAATATACGTAGAACACGTGTATCTATTCTAAAACTGTAGATAGCTTGAATATAAAATGTTATATAACTAAGCTATTGCATATGAAAATTCCCACTGTGGGAGCCCGGTCACATCCTTTGAAGAAACATTAGGATGGAGTTTTCAAAGCCCATGGTATGTGCTGTCAGAATCCATTGTCAAGTTTAGTTCCATGGGGGTTTTTACCATTGACTTCAATGGAAGCAGAGTTTCTTGGTGCCAAGAGCTTCTAAACAATCACTCTCAAGGACTGGGGGGGGGGAGGGGGGGTGGCGGGGGCAGGGGAAGTAATAATTGTGATTGCATTGATTAGTTTCTATCTAAATGTCCTCTGTTTTTAAATTTAAATGAAGATGGATTTGTTGTTCTGGATGGCTTAGACATCTATTAATTATACATGCAGATAATATTTAATTATCTTGAGTAAATATGGCAATTTTCTTGAATTAGAGATAGATTATTCCATTCAGATTCCAGAAATTGGACTTTATGATGTTTGTCAGGTCATAATTAGCTTTGAATTGCTAGCTATGGTGTGGGTATTAGGAATTTTGTAAATGCTTGGAAATTGTACAAGTGTAGGAGCCTCTTGCAGTACAGATGTCCTCCTGCATGCCCATGTGAAGTCTGAGGCTACGAAGATCGCTAGTAACTTCTTCCAGGCTCCTGATTGCCTCAGCTTGTGGCCTTTCGGGCTAAAATTCTGAACCACTCATTCTCTGGATTCCTATTTCATAAAATTAGAAATGTTCAAATGGAATAGCCCAAAGCAAGTGCCTACGTTGCAGATACGGACTACAGATAGTAGACTTTCATCTGAGCGTAACACCTCATCTCCTTTTATTTTAACATGCAAGGAAATACAAATGGCAATTGCCTATATGTATGCATAGGTATACCAATGTTGTGTAGGAGCTAACAGTTTCTCACACTTAACTCATTTTAAGACAGTGTAACACCCTTGCACAGTTTAACACCTGTATGAGGTCAAATTGGTAGGTGATACTGGTATCTGTGTATCCACTGATAGCATCAAAACACTCTGAAATACATACATATGTCTTTTTTAACTATGGCCATAGTAAAATGGCTGCTGAAACCTGAGCCTAAACTGATACAAACTGGTAACTTTGAAGCCATGAACAACTTCACAAGCTTCTCCGGTTTGTCACTGCATGCGAATAAATAAGCACATAGTTCAGTTTGCTTGTAAAGAGTTCCCAGGAATAGGTGGTCCCACTTTGTTGTGGAAATGAAGGGGCATTTTTTAAAATATTTAACTCTGTGCGATAATGGGAGAAGGGGAAGTGAGAAGAAGGAGAAGGAGAGAGAGTCGTACTCTGAGAATTTGCTGTTACCCAAGTTCAGCTCTCCACTTTTGGGAAGCAATCAGAGCCTTGAATAATTTCCTTCCCTAAAGTAACACAGAGTAAATATACAAAGGCTGCGTAATGTTTCCCTATTAAGAAAAACGCTTTACAGATACTAGGTTTGCCATGTGGCTCAATATAAATGGTAAGCCGAGCATATATTACCTCTACAATCAGAGTGAGAGGGCTTTGCTCACTTTTCCTCTTGAGCTGCCTTGCTCCTTAATGTTCCAGATGCCTGCCAGCATTTGCCTTTTCTAGGAAGAGCTCTGGCTAAACATTTCTGCATTGGAATTGGCAGTTTGCAGTCAAGATATGAGCAGAAAAATGGCGGGGGGGGGGGCAGAGTGGAAAGGGAGAAAGCACATACAAGCTGTTTTCTGAGAAAGCTTTGGAGTTCAGGCTTTTTGTCAGGTGTCTTTGACAGGAGTCAGGACTCATGGAATGGATAAAAGGGAAGAGAAGAAAAAAGTAAGACTAAAGCAATTTAAGATACTCTCCAGTGTATCTTGGTGCTAGATATCATTCAAAGGACATGTTTAATTTAAGCAATGGTTCTATAGAGTGTATTAACCTTTCTACTCTCCATACCCCCATGCTGAGCAGTAACTATCTTTTTAAAAGAAAAAAAAAAATCTTACCAACTGTACTGCACCATTTTTAATCTTCTCTTTGAAGGAGATGTATCCCAGAAGTTATCTGATTAGAATCATGCTAATCCACCTGCTCTGTCCCCTAGTAAAGAAGGCAAATATAGACTGTAAATGAGGTTAATACGAAAAAAGCAGGGAGGTGGGAGAATGGCAAGGCAGCAGCAGGAGTCAGCTTGGCTGGCAGCAGAATGGATGAAAATTATGTAGTTAGCAGGCAAAAATAAGTTTGAAGGAACCTGTGGGTATGTGGGTCATAGGTGTGCTGACTTTGGTAAATCTGTGCCCATTTAATTCAGCAGGAAAGTTAGCAATGCTTTCTAGTACTAGTTAATTATAGCTGGTACCTTAGGTTCCTATCGATGCACAAGAATGACCTGTGTTTTATATTCTCTTCTTTTCTTGTCTGGTCTCTGACCTGACTTCTGTAATGTCTCCTGAAATACTTGCTGGCTTTATCTAGTGAGTTTGGCATCTGTGGCTTGGACGTGACTTAAAAAACCTCCACTCTCTTTCAGTATTTGAGTAACTGAGCTCTAGTTAGGATAAATTGTGCTTTAAAATGAATTTTTATGTTTTTTTTTTAAATTACTGGCATTTTCTATTTAACTTCAGTTAAGCTGTAAAAAAGAGAAAACAAAAAACCTTCATGTACTGAAGTCTGATAAAACTTTTTTTTGCCACCAAAATGCTGTGTTGACATGCAGAGAGGCTGTACTCCTGACATACTGGTATTGTGCTAATATTGTCAGAAGCTGACAGGTGTTCTCATCTATTTCATGTGCATAATGCATCAGTGCACAACATTACAGTGTGTATTAATGCATATTAGAGTTAGGTAATTAATTAGAGTCAACCCAGACTCCTCCATCAGCAAATGTCCAGGCCATTGCTGAAGAACAGTGCTATATACTTTCTTCATGGCTTTCAGCACCTTCAAAGCCAAGGATACCTGGAGCCAGAAACAGCATATTTGATAGCATTTGGTAGCATTAATATTATTTGATAGTACTATCTGGATTTTTCTTCCATGAATCTGTCCAGTTGCTTATGAACTTGGGTGTACTTTAAACATCTACAACATCCTAGGTTAAGTATTTGTACTGACATTAATACCTACTGTGAGGTCTCTTCTGTGAAGTCTGACTGGGTCAGATGTTTGAATGAATTTAGAGAATAGCACTTGGATCGCTGAATCTCCTTTGGCTTGGAGGTTTGACAGTGTTACTCTATGACACCAGAGCAGTTCTTCCCACAGGGGTGACTTAGGTCCAGCAGTAAGTACCTTGGTGTGTTACAACAGTTAAAAGTAGCAGTTGTTTCCAGTATTTGAAATAATCTATACATACTAATCTTCATAGCTATCCCTTGTCAGTGTTAAAAAGTGAAAAAGCTAGAAAATCAATGTATCAATAACTGAATCATTATGTTTGAGATTATCGTATGGGTGGAATGCTGAAATTAATTCATCCAGATGGCATCAGAACTGGAATAATTTACCTAATGCATATTAAGAACTAGTGTAATAGTTTCAAATAGGCGTCTGGATAAAAATCGCTTGATGTATTTTGGAGCAGCTACAGTTCCTTCTGTCCTTGTGTAATAGACAAGTTCAGACACTTCACTTCTGAAAATGTGGTCCATGAGAATTTTTTAATCGGCTCTACCACAGAGTTCGTTCTTTATGACGAACAGGGCTGCAAGACCTCAGCTAGTTTGCAGAAAAGCCATAGATGAAAAACATTGACAGCCACTGCCCGAAAAAGAACAAGCTGTATAATTTACTGTGGGTTGCCCATTTTGAATGTTGCAAAGTTATATCCAAAGCTGTCACCTTCATAGATTGAGTGACCTCTTGCGATAGTAAAAGTTATGAAATAAAGAAACATATTTTACAACTTATTAATCTTTAGACAAACAGTCAGAAGGATTTCTGACTGCTATTTGCAGGTACCAAAAAGTATGAGACAAAACACTTCTGTGAAAGTTTGTGTGGAAAATAAATCTGCATTTTGGAAAAAAAGACTTTACATCTTCTTTCTGGGATGGAGTGACTTTGATCTTTAAATACTTACAAATGAATCCAAATAGAGTTTGGGGCTTTCTGTAGTTTGCATAAGTGATTTGCATTTCAAAAGGCCTTGCAGTAAACACCACTTAAGGTCCCAAAAGTCTTCTAAGAAGATGATTAACTTGAGAAATCCTTTGTTAATAATCAGTGGGGCTGACTCTTGGGTGAAATTATGTATGGGGGAAGAAAATTCATGTATCGTCATGCACTGGATTCTGGACTTTGAAATCAGTTTCTTTTTTAAATCACAATTAAGTATGTGACAGAACATTAGCATTTACATTTGAGTTCACAGGAATGTAAAGAAATAATATAAAGAAAGTTTAACAGCATTCAAAAAATGTCGTTTGCTTTTCTGTGAGCTCTGTAGAGCCACATGAATTGACAAGCAGTACAATTTTTTTTAAGACCATCAAAATTCTTCTTAAACACTATGAAACAAGACCAAAACCTCTGTTCCTGTCTGAGATCACCATCTAAACATAAGTAAAGAAACATCAAATAGGTAGATATGGCTTGACTATATGAAACAGAATTTCTATAGAACAGAGTGGGTATTTAAAAAGTAATAAAGGCAGAACAAAGTTAACCACCATCCAGTACTACTGCGCTCAAAGGAGTTTCAGTCTTTTCCACATGGTGAGAGCTTCCCTAGCTTGAGTCACAGGATCATGCAGGTGGGGTGAGACTGCTGAACATCACCTAGACCACTTCCCTCATTCAATGCAGTTCTTGTTATGGAGGATTGCTCAGTGCCTTTTTCTGGTCAAGTTATGGATATCTGCAAAGATGGAGATTTCACAGCCTCACTGGGCAAACTGTGGCAGTGTTTGACCACTCACATGGTGAGGAAAAAAATAATCCTTATATCTGAGAAATTTTGTGTGCTGCAGCTTGTCTATGTTGCCTCTTATTCTAGCACTGTGGAAACTGAGGAGGGTCTGGCTCTGTCTTCACTAACCTTTCCATTAGGTAGTTGAAAACAGATGTAGGGTCTGCTGCTGAAGCCTTCTCTCCACGCTGAACTTGTTCTCTCAGCCACTTCTCACGTGTGCCCTAGTCATCTGGGTGGCGTTTCAGAGCCCTGAGCACCACGTCCTGCAGCTCCTTTCCTGAAGGAAGCAGTGACCTCCACGTGCTACTTGAGAGCTGTGTTTAAGCTCAGTCCCTCAGCCTTAGCACCTGCCTGAGCAATGTTGCAGGTATGTTAACAAAGCGGATCAGAACTGGCACAAAGGCACACCGGGTCTTATGTCTCATTTCTTCCTTTAGCAAACTGCCTGAGGTATCAACACAAGATGTTAACCTCTTTATAGTTGATGCGAGTCATTATAACATGTCTAAAATCACTTTTATGCTATTTATTGTTATTTCAGCTGAGGTTCTGATCCATCTTTCATTTCCCACTGGGGCAGATACAGCTTCAGGCCAAACTGTGCAACACGTACCTCACTGCCAGATGAAAAAGGAGAACCCCCTCCCCCCGCTTTTCTCATTTTTCACATTGCCTTCCATCCCATAAAGCCACACTTCTCCATTACTGTGAAAGGGTATTGGAGAAAGAGATATTTTTATTCTGGATTAGGCACCTAAAAATGATTAAAAATAATAAATAGCCATCTTACATGGATTAGCATATGCACCACAGTTCTGTAATGCTTTAGAGGGAAAAAGAAGGATGTACATGTGAAGTTGGACAGGCCACTCAAAGGATTTCAAGAAGTCATCTTATTTATCCATCTTTTCTACACCAGGATCAACTCTTGTCTAAAGTTTTTGGGCAGAAGGCTACATTTCTGGAGAAGGAAGGAAATGCTAGGCCTTCTTTGCTGCTGGAGGGAAAAAAAAATGATAAAAAATACCAAGAGCTGATACTTCACCAAATTTTCAAATCAAATGTCCTTAACAAAACAACCTGAGAAAGATTATTTTGGTGGCATTGGTGTTCATGACAACCATGTTGGAGGTTGGATGCTTGATTTCTAATAGCAGGAGCTGTAGACTGTCTTTTTTTAACACAAAGTGGAAAAGTTGCCTCAGGAAACTCATTTCTACTAGAGGTGTTAGGCACCAGTGAAATCTTTCATTAGCATTTGTCCCTTCCCTCACTCCTCTGAAATGCAGTATTGGCACTGCTTTTGTCTCAATGCTCTTCTGTCATCTTCTAAAAGTCCTGCTTTCTTATTTGGGATCTGAGATAAATTACTGCGTCTGCTGTGTACCAAAACTCAGACTTTCTGGATGATGTGCAAGCAGCAGTGTCCTTTAAGCCAGACTGTTTTGTTCCTTTTCATGGTTGACTTTAAGTCATGTAATTTAGAAGAAAGCTGAGGAAATAGCTTTATGTTGTATGACTTCTATTAGCTGGTTATTAATATGCATAAATGCCTTATGCAGGTGCAACTGACACTACTGTAAATTCCATCCCTCATTTCCTCGTTGGGCTCCCCTTTCTTCTACATTCTCCTCCTCACCATAGTCCTCTATTTTCCCTGTACTCTCCCATGTCTCAGGGAGATACATGTTCATGATGATAAATGAAGTAGATGGTTGGACTAGATGATCTCTGAAGATCATCAGAAGGGTCTAAAATGAAATTTAAAGGTCCCCTCCAACCCAAACCATTTTATGATTCTGTGATTCCTCTATCCGTGCTAAATCAGATACTGCTTTCTCCTCTATCCTTGCACTAATGTCCTTTTTTCCTAAACTCCCTTTGTTGAGTGAGAAAGACTTGCTTGGCCTCCTATGGCCATCATTACTTTTGTAGTGAAGAAGTAAATACTGCAGAATTTATCTTCTAGTGCTGCAGGCTTTATCAGCAGCAGTGCTTCACTGAAGGAAACCACTGTCAGAAGGGCTGTCGGACTGCAGAGTGTTTTATTCTTTTCCCTCTTAAACTTGATGCAATTCTTGGTTTTCTGCTTATAGTAAAAGGGTTTTTCTGAAAAGGCAGAATATATTTTACACAGGGAACTTCTGTCCCTGGGAAACCATCCAGAAATCTAAGTAGAACTCTTTTTTTTGGGATATTTAAAAAAAAAAAGGCAAAAGAAAAAAGCTTAGGCTTTCAATTATATTTAAATGACATAGTCTAAGCTGTCTGTACCTGCTGTCAGCCCCACTACTGTAATGCACAGTTAATAGCCTTAAAAGAGAAAATATTCCTACCTCCCTTGCCTGTAATGAATTGTCTTCCTGTAACAAATTTTTTTTAAAAAACCAGAACCCTCTAGCCATGTGTCGTGGTTTAACCCCAGCCAGCAACACAGCACCATGCAGCCGCTCACTCGCTCCCCCCCCACCCAGTGGGATGG
>JAVKLA010000090.1:29323180-29421422 GCA_034782735.1 Sagittarius serpentarius | reverse complement strand
TGGTGCCCGTAGTTTCTCCATAGCCCAGCAATCAGTGCGAGGGGCGAGCTTCGTTTCTAGTCATTTTTCTCCGTGCTTGTTTTGTCAGGTCTGTCCCTCTGTATCTTTTGTTTCTGGTTTCCCCTTTTTTCACCTAATTTCTCAATATAACAGATAACCTCACTGGAAAAAACACTCTCACATGCCCTCATCAATTAGTGTGACTGACCAGGTTTGGTTCTCATCCCCGTCTCCCTTAACATTTGTCGGTCAGGTTTGTGAACCCGCATGTTCCTGCTTATGGCTTCCTCCTTTACTTATTTCCCTTGTTGCACTGAAAAAAGGCCCTTGGCAAGATGTCTTTAAAGGAGTAGACGCTCTCCTTCCACAAACCCTTCAGAACGCCTTCTGCATGTACCTCTTTGTGGCCTTTCCAAAGCCTTCTGCCCTTGGAAAAACGTGTCCTCTCTGTCCCACTGAACTTCGAGATTTTTCTAACAGCTCTATCTGTTACATTCAACATGATACACAAAATGCATAACTTACTATACAAACTCAGAAGTGCTCCATGTATTCAGTTTCTCCATCAACACTGTAGGATTCAAATAATACAGATTTAAGCTTACATTCTTTTTATGTGTCTCCTGACAGCTTTTATCCTTAAATGGAAAAATTTCCTTAGAAAATCTTAGGTTTCTTTTTCTGACACCCTTCTAATATTTTCCATCAGTGTTGGGTGCTCTGGTGTCAAACATACTCCTTCCTTATACCTTCCTTATAGTACTCTTAAGCAACTAAAATTTCAAAACCACAGGAAAATTGTGGAAAGGGTTGGAGGGGAGGAGATCATCCCCAAGCAGTCCACAAGATGAAATGCTCTGTAAGGTATGAAGTGCTTCAGTATTTTAATAAAAGAACCCTAATAAAAGTCTCAATCACACTCTCTGGCAAACTGACCTGTGCAGAGTCATGCAACAACACAGGCTGTTGTGCTAAAATACAGAACTGTTGGATGAATTTTTCTTGTTGCCCTTTTTCCCTTGGATTTTGCAGACCTGTGTACCAAATGCCACTCACTTTAGTTTATCTTCAACACATTCTCCCAGTTGTGGATCTGACTTTTTTTCTCCGACTTTCCATGTACCCAATACAAGCTTGGTAGAGTAGCTTCTTCTCTATCACTCCACTCTACCCACTGCAGTTTATTGTTTTACAGTCAGGGTTTCAGATAGTGTCCTGATTTCGTCTGACTTCTGGCAGAAGTTTAACACCATTTTACTTTCAGTGTTGTACAACAGAAACCGTGGCCTCATTCAGTTCTGGCTGACTTCATTAAAGGTATTTCTAAAGTAACTTTTGAGAAAGAAAAAAACGAAATGAAACAAAACAAACCAACAAAAAGACCTAGTATTAAAATGCAGACGAGCATCTTCTTTTACTTGATTGCAGTTCGAGTGGTCGATGACCTATAAAAGGCAAGGCAAATGTTGATTTATTGACTGTAAAAATTCTCCCACCCAAAGGTCTGTGTCTTTCCATAAAAGAAAATAAAAACATTGTGGCTGTTTTTACATGGATGTTTTTACTTCAGAGTCAATCCTGGATTTTTCTGGTTTTTTTCCTTTTCTGGGAATTTTTGCATACATAGCAATTTTGCCAACGGAAGATGGAGGGGGAAACTTGATCAGATGCTTCTTTTAAAGAATTTTTACAGCAGTTCATCCGTCAAATGTGGAAGACAGGTGAAAAAGGAAATTGCTTATATTTTATGAAAGGTTTCTTAATGTAGGGAGGAAAAAAGTAGCTATGAGTCACCTATAGTGCAGACAATTATCTTTCGTGGAGACTGGGCAGCAGTTTTTCAACCTTTTCCACTATGTGCCTCCCTAAAGTGCTGCAGTAGACTCCAGTAGGACGAAATTAAGCATACTGAATTTCACCTAGATTTCAGTCACTTTAGTTACTGTTACCGCAGTCTCAAAAATTTGAAGCTCACATGTCAATAACCTTTTGTGTCTATTGATTACAAATCTTCCATTGATAGGCTACTAATCTGAAGCTTGTCTGGCTGCGTAACAACAGAAATTGTGTTATCTCATCGGCATTTCCTGACCAGACTGAAATGAGACAATGTACACACCTACATCAGCACGTCACCTCTAACTACCCAGGCACTTGCATCAACAGTCTCAACAGAAGGGCTGAATGGACAAAGAGACTACACCAAGGGCAGTTCCCCAGGTCTAGAGAGGAAAACACTGGTGCTGCAGGCAGACATTATCCATATCACCGATGTCTGGTCCGTAACTTTTCTGTTGGATATTTGGCAAGTCATTTTTCCAAGTTATGAGTCTGATATTTGTCATATGCATTATACCCAGTATCAGAGAAATGCACTTTTATGTTGCCTCCCTATTTAATACTTTGATGTTTGTTTAGCAAGTTGAAAGAATGAGGAAAACAAAAAAACAAAAAGCCTAGAAATCTTTTGAAATCCCTAAGTTTTCACTTTTTTTCTTTTGCTACAAAGGAAAACATTTATAATGTAACCATTTTAGAACACCTTTAAAGCTTTATTTTTTTGCCTGAGTTGAATGAAGAAAGCCTCTGAATATCTTTAACAGTGACATGGCTGTAAAGAGGGAAGCAGGTTTGTGTCGGTCACCGATAAACTATTTATTTAAAAACTTTAAACAAAATAAAACAGCCTGAAACCAACGCATCCACTTCAATAAGAAATAAAGAGAACTTCCTGTTCAGAATTAGTCTCACATTGTGAACAAGTTGCCCAGAAGCTGACTATGGCCCATACTTCACGTAAAACCTGGAGTCCTGTGCAAGCATAGGTGTGGACTCTGTGTCGGACATTTTTACTTCAGATGAGAGGTTCATTATGGGTTGGAAAAAAAAAAAGGAGGTTTGCCCTTAAGCCGTATATGCATGAGTAGGCCTCTAGGAAATGCAGTCTCAAAATAGCTCATTGGAACAGAATGCAGATGTTTTATTCAGTTGCAAATGCTGGCACCACTATTTGGAGGACACTGACAGGATTTCATTCTTTTGTGAATACAAAGCAGTGATGGAGTGCGCAGGCACTCACAGTGTTTGTGGAAATAAAGCAGACTGTGCACAAAAAAATATTCTACTGCCAATTTAGACATTTCACCACCTCAGGCTGAAATTTGCATGACAATGGTAGAGCAAGAAACCATTCAGCAGCAGAGAAATTAGTACCCCCTCAAAAACACCCACCTGCCCACATACAGACTTTGCTGCACTTCATGAGACAGCTTCTCTATTCTAATCCCACTTTATGGCTCATTATGGCTCATTGTAACCCTCTTATATTCTTTTCAGACTTGAAAACAAAGCAGGGCATCTTTAATACGCAGGGCCTGCTTCTGCTCCTGTTGAAGTGGTTGAGCTTTCAGTAAGAGTGGAAGCAAGTTTTTGAAAAGTATGTTAAAATGCATGGGAAATACCTGCACAGGACTGTTGACTGAACTACTCGTCAGCTACTGAATCAATTACATGTGTAAATTAATGTTGGATGGTGAATGAGGTAGATGTGGACATAAGTCAGATTCATTTCAAGAGCGTTGGTTTGCACCTTTTCATTCACGCCTTCGGTCAGCTCCTTGATCGCAACTTTTTGCCATGGTGGTGAAAGGGTAAGCAATACGAGGTCTGTCGTTTGGCAAAATAGTGAGTGCATCTCTAAGGCCTTGTTATCAGATCAAAAAGGTCATGACTGCATAATACAAAAAATTGGTATGCCATAAATTCACACTACTGGTTCAAATTTGTCCAAAAATGCTGATGGATTAACTTTTTGAGAACAGATTCGCTGACAGATCAGATATCACCAGTCCTGCAGCAGCTGGCACAAAGCCATCATAAGAGCATAAACACGACATAAAGTCTATTTTGGATGATGTGGCTCATTTAACAGAAAGGCACTTTGATCCGAATCATATTTGTACGGCTGGGTGATTTGGAAGTGCAACAGATTCAGTATTAATCACGGAACTGCAGCTTGTCTTCCTGCAGTAAAAAAAACCCAAAACAAACCACAAAGGGAGTAAATAAAATACACTCATGTCCTGCAAGACAAACGGCACTCTACCTCTACATCGCGCTGCAGCTGGCAGCTCACTGGGCACCTCGGGAGCACATTCACCAAACCACAGCAGCTGAGCGGAGCTGCCCGACGTTGATTTGCCCCAGTTGCAGAATGTGATTGATGCCCATTCAACTCAGTGGAACCAACTTATTTGCTAATTAGCTCCTTTCTTCAGCACATGTACAGAGTGCATATTCGCAGTGACGTGCTTCTTGGGAATAAATATCCACGGACGGGCTTCAGTTCTTCATCACTGCTACTCCACATAAATGGAACGATCTGTCTTTATGGCAGTGTCCTCTCCACCTAAGAACTGAATGCTGACTGTTCTTTAATTTCTATTTGCTGAGACACTCACAATTGTGTTAGTCGTGTTTCCCATGCATCCTTGCTTACATCAGAGACAGACCCCAGGCCCCATGAACATGACAGGGGTCCTTATTTTGCCAAGGGCCGTATAGAAGTAAACACAATCACTGCGCAATAGGAAGTGGAAATAGAGTTATTTGTCTTTGCCACATCAGTTTCCAGTCTTGAAGGTTTAGATCACACTGAGATGGTCATCTGTCATGTGAATACACCCATGATGAAAAAATAACATGGACTGAAGATAATGAGACAGAAATTCAGAAAGATTATCACGTGGGCTACTTCAGGCATACAAGGTGAACGGAATTGGTTCAAAGCCAAAAAATTACAGGAGTGATTTTGATGAAAGACCAGTTGTGGCACAAAACTGGAGTGAGACAACAGAACAAATGATGAGACATAACTTCCCTGTACAAAGTGTGAAATCATAAGAGCACCCTGATGGGACATATACAGGACACTGTATTTTGCAAGGTAAATAAAAAGAGAAGAACAGCCAGGCAAAACTGCCTATTATTTAACAATAAACCAAATTAAATATTTTTCCATTCTGACATTTCAAATGATATGCCTCGTTTTTAATTACTTAACTGCTGTCTACTTGTATAATTACTTCTTAATTGTCAGAAAGTATACCTGGGTAGGCAAGCAGAATTAAACATGGTTTTGCCACTTTTATAGAGTGTAAGGTTGTATGTAAAGTATAAATAAAAACCTAAAAGAGAGATAAATAATATTGTGTCTTTCTTAAAAGAGAATAACTGAGTAACATTTTTTGTTGCGTTGCAGGTTTCATTATCTGAGCATTTAGATTCTTATTTTCAAAGGAGCATGAATGCAAAATTATCATCTACATTCTGAGTTGCCTTAAGTTTATTGAAAATTCTCATTCATTATTCAAATCTTGTAAGTGACAACTGGTGATGACTAAATTAATAGGTAACTTGGCAAGTGGATATTTGATACAGTGCTTTGAAAAGTGTGAAATATCTCTTCTCTGGCTGTGGTGAAAATTGAACTGAATACATACCTGAAAAAATTATGATTAAATAGAAGAGTATCTGAAGCTTTTTGGAGTAATGATTGAACACAGGATTTTTCTGACAGAAACAATGCTCTCATATGTCCTGTCATTAGTAAAACATAGTTCATAAAGTAAAAATACTGGTGAAATAATAATAAGCTTTTAGGAAGAGTGTCTGCTCATGGTTCATAAAGAACCGTGAGTTTCTCCTATACACTGTGTTATTTTGAGTTTAACAATAAAGTATCTCTTTAGTCTAAAAATTTAGAGGGAAATACTTGCAAAGTGATAACACTTTCCTACCTTTCCTGTCAAACATATAAGGATAACAGTATGTTATACTAATTATTCTAAAATACTTGTAATATAAATAAAGAAATTAGAGCAGAATTTTATCTAATAGAAACTAGAATGTCTATGAATAAATCAGTTAATTCCCCCAAGCAAAGTGTCCTTTTTTAAGTGGGAGATCATTCCTTCACCTTCCAGATAATGAAAGGTTGAATTTTAAAAGAAAGCCAAGCCAGGTATGAATCAGAAGATAAGACAGGTTTAGGAGCTGCTGGTTTGTTTTTTTTTTTTTGCTGCAAATGAGAGTAGGTAGCACTGAGAAAGGTACGTTAAAAAGTATTTAGATTTTTTTCAGAATTCAGAACAGTGCCCTTTCTGGATGCGCACACACATGCGCACACACACACAGACACACAGAGAGCTGTCTATTATAGAGCAACTAAGTCCAGTTCCAGTACTTTTTGAAATAGCAAAGCAAGTACCAGCTACCGACTTGCAACAAAGCAGTATCCTTCCTGGCTGGGTGGCTCACCATGGAAAAATGACTTCACTCTAGACAATTTTGCCTAAAGTCAGAGTGACTGACAAGCCTATGAGTGTGATCTGCTCTTCCCTCTTTTGTAGTTGAGCCTTTTGATACAGGTCGTAGTGGAACCTGCTGTAGTGATCAGCAGCATCTGGCAGAGGACTATACAACAGAAAACTTAAGTGAGGAAAAGCATAAAAAGCTGTGTTAAATACTTGTGTGGGAAAATTAGGCCGGTTGATATTATGATGTGATATTACCAAGTGACAGGGTATTTGTTAATGACATTCTGCTAGACAAAAGCTGAATTATTGATAAAAAACCAATGTAATTGATCATTTAACTAAATAATGAAGTATTTTTACACAGAGTAACGCATAATATTCATCCACAGTAAACTTCACTGAGGTCAAATTTGTGTGATACCAGAGATCCATTTGACCAGGTCTGTGCTGTCCTATGCCTTGTGCAATATTAAGTTACTGAATTACAATGTATTAAGGACTCATCTATAAGCAACTCTTATGTTAAAATTTACATTGCAAGTGCAGCTACGTGTAGAGATATAATCTGCTCTTGGGAATATTTTAGGAGGACAGTCATTCAAAATCTATGTACTTTCATCCTCACGTTGCAATCAAAGGACAGGACAAAAGGTGGTAGTAGTAGTAGTAGTAGAGCTCATACTGAATTTTCTAGAGAAAAAAAAATTAAAATCAATGCCAAAATTTATGTTTGAATTCTGAGGCAGCATCTGTTGGATTTCAGAAGGGGCCTTCCCCAGGCCAGGGAGGAGGCTGTTTTCTGCCCCAGATCTCAGCTTGGGTGCAGAGACATTTGGAGGGTGCATCAGATCCGACGAATCTGCAAGTGGAAGGTGGAAAACCATTGTTGCTGCGTGTTGCAAAGCATGGCTGCCAAAGGATCCATTCTAGCAAGCACTGAAAGCTTCCAAAGAAACTGAAAAAATATTGCTTTTGGTCTTAACAAGACCAAAATCACTTTTCAAAATGAAATTTCCAGCTATTCAGTTTTCAGTTAGTCTACTCTACTCAAGACATAACAGCTCTCATTTCCTCCCCACACTTCTGATATTGATACATGCCAGTTGGACCTCTGGAAGATAGAAAAGGGAGGAGGAGCAAACCCAACATGGAAAAAGTTGAGAAAACAATTAATTTGCTGTAGTTCTCCATCAGAATAGGTTTAGAATAGTGAGCACTCAAATATTTTTATGGTGTCTTCAGACAATGATCAGATGGACTGTTCACTACCGGTACTTTCACAGCTGAAACACCAAAGTGAAAAACCAATGTCTTTTAAGCCACACAATAGCTCCAGGAGTTGCCTACACTAATGTCTTAAATCTGCAGCAGAAAATGAGCTTATTAATCAGTGAAGGAAAGGATTACAGACTGTCCTGATTTTGTGTGGACGTGCATTTCATTTAGCCTATTTTGTAGTGTAACTGAATAAAAGTTTATGACCCTCCAAGTTTTATTTTTTCAGAGCCCCAATTAAAGGGCTGTGATATTCTGGTGGTTTGATCCAGAAAATAGATAGTCTCTGCTGCTGACAGCTAGCAAATGATCTACCAGATGCTTGGGATCTGCAGCTACAGAGCCCAGCCATGATTTTAGAGTGAAGAATTAAAATCTCTTCCCTTCAGCAGCTAAGAAATGCCTCATTAGTGCTACAAAGGAAGAACTGAAGGCACATCACTACTATAAATAGTACTCTACATCTCTCGTTAGCTCAAGTCATTAATAGCCTTAGGAAGGAATGAATTGCTAGACTGATAGATAGGGTTTTTATGTCCACAGAACCCAGTGATGTGGGTTGTTTGCAAATGTTGTCCCCATTTTTCATCTGGCCTCGACTTCTCCTAGACTCCCTACCAAAAGCCAGAAAGGTTTTTTTTTTTTTAAAAGTGGATATAGACTCCTAACTTACAAAAAGGGAGACTCTTGAACAGAACAAAATCAGCTGTTCCCATGGTTATGTTTTGTTTCATTTATGAAAAACTTTACCTACGCAATTGTTCTATTCTGGTAGTATTTGTGCCCAAATGGGTACTTTCAAGATTTCCTCTCCTAAGCCTTGTGCTAAAATCGCCTTGACAAATATTAAGCTCAAATTTCAGGAAGATTGTGCTCTTTTAAAAATAAAGTCTTAATTAACAATGAAATAATCATCTTTGGGTCCCTAACAGACCTGTCTTTCCCTTTCAGAGAAAACCATGGTGGAATAGCTACATGTAATGCTTAATTTTAATGCTAGTGCTTGCAGAATTTTAATATCCTATGTCAAGACACTCCTTTTCAAGGAAAATTACAATATTAAATGCTATTTGCTTATTTAATTGAGGAGAGGGGGGAAGGGGTGGTCTCTCAGTAACTTTTAATGTATCCTAGTTGAAAAATAATATTATTGGTTTTATTGCAAGAGTGCCATTTAACTATTGTCCTCCCCAAGTGTGTATTTTTATGCATGACGTACATATCATCTACAGTAAGATATAAAAAGGTATATCCTCTTTCTCTCTGCAAAAGAAGCTATATCTACTGTAACTTAGAAAAATCATTACACTGTTTATAAGATGATGTTGCCTAACATACAGCAAGACCTTGCTTTCCCAAGTTAGGCAGTTTCTTGAAAAATGTCTGAAAGGAATTAAAAATCTCAAACATGTTTTTAAAGGCTTTTCATTTCAAAGCTTTCCTTTTACTCTGAGTTTGAATGCAATGTGGAATTAGAAAGTAAACAATATGTATTTTTATTTCCAAGCATCCAGCTCCAATTAAATTTCATAAATTAAGTCTGATGCACTCAGGGTTAACTAAATTGGTAAGGAAATAAATATTGTTGTGGAAATTTTAAATGAGACGGTTTATGCTACATCCTTTTCTGCAGGAGAAAAAGTCTCACTTCTTCTAAGTGCAACATAACAATAACCTTGCAAACTTAAAGTATAATGTGCACTTTTGCTGTTAATAGGTATAATCCATAGATTTTTGCCATGCTGTTTTGTTTATGAAGTCTATTATTAAGCAAAAGGTTAACAAAAATATGACCTACTGCTAGCTCATTGGGAAAAGCACAGTTTAATCATTTTAATAAGTTAGAACCTAATTTTATGTATCAACAGCAATATTTTAGGAATGTGTCCCTCAGTTGCTGTATGGGCTGGGTGTCATTAAAAAATCAAATCATGGAAGAAAAGGCTCCAGTCAACTGACGTACGTGTCCTATGCTGAATTTATGATATTTGGATGGCTTCTCAGTTTCATTCATTCTGATCCAAATTTGAAGTATTAACTCAAATCTTACTTGAAGTCAGTGGGAGTTTTGCCAGGCTAACAGTGGAGCTGAGATAATTAAGGACTTTGGGATTTGGCCTGTGTTGAGAGATTACATGGATCAAAACCCTGAAAGGACAAATCCCCTACTTAGCTCATTCTGAGCCAGTATTATGTGGTTTGGCCCATATTGTAATTTTTCTTTTTAATGTCAAAGCCCAGGTTCAAGTCTAGAGAAATGCAGAAAGATGAAGGCAGAGACTGAAGTGTTTCCCACTGGACTTCAGTGAGCTTTAAGCTTGTGGGACAGTAAGATGTTATTTTATTCAATTACCCTCTAAATTTAACAGCACACATAAAGTGTAACAGATTATTTCCTAGCTAGATCTTTCATTTCTGTGGGTTATGCTGATCCGTACAGCTTTAAGAGCCAGCCCAAAATACCTGGTTTCCAAAGACTTCCCTGAAAGTCTTCCACTTATTTTGTGAGAATTAACAATTTACAACATTTGAGCTGAAAAAGTTTCTTGACTCATTTTCATTTATCTGTGGAAATGTGGTCTAAAGTTCTAAAACAAAACACACATAGCTGAACAAAGCGACTAATGTTTTTCACAGAAGAAATGGCAGAACCACTTAATCATAGTTTAATTCATAAGTAAACTTCAAACTGCACTGTGTTTATGTATCATATTACACTAACAGACATTTTGTCAGTGATTTATAGCTAGCAAATACTACTTCAGAGCATGCTTACCGTCCGTAATTATTTTTATAACATACGGAAGATTTAATAGATTGGCAGGCACATTTGTTTTCTCTCTTTGAATAAATGTCTCTACTGACATAATCATTCAATATGTTCATTTTTACCAAATTACTTTAAAGCCAGAGTATTTGTAAACTTGAAAATATTTGAGAATTAACATTTTAACAGGTAAAGATTGCCTTCTCAAAGTTAGTAGAACACCTGACTATACGAAAACTTAGAGCTCTTTGTTCCCAAAGACATTTTTTCTAATATATCAAACTTGTTACCATAGAAAGTCAGTGAACATAAAGGAATATTTCATGTGGGAGAAAGACATAAACTACTTACTCTTTTATGTTTATCAGCAAATATTAAAACCTACATATCAGGGTCTATTATTACCAATTTGTGTCACAGGAAATTCATTGACTTGCGAAGCTACTCCACCAGTTTTCAGCAGGGTAATGCATAGAAAGTGGGACATTGACATTTTCTGCTTTATCTTTCTTTCTTCAACCATTCTATGCATGATTTGTATCAAAATATCCAAGGATATCAGAAGATAAAACAAATAAGCTAAGTCAGCTGCAAAAGCTGATAACTAAATGCGTTACAATCAAAAACCCTTTGTACTAAACCCACTCCAGAAAGCATGAATTCAAAGAAGGCTGCTTGAAAGTAAGTGAAGTAAAACTTCAGCTTACGTGAAAGTAAGTTGAAGAGGTGCCTGCTGGTACAATGACTGAGAAAAGCATAACAAACCCGTATACCAGATTAAGATATTGTTCAATATATCCATCATACAGTCTCACATTGTATCTGTAAGACTGTCTGCAAGGTGCAAAAGCAACCGAACCGAAACCATGGATAGATCTAGCTTAGTCTGTGACAATAACCAGTAGTAGACAGCTAGGTATGAAGAAGTTAAGTGATACTTCCCTATGATACTTTCATTACTACACATGAAAGGTTTTTTTCATGTGTAGGTTAAGGACTTCCTGCACGAGAAGTCCTGTTTTCCCTGTGTTTTAATTCTGTCACTTTTTCCTGTTTCTCTTTCAAGTAGTTCCACAACTTAATTGCATCCTGTATGAAGAGCCACCTCTTTTTCTTTATTTCAAAGGTGCCATTTTTTAGTTTTATTTGATGTCCCCTAGCTCTGGTGTCCAAAAAGGTCATGAACAATCATTTCTTACTTACCTCTGCTCTTGTAAGACCCAGCCTGCAGTACTGCATCCAGTTCTGGAGTCCGCAGGACAAGACAGACATAGACCTGTTGCAGCAAGCCCAGAGGAGGGCCACGAAACTCATCAGAGGTCTGGAACACCTCTCCTCTGAAGAAAGGCTGTGGGAGTTGGGGTTGTTCAGCCTGGAGAAGAGAAGGCTCCAGGGAGACCTTATTGAGGCCCTTCAATTTGTAAAAACAGCTTATAAGAAAGATGGAGAGAGACGTTTTACCAGGGTCTGTAGTGACAGAACAAGAGGCAATGGTTTTAAACAGAAAGAGGGTAGATTTAGATTGGACATAAGGCAGACTTTTTTTTATGATGAGGGTGGTAAGACACTGGAACAGGTTGCCCAGAGAAGTTGTGGATGCCCCATCATTAGAAGTGTTCAAGGTCAGGTTGTATGGAGCTCTGAGCAAACTGATCTAGTGAAAGATGTCTCTGCTGATGGCAAACGAGTTGGACTAGAATCTTTGAAGGTCACTTCTAACCCAAACCATTCTATGATTGTATGATTCTATATCTTTTCTGAGCTGCTCATGTTTCTATAGAGCTCTATAATACTACATTTGAACCGTCTGTTTTGCAGGCTGTAGGGTCTTACTCTATTTAGTAATTGCTTACACAGACCTTTATTGGTTCTTGTTCTCTCATCTGGATGATTTCCAGATGGGTCGTTTTAGACAACAGATCAGAAATCCAGGCACAGTATTCACAATGTATTGAGTTTACCTTGGATCTGTTAAGTAGCCTCATCATGTTTGACCTTTACTCCTCTACTACTTATTCTGAATATTTCAACCACTTTTCTGATGATGATGGAGCACAGAGATGATATTTTTCATGGAATTATCTAATATAACCCAAGATCTCATTCCAGAGTACTAGCAGTGAGCTTTCAGCCCTTCATTATAGTTGTCAAGTTAAACTGTTCCTCTCCATGTGCTTTACTTTACTTTTACTTAGAATGAATTTCACCTGCAGCTTAATTATCCTGTCATTCATTCTCAGCAATTCCTTCTGCAATCCTTGGCCCCAATTTTTACTACTCACAGCACCTTAATGTAATCTGTAAATTCTGTTGTGCTCAAAATAAAATTCAATTTTGTTGCTTAAATTGCCAGACACCACAATTGCATAAAAATGTATCAGAAAATCTAACAGGCGAAATGTGAAGGGCTAAGTTGGACTCATACTTCAGAGAGCATAGGGGGAAATTCTGCATAGATACATAATGTTTCCTGCTTACCTATTTTTTACAAGAGAATAGAAATTCTGTTTAAAATTCTGACATAACGAATGTAAATATCTTATATTAGATAATAATATTATTCCTTCTATAAGAAGAACAATAATTTTTCATACCAGTTTTGTGAAATAATGAGCATAGAGTTGAGTGTAAAAAATGAAATTTGACAACAAATTATATTGAGAGGTCCTAAAATAACAATTGCTCATGGAGAACCATTTCAAATCGGTTTATAATGGCACAATTCAGCTATAGTTTTGGTGAATGCTGAAAGCTGTACTTCTTTCAGATAAATACATTTTGTCCACCGATGGGTAACAGACTTGAAAGCAAAATAATTCCAGTCTGCATATCACAATGTATATAGAATTAGATAAATGTGCTTGGGTAGAAAAAGACAAAGAAAACAAATGCATAGGCATATTAGCATAGCTTTGGTTTTAAGGCTACAATGAATATTTTCTCAACTTTCATTGAAAAAATACGTTTATTTATTTTTATTAAATGGTAATCCCTTGCATCTGACAATATCTGGAGATGCAATCTAGTAATTGAAAATTAAAATGTGCAGTTTCAGCTACAGGGACTTATCTTCAATAATGGAGTTATTCAAGCAAAACTTTCCTTTATTGAGAGTTTCACTAGCAGATGGTCTCTGTCCAGAATGGAAGCCTACTGAAGTAAGAAACTTCTTTGCTGATAACCTTCCTGAAATTGTTCTATTTATGCCCCACCTTCTAGACTCATTAAATTTCTGGAGGAGCTCTTTCCTATTCATTCACCATGAAAGCCAAGTAATGCACAGTAGACGTTATCATTTATGCTCGACAATATTTCATACAACTTTTTTCATGCTTTTTGCCTGACTATTAAGCAACTACACAGATTATACATAAATAAAAAAGTCAGGTTTAAATAGACTGCTCATTCAAGCCAATATTTTCATACGTTTAAATAAATAGGGCCATTAATATAGAACTGAATGCTCGAAATTGATAGGTGACTTGGTCACATTCAATGTGTTTGGAATAAAGTGTGATTTAGGTTTTGGAAAGGATAATGATTTCCTGATAAGGTGAAGGAGAAAATTTCTCCTGTTACACATATACTTAACATGACAAGATATTAACTCAATGCACTGATGTTTAAAGGACTGGAGAAACAAGCAGAATAACACTGAGACTCAAATGAGAATGGTATTATTTGCCATTGAATCTTTTTTTACAAAAAAAAAAGTGTTGTAATAAACAGCATTCATGTTGAGGAAAATACTCCGGGCTGATAAACTCCTGCAGGCTTACCTTCGAGGTCCCTGTTGTTCATAGTGGGCATAGGAATCAAACCCATCTCCTGCTTTTCTCACATCCATATTAAATGAAAACAGAGAAGTACAGACACATAATCACGCCTACACATATGTGTTAAACCTCGAGTTATGCTCATTTCCAAAGAAGTAGCACCAGGTCAAATAAAAATCTTTCTGAAATGTTCATGAGCCATTTACTGGCATTTTTGTTAGAGAAAAAGCATCTATTTACATGAACCTAATTTACTGTAGATGTAAATTTGGTAACAGCACTTGAGGCTAAAGAGTGATCTCAAGCTAGTAATAAAACTTTAAGTAAAATTATATAATTAAAGCTACACTGAGAACATGAAACAAATATATGCATATATCTCTATGTATGTGATTAGATACTATGTCCATCGTTACCTAGTAGACATATGAGCTACCAAAATAAAATGTAAATGCTGTCTTGCTGCATGAGGGAGAGAATTAAATCTTCGTAGCTGGATTTACTAGAGATGCATTGAAATCAATCTCTTTAAAAGACATTTTAAGGACATAAACAAGTGTTGTATATATCCAGGGCAAAATTAAACATAAAAATGTATTGCCTCTGAGGCAGAACAAAATAGTTTCTTGCAGTGAACAATATTGCAGAGTCGCAGCATGGGTTTTGAATTCTATTTCAGCAAAGAGGCTCCAAAAAAGAAAAACACATTAATAATAAGCTTCTGCCTGTGATAATGGAAGTTTTGAAATTCTTGATTTTAGTGTGCTATGTAAGTGAGGAAAATCTTTTTTTTTCCTTCTCTTTTTTTTTTTTTTTGTGCAAAGCAACATCCCATTCTTTATACTATTGGTGACTGTGTTGTGATTTTATTTTACTTAGTAGACAGCAACAAAAAAGATATGAGCTCACTCATCAGGAAATGTTTCTTTTTTCCTCTCTTCTTCTCCTTTTCCCCCCACTTTTCCCCCATCTGAGCTGATGCCTTACATTGCACCAGGCAATACATAACTTTACTGAATCAAATAGAGAGAGAACTAGCAATTCTTTTTAATACGATTCCCATATGGGAAATCTGAATCTTTGTCAGATGAGAGCATCACAAACAGTATGACAGCGCAGAACTACAGCACATTTCCGTAAAACCTTGTAATCCTTTGCCTTTTATTTTACGTGCCTGTTATCACCCCTTCTCCACCTGTGCACTGCCACTGAACGACTCTTCCACTAGAAGAGGTGATCAAGTATTTTCCCCCTCAGACTGTGTAGAATCATTAGCACTTGGATGAACTCACATGTAGGTGAGTTATTTGTGAATGAACACAGCCTCCAAGAGTTTACAACCCCCAAACATTTAGTCATCTTGCAACAGGACATGGGAAACAGTCAAACCAGAATTCTTCCAATTTCTTTATCATAACACCAAGATGGATGGCTTGAGTAAAGTGTTTATCTTACTTGTTTCCTAATGGCAGTTTGTTTGGTGTGCAAGACAATGAAGCAGAGGAATTGGAATATACAGGAGAAGAGCTAAATACACATAATCATCATGGAACTTCACACTGTGATATATTATCTTGATGCTATACAGCAGATGTACTATATTTACTTTAATATCTTTAGAACAGCATGGATGCAGCATTGTGCACTCTGCGGTCCCCGTAGGAAATCATTGTCATTTTCCATAATTTTTTCTTTTTTAAAGTCTTGGATAACTCTCTTGCTTTTATACCCATTCCTCCACTCCACCACATCATTTTTCCCTTTTTTAGAGTCACTATAACTCCTTTGAGAAGTGTCATATTTGGTGTTCTTCCTCTGATGAAACCTGGAATTTTAATTCTTATGAAGCACTCTAAAATGGATCCAACAAGGAGAATAATAATAAGCATTATGTGATTAAGCTTACTTTCCTTCCAAACAAAAAGAAATTGTCAAAGTCTTAATTTATACTGGGTTTTGTTTGTTCATTTATTGGATCTTGGTTTTTCAAGATATCTTTTCCATAGTTTGAGTCCTGTTTTTGCGTTTGGCTAGTTAAATGCTTTTCATCCACAATCCTCCTGCATGCTGTACATATTTCCCTCAGGAATACTAATATCTGCCAGTGGGAAATAACTGCTGAACAGCAGCTTCCTTTGTGGTGAGCTAATTTAGGAAGGTATTCACCTTGGCTTCAACTTTTTTAAACCAACTAGTGGTTAGAGGTTTTGACCTTTTATTTCTAAATATAAAAATAAAAATGTCAATGCAGCTGTAGGGAACTGATTAGAAAATTGCCCTTCCTAGGAGACAAGAGAGAATGACGAAGACCTAAGTAGAGAAGACGCATATTAACTCTCCCTTTTCTTCCTCTTCCCATTTATATCTGGGTAAGAGAGAATTACAGACTCATTGTTTTATCTGTCTAGTGTTTAGCAGTCACATGGAAGAACATAGTCAAATTCTTATATAAGATGATCTCAAAGCATTGTACATTGTACCAGTTAATTAAATCCAATAAGGTCCCTGAAGGATCAGCTTCTGAGACTCACGAGGCACTTTGGATTGATTCCTTAGTTTTGTTTTATTTGGTAAATGGTGGAAAGTCAAGCTCAATTAGAGTTGTGAGGCATTAACACAGGACAGGAAAAAGCTCTTGTAGCAAAGATGAAACAGACCAGAAATGGGCAGGAATTTTACTTGTAGAAGCAGTGTGGAAAAGCCAACAGACAGGATTGGGAAGGAATTTGAACTGTTGGCTTGAACAGAGATTTCAGAGTGCACTGAAACAACAGAAATCCCGAATCATTACACCTGATTTCCTTCTCTCGGGAGAGGTGGAATCTGGACTACAAGGAATAAGCAGCAGCTAATCATGGGCATGGAAGGAATGATTTTCAGAGGGTGCAACAGAAGTAAGCCTCAGAGATCACAGAAGGATTTCCTAGAGGACTGATTGTCATCTTTTGTGTTAATATGAGAAACAACAGTCTGTACATTTGCATCTTTTCTGTGGTCCATTTTCATTACTACGTTGTACATGGTCACTCCTTCATGTTGGTGAGATTGTGACTCCAGTCTAATGCCAAATCAGAATGGATTTTACACAATGTATTTGAAGTCAGTATTTTCATTACAAATATTCTTTTCTAAATATAGAAGATTCACACATTCATCACTAATTTTATCTTAAATTAGTGAATCCATTAGCTTGGGAGGGTATGCTTGCTAAAACCTTGGATGAAGACTGTCTGCATCCAAGACGAACTACTTGTGTTCAAGAAGAACAAGATCTGGCCTTATTTATGACAGTCTGCAAAGGGTCCGTTTGTCCCATGAGACTCCTGACATGCTTTATCCATGGTGTATTTTTAAGGGCCAGAAGGTATCAGTGTTTTCCATAAGATGAGGAACCCTTGATCAGTTGGACTTCCTCATTTATTTATGTGCTTTTCCTCAGACATCTGCAAAACAAGCAGGAGGCAGAAGCCCATGCCCGTGCCATTTAGTAATAAACTACTTCTATCCTAGAACACAATGTGTGAGAAACAGGCGTACAAACTTTCTGCTGTCTCCTCATAAGTATTTTGCTCTATAAGTGCATCTGGAAGTTCAGCTGTTTCCAAGGGTTATTTTGGAGCTTACAGTCATTGAGACTATAACGAAAAATTACATAGTTCATTACCCCTGTATGAAAAATGTAGGCAAAGTGTTCATTTGTCTAGGCAGGAATATATGAAATATATGAACCAATGACCAATTTTAATGTAGTTCATGAGACAAGAATGTCTGTACATACCAACAAACACCCAGTATTCAAAGACAAATATTTTATATTTGTCAGAAGAAAAGCAAAACAAATAATTTAAAAAAACAATGAAGATTTGAGATAGTATCAATAGATCATACACGTACATTGAAAATGCATGGCTGAGCTGAACAATTACAGATTTTCCAGTTTAACACTCTGTCGGCCAATGTGATAAGCATTTTAAACACATTACGAGGTTTCTTCAATAAAATACTGCATTATTATAGAGGAAAACTGATAACATTCTGTGCATCAGTTTAAAAATTGAGTTTGTTTTTTCTTAAATTTATTAATGATAACCCTTCTTCCAAAGTAATTTTGTTCGCTTAGACTCTCAATATTCTCTTTGGTTAAAATCTGTGTGTCCAAGCATTACTGTTTCCTGAACTCTCATCATTTGCAATAATCTCTGCAACTGCCAATATGAGTGAAACCCCTAAAAAGGAACATCATCCTTTCTCACGCTGCATGAATTACAATGTTTCTTCACCATTCCTTCAACTAACTCTTGCCTTGGCTCAGTCCTTGCTCGTAGCTTAGGAATGAGGACTCAGCAGCTTGTGGGGATTGTAGGACCACAGATAACATACAAGAAAAATATTGCTGTGTGGGCAAAACGTCCTTCAAGGTTGTCTCTGTTTAATTTCATGTTTTTGCACAGATCCAGGCCATCCTGGAGACAGAACAAGGGGCTTAATATACCAGAGGAAGCCAAGAATTGCTCCCTTCAATTTTCCAAGTGGTCTCCATATCTCAAAGTAAAAAGACTGAAACATGCAGGTAAATCCCTTATACTTTCTACAGAAGTAAAGAATATACTGCTGAGGAGATGCTGTCTGGGGAGGAAAAGGAAGGGAGATTTATTCCTAGTAGGAAAGAGCACCATGCTTCTAGTAGGAAGAGCACCTTGCTGGAAAACAACTATGTAAGAGAGAACTCCTCAAGTGCAACTGGAGATACGTGATACTTCTCCAGACAGGGAATTCTCATGTCTACTGTATCTAGCCAAGCAGATGTAAAGCCTTCCCTTGCCTTAACAGTCCTTTCTTTTGTTCAGGTGGACATTGCTTTTAAAACAGAAATTCTTACAGTGTGATCCATGGTGGTCTGAGGAGGACTTGTTGGCTGCTAAAACATGGTGGCAAATTTCTGAGTGAATCAGCATTTTCTGACAAATGGCTTATCCAAACTGTTCTTAGGAGAGGCATGAGTTAAAAAAGGGTTGACAGGAATTGTTTAATTGTGGCATATCTGATGTTGATATTTCATCAAAAAGATGCTAATTTATATATTTACTTTAACCTTTTTTGGGGGGGGGGGAGGATATTATGCAGAAGTAAAAAAATTTAGCCAAATACTAATCTAAACTAGTATTTTAAAATCTCAAAGCCTTTTTCAGACACAGAACCTATGTCCCACCCATATTTGCTACTCCTGCATTTCTTCCTGGCTGCCTGCTAATAGCCTGTCATGGTTTAACCCCAGCCAGAAACTAAGTACCACACAGCCACTCTATCACACCCCCCGCAGCTGGACAGGGGAGAGAAAATATAAAAAAAGGCTCATGGGTTGAGATAAGGACAGAGAGAGATAACTCAGTAACTATTGTCATGGGCAAAACAGACTTGACTTGGGGAAAATTAACTTAATTTATTGCCAATCAAACCAGAGTAGGGTAATGAGAAATAAAACCAAGTCTTAAAACACCTTCCTCCACCCATTCCTTCTTCCTGGGCACAACTCCACTCCTAAATTCTCTCCCTCCTCCCCCTCCATGGTGCAGGGGGATGGGGAATTGGGGTTGGGGTCAGTTCATCACTTTTTCTCTGCTTCTCCTTCCTCCTCAGGAGTAGGACTCCTCACACTCTGCCTCTGCATCAGCCTGGGGTCCCTCCCATAGCAGACAGTCTTCCATGAAATTCTCCAACATGGGTCCCTCCCACGGGCTGCAGTCCCTCAGGCACAGCCTGCTCCAGTGTGGGTCCCCCGCGGGGTCACAACTCCTGCCAGCAAACCTGCTCTGGCCTGGGCTCCTCTCTCCACGGGGCCACAGGTCCTGCCAGGAGCCTGCTCCAGCGCGGGCTTCCCACGGGGTCACAGTCTCCTTCAGGCACCCACCTGCTCCGGCGTGGGGTCCTCCCCGGGCTGCAGTGGGAGATCTGCTCCAGCGTGGGCCTCCCTGGGCTGCAGGGGGACATCCTGCCTCACCAGGGTCTTCCCCACGGGCCGCAGGAGAATCTCTGCTCCGGCGCCTGCAGCACCTCCTGCCCCTCCTTCTGCACTGACCTGGGGGTCTACAGGGCTGTTGACTCACATCTTCTCACTCCTATCTTCTTTCCCCTTCTTAAATCTATTATCCCAGAGATTCTACCACCGTCACTGTTGGGCTCAGCCTTGGCCAGCAGCAGGTCCATCTTGGAGCCGGCTGGCATGGGCTCCGTCAGACATAGGGGAAGCTTCTAGCAGCTTTTCACAGGAGCCACCCTTGTAGCCCCTCCACTACCAAAACCTTGCCATGCAAACCCAATATATAGCCTAAAGAATAAATTAAAAAGTGCAGCTACCCCAATTATAATGTGTTATTATGAACAGAGGCTCTTCTACATGATAATAAGTGTATAGGCTTAATTAGACTGTTGATAAAAAACCTATTTGAAGCCTGCTGAATTCTTAAAATTATTACTTCTACTGACCTCAGTGGACTTTGAAAAAACTCTGATGTGGTATCTGGGGAAAAAAACCTCACTGTTTATATATCCAGCTTCTGTGATACCTGACTGATTGAGGGCAGGTACGACCAGCCCTTTTTGGGGTGAGCCTTTCCTTGGAGAGACGGAGGGCTATGAAACTTGGTGTCAGATGTATGTCATCAGCTTGTGGCTGTATCCTCCCTCCTTGCACCCAGACAGCCCATCAGAAAATCTAGCCAGCAGATATTTGAGGTCTACTGTATGTTTTTTCATGCATCAGGTTCAAGTATGTTGCTGCGATTTTGTATGACAGGCTGCTGGAGGTTAAACATCATGATTTTGCCAATTCGCTTAGCAACAGCTGTGACAACTATATAAACTACTATAGTCCTTTTACTGTCTGGCCAAATGAGTAAGCCAGGGTGATTCATATTATGTGTGTTTATTAAGTTGTTTACGTAACAACCAGCCAAGGACTCTAATAATAAGGAGAAACTGGATTTCATCCATATCGTATTTACTCTACCCTGGTTACTTAAGATGGAAACATTAACAGGAACTTCAGCAAGTATAATTGCCAACCTTTCTTAATCTAAAGCCTTGATAAACATAAATTAAGGAATTTTAAAATTAAGCCTTTGAAAAACGGTGAATTGATAGGCCCAGTGAATAAATCCTTTCCAGCGTACCCTCAAAAAACCATGCTAATTTAAAGAGCAGGTCTGGAAAGAATACCAATCCCAGTGGTGCAGCATAATTTTATTAAAATACTGCTTTTAAGGCAACAGACTAATATTGTTTGACCTCTAGGTTCATTAAACTATAATCTTCTGATGGAGTTTCCTATTAAAATTCTGAAGAGCTCGTGAAAAAAGCGGGAGAAGGCGTAAAGAGCTGCGAATGGCACAAGTAAGTGCTTTGGAGTAACAAGATTTGAAACACAGAGGTTTCAGGGAGAATTTTTATAAAAAGCAGAATTCTATGGCAAGAAATATAATGGAAATTATACTTTAATAACATTGATTTTCCAAATTCTGAGCTGCTATTTTCTTTTTGAGCATTCTGTCAGTATTAAAAGCCAAATAGATGATATGAAGTAACTACACTAGACACAAGATGAGCTTTTGCTTGTTAACGTAAGGCCTCCCGACAGGATTGTGTGCCATGCCATCCAAAGTTTGCAGTTCAGTCAGTGCCAACCTATCCGTTATTCAGGGCTATAGACCAAGCAATCTCTTCTAACTACTGACTCTATATTCACTGCCGTCATTTCAAAATTGAGTTAAAAAGGAAAAGTAATTCTGGGTTTGGTGCATAAAAGGAGACAATTTCCATTCTTTCAGTTTGCCACAGCAATTTCAGTGTCATCAAAGCTGGCAGTTAGAGAAGGAAGGATGTGACATAGAATGGTAGGGAAATATCTGGATAGGACCATAAGTGGTGACTGAATTCACCTTCATGTTCAGAGGAAGGTTTCTCTGTGTCTGTGCAATTCCAGGCAGATTTTTGTCCTGATTTAAGGCAATGCCACAAATTTTGCACCCTTCTTAGAAAAGTAATTTATTATCGTTTGTTATCTTTACTTCAAGCAGAGTTTTCCCGCTTACCAGCCTGTAGCATCTTTTTCTGATTTCAGGTTCATTAGTTCTTATGCTCTCTGCAACAGATGCAGGACACAAGGAGTTAATTTTTTTTTTTTTCCTCCCCTGCCCTTTCTTACCTTGGTGAAAGGTGCATGTAATGTCAGTTTTATCATCAGATAAAGTGTTGTGTTAAGCACTAAGTTATGTGGGCAAGTGACTATGCTGTGGCCTGAGCATTTCCCTGGTAACTGGGTAAGGGGCCGTGGGTCCGGGCATGGATCTTAGATGGGTTTAGAGCCCATGCTGATATTTGGAGGAAGTGTGAATATGAATATTGGGTGGGATACACCAATATTCAATACAAGGATCAGTAAGGAAAGAGAAATCTTGTTAAATTTTGAAATGACTGATGTTATTGCAGCTCTTTAAGGGGTCAAAAGGGCAGATACAAAAGAAAGACCCTTTCACAAAGGGCATTAATGAATCAGATAAGTGTGTGCTAGTGATGGCTATGAAATATATGTGCATTTTTACTGAAATGTGCTGGGTTTATAGCATGATTTCGGAAGACTAATGAGCAAAGCTATGGCTGTCAGATGATCAATAAAAGATGAGAAAGTTTTTAGGATTAGCATCAGAAAACTATTAAAAGGTAGCAGAAGAGAAAGAAAAAAATACAACTTTCATATGAATGTAAAATGGACAAATACACAGAGGAGCTATTGCTCAGCGGTTGATTTTCCTTCACTTGCTTCATGTTTTCTCTCTGCATCGTTTTCTCCCTGCTCTGAACATTCAGCATGAAATGACTGTTCATTTACTCAGCTACTAAGACTGGTGAAGACACCAGTACAATTTCTTGTCCTGCCTTGGTGCAGTTGTTGGATGATTGCACATAAGTGACCACTACTTGACATAAAATGATGTCAAAAAAACCACAGAGCAGAAGAGGAAAAGAACATTCTGATAGGTGACAGATTCCATCAAATACCTTATTTGAACCTTCTGGAAAATATTCTGATTATAAAATGACATTGAAAGCTATAACATAGACTCAGTGTCGCCCTTTAACACTTGAGGATATAGCTTAACTCTCCATTTAGCAGAGAAAGCTGTCTTGATCTACTGTAAAAAAGGATTAGAAGTCAGAACAAATTTGCTAAATAAAGCCTTCCAGCTCCTCAAAGTTAATTGTATGTATTTATTATGAATGTGATCTGGTTGTAATTGTCCACACTGTAGTGCAGCAGATATGAAGGTATGTATTTCAACCTATGAGGAATAATAAATGATTAATGCATTCTGATATCAAGCCAGAACTTTTCAAGTTAAATCAATCTTCATTGACTGATATGAACTTAGAATCCAAGTTGATTTTCATTGATGTAAATACTAATTAATAGCACAGAAGTCCATGTTTGCAATGAATTCTATAAATGAAAAGAAGGGTTTTATTTGAACCACTCTGTTTCTGTGAAGAATTGTAGCTATACGTAATTATCTTTTTCAAAAAAGAAGCCATCATCTGAAGCAAATAAAAGTATTTGAAAATGTTATTGATATTTGTGTTTGTTTTTTTAAGGATTGGACAGGTAGAGAGGAAGCTGAGATAGTGCAATGTACCTTGCCCTGTTAATTTTCTAGGGTGTGTTCAGGTATAATGAGTGTTGGGACAAAATTTCTGTCACCTTCTGCACTTCCCTGAGAGTGAATCCTAACAGAGAGAAAAAGTTTACTCCTGTTGCTACTGATCCTGTTAACCATGAAGGATGCTCAAGAATAAATGAGTTTAGCAATGGGGATAAAGGACAGAATTTTTAAGAAAAATTTAGAACATTGATAAATGCATTAAATGGTATTCATTACTATTTAATCTACAAAAAGGAGCCAGGAAATGCTGATCCACACTGAACGTGATTATCTGTAGTGCTCAATTATCAGAGCAGTCCCTGGCACAGATCTGGCTGAAGTCTCCGAGGTCTGTCCCCAACCATTGCCAGGCATGGAGCAAGCAGCAGTGGGACCAGTATTTCCACTGTCTGTTTAGCTGTGGCGATGCTGTTTTGGAGAGTTAGACACAGATTTAGCAAGGACACAAATAATTCTTTGGCAGTTGGCTTTAAGTCAAGAGAACACCCATAGACATACTTAATTTACAAGTCTAAATTTAGCCAAAGTGTTTCAGTATGGCTCTGGGTAAAACACGCTATTGCTCAGTCTGGTTTAACAAAATGAAAGAACTTTGATATTGGGGAAACGTCCCATTTTAAATATGAGGAAAGGATCATATGGTTAAATATTAAATTAATATTAAAGTGAAACAGCTCCTGTCTAGGTGTGAAAAAGGAGTACTGATCATTGGATCCCAGACCTCTATAAAGCTACAATTCACTGTAGGCTTCAGCTCTTGCACAAATGGCAGTTTAAGCATTAGGCAGCAAAATATTGCAGTTGCTTCAGTACACCTCTGGGAGATGCTATACTTACGTCAAGTCAAATATAAAAGAAGTGGAAGGTAAAACCAAATAAAATCACAGGAAAAAAAGTTACAGTTGAGCTGCAAAAATCAGGCAGACTTCTATGGCACTAGCCAAATATTCTATGTGATATCAATTTGATAGGGATACATAAATATTGTGAAATTACATCTATACAAAGAGCAAGGACAGTCCTCCCCACGCGGATCAAATTTCTGCAAGAAAGTTTACTGAACCAACAGTAATTAGCTCCTAGCTGGATGTGAACAAATTTTCATGAAGCTGCTGTTGTTTTAGAGGTGTCCTCCAGGGCTCAACCAGCAAACTTTGGAGGTGACGGTACAATGAATGTAATCCCGATGGATCTCTTAGACACTTTTATAAACTATAGGGTTTTCTTTTTTATTTTGTTTTCATTAAGGCTACGAATTATATACAGTAGTAAGACATTATGAATATTGATTGGTGGGAAGAAAAAAAATCCTTTGTTATTTACTGTTAAAGCAGTTCCTACCGTGATACTGATGATAAGGAAAGTAAAATAATCCACAGAAAATTCATAAATTAGTAAATCCCCTTGTAGATTTTCCTGATGGTTGTTTGTTTATAGAAAGCATCTTTTCCTTGTTTTCACTTCCTCAGCCAAGTCCAATATGATTTTCAGAATTAACAAGTTTTTAAAAACTAATATCCTCGTATAAGGTCTCGTATTTTCATATGCCAATTGTCAGTATATCCTGTCAAGGATTAAATGGGTTATTGCACAGTCATTAAAAAAATCTACTTATTCTGAAGTAGCCATAATATTATGCATTTAGGCAACTAGTTTCATTTATGCTAAACATAATAATATTATACAAGAGTAAAAGCTAAATCTACACTAGAGAAATATCACAGTATTAATAATGTTCGTACATAACAATATCATCATATCTCATCTTTGCCATAGGTAGGAGTGTCAAGGTTTTCTTTCAGTACATGTTGAATAAGACCACATTTTATATTTCTTGAACAGCTGTTAACCTGCCCACCAGACTGTTCTAAATGGAATGAGCCTTGTGCTAAAACCTGGGATCAGAAAGTTTTTCTTCTATTTCCTGCTTTAACACAATTCCAGTAGTACTGATTATTCTGAAATGCATAAATATGTAAGGAGAGAAACTCAACAGTCACTGAAAGGGCATCAAGTGTCCTACTTCAGCTATTTAAACCTTTTAGCTTTGGCAGGCACTAGCCATGCATCATCCAAGTTTACTTCATAAAAACATCCACAGAACTAGATATTGGTTTCAAAGATTTTAGGAACAAAAAGGTAGTCTTAGACAAAACAGGTTTGGAAAAGCAAAATTTAAGAAAAGAAGATCCTTCAAATCTGATTCGGATGAAACAGACTAACAACCAACTGGTCATTTTGCATTAGAAAATTCTTTACTGTCAATGTTGACAGAATCACAGAAAATAAGGCTAACAAAGACTTCAAGAGTTTATATAGGCTGAAAATCAGTACTTTAAAGGAAGTAAATACTACCAAGGACGTTGTCTCCAAACTGTTTCCACCAATGTTTCACCGTTCTTTTCGTAACTTAGTTACCCCTGGCTGCAGATTAAGCCCATTACTCTTGTCTTATTCACCTTAGAAAATTTTTTTTCCTGCTTTTTGCAGCTTATTACATATTTGATGGCTGTTCCCACATCTCCCTTTAGTCTTCCCTTGCCTAAGCTATCTCAGCTCTTTCAATCTTTCCTTGTAGGCTGTGTTTTCTAGATTTCTAATTATTTTTTATTACATATTTTTCTTTTTTATATTTCATTAAAAATGTGAACACACCTTTTCATTATAGAAGATTATTTCTATTATACTGTCAGCTTTCTTCAGGGAGAAGAGATGGAGTAATTTTTCACCTGTTTTATTCACTTCCCTTACTATTATCTTATTCTACTAGTTTCATTGTTTTAGATTTATTCTGTTATAACTGCTTTTGATTCTTTTCTAACCTCTGCTGTCTTTACCAGCCATCCATGGATGACTGGGTCTCTTTCAAAGGTTCCTTTTCTATTAAAGAAATCTGAGTAGTAAGCAGTTTAGCTTGCCTGATATACAATAGCTTTCACAACTTAGAAAATATATTTGAAAGGGTCCTTTCTATCACTGGGGAAGGAAAGGTAGAGTCTGTGAGAGAAGTGAAAGTTTTGAAGATGTGTATTTTATATCATTTTATTCCTCTTTACACTCAGGGTATTGCAGAATTTGTATTTATGATACCAAACGGGGAGTAAGGCTTAGAGAAAATTGAATGGAAGGCAAATAAACGTCACGTGTAGACTGAAAAAGCAAGATGAAAAAGGAGAGACAGCTGAGAAATAAAATATTTTCTTCTCCTCAGCAGCATTTAGTTCTTCAAATATCTTTCTCATCCTGAATCTGAAAACCTTTCAGAAAAAAACTCTTTTGTTATATTCCTTTCTCCCTACCCCAAAAAGTCAACGGTCCACTGAGCAGTAAGGGAGCAGTAACTCTGGTTCAGAGAAAAAAGACAGAAAAAAGACAGAAAACTTCAGATCCTGGACTGCTGCTGCTTGGCATGGCATAGTTTGGTGTGGTATGGTGAACTATGACATGCCTGTCAGGTTTTACATCATCCCCCTCTTCAGAAATCTCTTTCTGGCCTTGAGGAAGCCCTTTACAGCTGAAGTTTCAGCAACAGTGCTATGCGTTCATTCAAAACCTCCATTTTCATTATTAAGCGCTGCTTCAAAATTACCTTAGGAGACTCTCACTAGCCGTGAAGAGTAATTTGATAAAGTGAAGTAAAGGCAATAGCTTTGGTGCTTTCAAAGTAATGAGCCACTGCAAGCATATTATTCTGTCACGGGCTGGGTTAGATGTTATTGAAACTGGAAGGCTTCAGAGATGCTCTTCCATCCAGGCTAAATGGCAGGGTGGTACATTGTTTGTAGCTGGAAAAAGACAGGCCACTCTCCAAATCATAGTTCTACATGGTAAGATTAAATACACCCTGGGCCATGCGGACAGATGGCTCTCTAAGGACAAATAAAACAAGTGAAATCAGGTGCCCTGGCTGAAAGGTGTGGTGGGACAGTAGAACTTGAGAAAAGTGGAATAAAAGAGCATTACAGCAGGACAGCCAAGGGCACAGTAGCACGTAGCTTAGGGAAGCTGTGCTTACTTCTATGAGCGGTTAGAGCCAATACCTCTGAAGGGTCCTACTTAGAACAGACAACTTTTTTCTTTTGGAAGCTGGATGAACATCTCTGAGATATGCCTTACATCTTTGTACTTGCTGTAAATACATTTAACAGAATACTACACATCATTTACAATATGAACTGCCTTTAAGACTGTATATATTTCACCCAAATGAAATTAGAAGTCTTTTCAGAATGATCTTGAGACACTTTTTTTCCAAAACAAATAATATAGTGGCCTAAAATATCAGAAAAGTGTTTTGCTTGACTATGAATTATTCAGGCAAATATCTAACCAGAGACCTTATATTTATGAATTCTGTGAATGGCGTCATCATGCATGGGTATCAAAGAAACAAAAATAGCATAAAATTGCACTGTGATTAAATAAACTTTTTTACTCGAAACCCAGAGTCAGGTATAGGATATGAAATAAGTATCATGGAAGTCGGATCTTAAAAAATAATTTGGATGAAATATAATATTCTCAGCCAAAAGAAGAGTAAAATTGTGAGACTTCTGTGAATGTTGTAGAGGCCATTGAATGCACCATGCTGACCTAGGTTCACACTGGTAATTTGTTGTAATCGTAACCTTGTCATTTATGAATTTGTTGTCCAAAATCAGAGTGACACTGAACTACTTAAGCTGCCATCGTGACTCTCATTAGTGCCATGTATCTTAGAAAATGTCTGCTTTCTGCATGGACTCTAAGGAGTGTTATTAAGTGATGACACTAACAACAATATTTCATCCTGTCTCTACTGATCTCTATCCTTCTTCACTTGCACTGACAGCCTGTGTTAGATAGCCTACTTTTCTGGTTTTGCCCCAGGTTGTTAAGCAAAGTCTCATCTTCATCTTTTTAAGTGAACTCCACAGGTCTGGGACTCATGGTAGCTGTATAATCGAGTAAATGTGGTGTTGCAGGTTCTTACAGCAGGCTGCAGACTTTGTGTTAAGCTAACAACACAGGCTCCTGAGCTTCTCTGGGCCTGCTTGGAGATTTGTTTTAGCTTGTTTAGCTCTAACAGCAATTGTCTAATCACCAGGTGACGGTTCCCTACCTTTTCTTTACCTGGCTTTACATAATTGCATGGTGTGACATTTACTGTATTATTGCAGCTATTAGATACTGATAACAAGAATTTATTCTGCATAGAATGAGCTACCCATGACCTACAATAGACTCATAGAATTGTAGAATCATTTAGGTTGGAAAAGACCCTTAAGATCATTGAGTCCAGCTGTAAACCTAACATTGCCAAGTCCACCACCAAACCATGTCCCTAAGCACCACATCTACATCTACATATTTAAAAGATTAAATATCTCCAGGGATGGTGAGTCAACCACTTCCTGGGGCAGCCTGTTCCAGTGCTTGATAACCTTTTCCATGAAAATTTTTTTCCTCATATCCAATCTAAACCTCCCCTGGCGCGCCCTGAGGCTGTTTTCTCTTGTCCTATCACTTGTTACCTGGGAGAAGAGAGACTGACACCCACCTCGCTACAACCTCCTTTCGGGTTCCCTCAGCCGCTCCTCGTAAGACTCATGCTCTCTAGACCCTTCACCAGCTTCGTTGCCCTTCTCTGGACACACTCCAGCACCTCAGTGTCTCTCTTGCAGTGAGGGGTCCACAACTGAACACGGTATTCGAGGTGCGGCCTCACCAGTGCCAAGTACAGGGGAGTGATGACTTCCCTAGTCCTGCTGGCCACACTATTTCTGATACAAGCCAGGATGCTGTTGGCCTTCTTGGCCACCTGGGCACACTGCTGGCTCATATTCAGCCGGCTGTCAACCAACACCCCCAGGTCCTTTTCCACCAGGCAGCTTTCCAGCCACTCTTCCCCAAGCCTGTAGCGTTGCATGGGGTTGTTGTGACCCAAGTGCAGGACCTGGCACTCAGCCTTGTTGAACCTCATACAGTTGGCCTCAGCCCATTGATCCAGCCTGCCCAGATCCCTCTGTAGAGCCTTTCTTCGCTCAAGCAGATCAACACTCCCACCCAACTTGGTGTCCTCTGCAGACTTACTGAGGGTGCACTCGACCCCCTCGTCCAGATTGTTGGTAAAGGTATGAAACAGAACTGGCTCCAGTACTGAGCCCTGGAGAACACCACTTGTGACCGGGCACCAACTGCATTTAACTCCATTCACCAGAACTCTCTGGGCCCGGCCATCCAGCCAGTTTCTACCCAGCAAAGAGTACGCCCATCCAAGCCATGAGCAGCCGGTTTCTCCAGGAGAATGCTGTGGGAAATAGTGTCAAAGGCTTTACTAAAGTTCACTACACAACAGACAACCTTTCCCTTATCCACTAAGCAGGTCACCTTGTCATAGAAGGGGATCAGGTTAGTCAAGCAGGACCTGTCTTTCATAAACCCAGGCTGACTGAGCCTGAGATATAGCTAGATTAGTTGCAAAATAAAAGTGAGTGTCCAGAGGAGCAAAAGGATAGGTCTGAAGCTGTCAGAAATGAGAACAGAGAAACTGGAGTCAGGAAAACTGAGAGAAGAATATGCAGAGAGTGAGGACACGAGAGAAGTTGCGGACACCTGAGGAGTCAATTGGTAGAAGGGTACTGCACCATGATAATGAGTTGGAGGGGAAAAACCCACTTATCATCAGCCTTCCTCATTAATTGTGAAGCTTCTGCAGTGACAGTCACTGGAAGATCTGCTCATCTGGAACTAGAAAAGCAGGCAGAGTCTCATGACAAGAAAGCAGAAAAAGGGACAATCTTGGACTTTTTAGTGTCTTCAATAGACTTCAGAGGGAGAGACACAGCTAGAGAGAGCAGAGGCTAGAGAGGGCAGGCAGTCCTTTTATGAGGATGTCTATAGCATAGTGATGGTAGCTCAGATGGCTGTACCCAAGCTAACTTTAAGCCAGCCTAGTCAGGTAGAGCCTACTGATGAAGGATTATAGTTCTGCATGAGCTGGGAAGCTCAGCAAAATGCTGGGGTGTGTAGCCCACACCAGTATTGTCCTGAGTCCTCATGGTTTCATGCCTACAAAGGTCACAGTCACTACATTAAAGCAGGTGAACTCCTTCATCCTCATCTGGTCATGAGTTCAAAACACGTTACGGACAGGAAAGCTACAGAGGTGAAAGAGCTGGAGTATGGGAGCAAATGCCAAAGTATCTCAGCAGTTCCTGCCTGATGCTCCCCACCTTTGGGATCACATTGTTACTGGAAGTTAGAGCAATGGCCAGGCTTTTCTGCCGTTGGGAAAACAAGGGAGAAACAGGGAAGACATCTGCAGCTCCCAGAAAGTTTCTTTATTTTGCTACATGAAAAATTGTTGTTACCTGTAAAACAGGGCTTCTAGCTTGTTCTTAAGCTAAAGAAAACAGTTCTGACTCAAGCTATTTTTAAGATTCAGTAAGGATGAAGGATTTCTTGGATAAATGCATTGTCAGCCTATATGCAGGCTTTGAATAAGACACCATTTTCTTTTGCTTAATGAGGTGATGTAACCTGTTAATATTTCAGATCACTGCATTTTGAGTCTTCGGTGCTTAGGCAATTCAGCTATCTAGCAAATGAGCATAAGGACTACAAATAATATATAGTTACCGAGTGATGACAAATTTACAGTAATGCACAACTAAATGCAAGGTATCATTATTAAAAGGCCCTCCTAGAGTAGTGGAAATGCCCTAGAAGGCATGTCAACAAGTCATGGATAGATCTGTAATTTTGTTGTGTCTTCCCACACATCTGGCAGCAGCACAAAGTAATGAATGACCCTGCTAAAGAAATGAAGAAAGAAGAAGAAAAACTGTTCTTCCAAAGTAATTACACAATGTATACGGAAAGGCTTTCTAAGGCATGATGGGTGGGCAGGTGCCCAAGCCTGTTAAAGATTAATGACATGCAGGTACTTACGTCCCCAAAATGTTTTGAAAATAAGCCCCACAGTTACTGACTTTCTCCCTTTATTCTCATTATAAAACTGATCCAAAATGGAACATGAAACATCAGAGTACACAGGTCTCTGCATATAAATGATATAAATGGGAATGAATATCAGACTAATTTGCAAGTCAGGGAAACTATAAAATGAACATTTTTCTCTTTTTTTAACATCTTCATTTCAGGACCATATAATTGGGTAATGTAGAGCTTTTGAATCATATATCTTAGCTTCATGAAGTATCTCAAATGAGCACATTGTTCCCTAATGAATATTAGAACTTTCTGAAAGGGAGCAGCAGCTAGAATTTTGAACAGAAAAGTCACTACATCACACCCAGTCTGCCCATCAGAGATGCGGGGCTGCCTTTCAAAAGGAAGGCAGCACTGTTCTTCAGTGAAATGCTTCCCAAATTCTTCAACCTGTCAGCGTGTTTCAACAGTTCACATTTCAACACGTAACTTTATTACGAAGCGCATCACTGGAAGTCTTAGGAAGATCATGAAAATAGCGCTGTATGTAATATGATGCTATGAGCTTCCTAGTGGCTACTTACTATGCAGATTTGAGGCAGACTGATTTGAGTTTTATTGTTATGATTTGTTATTTATACAACTTTATATGATTTTTTTAATGTTACTTTGTTGCTAGTAACACAATGGCCTTGCATGTCTGAGATTACATTTCATGACCGTCCTTTCATTTGGCCAAAAGGGACTAACAACATTAGGGTACTTGATTTTTGGATCACCTGATGGGTTCCAGAGGCTCTGAGACTTCCATTTTCAGAAAAATCCAGGCACTTCCCCTACAAAAAGCCTTGTTCTTTAAGGTAACCTACATTAAACTCCCCAAGAAATGGAAGGCAGCCCAAGTCACTTTTTTTGGGAAGTCAAAATATCTCTGCACTGAATTTTAAAACCAGAGTTCTCTAATAGTATCTGAGCATAGCAGCCATCCTTTCTTTATTAGTGCAGGAAAAAATCCATCAACTTCTTGACGAGCTTTAGGCAACTCTCTATCTTGCTCTTAGGTGACTGAGCACAGTCAATTATAGCTGGCAAATATACTGCAGATTCTCATCTGTATAGCCTACTGTGCTCCCTAATTTGTTTTCTCATTTTTCATGGCATTACTTCTGGGTTCTGAAAACAGTTGGTTTCATCTCAGGGGAAGAAGGAAGTACTGAGGCCCAGGCTTTTAAAAATGTACTTGGAATACCATACTTACATATACTTCCCCTGTGTGTACTGACCAGTGAGCTCACCTGGGTGAGATAAACTTGTCTGATGTGAAAAGAGACGTTACCCCTCACTATATGGGTTAGCACCATCCTATATATATCCTACCCTCTTCCACCCCTTATTCTTACTTTAAGGGTAAGGAACTGAGGGAGAGAAAACACCTTGCTCGGGTTGATGAGGGAGGTCTGCAGCGGAAAAACCGATCAAGAACTGAACATGAGCTGCAATGGTACTTGCTGTGGATCCAGCCTTTCTCCCTGTCAGCCATAGCCCTGCAGTGACTGAAGGTAGCCCATACTTTCGCAATCAGATCACTGGCTGCTCAACTGCAGAAATTAATTTTAATTTTTCACAATCAGTACACCCCTTACAAGGTTTCTCTCTGATTCAATATATTTTGTTAATGACAGTTTTCTAAAACACTGAATATCGGGTGTATTTGGCAAGGAGCTGGCGGTGGGGGGGAAGGGGGCCTCAGAGGGGCCCCTGTGAGAGGAGGCCAGGGGCTGCTCTGTGCCGGCCACAGCCAGGACCAGCCAGTTCCAGCCGGCTCGACAATAGCCCCAGCACAGCCACGGCTGAGCCTGCTGACACCTCTGGTAAAAAGTATTTAACAAATGGCAAAATGCCACACAGCAGTGAGGGAAAAAGTGTGAGGAACTGTCTTTTGACACTGAGGTGAGAAGCGGCGGCGGCGGCGGCTGCGGGCGGGCGGGCGGGCTGTCGGCGGCGGGGCAGAGGTTCCCCGCAGCCCGTGGGGACACCCCAGTAGGACAGGTATTCCTGACTGCCGCCTGTGGAGGACTCACACTGGGGCAGGGGCAGAGTGTGGGGGAGGAAGGAGCTGCAGAGGGGAGCTGTTACCGACTGACTGCAACTGCCATTCCCGTCCCCGCGCCCCCCCCCCCCCCCGCCTGCCGCTCGCAGGGGAGGAGGTAGAGTTGCTGGGATCGAAGGGGTGAAGCTGAGCCTGGGGGGAAGGTGTTGTTTTAATTTGTCTTTGTTTCTTCCTGTCCAAACCTATTTTAATTGGCAATAAATTAATTTTCCCCAAGTTGAGTCTGTTCTGCTAGCGACAGTAACTGGTAAGGGAACTCCCTGTCTTTATCTTCACCCACAAGCTTTTTCATCTTATTTTGTCCCCCTGCCCTGTTGTGGCAGGGGAGTGAGACAGCAGCTGGCAGGGCTGGGGTGGGGGGTAGGTGTCAACCCACCAGAACTGCCATCTGAATAAAGACTTTATCTGCCTCTTATTTCAGCCTACCTGTGGTATGGAGGTACTGTATTAGAATCTATCCATTTAATCAATGGCCTCATTTCTGTCTGAATGACTAAACATCACCAATTTCAGTTTAAGTAAGCAAAGTTCTGTGTGTGCGCATGTGTACGATTTAACATTAAGCTTAGAAGAAATGACTGGGCATTTATCGTAATCTTGGCTGTTAACCTCCTTATTACCCAATCAAACATGCTTCTAGTGAACTGATCCAGTGATTACTCATCACTGCAGCAGATGCTTCTTCTACTCTGAACAGTTGGAATGATTTTTTCTTACCATAGTCAAAGCTCAGGAAGTCCAGCCTGTGACAGAAACAAACAGGTATACCAGTGTTTTGCAAGGAAGGCATGAATGGGAACAGAAGTTTGCCCACTGTAGTTTGCCTCACATGCACCTGTAACTGCACCTCTGCCTATAAATGCAGTAGGCAGAGAAGAGTGAGGTGAAATACTAATAAGCATTTAAAGACTGACTCCTTTTGCTAGTGTAACTGGCACTGCTCTATTGAAGTCAAGCACACAGCATCAGTTCATGTAAGTTCACAGCTGACCCTAAAGAGATACTGACCAGAGTCACTTCAGAACAGAGCTTAGGCCGAGACTTCGCTGCAATTCACAGCATTTCAGCAGGTTGTACCTTTCATGAGATGAACCAATTCTGCCATTCTTAGGTAAAAGATACAACAAGGAAAAGATACACTTTCAAGTGTTTACAGTGTTTTAATCACTTTGGAAAGGAACCCCCTTTTTAAATTTTTTTTATCATACTGTGCTTTGGTGTGCATCACTGAGTGAGGAACTTTGTTCCTTTTCGATTAAACTAAACTGGAAGAGACACTCTGAAATATTCCAGCCCTTAATGGGTATTTGGTCTGCAAGACTAGAGCAAAGCTGGTCAAAGATAAAACTCCCTGAAATGCATCTGTTGTGGACCTTGAGTCCTCATCACTGGCTGGTTATTTATATATAAGCTAGTTTAGACATAGGCAGAAAGGTGAAGGCACAGTGTGGCAATTGGGAACGGGGAACTGACCTTTTTTAACAAGATCCTTTTCCCATGGGTTGTGTTGGAAAACGTGTACCGAGATTTGCCTTAGAACATGATTTTTCCTTTTAATAACACCTGTAAATCACCAGCAATGCAGTAGGCTGCATGGGCATAAACAGGAGAAGGATTTTTCCTAAAGTGTACTCTAAAATGTTTGCAGGAGATCTTTTATGAAAAGCTGCTGAGTACTTCTGGAGCCTTTTAAATTTTTTCAATTAAAATGATAGCATAAATGCATTATATTACTATTAAATCCTGAAGAAAAAAAATGGTATTACTCTGTAACCTGCTGAATGTTTATAAAAGCAAATACTGTTGTTCACCTTTTTAATTGGTGTTTCTTTATAAAATATAAAGTTGCTTTGGTTTAAAGTACATATGCTAGTGTGTCTATTAAGATAAAGTAGGTGCACTAAGAACAAAATATCAATTTACTTTATATTTTTTTCACAGAAGAAATACTCTCTCTTCTTGCTCTAACTATACGTTATAGCCCTCAAAATTGCCTGGAAAGAACGTGTTTATGGCTCCAAAGCAAGTTAGTGAATGTTTTCTCTGAAGTTTAATTCTCTCCCTCTGTCTGCATGTATTACAGTCCTCAGTTGTTGCACACTAACACATTTTTCCTCTCGCAGGCCTTTTTTTTTTTCCCACCCAGCACTGTAAGAGTAGAACCAGCTTTCTTTTTCATTTGTTTAAACTGTTTGGATCGAATTGAAAGTACTTCTGAGTGGTATGGCAAGATGAGTGATTGGCATGGTGGTTTCGCAATATGTATTGGGCAGCAAGCCAAGGACAAGCTGTGCTGAGAAAAAAATAAATGAGAAACAGAAACATTTAGAAATTTGTGCATCTCCCAGATCAGAAGAGATATTCATGGCCCACCTTCCTGCCAGACTTCAAATTGTCAGCATAAATGTGTAGGCATTTTGAGTCTTTAAAATTAACTGAAAGAATAATAGAAAGCTGCTAAGATCTGAGTTCTGCAGTCACTCTTGCACTAACAGGCCAGCAGGTATTACTCATTTATCACTAAGGTGCTCACAGTCTCAGACCACTGCCAGCCTGGAAAGTTGAATGGTCTGCAGGGACACAGAGAGAAGAGGAGATATTTCTCTTTAAAACAGACCTACCTCAGACATTTCTACCTTGGAAAGGGTTTCATTAAGCTTGCTAGTTGACTAAACAGAAGGTGGAGACTGGCAAGCAAAGTATATCTTGAAGGGAAGCATTCTGGTGTCTGCAATTTCCTGATGGCAGATGAAAGAAATTTCCCTCCTATTTTCCAGCTTTAAGTTCCTACGAGTGTGTACGGCGTAATATTGCCAGCATTCCTCCGTGGTATCACCTGCTTTTTCTGCACGTTTAGTGGCCATTCTCAGCCTCATTAAAATTTTTGCTAGGGTTCTAAGTGATGATTCTTAATAACATGTTTGGCCAATACACCATCAGTTGGCATTTAGGACTACTCATGGTTAGTGACTAAAAAAGGAAGATAGAATTTTTTACCAAAGAAAGAAGAGTAGGATACCAGCTGGTTGTGCCAAGAGTTATGAATAGAGGATTAAATGCTTGGAGGAAAGGACAGGCATATATAATTCATTACCCGTTGCAGAAAAAGTGAAATTGCCTAATTCCCTGGACATGGCTCAAGTCTTACGTGTTTGGGTTTTTTAAAGGCCAGATTCGACCAAGCTTTCTATATGACTCTAAGCAAATACTTGAACAGTTCTTGCATATCTGTAAAACAAAAAGATTTACAGGAGCTTTTGGTGGTCTAACTCATAGTAACTTTGGAAAGGGCTGTGCTTTAAAAGTACTTTTACTTTGAAGGGGAAATTAAAAGTGTAACTGTTTGGCAGTGGCGATTTGTGACAGAGGAATGATCTAGCAGGGAGGGCAAGAAGGCCAACTGCAAGAAAGGGTTAAACTGCCTGGAAGCAAGAATGCCAGAGATGGAAGGTCTCTCTGGAAGGGAGTGAAGTTTCCCTCGGTGATGAGATAAGAAACAGCCATGGCATCGACTTGTAGCCATGCTGGAATACATGGGCCCAGGGGCCACCTTTGGGCAGCAGAGCTGGGCCGGGGCCAGGCCCAAGGCCGGGCTGAGGCGCCCCACGGTGCCGCTCATGGGATGGGTGCTGGTGCCAGTGTATGGAAGGAATTGGCTAGTGACGCGTCTTTGCAGACTCCTTGTAGAACCGCTTATGGCCGTAGGACTCTGCCCAATGCGTTGTTCATTTTTTATTTTTTTTTTAATATTTAAGCACAAGCATGTGTTTAATTCACCTCAAGGAGTACAACAGAAATTCCCCAACAACTTCTAAGAGATCTAACATATTTAAAGGTTTTATGAATAACTTTTAAAAACGTGTTTGCATGAAAATCATAGAATCATAGAATGGTTAGGGCTGAACCTGTATGCTCCCTTATACTTCCATGCAGAGCCTGGTCATAATCTAGTTTAAGTTTTGCAAGTGATGCTTGTTATTCTGAAAAACTTATATTACCGCTGCCACTTAACATGCAGTATTTGAGGACTATTCTGTTATGTCTCTAAAAAGACCACCCAGCTTTCTGCTATTTGTTCAGCATGCAGCTCACCTTTGCAGACCTATTTTTCCTCTTTCAAAGAGCAATGAGAAGGTTGACTTGCTTGGATACATTTATTGTGACTGTACCTCAGGCTCAGAAATACTTAGCTTAAATGTTTCTGCTCTTGGAACTGAAATAACCATTTTCCTCCCTGCAATCTTCATAAAAAAACCCTCTGTCACAAAACACAATAATTGGCAGAAGTGAGACTGTCCAAGTGGCCTTGTTTGTAACCTGCTTGTTTAGTTCAGTGATTCTGAGGGCTCCATGTACATTTTGCAGAAATTAACTGATTTTGATCTTAAAGCTTAGAGTAGCAGCAATGAATACCCAAGTCCTGTAACGCTTTCACTGGAGCTTACAGAGTAAACCTATGTTAATGTCAGTTGGTCAATGAGTTATAAACAACAATCTGTGCTATTAAATTCATGGCAACTGAATATATAGAGATATATATGTATGTATGTGTATCAGAGATGCAGAGATTGCTTTGATGATAGTGTTTAGAAGGCTAATAAATCAGGCCAATTTTAAACTTTAAAACAAAATTGTGCTAAATTCATTCACTAACAGTGTACTTTATGACAATGGTTAGATTGTAGACATTATTTAACATTGTCACTACATATACAGAACTGCTGATCTTTAATGCTTATATTCTAAATTATCTAAGAGTATAAAATATCATAGAGCTGATGCCACATTGTTAGCAGAGATGGCTGTGGTCTTAGTAGCGAAAGACAAGTTGGAGAGCTCTTGAAGAGAGTAATCAGGACTGAAATGGTATTTTTTTCTGTCTCCTCTGTGGAAATAAATGCTGATGATTTTTATGCTGCTTTCCCTCTCCCAGAAGGGTGGTTTCATCTGCTGCCCATGCTCCTTTTCCTGAGTTTTGGTTTTGACAGTAATCTTTGTCTATTGAGCGGGATGCCCTGCCTATTCACTGTTTGGTTGTCACAATTCGCAGACATTTATCTGAAGTCCTTGTGCATTGTGCCTGGATATGCTACCACAATGTTACCAAATACTTAGATACTGTTGTTCATTACACTATTTTAAAATGCTTGTATTTGGATTGAGTGGAAGCTAATACTACTTCTATCCTGATTACTGCATTTATAATTTGTAGATGTTTCAGGCTTCTTCTTTAGCTACACAGTTATCACATATTCTAGGCTGGGCTTGCTTACATATTCAGTAGTGGTGTCAGTCTAAAAATGGCCCTTGTACCTTTGGTGCTGTGATCACCACTGCAGTGATCATTAGCACACTCACACTGGGAGCTCGCCCAGTCTTTTTTCCACCTGATGAAAACCAGAAATTGCTTCACTGTACTCTTTCAGACCTGATGAGTATATTAGTTCTTTAAAGTAGGAGAGCGTCAGCTGAAATGTCTGGCAGCCTTACTGACGCAGCAGAAGTGTGATGATAAGGGCATTTGCTGAGGGTATGGGAGACCCGAGTTCAGGTCTCAGCTTTTAATGGGTTGACCGGGCCTTTGAGCTTACACTCATTTTTCTTGATACCACTGTAACTGGTGCATGTGTGGTTATTTTTTCCTATGGTATCTTCTTAGTAAGTTTCACTGAAAATATTCCCATTGTTTATATGAGCTTTGCACGGTGATTGCTGCTGGGGCTTTGCTGAAATAAAATCAATTAGAAATACTTACTTAGGTGTATTCCCACTGCTCTTACAAACCCCAGTTATGAACTCAGGTGACCCTGCTGGGCTAGCTATCGTACAAATATAGGTAGACAGGACCTGCTGTGAAGACCTTATTAACACAAGAAACGTAAATACCAAATATATCTAAAAAAGGAAAGAAAAGACTCTAAGAATTGGGTGAAGATCAAAGGAGTTTTGCTGTATTGATCTTATTCTCCTTTTAAACAAGAGTAGCTTTTCTTAAGAAGAGGAAATTCTGCTCATTTGTCCCTCACATCCATCTTGTTTTCCCATAAGTGCGCTGCTAGGACACATCCAGCCAGCTTAAGGTGACTTTCTAGGAAGATGAACACTGGGTTTTCAGGCCTTCCAGGATCCATTTCTGTATTTACTTTCCGATGTTTCCAGTTTCCACGCTTTTACTGTAAGTTTTGAGATACTTGGCATTGTTATAAAGTAGAACCTTTGAATACGATGTTTGCATAAGCATTATAATATTCTTTCCTTAAAAATACTTGAGCAATAGAGCAACCTAATAGTAACTTTCACCCTCTCACAGTTGCAAAATTAAGTAAGCTCCAGTCATATTTCCAGTTTCAAAGTCTTAGAACAGAGAAAGGCAAGTGGCAAGAAGACAAATGTGCCACTTAATTGAAGTATCATACTTCCGCGGGCTAGCCTGGGATTTTGCGAGGCTTGACCCATGTATTATGCACTCTGGTGTTCCCACTGCTTCAGAAGAGCAATGCTACTCCTGTGTTTAAACCAGATACTCAATAGTACTGAAAAGGTGGTTCACTGGAAGGCAGTTGAATAATCCTATTTCAGGTTTACATCATTTACTTAACTGATATATACAATATAAACTGCTGCTAATGAAGTTCTCCTTGCATGAGGCTTACATAGGCATTCAGGCTTTTTGTCTTAAGTGTAGTTAAAGGCTTCCTTCAATTACTTTAGGCCTTATGATGTTCATTTTATCAGGCGAAGAAGGTGGCTGACGCACCCTGATCAGCCAAGTGGAGCTGGGTGGGATTAGACCTTAAACCTGTTGACTCCTGCATCTCTCAGAGGCTTAAGAAACCAGGACAGGAAAGCACAGCTGAGGTGACACAAGGTGGCAGGGCAGTTTTGGGAGACTAATGAAAGTCTGGGCCTCAAAAACGCCTGATTTCTCAAGGGCATAAATGAAAGTAGCAGAATTGCTTCTGCCTGAATTTTGATTAGTACAGAAAAGAAATGTGATAGCTGGCAGTGTACTCCTGGAGACACGCATTTTCTGGAGAGGTGAAGATTTGCAAGAGTTGCCAGTAGAATGTTACAAGACAGGGGGCTGAAGAATAGCTACCATAAATATGCAAGCCTACTTAAAACTTTAAAAATGATTTTTAAAAGCAATATTTTACATTTTCTCTGAATATTATACAGTCATGTCCTACAGAATCCATTTTATCATCTATTACTTCATTTTAATATATGGCTTTGCTAGGATGTGAATTGCATATATAATTTACTTATGTCTGATTGAACAGTTTCCCAGGTCTGGAACACATTCTACCACAGTTGTCTAATGTCAGCTTCATTTGACAAAGAGCAAAGGTAGCATTTTTACCCCAGCTTTATTTTTCAAAGCTAATTTCTCCCACATCTCTTTGATTCCAACTTTAAAAAAAAAAAAAAAGGCAGGGGGGGCGGTGAGCCTCCTCTTCTTTTTCCCTCCTCAAAGATGATAAAACAGGAGAACAAATTGAAGTCTGTGGAGTTTAGTGATTTCACTGAGTCCATGGCTTCTGAGTAAGCTTTCAGACAAAATACTGGGCCACCTCCTCTCCTTTCTACTTGGCTTGCATCTACATGCTAGGGACTCGGAGTTGGAAGCGGAGACTCAGGCCTGACATGGTTTGCATATTCGTGTCTGTTCTAGAGAGAGATGAATAGGCAGTGAGCCTCCTGATGACTGCCTGCAGGAGTTCAGAGCCCCAGTTTAATGTATTGCACATATAGCTACATTAGAAACAACAGTCTGTTAAGATGCAAATCAGTGGGGGGGGAGGGGGAAACCAAACAAAAACCTCTTCACCCTCCTTTACTGTCTTTAATGATGCTACAAATGGCAGGGAAAGAAGGCAAGGAAACACTTTCACTCAGCGAAAGACAACCTGTATAGCACAGAAATGGTGATGCTTTGCCTGGGTTTACCAATCTTGGTATCATATCCAAATAATTAATTCCTAATGAGGCCTGTAAGAGCCCTGAGGCACTAAATAGGCCTTTGTGACCCTGACTAGTCTTACTTGCACCCCACACCCTGCCCATGGACCCAGGAGTCCCATTTCAGCCAGCCCAGGACCGTTGGTCTCGCTGTAGGGATGCTGTAGGATGCTGGTCCTCATCGTCTCTGTCCTGTCTCCTGGATGGACCCCTTGGGTGAGCTAAGACACCCAGTCAACAGGACTATGTTGTCTTCCTATTCACTGTAATTATTGGAGCAATTATCCAGGATCGGGATTTACAGTCTCTGTCAAAGACCTGTACATGAGGGTTTTTACTATGGAATCTGGATGTTCTTCTCTCTAGTTTCATTTTTCTGCAGGAAGAAAGAAAATCACTCCATCTCTTATGCTAGTACTATTTTTGTCAAGGGATTCTCACAAACACTTTTCCAATGCCATTTTTATTTTTATTTTAGCCCCTATTCACCTGAGTTTATAAATTTTGATATACAATATGCAAATAGACATACAGAGTAAACAAAAGTGCAAGACGAACAAGAAGGATTCAGGACTGAGAGTTACAGCAGCAATTTGAGAAAAATTCTCAGTGTGTTTTTGCCTGTGTTTTCTGTGAACAGGCTGCCTTTGCAGCCTAAAAGCACTGGAAATGTTCTTTTTTCTTTCCCCGCCCCTTTTTTTTCCTTCCAAAAAGCTTTCTGATCCTTGTCCAAAGACCACAGAAATCTGCAAGAGTCATTCCACAGGCTGTGAGACTTTGTCAGGCCCTCTGTGTGTTTTAACTTGTACTCTTCACAAACTACAGTTTTGACTGCAGAGAGCTTTTGCTTAGACTCCGGAGTAACTCCTGGGACAATGGCTCCTCTCAGCACTGTTTGCTCTGGTGTGAACTAGTGCCAGTCTCTGTAGAGCTGGCAGGAGAGTTAAGACAGATCTTCCCCGTTGACTTGCACAGGATACTACGGAAAGGAGGGAACATGAGCTATATACCATAAAACACAGTCCTTTCAAAAGACAACAGCATAAAAGAATTTCTAATGAAATATTTTGTTTGTTACCTTTTTGTGGGGAGTATTTTTACATCAGAAGGGATAGGAAGAGAAAGCCTCAGTACATCACTGCAACTTCAGTTTAAGACTCTGCATCCAGAAGTGCAGTTAAAGATACATATGAAACAGCCAGAGGTTTCCTTGCTAGCCAGCAGTTCAGCATTGAATCCGAGGATGAATAAAGCTCTATCCTTTCCCAGGTATTCTCGCTGCCAAGCTTAACATTGCTCCCATTCCCTCCATGCTACCCAGCCTTTAAGCTTTGTCATCCTTGTCATTGGCTGCTTGTGTGCTTTCTTCTGAGATGTCAAGACCTTTGTACGTTTGCCTGTGCAGCACAGAGCCTTGCTGGGTTCATCTGCCTGGCCAAGTCTCCGAGGGTCTTAGAGTGCCATCTGATCTTTCTACCTGCCATGGATTGACCTTGGCTACCAGCCAAACACTCACCCTACGTCTCTCTCACTCTCCTCTCCCATGGGATGGGGATAAAATTGAAGGAAGGCAAGAAGACTTGTGGATTGAGATAATGAGTTCAACAGGGCAAGAAAAAGCTGCGAGCACAAGAAAGCAAAAGGAGGAATTCATTCACTGCTTCCCATCAGCAGGCAAATACCCAGCCTTTTCCTGAAAAGCAGGGCCCCAGCACACATAGTGTTTGCTTGGGAAGACAAATAGCGTAAGCATGAACATCCCCATTTTACCGTCCTTTCCCCAAGCTTTTATTGCTGAGCATGATGTCATATGGCATGGGATATCCTTTTGGTCATCTGGGTTCAGCTGTCCTGGTTAATGTTGTTCTTGGCCTTCAGATGTACTCAGGTAGATGTACTTTGATCAGTGTCAGGTTTTTGCCTCTGGAAGAAGTAGAACTGTTCTTAAACACCTTTTTCAGCCTGGCAAAGACGGTGAGCCTGCATAGGAAGGAAGAGAGTGACAAAAAAGAGGAGAAGTTGTGAGAAATAGTATGATTGCTTGGTTTTGGACTGTGCTGAAAGTCTTGGAAAGCAATAAATGGGACTGAGAATGAAAAGAAAAGTCAAAGTAGAAAAAGGATTGAGAATGGGCTGGGTTGCAGGAACCAGGGATGAAAGAAATGAAGTTTGTCTAGTGGTGGTAGGGAAGTAAAAAACCTCAATATCCTTATTCTGACCTTCTGAGTGTCCTCTGAAGTAACTGGTGAAAAGGCCACTTTCTAGCACTGACTGCAGCAAGGTAAAATTGCTCAGTTCTCATAGTTTTATATCCACCGAGGATTCAAGATGTGCATTTTTTTTTTAATTACATCTTGTTAACAAGCAGTAAGTGGACTATCGGGATCAGTGTTAGCAGTACAACAGATAGACCACAATGCCAGACACTTATGAAATTATAATGTGCACCTACAAATTCCTGAACACCCTTCTGTAATCCCAAGAAATTCTAATCCTGCATGTGTGTGTGCACACAGGTGCACACATACCAGGCTGTATGTGTTAGCAGCACACATCCCCTCTCCTGGCAGTGCAGGTTCCCCTCCTTGCATACCCTGTGTGGGAGATGTGGGTGCTCCAGCCGCCTGTGGACCCTGTCACTCCCCAGATGCTGCAACCCACATGCCTGTGACAAAGCCCTCCCGGAGTCCCAGCTGCACACCTAAGGTGAGTCCCTATATACAGCTGATAGGTGTAAGAGGTGGTTCTTCAGGCTGTGCAGGACAGTTTCAGCAAGGAGTTTTGCAGGATGTGTTTGTGCAGTGGGAGAAGCAGGTTAGAGCTGTCACACATGAACTGAATTTAACCTTTCTTGCTTGAATGTGAGCCAATCTTAACTTTAGCATTTCCTAACATTAAAGAGCGTGAATTCACAGCTGTAATGTCCTTTTAATGTGGGTGTATGAATGAATAATAGCTGACTGTATTCTTTTTGCTTATTACCATTCCTTTTTCTATTTGAAAGCCTCCTAATTGTACCTTAAAGCAGGACCATATTTCCTGACAGTTTTGAAAAGGCCTTAAGGAAGTGAGTAGCTAAGAACAAAACTCACTTAATGTATTAGCTGACTCTAGATAATGAACCCCAAATCTCCTAGTTTTGTATAAGAAACAGAGATCTCTCTGAAGATTACAGATTAATACTATCTACAGCTGTGTAAGACACCACACGTATTCTCTGGAGAAGCTGTTTTTTGTTTTCAAGGAAGCATTTTTTTTTCTTCTAGGCAGTGCTTTCTCACATAGTTCCTTTAGGAATTCAGCTGTGCTTTTCCCTGTTTTCTTTTGGCGTAATTAAAAGTAAACTTCAATTCTTTCTTGCTTGCCTATGAGGATAGCTCTTTCCCCAGATCTTCCAGGAAGAGAGGAAGAGAAATCCCTTTCCAGTTCAGTGCTTTCCTTTCACACTAAAGGCATCTCAAACATGCACATACACTTATACACATCTTCTCTCATGGAACTTGAAAAATAATCCTAGAATTCCGTAATTTTGTGTGCCAAGTCAGAAATTCCAGCTTTAACATTGTGTTCTTTTGGAATTGTTTTGGGGGTGGGGTGAAGATACTTCTAAAATGTTTTTGTTTTGATTATTATACATTTTTTCCTCTCCAGCCCATTTTCCCTCTCCTTTTCTCCTCTTTCTCTCCGACTCCCTTGGTTCCTCCCAAATCTATTAAGAGCACAGGAGAAAAATAATCAAGAATTAGGAAATCCCTAACTTACCACTCGGAGGATTCTTGCCTGCTAGAAGGTTTGTATTCCAGAGGAGAATTCTTAAAGAATCCAAAATTTAATCTTTCATGCTTTTTCTCTTATAAAACTCTGTGATCAGAGACATCTTAAAAATTATTCTTTTAGCCTAAGATCAGCTTGTATTTTTAGACAAAAGTATGCATCTAAAGTTCACTGCACAAAGCATCCCATTTTAATAACTTAAGCTCATGAAAAAAGTGTCCCAATAATTCAGACAATTAACCCTGATACCTTTACAACTCTGTGGTTCCCCCTCAGGAACACTGAATCTTTTTTTATAACTTTAACTAGGGAACTAGCTGCCTAGTAAAGGGTATGTACGTTCCCATTAGAATGGCTATTTCTTACATTAAAAATATAGTAAGCCATTAAACCCTTAAAATGTAATCATTAACATTTAGCACACTGTGCCTGATGCATTAAAAACATTATGTGCAGCTGATCTCTCTGACTCACTTAGGGAAATATCAAATGGCTTCAATGTACCTTTGCTTTATCCTTTAATTTTAGGTGATATTGCTGTGTTCTTACTAATTTGCTTCAGTGAGTTCTCCTATTTCTACAAGTTTATAATTTGAAAATTATAAAATATAATTATATGTAGTCTTTTAGAGAGTTAAATCTGACTCACTGTCTTTCATTCTGACTTTCAAGGAGTTATAAGTGTCAGAGTTCGTGAAGTAAATTCACTATCATTTAAATATCTTTTGTTAAATTAATACCTACTGTACAATGTGACACACAGCCCAATTCATATTCATTCTTTGTAGATGCTACACATTAAATCTTCATATTTAATGATTGTATGATCCCAAGATTTCATTTTAGAAGAATCTCCTTCTATTCCTTGACCATGAGAAAGTGCTCACATACATATATACATCGAATATTATCCTTTGAACTCTCTAACCAGGATGTACTTGACTTCTCCATACTGACATTAAACATTTGACAGTATTTTGTAGCTCATTGGAATATTCACTGTTGCTTCTTCTTGTAGTTAAATTGGACCTATGTGGACATTTCAGCCATTTTTGAAATTCTACAGCAGTGGCTCCTATCTAGAATTTTTTTCTTTGGTTCATAAACAGTGTCAGGTCTTCTATGTTTTACTCTGCATTATAAAGGGGAAAATTACAGAAGCCTTTTATTTGGAGGAAGGAAAACATTCTTCCCAGTTAGCACAGTATTTTCACATCACAGTCATTGATATTAAATTTAGCGTTCACATGTTACATGTAAGAGACTCTGCATTTTTTAGTGGACCACCTATCTTTTTTTTTAATAAGGAAATTCTCCTGTTAGTATGTATCTAAGTGTAAACAAAGTCTCTCTGCCTTCTCTTGCTCAGGGGAAGATCATTACGTTTGGGTTCTCTGTTTCCCGAGAGCTGTGGGAACACATCCTTTATCATATTTTCTTTACCTGATGCATCCAGATGTAGTTCTGTGAACACTGAGTGGTTTGGGGATGATTTGTCACCCAATCAAATCTTAAAGAAATTGAACCTAAACTTTTTTCTAGAAATTTGCAGAAGGTACTTCCTTTATTATGCTGCTTTTGCTGCTCTGCAGCCCAGCTGAAACTGGAAAACGGTAGAAGTCGTAGCAGAAAATGTCATCTCTATGGAAACTTCCAAACCCTATTGGGGATGGCGGGATAAAGTTTAGAGAATAATCAATATTTTATTCTGAGCTTATTTCTAAGTGAGGCAGGATAAATTAAACTCCTGATTGGACAATTGCTCCTAAAGAGAGGTGTCAAATTCCAGACAGAGGTGGAAACTTCTGAAGTGGATTCTGTTGAAGGGTGGATCGGGGATCTGGGGCTGAATCCTCACGAGGGAATTGAACAAAGACAAACTGCACTAGGGATACATGCTGTAAAACACTAGCTGACTGGAGGAAAAAGGAGCAGAATCACCTCTGGCTGGGTTTTTAAAGTTGGTAGGGATATAAGAATTGTTTATTTTCACTGTCAGATTGAGTGTCTAAACAACACAGGATTGTGTTTTTTGTATCACTCCAGCTACCTCATTTTTAATGCCTTATTCTCACCTCTTCTTTTTTATCACTTGTCTCCTATTTATATATTGTTCCCTAATCCTGAGGTCTGTCATTCCTGGGACGGCTTTTAATTTTTTTCCCAGACATGCCTGGGCTTATCCTCACAACTGGAAACCATTATGATCAATGACCAACAGATGGTCTTCTTGACATCCCTATTTACTTCTAACCTGCAACCCAATTTTCTTTTATTTATCTGTGTCCCAAACCTATTTGGTTTCCTAGTCCTGTCCTCTTTCCTTCCTTTCCCCTAAACTCTGTGGAAATGTTTTGTTTCAGAATGGGGCTAGCTCTGCCCTTCTGCTGAAAACAAAGCAGATGCTTAGGCAAAGAGAACAAGAACAGGGAGAATATGGAGAAATTTTCCCCCTCAGCTTGTGGTAATAACTTTGTGATTTAGGAACAGCCATGAATTCATTCCAATTATCACAGTTAATAGACACCAATGAAATTATGATACTTGATTTTTTTTTCGAAGCTTTTCCACAACTATTTATAATTTGTAATTATTTATAAACATATTTTGGCCTGCAGCGATCCATTCCGCAACTTAACTGCTATGGGTGATGTGAAAATATTCTTCTTCTTTAAAGCTGTAGCACGTTCAAAGCCATTGATTTTACTTCCTTTTTACTGTGAGAAGCTGCATGACGGCTCTCTGTCTCTGCGCTGTTTACACACCTTTGCCTTAGCCACTCGGGTTGTTTCTTTTCTATGCAAAACCCCCTCTTCTTCCATTCGGTTTTCATCCTAGAGAGCTGCACAGGTGCAGAGATCATTCTGTATTGAAAACTGAAAGAAGGAGTGCTCTTCAGCCATGCCAACTAGATTGTCCAAAACGCCCTATTCTGCTGGTTAGCAGAGACAGCTTCCCGGTCTGTTTTGTGGAAATCGTTTTGAGGCACATAGCGGTTTTGCTGCCCAGACATTTACACCAGGAGATTGGATTCCACTCAGTGTGTCAGGTGCCTCAAGATGCACTTGCGGCACTAAAATCCATTTGCAAATCTAGCTCTTTCTGCCTCAGTGAAAATCTACTGAGACAACATGCTTGAGAGGACTAATCATACACATGCTTTGCAACGCATATTCTTAAGATAAAATATCTGTGATATGGTAATATGCCACGATGGACACTGAGTGTAATTGTTTTTAATACTAAAGCATATGCTTTGTTTATCTTTTCTGTCTCAGGCGCATGCTTCCTCCAAGAATTAGAAATTAAAATGTAATCTGTGTGTAGCTGAATGGGCTCCCTAACCAGTCAGCAGATGCTAGGCACTCAGAGGAACTGGAGGACATGGAGTGGCAAACCAGTTTTACGATGCTGTAACTCTGCTGCTTTTGGTAGTCATGTAAAAGAGGAGCGGTATAGGCTGAAAGACTTAATGTTTTCAAGTGTATGAAAAAGGAAAAGATAAAATCCTCAGTTCCTCGTGAACTAAGGCAAAGGGAAAATTCAGTCCTCTGTGGCAGATGCTAAGCACTTACCGGTACCGATCTTTCATGCCTATGGTTTTCCTATCTTGGCCGGTATGTACGATTTCTAATGCCTAACAGGAGCTCATGTATTTATAATCTAAATCTACTGTATGTCAGCATATTTTTTGCATATCAGGCAGAGAGTCCTTTTTAATCTCACAACTGATACACATTTTAAACTACCTGAGTTGCCTGTAGCTATTGACCGAGATATTAATCCAGTTGGATATGACAAATTGTGGTGAAGCCAAGCACTATTAAGGCTGGCTTTATTACTCTCTGCTTCAATTATTTTGCTGATTTTGTATAATTGCTGTGTTCTAACTATACTGGGCCCTGATTTGCATCAACCATTCTGCTCGGTTTCTTTGGACCAGTCCGTGTGGCCCGTCTGCAAAGGAAATGTCACAATATTCCCATCTAAGGAAGGCTGCCAGTAGAGATACTTGAATACGGGGATAGTGGAAAGAATCAAATGAAGTGCCTCAGAAGTGGCTGAAACAGTTTCATTTGCTGTAAATTATTATTTTAAATAAATTCTGTGTAGCTAACTGAATTGCATCTTTCTGATTACAAAAGCTTACAAAGCTTCTAGTAAAGCTTAAGTCTTTCTGAAAACAGAAAATTTTGTAGAAGTAGCTTGCAATCCTGAATTAGGGCAACTGATCATGAGCTCACAAGTACAAAGCCACTCTTTGCTGTCTTTGAAAAGTCCCTGTGTATGCAAAACAAAGCTGTTTAATGTGGTCCTTTCTGTATCAAAACCCTAGTAACTGTGATTCTAGGGCTATCCTATGTGTCATGAAGTAGATGTCACAGTCTGTCATTTTCAGGGGCAATAGCTTACATCTCATGCTTTTTGTCCTTTACCAAGGTGCCTTTATTTCATATTGGTAGGGAGAAATACAAAGAAGGATGTTCAGCCCAGGAATTGTTCTGTCAGCGTTCCCTGGCCTTGCTGCACAGACCTGAAGTCAAATGCATCGCACCTTCTCCACTTGTGCAGAAAACAGGTGGTTTCTGGTGGTAGCTTGTTTCTCTACCACACCATCTCTAGAAAGCAGTCCTTGTTTTAAATATTTCTGTCTCCCTGTGTCACTGGAATGTCACACCACCTCCCAAATGTCAATCTTTGTAATTACAGGTGAATAGTGAGTTTCCAGAATTCGGCCTTTGCAGAGTAGCCCGTAATTGCAGAGGCCATTTCCTTACCAAGAAGCAAAACAACTGCCTTTGCTGAAGATGCCAGCCTCAGTCCACAGCACCAGAAAAGTTCAGGTTTCGTTCAGCAGTTGTACTTGAAAAGTGCTGAAGAATGTACCGTAAGCTGTTTTTTTCATATATAGCGAAAGAAGACTTCCACACTGCTTTCATTAAGCAGCAACAGTTCAAAAGCAGAGACTGCAGAGAGGGAAAAAAATATAAATTGTGAGGCTGCAGGAAAAAAGTACAGGGTAAAGCATGGTTTAGATCACTGAAGACTAGAACAGTAAGTGAACCTAAACGTTTCACTGTTTCTTGCTCACTGGATAAATATTTAAGTTTAAAGTCAGGGGAAACTTATTCTTAAGGGTGAAAAAAAGCAAACTATGAAAGGCTTTTGACAATGTAAAATACAACCTCTCCCAAGCTAGCTGATCATAAAGAATGCTGCCTTTTAACATGCCTGGACGAGCTTTAAAAATGACTCAATAGATTGTAGAATTCAGCACATTTTCTTCCCAATTATTTTTGAAGAGATTCTGACAAATGTTTTCTAAGGAAGGAATGGCAGACTGTCTATTTTATTTTAGTTTTATGGGACTTTTATTTTTATCCTGTCATGAGAAGCAAATGGCAGAGCTATGATTAGGATAAGCCATGTAAGAGGGCTCAATCTGCACAATTTATAGTACAGCTTGCTTTAATCTGTCAGGGAACGTGTGTTATATTGCCTTTCAATAGAGGATAGAGCTCTGGCTATATATGTTAATAAATTCTATCCAGACAGTCTTAAAAGATGCCAACAATTGCTGGAAGTACTTGGAGCAGAAACCATCTGCAATTTTGAATCCTTGGAGGACTCTGCTGGATAGTATGGATTTCTTTAACAAAAACCAGACAAACAAAGCAAGTCCCCAGCATCACTGCTATCCAAAAAATCTTTGGACAAACCCTTAAAACTGTAGCTACCGTTATATTTTTTTAGTAATCACATTTCTGAAATTAACCGGCCTGATGACAGTGGTTATTATTATCAGTGGTTTCAACCACTTTTTGTGGTTTTTTTTTGTTTTGTTTGGATTTTTCTTTGTACTGTGAATTTAAATCTAACAGTGGGTTGGCTTTTCCTAGATCCTGCCTGTGGATACCCAGAACTAGTCCCTGATAACAGTCTGGCGACTAGAGATCGAAAGCTGCCTTTGCAGACTCCTGTGGGCTACTGCAGCTTGGTAATTCTCTCTGACCAGAGATAGGAGAGGCTGTAGCTATCAGCTGCTGAAGAGGAGATGCAAAAGTGGCCATTGGTCTCCCCGTTCAAGAAACTGTTTCACTGCTGGAACCAAGACTTTGTATGTTGATACTCCTTTTCTACATGGAGAGAATTGCTTTTTAGAAGAAGTTCATGTAACATTGCATTAGTTTTAGTTTTGTGGCTTGATATGGTATTTACAGCAGTAGAACCATGGTGCAGTAAGTAGTCAGATGTCTGATCAGATGCTAAATAGCTCTTCCGAGTGGTGAATATTTATATGCTGCAAACCCCCTGAAGCTGTGATAAAACACAATGCCACCCAAAGTACAATGCATGTTTGTTTATACGTGTGCGCTGCATATTTGGTAAATCTGAAATTCTGCCCTGACACAGGGTATTTCCTCCTGTTTGTTTATGTCTTTACTGGATTACCACTGCCATCTGGTTTCAACTCATACACTTTATGATGGTTGATTTTCTTCACTGAGGTGAATGTGATAGGAAAATTAGATCTAGTATTTACACTGATAGATTCTGTTTGTGTTATACAACAAGCTTTGAAAGCTGAATAACATTATTCTTGAAATGTCATGGAAAAGAATTGAGAGTTCTTAAAAAAAACCTAACAAAACCACAACTTTTCTCACATTGTTCTCCTAGGCTGTTTTTTCAGCGGGAGTTGCAAGAAAAAAGTTACAAGTGTGAACCCTGAATGTTAGTCTAATCCCAAAGGAGAAGAAACAGCCTCCTCTGTTTTAAGGTTAAGAAAATGAAATGTATGGTCTTTTCCATTAGTTTCAAATGTTTTTCAAGAAAAGGCAAAGTAATTGCTTTAAGTAGTAGAATAGGAAAAAAATAACCAACCTACACATGGCATTATGGTGGCTATCTAGTAAAAATTCGCATTTAAACTTGTCTAAGGATCAATGATGTCTTCATTATAAGCACAGTGAAAGCAATAATAGGCAAAAAATGAAAGTGAAATTATAATCTCTCATTCACTAGAAAATCAATGCTGCAAACTTGGAATAGCAAATGTTCAAATCACTTATGTCAGATCACCCTGAGTGTCCAATGAAAACAGAAAAATTATACCCAGAAAAGACTTGAGAAACACTGTTTTTCCTAAAAGCACAGGATCACTTTTCTGGACCTGTGCAAAATTTCCATTGATTAAATATTCTTCATATCCTAGTTGGATTTGTTAGAATATTTTCCTGATCTGTGGGATTATGGCCTTTCAGTGTGACTGTCAAGGTAACTAATACATAATCTGAGTATCATTGTCTTCTGCATTCATAATCTATGATGATGTCTCGGTTTTATGCAACTTGTTTTATTCCTTACTTTCAGGGGGGTTTGAATATAGAAAAGCATGAATAAATGCATGCTGTTGCTTTTACAGTTTACTGATAGCAGTGTCAAATATGTCCAAATGTCTCCCCTGTGGCAGGAGGCAGACAACAAACATGCTTTTCACCCTTCTGGACTTCTGCAGAGTAGTATTGGAACTACCTATAAGCAGCAGATATGTGATATTTCACTAATATAAAGGTGCATTAGCTATATTCCACCATTTGGTTGTGCAATAGGACACTGGGCAAAGACCAGAGAAGGTTGGTTTGCTGCTGGTTGTTGATTTTCCCAGAATGATCAGTCCTGAGGATCTGGAGTTCAAGCTGGCCTTTTAACCTTAAAAACAATGTTTTGCAGACACTTCTTAAACATGGCTGTAGATTAAAACCTCTGTTCTCTTTATATAACAGATGCAAACTCTGAGCAAAACAAAGGCAAGGTCTCATTTGGAGCCATGCAAGTCCCTCCTCTTTTTTTTTTTTTTCCCCCTCCCCCCTCCAGAATTATAAATAGGTAGTGTCAGTATAGGTAGAAATCCCATTTGAGCTTGTAAATAAAAGTTACTAAATCTTTTTTTGTTCCCTTTCTTAAGAAGGAACAAAATAAAATAAAACATGAAAACCTATCAAAGGAAGATGCTAGAGCTGCTATTTGTGTGGAAAAAGGTCTTGCGATAGCATTAGATTACCACTTCTTTAAGAGTCACTAGGGTAATCCTATAAAGTACCTGATGACTAAGACTTTTTCTACCAACCCATCAATCAAGATGTATGTCAGCAAAATTAGAAGGTAGATAACACAATTAAGTTAGTGTGTGTGCTATAGCTGTAGCCATTTATGGGTATATATATAATAGGCCATACTGTGAGAAGGAGATAATCTCTTCTCTTAGAACCATTTTTTCCCTGTAGAAAAAGTGCACAAAGTTGTGGACCAAGACGGTCGATTCAAAACCAGGTATGTCCTTTCTTGAGTTATGCTCTAGCTCTAGGTCAGCTAGCTCCTGGAGTACTCAGCTTGGTATAAAATGGTTAATTTAAAATCTATCAAGTTGGGGAAAAAAACCCACAAATACATTGCTTTTGGTTTGCTATTGTCCTGATGGAAAGTGCTCTCTGAAACCCACATCATCCAAACCATCTGTTCCACAAAACCACAAGCGTACCTCACAACTAAAATTTTACAATTTCGTCCCAATTTGTGGCCGAGATATTGCCTTTTCAGTGTTTGACCTATAAAGCTAGATGTCAAGCACTCAATTATTTTTTCACATCAGGAAGTTCTCCCAAGAACTGATTGAATTCTTCTGGAATGAATTTTTGCTGAGACACACCAAACTCTCTTACAAGGCATGCCAGGTTGTACAGCACTAACACTATTACATGCTCCCTCTCTCAGCAATGCGTCTGGTTGTAAAACAGGTTATCCTCCAAAACTGTGACCTTACAAAGAGACAGTCCAGTATTAAAAGTAATCTCAGTATTTTATTTTAATGTTTCCAGGAAGCTTTCAGACTGTTTTAATAAAAAGTTGTCTAACAATTTAATAGAGAATAACTTCATGCAGAATTTTTTTATGACGGGCTATGGAAGTACTAAGGGCATGCTTACTAGCTGTAGTAAGAACTTGTGATTCACTATAAAAAGTTAATAGCTTTTACAGTAAATCCTGCAAAACCCAGCTGGTATCATCACTACTGTATCGTATCAGAGTCTGCAAAGAGTAACTAAAATGTTAGGAAATAGGAGATGCAGACCAAAACCCCCTGAAACTCATTTACTGTCAGTATCCATACCGCCTCTAATAACTTGACACGTCTTTCTGCTAATGAGCAAGCAGAAAGTTTACAGGCATCAGTCATTAAGATGTGGAGCCTGATTCTCATTTGCGTGAAGCCCAAGGTACATTTTTGCCCTTAACAGTTCTTAAGGCGCTCTCTCTCTCAGCTGGTCATGTAAAACATAAACGAGAGAAAAGACCAAGAAGGAAAGAAAAATGCACCTTCAAATAATGCAGTAGCTGTTTCAGCAGAGGGACAAGTTTGAAGTTAGTAAGAGAAGCAATGTACTTAATTCCCAGAGGCATCTGCCTGGATGGAGGCAGTTCCTTTGGAGTACTGCCTTTTCTCTGCTCCCTTCTGGTGCTGACTTTTCACACTTCCCAAAGGAAAATTTATAATATCTTCAATTTATAACTCTGTACCTTGTGGCACTTTCAGCCAGACTGTAAAAAGCAATTAAAATATAATATACAGAAGGAATATAAACTCTCTTGATTCGGATCTTAACTAAATCTCCAATTAGAAGTTACAAAAACACTTTCCCTGAAGGTAAGTTGTCCAATAATTGCCTTATTGCAATTGTCAATGACTTCTCCCCTTTCTATCAAAAGTCTTAACAGTGTGGGTTTTTTGGTTTTCAAAAACTTGTCAGAGAGAAAAAACCTTCTGAGAAATTTTTTTCATTGGACAACCAACAAAAATTCCAATTACATGCTAATTCTTTTTTGTTCCATGAAAAAAATCATGAGGCTTCCCCTGGGCCAATGCAGATAATTAATTTTGTTGAGGCAACAGACAGAGAAGAGCAGAATGCTCAAGGAAGTTATGGCTTTTGCAGAGAGGGCTCCAGATGGTGCCAGAAGAGCTTTCAATCCAAAATTTCTTCTAGAGTAGTGACCAGAGCTGACTTTTTGCCAGCAATGTCCCTTTGCCCCTTATCATTTGAATCGTTGTCTAATATAGATCGGGCAAGCTTAGTAGTTTCGCTGTCGCTTTGTCGCCATGTTTACTCAGTCTTTCAACTAAGCCTGATTTAACAGTAGCCAGATGATGAGGGTGAAAGTTGAGCAGTTCACTGGGTATATCAAAACGTTCTTTCACGTTACATGAAAAACTCACCAAATATGGTATTCATTGTACCATAAGTTTCATCATTTGTGATCCAAATTCATCACAACTGGGGCTGGCAACTCATGGGGCATTTCCCTGCTCATTGTTACTGTAATCCCAGCAACAATATTTCTTTTCTTGAAGGTAGTGTAAGAAGTAACTGGCTTGCTTCAGGTTTTCCTTCCCTTCTCATGCTCTTGTTTCAAGCTACAAACCGTCGCTAATGATTTCATTTAATGGAGGGTTCTTTTTTTTCTTTTTTTTCCCTAAATCAACTAGACACTATGAAGGTGAATTTTTAAAAAAAAATCCTGAATTCTTATTTTGAATTTGAAATACATCGTGTAACTTTTTTCAGTACAGATTCGGTGTTGCATCTCAAACAAACTACTTGGCAGTATTTCCTTTTTACAAAGGAAACAAGGTCCTTCTCAGATCAGGTTTATATTTTTACAGCTGAGTGTCATCTTCTAATTTCATCTTCTTGTGTTGGACTTCGTGAAATTTTAGGTAATGCTAATAATAAGCTGGCAATAGAAGTTTTTGCATATTTGAAGTATCGTGTAGAAGTCTAAGGCAAAGTATTGGAGACATTGCTGGGGTCCCTTGGTCACTTCTGTACCCCCACTTCTGTCTTGTGGCACCTGTGCCGTCCCTATGCAGCATTCACTAACCATTTGTCTGACGAAGTTTGTTTTGCTTGATTGTTATTTTGGCTTTACTCTTAGGCACATTGTACTGTGTATACACTGCCACGATATTCTTCTAAAGTGTAGTTTGCGCTCTTTCTATAGGCCTAATGTACTTCTTGTGGAGGTTATCCTATTTTTTTGGTCATTCTGCAGCAGCGGTCATGGAACCTACTTATGCTGGAGAATCTTCCCTCAAAATTTATGATTGTTCTCACATCTGAAATTAGAAGGGTTTAATAAAATCAGCTGGGATAGGCCTTAATCTGATTTTATTCTTGATTCAGCACATTGGATTCCAATACACATTGAACATTTTAAATCTCTTTACTGGAACCAGAAGAAGATGAGATCCTAATTAACATTCTTGACTGTGGTCTGCCACTGATCATAGGTCAAAGGGATATTTGCACTTGTTCCAACGTTCAGGTGATTATAAGCAGCCTCCTACATTCTTCTCAGCTCTTCAGCTCCTGTGCCATGGTGCATTCAGAAGATGGATATTTTGAGGAGTATTATATGCAGAGGAAAATAATGCACTATTTTTCTTCTACCACTCTTTTTCCCATTTCTACTGTAATTTGCTTAATTCTTTATCAAATCTTCACAGACTTTAAAGAATTTATGGTTTTGGTGATGTTGCAATACTCCAGGGAAACAGGTTTTAAGATGGCATGAGCAGTAATCTTTGCTTTACAGAAAGAAAACACGGCATGTGAATGGATTTTTAGTAGCGCTACAGTAATGTATTAGCAATAACCTGGGAAAGTTACAGGTGTAATGTAGTATATATTATCTGAGATGAGTTAGGAAACATTAATTACAGGCATTGATGCAGTAAATTAGTTTATACACTTTGCTAGCTTTGTACAAAGAGTAATTGTTCTCTGTGTATGTTGCAAAGATACAAGTTTGAAATGTACTTGTTATTTTTTGACAATATGAATCATCTGTTTGGGGAAAAACTTCAATATATGCAGTATTTATTCTCTAATGATAGGAATATGTCATTTTCTTCTGTTCCTCCTAGTTTTGTTTTTATTTTTTGTTAGTGATCTTAAGATCACTAACAGCACACAGGTGCAAAGATAGTAATGAAATGTACCTCTCACTTTCTATCTATTAGCACCCTCCATGTGACCTGTATTCCCACACATATGGTGAGGAGAGCCTAAAGGCCCTCTCTCTCATTGGTACTGTCACTGTTTTCATCCTAAGCATTTAGAAATTTTAAAAATCTCTTATTTCTTCAATTCAACCTTATTTCAAATAAACACTTAAGCACACCTCAAGTGCTTTCCTTAGTGTTGCTTGCTTTATTTGGAAATTAAATGATTTGTTTTCCTATACACTTTCGCCCCATTCAGACAAAAAGCACAATGCTGTAATTCTTTCCTTAAGTCGTAAGTTTAAGATGAATTTTTATCTTGAAATGTGTTACATAATAATTATGAAAACAGTAAAGAATGGACTCTATTTCAGTAGATACGCAAGTAATAAAATAATGTAAAATAAAATAAAATGGCATGAGTTTTATACATTGATATTTGCTTATAAAATTTAGGGAAATTCTGTTCAAGTCTTTATTTTCTGTATTTTTTTCCTTCTTTGGAGTGAGAAGGAGGAGGGATCAGAATGAAACATACCAGCTTGACAAAACTTGTGAGATTAAAAATCAACTTTTTTTGGCTATGTGATTGCTGTGATAAAATGCCAATTATAAAATTAGATATTAAAATTTCATCTCTTGGGACTCATAATTTGCTAATGAGAGAAACTTAAAACTCATTATGGTCTTTAGATTATTCAGCCAACACTTTCCTACTGTTATTTCATTCTCTGAGTCCTACTCTAGCTTCGTACCATTCTGAATTACTTCTCTTGGTTCTTTTTTTTTGTTAACTACTGGCTTTCCTTCTTTGGCTTTATACATGCCAACATATACTTAAATTACTTATATTTTACTTAATCCTTACAATTAGTCCCATTGAAATGTCCTTATCACAGGTATGAGAGCAGGTTTTCAATATCTGTCTGAAATATAATTCCTCTTAAGAAATAAGAAGCGAGCAGGAAATACGCAGGCATAGTTGTTTCATTAGAGGCCTGGTGAGGACCTGGGTATTTTGTTAGGTGAAGGCTGCACAAGCCTTGAGACTCTTGCATGACATAAAACATCCCTTTGGGACTGGAATTTTCTGTAAGTCTCTAAATTAGTCTGGTGGTACTTTCTCCTTTTTTTTCCCCCCATTCATCCTACATCTCATTAGATATCCTGCAGTCTAATTTGTGAATATCCCTGCTTAGTCTTTGCACTTTTTCTTTTAACATTGCGTATGACAGACAAATTATCATGCATTAATTCCAGTGTAATGTGCTATCATTGTAATGTAGTCCACTATATATTTTAAAATTCCTTCAGCGAATGCATGAACTCATTATCCATCTTGCTTTTCAGTTAGAGCATATGTGGCTTGGGTATTGATCTATTAATCATGAGAACCCAAAAGCCTGTCTTGATTTAAGAACCCTGAACTCTCCATTAAACTAATTTCTATCTGTCAGTCATAACATTAATGATATGATTAACACATGCAAACTATGTTAAAGTAACATTAAAGGTTCTGATTTAAACTCGGGAATGAGAGAAAATGTATACGGAAGATTTTTTCTTGGCTCCTGTCTCACGGAATATTTTCTGAGTATTGCCAATATTTTGCTGCTGGCCATCAGGGAAGAAAAGAAAGTCACTTCAAATCCAAAACTGATAAAAAAATGGCGTTCTCGTAACAGGTGGTTTATTACTAAGATGTCTATGTGTAGTGTGAGCTACACTTAGAAAGATTGTTTTTAATATGACTTAAATTCAAAATCTAATTTCTCTTTTAAAGTGAAATAATAAAAAAAATCTGTGCAAATACATGCAGACTTATACTTACACACTCATATTCACATATGCACAGCATAATATTCCAGAATGTTTCTGTGGAAATCGTAACTGAAGCCATACTGTATATTTATTGCATATATTTAACTACATAAATGAGTATGCTAATGTTACAGTAGAGTCCAAAAGCAATGGAGGGAGGGAAATACGCACCTACTGTTGCGTATAATATGGTGGTATCTTACAGAGTCCACTTTTGGCCTGGCTTTTATTTTCTTGGCTTTATACATCCTTGTATCCTGAATCCAATTTTTGCAATAATATAGACAATTTAAATGTTGTTGCTCAGTCAGTGAACTTCTCTAGGAAAATGGAGGAAAGTAAAAATGGAGAAGGTATTCAGAAGGAGAAGTGTGAACAGAATTTAAGCCATTCAAGCTGTACAAATATTAAAGAAATATATGTTGGAATTAGGTTCCTAAATATCTTTAAGAATCTAATGGATTTCTCAAAGGTGAAGGAGTAATTCATAGCAAATCCAAATATAGAGCCTAAGTACATCACAAGCAGGACTGAGATCCTTTTGAAGTCAACGGGAAATTTACACTCTCTTGGAGCCAGGGTTGCAAAACTTAATTTTTACTTCAAGGCCAATTCTGAGACAAGATTTTATTCTTCTGCTGTTTTAAGTTGATGAAGGTTTTGCTACTGACTTTAAAAAAAAAAAAAGCTATATAGCCCAATAACTTGCAATAAACCAATGCTGCTATTATTTTACCTATAGTTGGAATTTAAGTAGCATGTAATTATACTGCATTTGGCACACTGCAATATGCACATGTACATAAACAGATTTTGAGAGATAGTCTGCTGGGTAAGTAACCTTTTAGGCAGAACAGTTGAATTTTATTGGCTAAAATACTATTAGCCCATGCTCAGTTTATTGATGATTATCAATTCAGGGAAATACTTTTCAGAGTAATTCATATCTCTCTGTTATGGTAGGAATTCTTGATGTAAAATGTGCCTGGTGCCAGAAAAGAAAAGAACTTCAACTGTTTGAATAGCAGAGTGACTTCTAGTGGTTATTTTAATTTTTATCCCCATGGGCACACATAGCTGTAGATTCCTTTCATTCTCAGAGAAGCCAGTATGTTGGCAAATATTGTGCCAGAGTTATTTTTGGAGTTGACCTGAACCTACTACCTAATTAGAAGATATACTGTTGACCTATGCTAGTTTTCAATACATGGAGTTAAAAGTGCTGGTATTTCAAAACCTTTTATTGTCTTGCAATTTGAGCCACCCACCTTGCTATGTTTTCTTTTAAGTGGTTATACTCCTTTTTCTCCAGGCTAAAAGAGAAGTTACTGTTATCTCTGTTGCTCATACTATTAGTCCATGCTCAGACAAGCACTTCCCTTTACTGTTACAATATTCCAGGGGATAATTGCTTGTACCTATATATAGGCTGCAATAGAGTGGACTTAAAAGGCTGCAATGAGTGTGCTTAAGGGCTTTGTAGGCTTACTGGTAAGCACATCCTCATACGTACTTCTGCAATTAGACCTTCAGACTCTCTCAATATTTTGCCTTCTACCTTCTGGATGACTGCTTAAGCTATTTTTTAATATGGGGACATTCATCATCATTCTCCTTCATCCCTTTGTGGAGGGTAGTGATTGGAATTATGGCTTTTGTAAAAAGTACTGGAATATTAGTTCTTCCAAAACATCAAAGCAGTTCACTTTTGATATGAAAGAAATGGTTGAGGCATTTCAGAGATGCTTTACTTTTTTGTTTCAGCAGAGATTCTCCTCTGAGTTTGATGCAAAGCCATGGGGCTCCTAAACCTGAATTGCTCTTTTCAGTAAACAAACCACTAGAAAGGTTGTCCTCAGCTTGTACTGGCTACACCTATAGCTTCCTGTGGGTTGAGTTGGAAAGATAGGTATCTAGCTCAGCACGCAAAAATCTTTTTATCCAAAAGCAGTGACGACTTTTAAGTAGCTGAAACCTTAATTACACTGGTATTTTATTCCAAAATCTTTGCATTTACTGTCCTCTATTTTGGGGAATTCAGTATCTTACATGGAAATCTTTGAAGAGGGAGGCAATTTAAGATGGACTCCATCTTCCTTTGAGACTACGCTCAGCCTAGTGCACTGAGCAAGCCTTGCCTCAGGGATGGACAAGGGCCCAGTGGGGCCAGGGGAGCCCAGCCCCACTTTGGGCCATTTGTTGATTGTCTCAAAGGCACGTATGTGGATGTGTGTGTTTTAAGCTATCATAGAATCATACAATTGCCTAGATTGGAAAAGAGCTATAAGATCATCTAGTCCAATCATTAACCTAACACTGACAGGTCTCCCACTAAACCATGTCCCTAAGCAATATAGACAGTAAATTTTCTTTCAATGCACTTTTAAGAGTCAGGCTGTGAATGGAACTTGAAAGGTAAGTGACACTGCTTGTACCTTGTCTGGTGCAGAAGCTGTGTCTAAAGTGTGGAGACTCAGGTGGTTTCACAAAATAAAGGTGGAGATTTCAGTTCAGATTGAACGCTGGCATGCCTTCAGTTGCTTTATTATTTTATTGTTATGCAAAGCCAGTGCTCACAGAAAAGCAGACATTCAGAAATGAAATTCCTGGAATCATACTATATAAAATTAAGTGTTTACAACATAATGGTAAAGTAATAAGAGTTTTTAACTGAAACAGAAAGCCTGCTTATATTTTACTTTAGAGGTAATTCTGTGTCTGAGTTGGGGGGAGGGGGCAATGCAATCAGTTATTGTAATTTTAGTCTTATAATAATTATCTGATGTCTGTTACTTTATTAGATTTGAAAAATACACAATCGATTTAACTGCAGTTTTACCTGCTTTTACATCTAGTATTTGTTTAAACTTTGGCTGAACTGCGATTTATTTGGGCCTCTAGTCTGCAGTTGTGCAGGAAACACTGTATTGTATAACCTGCAGTTACAGGATGGAGCATATTAATGGAGCTCTAAACATGCATAAATATGATTAAACTTTTGCTGAATTCAGGTTATATAAGTAGCTGCCATGCTGATTAAGTATCCAAGAATCGGTTTTCATCCTAAAAGGGATTGCAAATCTTGTGATCTATGTGGAAGCCTTTACGAATAGTTTTTCCTTGCAGCTTATCTAGAGATCAACAAACTTGGGTTTTGCAGAAGCAATGGGGAAAATTGCAATTCATATTTAAAAGCTTTTCTTTCCTTTCTCCAGTGCTGTAACTTGGAGGCAAATGGGGTGTTCAACACTGAAGATGCTGACACAGGAAGATGTTGGAGGAGAGGAGGTAGTGGTCCCCAGCAGCTGTGCTCCAGGGATGTAAATGCTTTTAATAATGATAAACCCTCTGAGTCTTTTTGGGATATCACAAATGCAAGCAGCAGCTATTGCCCAAAGGCCTTGGTCTTTTTGGTTCCAGTTTGGATGAGGAAAGTAAAGCAATCAGCAATTTGTCCTCAAAGTGTTTTATTTAAAAGATGGAACAATTTCTTCTCTGTACCTAATTTGGTTAGCCTTGCCTGGCCCCAAAGAAGGGGAGGAGGTGCTGCAGGCAGGAGAGCAGGGATTTCCCTGAAGCCCGTGGGAAGGACCCACACAGGAGCAGGCTTTTTCTAAAGGAACTGTGGCCCATGGAGAGGAACCATGTCAGAGCAGGGGAAAAGTGTGGGGAGGAAGGAGTGGCACAGAGGAACTGTTATGGACTGACCGCAACCCCCATTTCCCCATCCCTCTGCGCCGCTCAGGGGGGAGGGAGGAGGTAAAGCAGTTGGTGGTGAAGGAGTGATGTTGAGCCCGGGAAGAAGGGGTAGGGAAGGTGTTGTTTTAATTTGTCTTTGTTCCTCGCAATCTTTTATTTTTATTTGGAAATAAACTGATTTTCCCTGAGTCCATTTTGCCCATGACAATAATTGTTAAGTGATCTCCCATTTTTTTGTCTTGACCCGCAAGCTTTTCCATTTTATTTGCTCCCTCTGTCCTGTTGAAGAGGCGGAATGAGAGAGCAGCTGGGTGGGGGTCTGGCAGCCAGTCATGGTCAGCCCACCATGCTATGTTGTCCTGACCTCTCTTCTGTCTTTATTGATCTGCACCTGGACTGAGGGAGGAAACAATGATGTCAGGCAGCTCAGCAAAAAAAGTCCAGTGACCGTCTTGCTTGTGACTTTGTGAGGGAGGAAGGGAGAAAAAGGGAATGAAAGTGCCATGTGATTTAATGACTTGAAGACTTTTGTCTTCATACATTTATTCCTCTCCTAGGAAAACAAGATGGCAAATTTAGTCCACAGTCTCATGGACCACAGTAATATCTTTTATTCTTTATACCCCCTTTTTATAGCTTGCACCTATATGAATTAAGTCTTTCATATCTACAGATTGCTTGAGTTTCTCAGACAATTAAAGCAATCCTTCTGACTCAAGAGTTAACTCTGTAATGACAGAAACCTGCTAGGAAAAAGCACCAGTCAAATAACTTACTCACCTGGAGCAGTAATTAGAAATTTTTTTCTGAATCATGACGTTCTTTTAAAAGCTAATAAGAAATGTTAGCTGGTGGGGGAATTTTAGATGTAACATACCAGTGTAAGAATTTTGTCACCTATTCAGTACCCAGAACCAGTTCCTGTTTTCAACAGATTTTAGTTCCTATTAAATCCCTAGAAAACAGCTCATCACCCAGCAGTTGTCAGTGCAATATTTACAGCCAGATTTTTAGAAGAGCCCAGTATTCAGTATAGTCAGATATCTTATTAATGTAGTTGTTTTGCAGCCTAAATGGGAGCTGTGGTAATACTTAACAATAATTTTATTTGCCAATAGTAATAGGATGGTTGCAAGGATATTCATTCTATAGGGAGCTCATATTTAAGACAGAGCACGTTACAGTGATACAATCTGCCTTGTAAGGGCAGTGATGCTGCCAGTTATTCCATCTCATTCTTTAGGTTGTTAGGAGACTTTACATTGATGTAAAATCATGAAAATCAATGATTTTGAAATAAAGGTGTGGAACCTGTGATTTTGTTGAGAAATCAAATGTCAACAGCTGTGTGAGCAGGTTGGGTTCTATAGTTCCTTTATAGAAGCTCTTTATTTGCTAAGGACATGTTGGTATTAATCCATGTATTAATACTTCATGTTTTCCTCTAAGAGCTTCTCAGAGATGGACTCACTGTCCCAAAAGTACTTGGCATATGCTTGGGAACGTTGGTCAGATAGTTTTCCTGCAGTATAAAACTTTCCATTCTTTTTTCTGCAAGGCGTATGAAATTTACCACAGGAATTGTTCATAAAGTAATGAGGAATTTGAGCCCATGTTAAGCAATGCGCAGTTACTAACGTTAACTTAATGGGTGTCTCTTCAAAACAGACATAGTTGTGATAGGCTCTCCTTGGCTTCGGAGCTATACAAACAACAATGCATTCCTTGTGAGCCCGGGAAGCTGGTTGTAATAGCTGTAATTTCCTTCTTGGCGGCTGAATGACTTCTGCTTGGTGCCTCATCTGCCATCTTCTGGGATGAAGAAGAGAAAATTCTTCCCTAGTTAGGTGGCCTCCATTTATTTTGCTATTCCACTCTAAAGAACACAATAACTGTTACCAATCCTATAGGATTGCAATCCATATTATAAGAATTTATTGTGGGTTAAAACTACCCTTATTAGTGTCCATATGAATGCTCCAGGTGTCTAGCTACATTGCACTGAAAGAATGTAAAAAATTTCAGGGGAATATTTGGAAGTGAAGAATATATTTTGACATGGTCCTTCTGAAAAGAGCATCTAGTGAAGTCATCTTGGAGTACAAAATACTCTGTGTGAAAGGCAGACATGGCCCCGAACAAACCCCTTGGATCCTAGTGTCACCAAAAGCAGAGAAAAATCTGTTCAAGGCTCAAACTTCTCAACTTACTCGCCAAGATGCCCCAAACTGTTACCTGTAAATCAAACAGTTCTGAACTGTGGAGTCAACTTGGCACTGCATTCTATAATGAATAGAAAATCTTAGAAGATGTAGGTGGAATAGGGGAGATAATGATGTTAAAAAAAAGTTACTGGAACTTCAATTTATGAGCTTTAAAAAGAATAAAAATGCAGTGTGGAGGAGGTTAGCTTTATTCTCATTCAACGGATTCGGTCAAAAGTATTAAAAAAAGTTTCCTTTATATTAAAAATAATGAAAACATTCCAGCTTGAAAGCATGAAGAAAGTGCAGAATTGTTACCTTGGGTTCTCTGAGTCTGAAATGTTCTCTTTTTTCTTTTATTCTTCTAGTCCTGATGAACAAAAAAATTCCACTGCTATCTTAGTAAGTTGTTCTGAAGTAGTATGCTGCAGCTCTGCTCTCCTGTCAATCATCAGGGATCAGTAAAAGTAATACAGCAACACAGGAGAGGCAAAGTATATTGCGCTGCTCATCTTGAATATTTTTTTTTCTGTACACACATGATTGAAAACTCTGGAAAATTCTATCATGAAAGTAAGTCAGATAAACATTGCAGACCCAAATTCTACCTCCTCCATTAGTACTGATAAGATCATATTAGTAAAATGAAGTTCCATTGCATTTTTCATGTTTTAGACATGATTTATGAGGAAATGATCATCATCTGTCATTCTGAATATTTCTAGAGGGCACAATAATCATGTCTGTCACTTACTGCTGCCTTTTGGATGTCTGTATCGCATATGTATTTTCTGATACTCTGAAGATCACAGCAGAATCGTGTCCTTTTTAGGACTAACTACATAACCATAAACAAGCATTAAATGTATGGAAAAACATACTTCTGCTGAGAAATTTTACTTGAATTGTAACAGTTAAGTTGTAATATTATTGTCTTGCATAATATTATAACCACAGAAAAAACCTCTCAGTTAATTTTTCCAGGTTGCTACATAAAAAAAGGCAAAATTTGAACACAGAACCATATGTGTTGTATTATGTTATGTCTATAATAATCTTCAATTTTTTGCATCTTAAGAAAGAAGGTGACTTTTTTTTTCACTTAAGCAATTTACTCAAGAATTTGAAAGGAAATGATTGCAGTTAGGTGACAAAATCTCCTAGACTCCTTGAAAAGTCCCCAATTTGGTTTTAAAGGTAGGAGAGACAAGCTTTCCTACTCTCTTTTTAGATACTCAGCTTTAGTAAGAAGGTGCCAAACTCAACAGGAGTTGGAAGTGCTCAGTCTCTCAATGGAGAACATCTCATTCTGAGTAGAGTCTTAAGTCCAATCCAAAGGCCACTGAAGTTAATTGAATGATCTGATCCCTGCTGTTTTCAGTGGGAATTGAATTAGGCCCTAGGACATCTAAAATGATGTGATGGCATTTAGCCATGACACTGTCATTAATTATGATAGGAACTGAACTGTTATAACCCTGTCTAACATGGAGCACTTGTCCTTTTTCATATTAAGATTGACTTTGTAATGAAGGGATTTACATACTTTCTTACTGCATAAACCTCAATTCTGATTGGCATCTCAATATTGAAAAAGAAATACTACAATATTTGCAAATATCCCCTTTGGTTTAATGAAATATTGAAGGAAAAGTCCCAAGTCTGAATCTGCTCATCAGACTGTTTTGCTTGTTTGTTTGCCTATTCTGATGGAATAAAAAGGTTTGCTTGGAGATGTGTCCCTTTTTTACCACTGGGGTGTAGGAGTGTGTTGTCATAAGGCTTTCAGCTTGGCATGTCTGATGTCAGCTACTGCTGTAGGAGTGTGGGCACTTTCAGAGCAGTACTAATGGTAGCTCTATGCTTGTGCTGATTGTGTTGTTGATTGGAAACTTAATTAGTGAGAAGTATCTATCCTTGTGTTTTGCATTCCTGTCTTTTTTTTTTTAATTCCACATACAACATGCATACATTTGTGTCCAAAAATATATGTGACAATAGGCTATTAAAAAAACCCCAAAAACTAGACATTTTTTATGTAGTGATAGTTTTTCTCATGCTTTTTTGTTTGGTTTGGTTTTTTACCATAAAAGTACTTATATAACAATTTCAAATTAAATTACTTCTTGCTTTCACCCAGCATGATTCTAAAGCAAATGGACTATTTTTTTTTCTAAAGTCTGCTAAAATTAGACCAGTACTACAACACGATTCACTTCCCAAAAAGTTTTATAGAAGGTACAGCGTACCTAAAAATGAGCACCATTGCAAATATCAGTTTCATTGCCATGTATTAGATTTCTGTGCAGCTCACAGTTATCAACCTGGAAAACAATTCCACTTTCTTTTGGAGTTGCTTCCCAGGTGATAAAACACACAAAAATAACAAAACAAAACACAGCCTCAAAACCCTTCCTCTCCCCACCCTTCTTCAAACATGTTCATGAGAGGAAAAAAACCAAAGACTTGTGTAACCTTTCCATTTTCTGTAAAACATATCTACTGTGAGAAAATCCCTGCTAAATATTTTGAGTCCTAAAACTATTATATGTGATGGTGCAAATATTGATGGATCATAATGAAAACTGCATTTTCAAAAATTTGTGCAGAACAAGCTGAGAGTTGGTTGCATTGAGTCCAACTCAGTAACGCTTCTCTAAAGTAAAAGTAAAATCACCACATACCTGTTCCATATCCTGTATCTGTAGATTGTTGTTACACCATGGTATAATCTTAGCCTAAACACTGGTTCATTATTTTATCTAGACATATTTTTTATCCTTCTAGAAAATATTTGTTTTTTTTTTTAAAAAACAGCACCCAACAACAGTAAAAAAACCCCAAAACAACCCACACAACATAAAAACCAAAAACCCAGATGGTGATGGAAAGATTTCTTGGTGTTTGATTAAAAAATGTTGTTTTGAGGGTAAAGGGTTTTTCCATCAACAAATTTGAACATTTCTGCATAAGGATGATATTTTGGATGTGATATGTAGTTGTAAGCTTCATTTTCCGTTAGAAGCAGCAGCTGGCTTGGTGTCTAGTCACCTTAACTTAAAATAGATGAGCTTAACAGATGAGTTCTTAAATCACAGCTAAATTTAACACTGGTTTTGGAAGTGTCAGCTGTAATTAATGAGTAAAAAATAGTAAAGAGAAAATACCATGTTCTTTCTAAAAAGCTGAGGTAAAAATACAATTACTTTTCTGGATGCTTACCGATTTTTTTTTTCCTTCACCTTCAAACTTGTTTTATTTCCAAGACTTCATGGACGCAAGCAATTATCCTGAATATGGAAATAATGGACTATTAGGGATGAGTAAGAATAAAGTATTGCTTGAAAATGTCTAGTTTCTTGGAAAATAAAAATAACGCAACTGACACTGTAGATTAATTGTAAGCTTTTATTTCAGACCGTGTAATGTTAAACCTTCCTAAGAAGCCTATGAAATAATGTTTATTTATCTTAGGATTTTCTATTTGATAGAAATAACTAAAAGAAGGGTAAATACAGAAAAATTGGGTTATAGAAGCTTTCATATTTTGTCCTTAGCAAGGTCTTAAAGAATTTCTTTTCCATCCTTCAGCCCCTAGGAAGCTCAGGACTGTGAGAAACCTAGGGCAACTTAGCAGAACCTTGGCCTTCCTTCTAGCTGACCTGCTATGCTTATTAAAACCATTGGACAGAGTTATGTCCTACAGCTCTGCGGGAGCCCAGACTCATTCTCCTCTCTCTTAAATAGCCATACACCGGAGAAGAGACTGTTATGAGTGATGTAGGCTGTCCTAGGTCTGTTTTCCTAGGTAGACACCAACTGCTAACATTATAGATTCCAGAAACATTATTGCTCTTTATAACTGAAAGTGCCCTTAATAAACATTAATAGAAGTTATTGAGGAATTAAACAAACTGTGTGTTAAATTATACCTGTATCCATTTTTGTGCAACTCAGAGTGGCATCTAATTGCTTTAATGTTTTCGTGATCAAGTGACACTCAATGGCAATAGATTTTTACAACTCTTCAGAGAGCTTTTTGCATACATGCACAGTACTGTCCATTTTCATTGTCTGAACTCTTAATTCACCATTCAGCCAATTACTCTGGACTCTTCTTAAAAAAGAGTCCAGGTTTTGTACCAAGTTCAAAGTTAGTTCTCTTATATACATCAGAAATCATTTTTCCATATATAGCATTCTCATTTCATTATCTTAAAAAGTAAGTGAGAATAAATTATTGGCAAAACAAGTGAATGAAATATTTTATCTATTAATATTTTCTAATTACTTCAAAAACCAAAATCATAAAATTAATGAAGACAGTAAGAAGAGCATAAACTAGGGCATATGAAATGATAAGTGAAATTATCAGGGCTAAGAAGGAATTTGAAGGGGAAGTAGCCAAAAACTAGAAAGCCAATGTTAAGAAATTCCTTAGATTTAACAGGCCTATTACAGCCAGAGAGTGACACGTGAAGCTGAACTTCATGGGAGAGTACAGCTACAATTAAGAGACCACTGGCAACTGTAATAAATCTGCAGAGCCATGGAGTGGTTTGAGGGCTGCTTTCATAGATTTGTAATCTGAGCAGCATCTCCATGGATAAGTGAGCACCAAGGTGATGTCCCTTGTATTTCACTGGATAGTGTCATTCAAAGGAGATAATGGGGCTGTAACTCATGGTACTGAAAAACTGATGATGAGGTCACTTTTATTTAATAACTGAATTTTGGTTTAGGGGAGTGATTTTCACCAATAAGGCTGTGTCTTCGATTTTACCTTCTTCATTAACATTGAAATATTCTTACCCCTGCCTACATTTTCTTTCTGCTTCTTATCTTTTCACCTGACTAATCTGCTTTTCAGACCTGCCTCAGGTATTAAGCACATACTGCATTTACCAAACTCGCATTTTCTCAGGGGTTGCCTGATGAGATGTGACATGGGGGGAAAAAGACCCTTCAAGTAGGTCCAAAAATAGGTTCAAAAGGACTCCAGAGTAGGTGCTAATGATAGAGTGTGGGTATTTCAGAAGCTGTTGGATATTACAGACATAAGTCACAGCAGCAATTGAATCCTCCCTATTGTCAAGGTAATAAAAATCGTAAAAAAAAATCTGTAACAGACTTTGAGAGATTATTTTTTTTTTTAGAGACAGGGAAGAATCTGTTGCAATGTAACCATTCTTTACATTGTTTGACTGGCTTGGACCTAAAAACCAGTGATGAAGATTTCACAGGCTTCCATATGATCTGTTCCAGTATTTCATGAGTATTTCACTAGTATTTCAATAGTCTTCACTATTAGAAAGTGTTCCCAGTGATCCAATCTTTACATCCCTTTCTGCATTTTAAGCCCCATAGCACTGTGAATTCGTCTTCTGTTTTTTTCGGTTGTATTTTAGGTATTTGAGGACTGTTATAATTTTATCATATATCCCTTCAGTCTTCTCATTTCTAGACCAAAGAATTCTCATTCCTATAGCCCTTCTTTTAGGTCCTGACAGAACTTCATATCCATAGCAGTGAAAAAGGTAGGACTTTCCAGCTGTCTCATTGGAGCATAAATTTCACTGACTGCCATAGATTAAAATTTCTAATTCAGTCAGTGCTTTTGACACCTGCCTATAAAAAGGCCGCCTTGGTGCTTAAGCCATTGATTCACCCTGTGACACTTACTGCGCATTGATTCATAGACTCCATTAAGAGGACTTTACAGAAATGTTTTCATGACACATGGGAGAGAAATCTCCAGATGAATGATTTATAAAGGGCTGTTGTAAATAAATGGCAATGAAACCTCCAGTGTGGGCTTTTAAGAAAGACCTAATTATGATTTGTACAATTGCTAATAAATAATGGTATGAGTTAGAACCCTAAATCTTATGCTTCTTCAACAATATCAGTCTTTGTATATTTATATTTAAGTCCACTGGCTTTCAGATTGTTGTCCATAGACCCATAGTGATGGGGTATATATATTATATATACATATTTTGTATATTATGTGTTGTATCTATGTCATATATATATATGTGGTATAGCATATTTTGTTAAAGTATTGTTTCTGAATGCTTATTTGATATAAGGGGAAAGCAAGTACAGGGATATCGTAGCATGTCATTATCACTAAGAACTCATGTTAAGAAATTCAGAAAAGAAGTCTGATTGCCCCTCACTGCGTAAATCTTCAGTGTTGTTTCTGTGCAGCCACGCATCAAATGCCACAGGGGAAACTGAATCCATTAATACTGGCCTTATTGATGTAATGAACTTTGTTTATAATGTGTTTCATGTTTTCAGTGGTTGTTGAACCTTACAGCCCTTGCTTCCTCCAAAGGTATGTCATTCCTTCTACATGATGATCCTAAGAGCAATTACCATAAGAAGACATCATTTTTGTTTAAAACTGTGTCACACAGATTGATCTAGAAGTATGGTTTGGTTCTTTCTGCTTCTGTCATAAATTATTGTATTGTGGTACAAGAATCAATGATGTGGTGTAATGGACCCAGTGATTGCTGTGATCACTGTATGTGCTCTTGAAAATCGTGCAACACCTTAAGATGAATCACAGGCTGTTTTCATCAAAGTTAGCAGATAGCTTCCAGATGTGGATTTAGTGAATCAGCAAAATGGTTTCTTAACAGGTTTCAAATCTACTGTCATTCATAAGAGGACTCAAAAATGAGTCGCTGTGTCTGACACTGGCATCCAGAAGAGAATTTTATTATTTCAGTTCCTGAATGTGCTCCATATATACTAATTTCCTATTCTTACTACAATTTATGGGTAGTAAATACAATTTTTCCCTTAACACTTAAACATTACTGTGTGAAAAACACAATATGAACATTATTAGTAGCTAGGCTTCCTTCCCCAGGGACCACTGAGTAGAAAACTGAAAATGAGTTACACACCTTGTTGATGGCAGCACTTGAAAAGGTTTGGTGAGAATGGGGTAAGATAATTTTCACAGCAGAAAGGCTTCCTAGCACACCGGTAACTAGCTTCACTGTTCTCATGTCACCATCATAAATCACCTTTGGCAGGATGTGTTAGCTCTTTTTGATGACCTTGACCTCACCGTCAAGTCCTGATTGGATTCCTGCAGACACCATCCCCTCAAATGAACTCAGAGCATCTGAATTTCAGTTTTCAGACTTGCACCATGGCGATCTCAATACTTTAATATATATTAAGCCTTTGGGGACAATGCCTTGTCATTGTGAAAGTCGAATAAGCAGCACTGGTATGTGGTAAACTCTACTCCAGTCACGGGATGCAGGAGCTGAAGGGAAGCTTTGCTTTAGCACAGTAAGCTTAGATCCAAGGGGCCTCCTCTGAGCAGAAACCCCGTGTGAAACCCATCTTAGTTGTGCAACTCAACACCCATTTCACAACACCTAAAGATAAGGCTAGCTGTGGTCCCAACAGTAATGCAGTCTGATAACTCATTATACAACAAAGCTTTGTTGAGGCAATAGGAAAGATGAGCAACAACGTGCCTATATTGCAACTCACCCGATCACCAGCTCCAAACACAGGCTCATAAGCAATGCCACGGCTCCAGTGGATTGCCAGGGATGCTTGGTGTCTGGGTCATCTGGCAGCCACAGCCAATTCTGCAAATGCCTTCTGAATGCGGGTGAGAGTTGTGCCGCTCCTTGGCTCCGCCAGTGGCAGTGTGATTGGAGAGAATCATTCCTTACACGGATAACGTGGGTGGCATCCTCCCTATGCTGCCCTTACCGGCCAAGGGCAGGGTGTCGGGAGGCAGGGTGTCACCAGGTCAGCGGCCCTGCAGCTGCCCAGAAGTATATGAAGCAATAGGGGAAAAAACACAGATGAGAAGTCATTTGTCTGAGTACATCTACAAAAAGAATAAAAGGGTAGAGTTACGCTACTTCACTGAAAGCAGCTATGTGCAAAGTTAGACGGTTCTTTCATGTTACATATATATAAAATGTATTGCATAAGGGAGTGCTATCTAGCTATTATTAGCAGGCAAGTTGCAAAAGGCAGCAAGCTCTGAGTCATTTGCTTCTGCTATGTAAATGTCTCACAGAGCCGAGAAATAGCAACTCTCTTAACTCTCAGCCTGGAAGCCCTGCAGTAATCATGTCAGTAGTGGAAACTCTCTATCCGCAGCTGAGCTTGCCTGTGTAACCGTATAAATACATTTTTTAGGCATTAAACAAAGTTACAAAACTGCTTCCACCCCACAGAAAACTTGATTAGATCGTAGAGAACAATATGGCGTGGCAGCTGAAACTCAGTAGTCGTACAGGTACCTCCAGCAGACAAGCCAGGAAGTAACAGGACAAATCCCACCCCCTCCCAGCAGCCTCAGGAGACATTCGTCCCCAGAGTCACTCATCTTACCCAGTCTCTGTTGTGACTGGCAGCGCCAGGTTACCCAGAAGTACATCAGGCCTGAGAGGCTCTTCCCCTGCCTACGTGGGGCCGAGCCATTTGTTTTGGACTCCATTTTTTGACAGTTTTTTTCCTGGTCCAAAGGAAGCGGGCAGACAGTCACAGGGGTGCCTGAGGGCGTGTGGGTATGAAGGTGTCAAGAAATGACCATCAGCCATTCACAGAGCACTATCACTTTTAACCAAATGGCTGCTCCCTGCCATAGAATGGCAGCACCCTTTGAAAAAATGGAGTCCAAAACACTGCTTGGTGCAGTGCCAAACCGAAGGGGTTTTTTTAATTTAATTTGCCTTCTGACAGCCTCTTCTTGTACTCAGTATGACAAGGAGAATAGCGAAGGGAGATTGCATGTTGATGCAATAAGATTGTATTTTGCAGATCCTAGCAGCTGACCCTCTCACTTGGAAGATTGCCTTAGAAAGTCCAAATAAAAGAAAATTTGGGACCCTGAACTCAGCCAATATGTTTCCTTTTGTCAACTGCAGTACTTCAAGCACCACACATAATGCTCACATGCTCCTCTACTGCATCCTATAAAGCACAAGCCCTTGGTTTCCAGAGGAGTCGTGGAATTACCTGCCCGATTTTCACTCATTTTCAATGTAATTTGGTTGCATGAAGCTCTTTTTGAAAGTGGGACAACACAGAGTCAGGTACTGGTAACAACAGACTCCTATTTCTGAAGGCTGCCATCCGGCTGCTGCTGTCTCTTCTGTTTCTGGTTTGCGCTGACAGAGCTGTACCTGTTGCAACACGTCATTCGGCGTATGCTCGCTAGCCGGGTACACGTACACAGCAAAAATGTCAGTGGGGTGTTCATTCAGTAGCACGGACCTCTGCATATCCTGTTCTATAGAAAAAATACTGCTAATATTTTAATGACTCTGAGGCTGAAATTATTAGCCTACTATAAACTTAGAGAACCCTTTAGACGGGAAGAGTTATTCAGGACCATGTAAATCTAGAAGCATATCTGAACTAGCTCGGTATTTTGGAATGTCATGATGCATTTAGAGAAATTTTTAATTCAGTTGAAGATAGTTATTTTCAAACTCCTGGGCAGGAATGAGTCTCTGCAGGCCTGAGCTGCATTTATTACAAGATCTTTAAGGGACTTGTCTGATTCTAGGCTCTAGCAAAAAAAGAGTAAATTATTGATGAGTAGGCAGTGCAATTCCCTCTCCAGAGTCTTCTGGTCAAATTAATGTAGTTGATACACCACAAACTAGCAATCACTTTTCCATATTTATGTCACTTCCATAGCATTTACTTGTAAGACAAAATGCAACCACTAGAATGTGGCTGTGCTATATGGTCACATCTGCAAAACTGGAAAAGGATTTTAAAAACACCTCCACCTTATTGGCCTCATATTTCCTATTTGTAAAGCCTGTAGCTGTGTACAATGTACAGATCAGAAATATAAAAGACATGAGCAATAGGAAAGGGTCTGTGCTAATGTGGCGGGCAGCTCAGCCTTGCATTTAGACAATGCAGCAAGCAAGGATGCTAAAGGATCTAGAAAGCTGGTTGGCTATCATCTGCAATGTGTCAAACCCCCACATTGGTATCAGTGTGATAAAGATATTAACCTCCTGGCCTCGTTGTCAGTATGAAGGAGGAATAGAAGAAACTTCTTCAGATTAACAGTAGCAAAGTCATTGAATTTAATCCAACCCCATAAAAAAAGTTCTCCAAGGTACTGTGCATGCAGGGACCCAACACACTGAGTTTGAGCAATCACATGCCAGAAGCCTGTCTGCTGACCAGAAGGGATTAATGTAAAAAGTTAGCTGATTTGGCGATTAGGTGATCGTACTGATTTCATACAGGGAAGCATTACTGTTATGCTAGCATATCTCCTTTGCAGGGTTGAACCAATTCATGTTGTTCAAACTAATGGCTAATTGTTGTAATCTACTCAAACTGTAGAACAGATTGAAATCTTCAGTAACTATGTAATTAATATTATTCCTAATGCATCACCACATTTGATGGAGTTAGCTTCCTGCGATTTAGCCAAAAGTGTTTTGACATTAGATTCTTGAAACCTTAAGACTCAGAGTAGAGTTTGAAATGTGAAAAGCAATTAGAGTGTGATTCATTAATCTTGTACTGAACAGTGGACGGCTCACGGCTGGGTGGAATTAAAAATAGAGGGAAGGAATTAACATGCTTTATGGGTTATCATCATATGCAATGTCACTATTGTTATCGTGCTTTTCTAGATGACTTTAATATTCATGTTAAACAAACTGGAAACTTTTCAGATCCTGGAGTAGCATAGGAAAAATTCTGTCCAGGAAAAAATGTCTGATTACAAAATATTTCCTTTCTTGCTGTTAGAGATTTTATATTTTTATTTTTTTTACATTAATCTGCTGTATGGACTATCAAGAGAAAAGGAAAATTACATGGAAGAAACAAACTGCCTTCAGAAACTCAGATTAGCTGGAGTATTGATTTGCTTTTTCTCCCTGTTTCTAGAGGGTATGTGTCAGAAGAAATCACTAGCCAAAAGCAAGTCATGAAAAATTTAGCAAGATGGAGTAATATTTCACTAATGTTGATCACAGGCGTAGAAAAATTGTACTTCAGTTCTAGGAATGGAAGCATTCTTGTCATTTTTGTTTGTTTGTTTTGTTGATGCTGTTTAGTTTGAGTATTCTAACAATGTATATTTTGCTGTGTGAACAAATATTACTATGGTGCAGTCTACGTTTCATCAGATAAACCTAAACTTCAATTGATGTCATCATGCTTTGTCATTAGCATCGTCAAAATATACTGTCAGTTGGAAAACAAATACGGACTGGTGGCTAACATTCATAATAACAATGGTTCAAGGCATCAAAATTCTCTGCCAGTGCAAATTCTCTGATAACTTTTCTCACCATTTCTCTCTGACTGAGCCCAACTTGTTCGAGAGTGAACAATGTTTTATTCTAAGTAGACTGTCCAGTGTCTTGACAGATGTAAACTGAGAAGTTACACAACAACCAGTGGACTTTAACAGATCTTAATATTGAAGAGTTTTTTCAGACTTGCAATAACATCCTGGAATCAACCTGAGTTCAGTTTATTTTGTTATTATACTAAATGCTATCCTTGTGCAAGAACTCTTTTTAAGGCTACATAGTATACAAAGCAGGATTGTACAAAAGACCTAAAGTGGGCAAACAAACTGACCACTGATCATTAATCTTGTAGCAAATTTCTCAAACATAAATAGCGAATAGCCTGTGGTGACTGTGATCACTGATTTATTTTGTATGCTGATGAGATCAAAGGGACAGTTCTTGCAGCCCTGAGGACCAAATTAATGGGTGAAAATCCTCATGTCTGAAATTGCATGAAGATGTGTAAATTAAAAAAATTATTATTTAGCTGGGGTAAGGTCAAGAATTAAAGAAAATAAGAGCAGAGAGAGGAATAAAGCACATCCTTTAAGGATGCATTCAGAAAAGCAGGAATATTTTTTGTCTATATTTGCACACCGCAGTCACCCTACAGCCGAGGTCATAAGAAAGCTCCTAGGAAAAACAGCTCAGAATAATAACAATAACAGTAGCGGAACCAACAATGTTCAAGGCATTCATAATGTATTTTAAAAAATAAAACCCTCAAACAAAAACCAGGATTCTAAACCACCAAGAAAGCCTGGGGGTTAATCGAATTACAGATTGGAGTGATAGGATTAGTGACTATGCCTTCTGAACAGTGTCACTCTCTCTATCAACACGGATCATGTTCTGAAACAGGGAATCAGATACAGTTTGTTCCCAAGTACCAATTCTGAGCCAAATTCTACTATAATTGCAGTCAGTGGGAAATCTCATGCAGTGAGAGCGCCAAAATCAATAAAAGAATTATAATCCAGATGTAAGGTACTGGCAAAAATAGCTACTTATTAAACAGTCAGCTTTTTGAAACGATCATGATATTGTTATTAGTAGCAGACAGATAAAAGTTTTTTCTCTTGTTCGGCTTTAGCTGGATTTCACTTTCATTTCAGACTGCATACAGTTCTTTTGTGGTTAGCAATTGTTGCTCAGAAATACATCCCAGTAGTCTGCACATTGCCTCCACAAGAAATATCACTTGCAAGGAATATGTAAACCAGAAGAAGTGTGAAATGACTGCCGTGATCCAGACCTGAGTTGGAATAGGTATGCATCTGCTGCAAGGATGTCTTGTGTCAGTATAAAGTATGGATAAAGAAGGAAAAAGCTGCTCTGATCTGGCAGAAATGAGGGGCTTACAGTAGTACAGATTGAATAGCCGTATTAAAGTCTTCAGTGTAATCAGTAGTCCATATCATTTTGAAGTGTACAAAAAACAATATCTACATCTAATCAAGAAAACTGTAAGGACATCCCACTTATCAGTAAGTCTAGAAGAAATTCCAAGATTTGCTAAAGAATAAAAAAGTTCACTTCCACTTCTGAAAAAAAATCTATTCTTCATTTCTCTATAGCTTTCAGTCTCCAGACTTTTGCTGTCATCATAGCTCCATGATCTTACTTGCAAATGAAAAAAAAGAATCTCCCCCCCCCAAAAAAATTGCCTACACTTAAACAAGAGTAGCTGTCATTTTAATGTGTATAATTTTTTTAGGTCACAATCTTGACTCATACTAAACCAGGAAAAGCAATTCTTATCAATAGTAGAGTGAATAAATACTTACAAGATTGCCACATGGCCACAGCATTTTCAACTTACCTTTGTTCATCTCAGTCAGAAACACAGGTCCATTCCTTAAATGCTCTGGGAAAATGGAAGGATTTCTAAGTTGCCATTTATTTCAGGTATCAGTTAGGAAAAAATATTTCTCTGACCAATCATAGCATGCTGACATTTCAACCAAGATACTTACACACCTCTCCCAAAGTTTCAGTACAGTTCTGAAAGGAAGATGATATTTTTCTTTTGAAGATAATTCTGGTTTATCTTTAACATGAAACTCTCGACATCACAGAAAAAAATCTCTTAATGAAAGGCATAGTTAACATTTGTGGCTATGGTCACAAAAAAGTGACCTAATCATATTTTTATCTATATTTGTTTATACCTCAGAAGTGACCCCCTCTGATTCAATGACGATTGCATTGCATTTTCTGGGTTATAAAAAGCCCTGTCAAAAAGGGTTCTAGCTTGCCTTTCAGCATTTTTTTATTCTAGCAGGGCACCCCACTATAACAGATAAAGGAATCTGTGTTTCTGCACCCCTAGACACTGCAGTAGGATTTAAAATCAGAATTTACTAACATGCTCATTGAATATTTCATATCAACCAAACTTAAGTCCTTCAGTCTATCAGTATTACAGATTTCTAGATGTGGATCATCTTCCTGAAACTGATTGAAAACATGGAAGTTGTAACAATGTCCTCATTAATAATGGGTATGTTGATTCAATGTGGTTCTGTGGTGTTCATTTCTGGTGATACGATTTCTTTCAGCATTTTTGCACTTGTTTTTAATGCCACAAAGTGGTTGGTAGGAAGTCCGTGATAAATCTTGTGTGCACAGGTAATTTATTTGGGACTGATATTGGTGGAGCAGTTCACTAGATGCTTGATTCAGCCCTAGGTTAAACAAGGACTGCACATGCATATTTCATGGCCTAGGAGTCAAAGTTTTTTATTTAAGATTAAGTGGTAAATGCCACATAACATTAGAATGTTTCCTGAAAACAGTATATTGGGTTGGCAGGTGCCATGAAAGACTGGTTAGCAACTAGCAACCTCTATTTTGGGAAGACTGCTTAGCACAAGAGCTGCTGTCCCATCAGCCTAAAAGGGATGTGATCTTCCCTGTGCCATCTATCTATTTGGATCTGAAGTGTGTCGTTTGGCAGATGAATGCCTTTCCCCAGTCATTTTTGGGGGACTGACTACTGTATGAGTCAGCCAACTTTGGGGGATGAGGTGGAAGATATATTGCATAGACATTAGAAGGAATTGTTGATGCGTTTGATATTTTACTAACGTAGAAAGCTGATTAATTTGATGATGTTGTTCATTTGATTTGTTCATTGATTTGTTGTTTTTCGTTTATAACTTTGAGTTGCCGATGTGTAGGGTATGCCTTGTGCTACTTAGCAGTCTTACTAAGAAATTTTATGCAATTAAAAACTTAGATGGTTTAACTCTTTCTTTCCTAAATGGCATTCTCTGAACTTGAAGAGCCCTCAGAGTAAATAAAAGCAGCTATACAATCTGCTGCTTAATAAGGAACACTGCTTGTAACTCTGGCCTGCATTGGAACACAGCTACTTCTCTATGTTCTTTCTCTCCTCCTTTTTTTAAAGGGGTATCAGAATTTTGGTGACCCAGCATGATAGTAACAATTGATTGGCCGGGGTAGAAGCTCATCAGCTCCTCAGAAAAAAGAAAAAAAACCCTATACTTGTCAGAATGGTGAAAGGAAAGGTTTTTTCCAAGTTTTTAGGCATCTTAGGTATCCTCTAGATTTCCAATCCCATTGAAACCAAAAGGAGTTAGGTACTTAGGAAGGTTTTAAATCTGTCCACACAAGGATGATTTTTGTCCCCTAGGATTTGTTCAAATAAAGCTGGGCTTCTCTTGAAGTTCCATTTTCCTGAATTTCCTCCCTCCCACTTTCCAAGTGGTCTTTAGACATAGTGGTCCAGGATGCTGAAGCAGTGATAGGTGTAATCTCAAATGGCACGTTTCATCCTTTCCCTGCACTTTCTACATGTCTGTACCTTGCTGTGAGTTTCTACCAGCAGTTTCCTGCAGGTCTCAAAGGCCTCATTCCTGCTTGAAACACAATGCCTGCTGGACACTTAACATGACTTCATGACCTGGGCTGCTTTAACAAAGGTCATTATCATACCACAGAATATGGATAATTGCATCATCATCTAATTTACAAAGCCCTGAAGTTTCTAGCCCATGTAAGAAATATGTTCTGACATACTTGCCTGAAAGACAGTGAAGTTAGCAATTCAGACTTCATCTACAGGCCTTCCTTGCTGTCTCCTACACAGAATGAAACCAGGAACAAAATAATTAGCTTCATGAAATATGAAGTGTCTTCCTTTTTCTGAGTGGTACAAGCATCTCTGAGTGTTACTCTTTTATAAGATGCCTTTCCCAAAGCATTTAATGAAGGAAAGATGAAAGCTAATGGAGTTGTAGTTGAATGTTGGCTTTTTTCTCTGTTTTAAAATATACATTCATTTTCTTTTTTCCTCTGGCTTATGTCCATATATCATTTTGCCTTACTGCTCTAAAATGGGAGTAGCTGCGTGCAACTCTGAAAAGTGTTCTCATTATTTTTACCTTACTATCACACAATTCAAGATACATTGTATCAAAGATGCTACATAAAAGCAAATTAAAATTGAATTGCAGTAAAGCTACTAAAACAATTCATTGCACTTCAAAGAGTTTACAACTAAGTATGTTATGTGGTGGGAATGGACAATTAAGTGCAAAGAATAAGTATTAATGTGCTGGTTTGTAGTAACTGTTGAATGTGTGGTTAAGTGTACTTCATTTGTTACGTTTAATTGCAGATAATATTGGTGATTCATGTATGTTCAAGGCTGCCTCGATGTATGGAAAATCTTTTCACTTTTCTACAAGATGGGATGGAGTAATAGTTTCTTCTATGCACATGCTTCAGTAACGGATTGGTTGGCAATATCTTCCTATACAACTACTATTTTTGTGACACTATCTTTATGTTTTCGTATCTCTTATGGAAGAATTCAATAACTGGAGAGGGAGTAAGGCTGGCATTATGAACTTTTCAGGAGGGCGATTCTGCGGTAGTTTGCCCTCTAAAATGACTTACATGAATCACTTGGTCCATTTAGAGAATTCAAAATATTTTAGATATAATACTCCATTGATTCTGTTGCTGGGAAAACTGAAATTTTACAGTGCTACTGATACATCCCATAAAAAAATAATAAAAAAGCTCCTTCTTCTAAAGCCAAGCTTACTTTTGCATTATGAGAAGCAAAATATTCTATTTCTAATTATTTCACTAGTGTACTTCATGCTATAATTTTTAGGAAATGGCTAATGACCTGATAAGTGTCGGCTTCTGATGAAGCTATGGGGCTCTGGGGTAGCCTTGCCAGAAGAGGTGGAAAGTGTATTTTTTTCCAGAAAGTAACATAAAGCCCTGCAGTATTTCCATTCTCCTGCAAGTGATGTGGGTGGGGATTGAAGCTTTAGGAGTTATAAAGGAGAGACAGATGAAATATCCGATAGTTCTGATCAATAGGGAAATCCAACCCTGTCCTCACAGCATGTGCGTTCCTCCTCAGAGCTGCCAGTTGGTACCCGTCCTTTGCAAACAAACGGCTTTGAGCCTTCCAGTACTTCGTGACTAAAAACCACTGTGTGTCCATCTGATGGAGTCCAGGTGAAATACTAATAGTGCTAGTGGCAGAAGAAACTGGGAAAAAATATAACAAAAGGTAAGATGAGAAAATTACTGTTCCTGTCCTCATTCTCTTTACAGACCTGTTATTCACACTTAACCTACCCTGTCTTAGCATCTGCCTTGAGACAGAAAGTGATTAAGAATATTAGCACAATATTTCTGGCAAAAAAGTTTCATGAACAGTTTACAGATGGAGAGAGAAACTGTAATCGAAAGTTTAATGTCAGGATCTTCATTGTAATCATTTTCAGTTCTTGTTGCACTCCTTGAACACAGGAGCGTGGTAACAGACTACTGATTCTTCCACTGATTTGTGTGTACTGCTTTTTTCTGTTGTAAGAGCTAGAGGACTAACTGCCTTTCAACAGCCATTCATTTTAGGGGGCTCAGTTCTCTAAATAGACTGCTATCATTTCCCAGACACACTATGTCAGGTTTCTCAGACTTTCATAATAGTTTCCTTTTGCCTTTCAGCATGGATCTGAGATTTCCCAACCTGAAGTCATAGTATTGCTTAATCACGGGCTGAATCAATCTGGACAAACTGATTCATTATCAAGCTGTCTGTTGTGGTTTAACCCCAGCCGGCAACTAAGCACCATGCAGCCGCTCACTCGCTCCTCCCCCCTGGTGGGATGGGGAGAAGAATCAGAAAAAAAAATAAAGTAAAACTCATGGGTTGAGATAAGAACAGTTTTATAATTGAAAGAAAAGAAAATGTCATAATAATAATAATGATAATGACAGTAATGGTAATAGTAGTAATGAAAAGGAACATAACAAAAAGAGAGAGAAATAAAACCCAGGGAAGAGAAGTGATGCATAATGCAGTTGCTCACTACTCGCTGACCGATGCCCAGCCAGTCCCCCAGCAGCCATCAGTTCCCCCCCAGGCCAGCTCCCCTGCCGGTTATATACTGGGCATGATGTTCTATGGTATGGAATACCCCTTTGGCTATTTGGGGTCAGCTGTCCTGGCCATGCTCCCTCCCAGCTTCTTGTGCACCTCCTCGCTGGAAACTGAAACATCCTTAACTTGAGATAAGCGCTACTTAGCAACAACTAAAACGTCAGTGTGTTGTCAACATTATTCTCACAGTAAATCCAAAACACACTGTACCGGCCAAAACCAGGGCACTGTCCTACGCTTAAACATCGCAGGTAGGTACTATATACTCTTTGGCAGATTTGACTATAGTCAGCTGAGTGCCTGAAAACTTTCTGTTAATCAGCAAAGTAAGTTTCTCAGCATATCTTCGCATGATGTCTAGTGAAGTACATTTAAGCCATATTCAAATGTCAATAAGATTAATTCAAAGATGTACATTGATTTGTAGTGAAAACTGGCCAGGTGTATTTGTAACTCCAGTATGGGCTTTTTTGTGTAAAGCAGAACATCTTGACTTTTTTTGCATGTAATAAATGATTTCTGCTTTGCTTTTGTTTCAATGTTGTATTTTAAGCTTCTTGAAAATGAAAATGTTGTACTTACTTCTCTTCTCTTACAGGAAAGAATTTTGAAGAATACAAACTTCCACTGATGCTACTAATGGAACAATCCTGATCTCCATAAAAAATTTGTAGTAAGGTGTATATCCATCACATTGGTCTCAAAGACGAATATGATGGGGTGAAACAATTAATTATGGGGTTTATTACTGAAATGAATATTCATGTCAGATAGTCTTAGGGAATTTACTGGATATAAGTGTTAACTGTTTTGGTTGGAGGTTTTTTTTAAATATTTCATCTATTCCAAGTAATTGAATACAGCAATCCAAAATTCAGAATTCTAATATGCATTGTAAAGAAACAGTTCTGCAAGTTTGAAAAGTACCTCCTTGCATGCCACACTAAATTCTTACACCATGCTACTGGCATCATTTTCATCAGTCTTTTCTGTGAAGAAAGGGTGATAAAAAAACAGTAAGTTTTTGGGGGGGCAGGAGAGGGCTAGTGTTAATCTCACCTAGTTAAAGCATTGTTTTTGATCTTCAGAAGAAGTAAGTAACAGCTAATGCTAACAGTATTTAATGCCCCTATGAATATCAAGAATTCAAAGATCTGCTTATGCATATTAACATTTCTAATGACTGGATATTGATGCATTCATCATGAATAAAATCAACCCTGAGAAAATAACTTCTCCACTCCAAATGTGCTTTAAAATTATTTTTAAATAAATAGTTTCCCAGTGAGGAGTACTATTCTACTCTATAGTAACTGGAGGAAAAAAATAATCTGTTTATTCTGCCTGAAGAGGCAGAGCAAGGGGGTCTTGCGTATTTTGAGAACACCTTTCTATGCTTTCAGATATACGGCTTTCATCTGAAAATAATTTTAACTCAGTTTTGGGGGGGGATTCCAGGGTTTTTTTGTCAACTACAATAATCTTGGATGACTTGTCACTGTCTGGGTGTCAGTCCTTATTCTCAAAGCTTTCTGTAAGAAAGTATTTAGGCAAGAAACTGCTTGGACATCTATCAGTGTAAAATTATATTATTATTGCTCTTAATAATAATAATAATAATAATATTTAAAAAGAGGTGGATATTATCATTTCAGTCATGTTAATATAGTCTTTTTCTGAGTAGTGGAAATTAACACAGTTGGACTTTGCCCAAGAATAAAAAACTGCCACTGCCACTTCCTGGATTTAGTGATTTTTTTAAAAATCCTCATTTTTAAACCTATATATCAGTTCTGTGAGTCTACTTGGGCTTTACATTTTATCGCATAGGGCTTGCAGTAAGGATCTACAATTTAGAAAGGCCAGATGGGTAACACTGCTGCCTTTCCAGGGGTTACTACTGAAGATAATATCAGTGCAGCAGTAATTATCCTCAGGATTTTGTGTGGCCTTTCTGAAGTGTACCAATTAGTGACACTTCAGCCTGAAAAGAGGTGAAGCTCCTATCTGGCAAATTAACTTGTTGCCAGACAATAGGAAACTGTTTGTATTTCCTGGTCAGTTACAGACTTCCTTAGGTAATTGAGATCCTTATCAAATGTGTGAAGTCTTCAGCCAAAGCTACCTTGGTGTGCTTGGGAAAGGGAAAATGTAACTTGTAGCTTCTAAATTTACTCTTTGCTCTGAGATGAAACGTCTCTGATATGAAACTCAGGACATTAAGCATGTGTTCAGAGACCATACTCAGGAAGCAATCAAGAGAGTCATTTATGGAGATATCTCTGAAGGTATCTATCATTTTTTCAGCTGTGATTAAAAATCAGATACAATGCTGACGTTCATATCAGAGACATTTCATCTCAGAGCAAAAAGTAAATGCCAGCTCTAGGATGACTGTGTTCAGTTCAGGCCTCTCCATCTCAAAACTACCCAAGAAATGTAAAAGACATTTAGAGATAGGAATCAGGGCTCTGCTTGACACGCAGGGATGGAATAATCAGCTGACTGGCAAAGTTACCATCTCTATCTGTCTGTAGCACCAACAGTGCACGGACAGCTCAGATGCTCATGAATCGGCCACTTTACAACACATCAGCTCTTTAAAGTAAACCGTTAGCTTGGCGAACCTATAACTTCTCTGCTTGTCAGTCAGATCTTTCAAACTGATTAGGAGCATATGAAACTCCCCTGTGAAGCAAGATTGAAAAGATCAAGACTCTTTGCTTGGTAAAGAGTGGCACAAGTGACAAATGAAAGAGAACATGGCACAAATATACATGGTAGTGAAGACAGAGAGACATAAGCGTGAATGTTACCCCTTCTGACCAAAGAAAAGCTGAGGATGGCCTGATGACATGGAAAGGTGGCTGTTGCAGAGAGAGGGAAGGAAACACCTTGCCCTGCAAAAGCAAGCACAGGAGATGACAGAGGAAGTGGTAGAACTTGTTGATCATCAGTATTTTGAGGGCCCAGGGAGATTCAGAAAAAAAGATTGGAAATATATGTAGAAAACAACAAAATTAACCTCGGTCATTAAGTTAATAAGTTAATAAGCTATTTGATTAAGGTAATTAATGATTTTTTAAGTACTGTAATGTTATATAGAGGCTTGGAAGAGGAATGTCTTTGCTTTCAGAATATAAGCAAATGATCATTCCCTATGACAAAGGAAGAAGCTCCCCCACCCCTAAAGTGTTATGTCGTGATTTGCGGTAAAAGGCATTGCCTGAATGAAGGAAGAGAATGCAAAGTGTCCAAAGATCTGTTCAGTCTGACAAATCACAATGAGTAAAGGTCAGTATACAAACAAATGATTTTCCTCTGTTGTTTGTCCTTCTCAGTTAAGAACCTTAAACATTTCTGTTTGTAGCTGTTATCTCAAAAAAATCCACAAAAACATGAAGTATATATGATGCAAACAGTTTAATTTGGTTTCTCTAATAAAAGAATGAAGAAAAAAAAATGCATTAATAGAACCAAATAAGCTGTTAGGATATCAAGTATGTCAGTAGAAAGCAGCTGGAGAAGTAGCTAGATGTCAAGAGAAAACATAAAGGAAAAGGAAGAATCAAGAATATATCCCAGTTTAACTCCGTCTTGCACAGTTTCAAAGGCCACTCCAAAGCCACTCAGGAAGGCTTGTGCTTGATATTAGACTAGAATTCAAATCATCATGTTACTGAACCTCGTGAAGGCAAAGGTGACCCTGATTGACTGAAGAGGTTACTTGCATCAGGATTTCAGTCTGGATGGACAGTAAATTCACTGTCCTCCTGAAACTTCTGTACTGCTGGGCAAGAAATAGGTGGAGTCTTACCAATGAGAGGACAGCACGAGAGGAAGAAAATCTGCCTCTGAAAGAGAGGTAATGCTTTCTTACCTGGAATACAGAAGGAACCAGAATTTAACTCACTGTAACTACTTCAGTGGTGCTCCTGCAGAGAACGTGATTTGTTTCCTCGAAGTTCGTATGTTATGGCTGCTACCAATTTGTCGTGTTAAATTTTAACAGTCTATGTTAATGGTGCATTGTCTACCAATCTGTTACCAGTTTGTTGCATCCAATTTACAGACTACATTGCTCAAATTCACCATCAGTTTGTTGCATTATTGCCTGTGCAGTTTATGTGGCCCAAAGGAATACACCTTATATGCGAAGCCAAGAATTTATTGTTAGCTTAATTAAAGTCTTAACAGTCTAATCAAAGCATTATTATTAGTTCTGTTGCAATGAAGCTAGCACTGAAAGTTCACATTATATATGGTTAAAGCTGCCGGATTTCTTCTTTACCCCTTTCTCTGATGTTACCCTTCTCTTTTTAGTGCCCCTTTGACTCTTGAGGTTGATGATTTTAGCCAGGGACAGGAGAGTTACAGTAAGTTGGCAGCATCCAATGCTCTTTGCCAAGAGGTGTATCTTGCTGATGGTGGGTGTTTCTTCCTCTGCATTTTTGGGTCCACTTAAGTTAATTTTTATGCATTTGCTAATAGAGACCTTTTACTTGCTCTTGGTTTGCTATTCCATGGTATGTATGAGTTTAGTACACAGTGTGATTTACAGATTTTGGAGACTTGTTCTTTTCTTTCTTTGTTACCCCTAAAGCTGGTTTTGCCTAGCTCCTGAGTTTGTGTTTCTTTGGTGACCAATACCTGGCTGCTGACGATTTTTTATAGTCCTGGGGCCTCCAGTATCATCCTGTGTCTGCATTTTCAGGTTATCTGTTGTCTTCCCATGCTTTTATTCTTGTGTGATGCATTTTATTCTCTGTTATTACTCTCTGTTAGTTAAAGAAGTCTATATATAACACAATTATACAAAGCTAAGCAAAACCAAAACCAAATAACAAAATAGCTAGACAGGTGTTAATACAGACAAGCACCAGCAAGGCCATATTGACTGAGCTACAAAGCTGCAAGGTGTCACCAGCTGAATTGCTGCTGACTTTCCATCCCTGTCTTCCTACTGTTGCTTGGGAATGTTTCATGAAAAGACAAGACTGGGAGAGCACCAGGTCACCACTGAGCACCGTCTTTCCTGTATATAGAGTCTCTTCTGCCCATGGTCAGATCCAGGGTAGAGATGACATTTGGTTGAGAATCATTCTGTTAGGGAGCTGGGAGGAGTCTGCCAAACTGCTTTATGAAAAGGTCAGCCTTAATACGGTATCATCTGGTAATTTTTTCTGGAAAAAAGTACTACTTATTAAACTGCAAGTTGAAGTAATGTCAAATAATCATAGCTTTTTTTGCTTTTCCTCTTTTTTGTTTGTCTAGATTGACTGCAAAGTTATATCAAAAATACAATTTCTGGTTGTATTGCTTACCCGTATATAATTTTTCTTTCCCTTAAAAAAAAACAAACCCACAAATCTACCACAGTTTCTTATGCGTCTTTCTTATGCTTTGCATGATACCGTGGTAGGAAGAAGTGTTCTTTCATTCACAACATTAGCAGGAATTTCTCCCAGTTGCAAGCGGAATTTAAAAGATTCATGTTTCTTTCCTGCATTATTATTTTCATGATGATGGTGGTGAGAAGACTTTTTTTCTTTGTAACTTTGCTTCACACTTCAAATATTTAATACTTTAAGATTTTCATCATAGCATTTTATTTTGTACTTACTGTGAGGAACATGGCCACTGTGGGAAATAGGAATGTGAATGTCTCTGCCGCTCCTTCCTCCTCAGGGGCAGGACTCCTCACTCTGCCCCGGCTCTGGCCTGGGGTCCCTCCCAGGGGCTGCAGTCCTTCACAAACTGCTCCAACGTGGGTCCCTCCCGCGGCCTCCAGCCCTTCAGGCACTGACTGCTCCAGTGCGGGCTTCCCCACGGAGTCACGGCCATCTCGGGGGCACCCACCTGCCCTGGCGTGGGGCCCTCCCTGGGCTGCAGGCAGGCACCTGCTCCCCCGCTCCCCTCCATGGCTGCAGGGGGACAGCCTGCCCTCTCCCCAGGGGCTGCAGGGCCATCCCCTCCCCCGGCCCACCTCCTCCCCGCCTTCCTCACTGACCTCGGGGTCTGGGTCGGCGTTTCTCTCACATCCCACTTCCCAAATTCCGCTACAAGTTTCCCCTCTTAAATACGTTATCCCAGAGGCATTACCACTGTCATGGATTGTGTCAGCCTTGGCCAGCGGCGGGTCTGACTTGGAGCCGGGGAAGCTTCTGGAAGCTTCTCACAGGAGTCGCCCCTGCAGCCCCTCCCCCGTTACCGAAACCTGCCCACTCAAACCCAAAACATAATGCTAATTTGTGATTTATAGCTAATTATTATGAAAACAGAGATGTCTTGGATATGTAGGAAAATGAGGAAGAAGGAGATAAAGGAAACAAAAAATAAAATTAAGTCCTTTGAGATTTTCACCCTAGCTTTTCTTGTGGGTTTAGTGTTTGTGCCTTGCCTTTGAGTGCCAAGGAAACTTTCTTTTAGCCTGCGTGCCCTACTTAAACATTTTCAGATTGTGAAAAGATGCCTTTATGACAATACTTTGCTTTATGGCAGAAAGATCATTACATTTTGATGTTGCTGCAATAAAATTAGAAGATGTGATGAAGTTAAGTATAGAAAATGCTACCAAAGCAGCATAAAAAGGGCATAAAAAACTGTCTTAATAGACAATTTACTGGAAACTTGGGGAGTGGGAGAAGCAGTGGAAAATATGCTTTCCTTTTTGCTTATATAATTTAACTTTTCAAAACTTGACTATATTTCTAACAGCACCAAATCCCATGCCTTTTACAGTATTAATTTTCCTAAGAGTCTCCCTCAAACTCAGATCTGGAAAATCCTTGGTTTCAGTTCAGCCCAGATGAACAACGAAAAGCTGAAATGTTACTTGTGATGTTTTGAGTGTTCACTGCATGGATCCCACTATTTGAGAATGACAAATTTCCAAATTTCATCCATCCTTCCTAAACTTCATTTATGGTACTTGCAATTAAAAATAAAAAAGGGAACTAGTTTTAAAAATCTGGTGTATCTGATATCTGGAAATCAGATCCCCTATAAAAAAATTCTAATTTCAAAATAAACTCCATGCAAGCAAACTAAATTTTTCATTTAATTTTGTCATACTTATTTGAAGATTATAACCATTCAAGTGTCTGTAATTCAGGCAACAAGTTCTAATCCTGCTGGTGGTGGTGAGATTTGTTGCATCCTTTGGAATTTTGTTCTTGGAGCTGCCGTATTATGAGGATAAACTCTTGCACAACTTCATATATTTGCATCTAGTTCAAGTAGAGAAGAAATACAGAGAAAACAAGAGGAAAGGAGAAAAAAGTATAACTCCTTGCTTGACCTTTGTGTTTTCAGTTTGGAGACTGTAGCATCATGTGGTTCAAAACAGTTCTTTCTATCTGTGAACCCCAGAAAGCGTAATGACAGAGATAGACACTATGACAGGGGGATGTATTACTTTTCTGCAACAGTATATGAAGCTTTCTAGCCAGAAAAGCATAAAAATGAACTTTAAGTGATCTCCCTTCGAAAAAAAAAGACATGAACAACTAAAACAATCTTCCAACAAACAACATTTTGTTTGTCAAATCCACCAATGTCATGACCACTGTGTATCCGCATAATGAAATGATGTCAGATAAAATTCAAGTTTACTCTGTTGATATCAAAGTTGGATGTAAGTATTATATTTTCTTCTTCTCTCTGGGGAAACTGAAAACCTGAATTTTCACAACACAACAAACTGAGAATAGCTACACTGTCCCTCAGATATGGATACATTGTTTTCTTCCTTATTTGTTTTTTTGTTTTTTTTGGTCAATGTTATTACCAGTCTTTGGACATTTAACTTAATTGTTCCATAGCAAATATTTTTTAGAAAATAATATGACTAGAAGGAGGAAGGGAATGATATTAATAAAATACGCTAAGCACCGGAGTCTGCTTCAGTGTGTCCCTTTTGTTTGGTATTTAGAGAACAGTTTCATGAAGGATTTTGACCAGATTTTGATAGAAAATGGATTTCTATCCTTAGTATCATACAACAGAACATGAAGCAAAAAGTATGGGGTTTAGAGTTGAAATTTTGGGTTCTGTCTCCACATTTATTGATCCCTCCTACATTTCTTCCTTATTTGCTCTTCTCTCATGTAATTCTGTGAGATAATTCTGGGAACATTTCTGTTTAACTTCAAATTGAGAGCAGGCACCGTATGGCCTACTCAGCTGACACTTCTATCTAAATAATTAAAGTGACTGCCATTAAAGATTTGCAGCCTCATGACACATTTCCCAGTCATGACAGTCAATCATTTAGGAGGTCAGCTCAACCTTTCCTGCATTTACTTTTCTGTAAATTAACATCTGGCCATAAAAAAGGTACTGCTGTCAGAACTAAGCTGAAATACTTTAATATGCTAGTGATGATTGAAAGTACTGCACACCAATATAAAAAGAAGTTTCCAGGAAAATAGATTTTCACATCTCTTTTCCCAGATCAGTATCTTTTTAAATTCATTGGCACTGATTTAACAACGATGAAAAGATAGGGCAGTGGTATCTGACTTTTTGAAGTGGTCAAGAGCTTTCTTCCAGTTGCAACAAGCAAATATTTGGAGACTTGAAAAATGAAATCTATTCTTGCTATTGTAAAAATTAAGTTTAATTTGGTTTGATGAAGTTCCTAGAGCACTTTACATGAAGTTGTTTTGGGCCAAAAACCTGATTATGAACACTCTTTTCAATGTTATCGTCTTCCTTTCATTCTCTGAGATTTTGGTCAAAACACAAATTAGAAATGCTCCCTCCCCAGAAGAGACAAAGTAGAGAAAACACCCTACTTTTTTTCGTAATCCCTGTAACGGGATTCTTCAACTTTTTAAAGTTCTGTTGCTCTTGCTGTAATTTTATTGTTTAGCAATGAGATGCATTGAAATGGCCTAATTCATCCCTGCTGTCACCCTGTCTTTGTCTCACACTCATCTGGCTTCCTGAGGAGGCCCCTGGCATCAGGGAAATCTCCCCTACTTAACTCTCTCTGAAAAGGGAGACCGCCGTACTCTTTTTTAATGGTTGCAATCGCTTAATGGCCAGAACCAGACTATGGATGTCCCTCCCTTTGTCAGGCAGGTTCCTCTTCCTAGCGACATCTCTGCTGAGTGTAAAATAGTAGCAATCTCCAACAGATGTTGCACTAACAGATATTTAAAGACGTACGAAGAAAGCAAGTTAACCTTGTATAGAGATTAACATCCCTTCTGCGGTGTGCTGCTTGATGCCCCTCAGTTTGTAGTGTTTTCGCCCAACTAATGAGGTTTCATGATAGTTCCTGCTGAGGTGTTCTAGCTGCGTTACTGAAAAGGTGAATGAGTGTGAAAATGGATTTGAGACACTATTGCAAGAAAAACAAAACCTAAACCACCAAAGAACATTTTGTGTGTGTGTTTGTTGCATGAAAAGGTTAAAGTACTTTGGCATGATGCCCAATTTGTCTTGCCTTCAGTGTACTGAACTATCATGATTACTTTAACCTTTTAACGCAACAGTGTTGCATGGCATCATCTTGTAATCCCCAAATCTTTAACACGGTTGTTAAAGATGTCTTTCTGAAATACTTTCAGCCTCATATATTAATAAAGAAGATTTCTTTGTAGTTGTTTTTTTCTTCAAACTCTCCCAGTGAACCAGCCCCTTTCAAATCAACAGGCATTCAGAGTACTGTTAACTGCTTAGATAAAAACCCTCTGCACAACGTACCTATCTGCCCACTTCTGAATTGCTTCAAACTGCAGCCTTCAAATGCCTTCTTACAGCCTAACCTGGTTTTGTCAATGCCTTTACTAAAGATTGCCCTCCAGAAGGTCAGGCATTACATTATGAATCAATCATTGCTGCCCTTTCGACTCATTAGCCTCAATTTCCTTCATTACAACTAAAAAGCTTGTAGGAGTTGATCAAAAAGCAACACAGCAAGGAGCTAATGGAGGAAAAGGAACATTCTGCATGGGTAAGTATTAGTTGTAACTGAACTATTTTGAAGAATTTGTTCAACACCACAACAAATACTTTCATTAGACCACATCAATTTAATTATCTCTCTTTTTCTGGGGGGGTCTTAGACATGCCAGAGGGAAATTAAGAGTGAAAATTAGCAAAAAATATCAAATATGTAAGTGTGTGTAGACAATGCCATGGTCAGGACAGGAAAGGATTCAGTGAGAAGGCTTGGTAGAAGAAACATGGTTTGATTTTAGATTCATTTTCTCCTGTTTCCATGTATTTCCTTCTGCTTCTAAACTAGAATATAATGAATGTGGTATGAATAAGGCTGTTACATAATGTGCCTTTTGTTTCTGTTTCTCCATTGATAAAATAAAGATACTGATCATTACACCTTGCAAAATCTTTTGCAACCTACTACTAAAATACACACACACATATATATGTATGGTGATATGCACAAGTATTATGATTACAAATGAGCATATCTGTAGATTTTACATATCTGTAGTTTTACATATAATAAGTTTTCAATTTCCTTTCTTAAATTATTTAACTATGATAATAATATGATGTGAAAGAGTCTAATGAATTGATGAGGTCCAGTGTGAGCCCAAACTTATAAAAAATAATTACCAAACACTTTTGTGAATACATTTGTTGAGTAACTGCAAAATAATGGGACATTTTAGTAACACTGCCATTTCAATTCAGGAATTTCCACTACAGAAATTTATTTCAAATCGGACAATGTATACATTGCATTTTTTTATTTCTTCCATGATTAAATGAATCCTTCCACTTTTTTTAATAACACTATCCCTGTACCTTGATTTGCTGGTTGCAATCCAGGGTATTAATTTAAAAGATGTAAAATAAGCTTTTTTTCTCAGCATGTTTTTTAAAATCTGCTTTGATTTGGGGCATGGCATGCTCTTATTTCATCCCATGAAAAACCCGTTTAAGCAGGTGCAAACTGTAATGCTTTCTTCTGGTATTGTTCTCTTCATTTTGAACAGATGTCAATGCTTTCCCAGTGTGCAAAACACTAGAGACTCACATATGTTACATGTCATGTTATGTTAGTTACAGTGCAAAGCTCTGGTAAGAGTATTTCTACTATATTCTGATATCAATGGATGATATTTCAAATGCATCTGTGTTGTAAATCCTGACATTATAAATAACAACTGTAGCACACTAATTCTGTTCTAATTTTCCGGTCTAGAAGAAAAAAAACACCTTCTCAACTTCCTATGTTGTTCATCTAGAGCTTTGATCCCCACTAAAATACTTTTCAGAATACTGAATACACTTTTGATATCATATTGATTTCTTCTTACTATCATTTACTTGCCTTCAAGGCTACCTGAAGAATTCAACTTAAATTTGGTCTAAAATTCATACACTTTATGGCTCACTATCCAAAATTTTTCTCACATATTGTTGTGCTTTCTGCTACTGAACCATAATGGGGACAGTTCTGCTTCCCTCTAAGCCAATTTTGCATTGTCTGTTCTAGACAAGATGAGTTTCTTATAAACCCTTAGAACAGCAATGTCCGAGCACCTTCCAGTTCTACATTAAATGGTGTGACTAGCATTTGCCACATATTGCTCATGTCCTCTTCAGTATCCAGGGTAGTAGTGTATTTTGGTAGACTTTCAAGAGTTATGGGACAGCCTAGGAGAAATTCATCTTCTAATCTACAGCTATCCATGTACATTCATCATTGATTTAGGAATCATGGAATCACAGACTCAGAATGGTTTGGGTTGGAAGGGACCTTTAAAGATCATGCAGTTCAGGATACAATTGGCTTTCTGGGCTGCAAGTGCACATTGCCAGCTCATGTCCAATTTATCACCCACCGCTATCCCCACATCCTTCTCTGCAAGGCTGCTCTCAGTCCCTCCATCCCCCAGCCTGTATTGACACTGGGGATTGCCCCTGCCCAGGTGCAGGACCTTGCACTTGGCCTTGTTGAACCTCATGAGGTTCACATGGGCCCACTTCTCGAGCCTGCCAAGGTCCCTCTGCGTGGCATCCCTTCCCTCTGGCTCATCAAAGGTACCACTTGGCTGGGCAACATCCACAAACTTGCTGAGCGTGCACTTAATCCCACTGTCTGTGTTGCTGATGAAGATATTAAATAGAACTGGTCCTAGTACGGACCCTTAAGGGACACCACTTGTTACTGGTTTCCATTTGGACATTGAGCCATTGACTGCATCTCTCTGTATGTGGCCATCCAGCAAATTCCTTATCCACTGAATAGACCACCCATCAAACCCTATCTCTCTAATTTAGCAACAAGGGTGTTGTGAGGGACTGTGTCAAAGTCCTTGCAGAAGCCAAGATAGATCACATCAGTTGCTATTCCGTTATCCACTGATGTAGTGAATCCATTGTAGAAGGCCACAGGATTAGTGAGGCACAATTTGCCCTTAGTCAAGCCATGTTGACTGTCTCTAATCACCTCCCTGCCTGCCACATGCCTTGACATAGCTTCCAGGAGGATTGGTTCCATGATCTTACTGGGCACGGAGGTGAGGCTGAGTCGTCAGTAGTTCCCAGAGTCCTCCTTTTCGCCCTTTTTAAAAATGGGCATGATGTTTCTCTTTTTCCAGCCAGTGGGGACTTTGCCTGACTGCTGTGACTTTTCAAATATGATGGAGTGTGGCTTGGCAACTACATCTGCCAGTTCCGTCGAGACCCTGGGATGCATCTCAGCGAGTCTCATGGACTTGTGTACATGTTCCTCAGATGGTCTCAAACCTGATCATCTCCTATGATGGATGAGACTTCATTCCTCCAGTCCCTGCCTTGAGATTCAGGGACTCGACAGATGTGGGAGGAGCGATTGCCAGTGAAAAATGAGCCAAAAAAGTTGTTGAGTACCTCAGCATTCTCCATGTCAGTTGTCACCAGATCCTGTCTCATTTATCAGGAAGGGGAGTACAATTTTTTTCATATTTATTTATAGATATTTTTGACACACATATCTGTTACTGTCTCTATTTCACAAACAGGAAAATGGAAAGCTTGAGATAGTGACTGGATGGTTGAAGGTTTCTCATCACATTCAGGCAGTCAGTGGATGGAACATATAATCAAAATCAGCTTTAACATTTCTGCAGCAAAAACATTTCTTTTCTTCTTCCATAGTTTCCACATCAAGGAAATTCACCAACCTACTAAAAAGATCAGAGTTCCAATAACCCTTTTCTTTAATGCACATGGTGCTCGGATCTATATTAGGTGAGACCAGCTCTGCAATATTAAAGACATGTCTAGCTCTGAATTATGTCAGTTTTGGAGCGACAACGTATGCAACAAGCACACAAACAGTATTTGCATTAAGATATGCAATGTTACGTTTTTGGAAAAATGCAGACTGTTAAGTCTTATTACCATAAGCAGGTTTAATATCCTCTTGAATTAATCAATATTCACCTTGAGCATTAGCATTCTCTTTTTTTTTTCTTTTGCTTTTATGAGTGTTGTGTTCAGTAAGATTTATTAAGGGAATACATGTAAAGATGTGTGTAGGTTTTGTGGAAGCGCAGTTCTAAGATGCCAAACAATGCTGATTAGGACTACCAGCCTGAAAAGGGAGGATATATAGGTTGTTACTTGTACAGAGATTATCCAGGGCTCCAGATAAAGCATGGTGCGGAAAGAACTTGTCACACATTTCTGCCAGGGTATGCGATGAAGCCTACAGACAGAACAATAACTGCTGAATTTGCTGGAGGAAGCTTATATGATGAAAAGTGTTAGAGAGGACAAAAGCAAGGGATGATTAGACTAGCTAAGGTATATAGGACAGAGAAAAAAAAGCAGACAGACGCCTGCTGGTTGCCGTCTTTTCTTTATTTAGAATTTTGGTATGTGCCAATCTATTAAAAAAAATACAGTCTAATAGGAAAGATAAAGTACCAAGCAAAAGAAGGCCAAATCCAATGCTTTGCAATACTCATTCTCTGTGAACTACAGACTACACATCCACCTGAACTATTCAATATTTATGAAACCTGAAGTCAGACCCAGCAACAAATCTTGATGTTTATTTAAATACTGAGTCTTTCTCTGTTGTTCTGCAACCTATTTTATATACTTGTATTTGCTTAAGATAGAAGACTTGTTTTCTTCTACTGTATAATGGGCATGTGGATGTATCTGAATATAATGGGTGTGGACCTATGCATGTGTGCATTTAATAAATTTTATTTAATGTGTAAGGACCATTCCTTACCTGGTAAAAGTGAAGTGATCCAGTGTAAGTCACAGGACCAGCTCCATGAATATAGCGATTCTATGGATGTGAAAGGAGCTACTGTACTATTGAGTTCAATGGCTAGGTTATAATAAACACGTTTTTTCTGCCTATGTATGTATATACTTCTGTATATATGTGTGCATATTTTTATTTATGTATCTATTTCTACTTACATATATGCATGAACCTATAGATTACTTATATACATTTTTCCTGAAATGTTATATATCATTTCTTTCAGTGTGCCTGCAAGTAATAAGAAAAGACAGTTTGAAGCAATTTATCAGACTTACTTCTGTGGGAACTGAGTTTGTTGAGCCCAGATAATGACTCTTATTTTTCTAAAATTAGAAGCTAGTTCTACCATCCAAGGATTTTAACAATAACAGAAACTTCTTCGGTCTGTGGTGGATTTAAATGTATTCACTACATAACTTCTGGAAAATTTTAGAGTTTTTTGCTTAAAAAGTAAATGAAATGTGTTGTGGTTTAACCCCAGGCAGCAACTCAGCACCACGCAGCCACTCCCTCACTTCCCCCCCACCCAGATGGGAGAATCAGGGAAAAAAATTAAAACTCATGGGCTGAGATAAAGGCAGTTTGATAGGACAGAAAGGAAAATAATGACAATGATGATGATGATGATGATGATGATGATGATTATGATTATTATTAATAGGATTAGAATACACAAAACAAGTGATGCACAATGCAATTGCTCACCACTTGCCGACTGATGCCCAGTCAGTTCCTGAGCAGCGATCTGCCCTCCCAGGCCAACTCCCCCAGTTTATATACTGGGCATGATGTCACA
>JAVKLA010000090.1:29302873-29321638 GCA_034782735.1 Sagittarius serpentarius | reverse complement strand
TACTGAACTGAAAACACAGCGCTGTACCAGCTGCTAGGAAGACAATTAACTCTATCCCAGCCGAAACCAGGACATGGACGTAGCACATAACAAAGTGAGGTGGTGCAAGAGGTACAGACAATGCTGTGAGGGATGGCTGGATTGCACAGAGGGGTAACGTGAGAGACAATCACGCCTCATAGATAATGGGAAGGGAGCAACAGGGACCTTGTAGAGGATGTAATCTTGCAAGGCCAACAAAGCCTCGGTGACTTATCAGTAGCACTAGGTAAAGCCATGTTCACTTTGGTAACAGTATCAGAAATACCAAATTTGGGTGCAGATACTTGCAAAAGCGGAACTAATGGAGAAAAAGTAATTGGGGTAGGATGTTTACTTGGGTGTCAATTACAATGGAGAAAGGCAGGGGTCAAGGCTGAAGAAGAACGAGCCTGGGGAAATGGAGAGAAGGGGGATGAGAGGGGCTGGGAGCCAGCACCTTAGGGGAGGAGAAACTCCTGGGCATGAGAGTGTCCCATGCCAGGCTGTGATGGGCCAGGAAGGAGGGATCCTTTCAATCCCAAAGCCCACTGGACTTGGCAGCTTCCTTTCTGCATAAGCAGCAATTCATCAGAGTGAGGTAGCTGAATATAATAAAAAGTGACTTTGTGGTTAATGAGAGACTGAGATGGATCTGCTGAAAATTTTGCTTCTCAAATGTGTTAGCAATCAATAAGAAAACAGGAATTCATGCAGTTAATAAGGCAAAATGAGACAGAGATGAAGTATACGGTAATAAATGAATAAAAGACTGAGTGAGTAGACAGAAAAGAGGGAAATAGATACACCATAAAATGAAGATGGTCAGTGACGTTTGTTGGTGCCCAGTAGCAGTAGTTCAAGGAATACATAACAAGGCTTTCAATAAAAGCATTCGTGTCAGACACTGCAAGCTGCTAGCAAACCGAAAGACAAATTCATGAATGTATAGCTAGAAGACAAATGGATGACTGATACAGAAGTCTTGCTGGGGCACTTAATACATTCACCAAACATGGCAGTGCAACAGAAATAGCCACTTGTCACAAGTCACATGAAATAGCTTAGCAAAAACAGGGGTTTTGGTTTTTTTTCTGGTACTTGCTGCCTATGGTGCATCATCACAGCAGGTTTATAAGAAAAGATTAGTCACTGCCTGATGTTCAGATAAAATACTAGTGGAGGTGTTCACAAAGGCTAATTTTAGTCCTGCAAGGTTAGGCATCTTCTCTTGTTCAAGGCAGGCGCTTATGCCTTCTGGGAGATAGTCCATCCCCACGTGCAAGTAAATAAGCCCAGTAAAACATCATTACACAGAACAACACTGCTGAGCACTATCTACCCTAACCTTCCTCCCCTTCAAACTGTGGTGACCATCTCCAAACTACCTACCCCAAACTTCCTCCCCTTCAAACCGTGGTGACCATCTCCAAACTGCTACCATGTCGTTACTATTGAACAAAACCTGGCCGGTGTCTGGGATGGTGCTGTCTGCCATGGGCCAAGGTTACACCGGGCAATGTTAACAGTGAAGCACCGACTGTCGTGGACAAGTGCTTAAGACAGTGTCATGATCCAGATACCGTAAGTACATGTCTTATCACTAGTTTTGGAGGACACCTGGGAAGATTAATTGTGTCTTCTGTAAGGTAATTATCCTATCCACAGCCTTTTTTAATGTAGGGTGAAATTGCCACTAGCTTTCTGGGCTTTGACAGAAAAGAGTGAGTGAGCCCCGTCATTCACCGAGAGGTCAATCTGGAGATTTCAGTGCAAATGAGGAATGAACCAGGATAGGACCCTGACTTTGCCTTCCAGGCTTATGAGAAGAGCATGGGATCCCATTCATCAAGTGCGGGCACAGCAGCATCATGGGAGAAAATAAGGTATTGTCATGTAGAGTATGGGGAAGTGAGAGAAGACTCAGCCACTGCTTTCTCTACAATCTACTCCTGAGGCAGCACTGCTGCAAATTAACTGTATGTGAGGGCTTGCAGGAAAGCTCTGAGCCTGCCAAACAGAAATGCCGAATGAGACCTTTCAAGAAGGCTATTACGCTTGTGAATCTGATGGGGAGAGATCTTCAGGTATGAAACAGTGAATTGGGAAGTGCTTTACTCTCTTCAGTTGAAGAACAGGCTGATGATGCAGAAGACTTGAACCGTCTATAGAATGCAATAAGAATGGGCTAAAGGGACATGTTGAAATGTTAAACTGACCTTACTGATTTACGGTGGCCTTTAGTGAGAACTGAAGAAATGATGCATCATGTTGTTACCGAAACCAAGGTGACACTTCAAACACATGTAAAAATATATGTGCCATGGAAAATGTAGCCATTCATGAGAATAAAGTAAAAACACATTTTTAAGCAAGAAGATCAAAATGGTGAGTGGCAATGTCTGCTGGGTGAGACGCCGTCTCTATCTAATAGAATCAAACAAGTATAAGCAATATATGGATCCAGAATGGTTTGAAGAGGTTCCCAGCTGAGCACCGCTCAGTCAATTTTTCCCTGGGGATGAAAGCTAAACTTTTGGCTGTTCTGACTCATTTCACTCTATGAGATACATTTTAGGGTCACTGTTGGACAAAGGAAGGTGAAGAACATACCTGTTTTTTTGACTGGGATGGAAATAGTTGGTAAAGATCTTATGCCTTTATGAAAAAATATCGAAAGTGCAATGACAAACAATGACACTATTTTCTGCATTTTCTCAATGGGAAGAGCCCTGCCATTGAAATGGCCGGACTGAATGAAGTTGGATGTGCTGCAACACAAAACCATGAAAAAACACAGATGTATGGGTGTTTGTGTGCGTGTGCGAGCATCCAAATAAAACTGTCCCCTAACTGGGAAAATTCCATGTGATTAACGCCCGCTCACATCTATGCCGAGTCATTTGCGACTTACCGGGCTTGATGCTGTGCTTAGATCCCTGCTTGAGAACATCCAGAACGGATGCTGTCAGGGAGCACCGGCTGAGGTGAATCACGCACTGAACAAAGTCAACAGCAGTGAAAAGCACCAGGAGCAGGGAAGGCTGCGGGTGGAGAATCCGCCTCTCTCTCTGAAAAGGCCATCAGCTAAGGAACTGCTTTGAGAATGATGAGCTGTCAGAAAGGCATCGTGGTCTAGCAATAATTACTGAACTTTGTCCACACAGACAACTGGGAGTTGTGACAAGTAATCCTCTCAGTTGTCAGATATACAAGCTGTGCACTCTAATCTCCTGTGTGAGACTCTCTACGTGTGAGAGTCTCTCCACAACCCTCTGTGAGTCTCCCTGAGACTCCCCTTGTCTCTCTCTCCATTAATTGCACAAACTACAGTTTGTGGTTACTTTTAGTCAGCATGGCTTTCTTTACATTCAATTAAAGCAGAGTAAAGGGTACAGATGTGGAAATAGCAACCGATAAGATGGAGGGCCTGGTCTGCCATGTGACAAGAGCACTGCCTTTTTGAAGGCTTCAGATCTCCTTTCAAGGGAACACATTTACAAAGGTTCATTATTTTTATTTGCAGTTCTAGTCACACCTCTGTGAAATTCAAAGTCTATGTAAGATTTTCTGTGTGAAATTTGCGGCTTATATATTCTGGTCCTGAGTATATTTTTCTTTAGTTTTGTAAAGAAGGTTTGTACTTTTAGAAGGCACGTTAATAAAAAAAGAATAAATTATGTAGTCTCTGGGAGTTTGGGCTGAGTAATGAATTCAGGATTTTGCAATAACAGTAGTAAAGATGAATATCTCATCAAATGGTCATTTTAACCCTCCGCTTAAGCACCAGAGTGCTCCAACCCGTTTAGTGTGGGGGGAATAAATATTATTTAATCCTAATCAATTTATTGTGGCTCCAGTACCTTAGAAGCCTATTTATAACACAGATTGCCCTTTAGGTGATATTAAAAAAACAATAAATAAAAAAGCCCCAGGGTGTTGCTTCATCCCCGAAGTAAGCTTTTGTCTCCTGGGAACAACTGACACCAGCCGTCTTCATGACCCTGTAAGCCCAGGCAGGAGTAAACAGCGGTACGTTCCCTTCCTGAGCCTTTAGCTTTCCACCCTTACCAATAAATGAAGTTGTGACACCACAGTGAAATACTCAGAGACATGCATTAAACTGTGGCAGTTGGCTGTGGGCCCAATCCTGAGCCAAAGTTGATTTCAGGAGACAAAAAATGACGTCAAGTGAAGACGCTGCCCCTGGAAGCTGACAGACAGTAGCCTTCTCCTTCCTTCCCCACTGACATTCAGCAGTAAATCTGTCTTCATCACCCCTTGTTTGCCTAACCTTAATGCTACCCTCCAAGCCAGGAAGAAGCACAAAACTGGAGCATTCCTCACCCTCTCGAAAGAGTAAGGCAGTTTTAGGCCCAGGTAGTGTCTTAACCCTATTCTCAGGCCTGGGAATGTGAAGAGAAGCTAAGCTGGGGCACCTTTCTTTCTTCCCACAAAGGAACAGGCAACTTTTGCCCAAAGTGACACATTATTTTACAGTATCACAAAGGTCTTGCAAAGGTCTTTCTGCATTTTCAACTCTAGCTGAATTTCCTTAAGAAAATCTGATCCAGGGCTATCATCTTCCCGTGTAAATTTGTAGCCACCCTCAGCATCAGCTGGCACCATCGAACCCAAGAGCTGCAGTCCTTTAAGTTTACTGCTGCAGTTTCACCTCTTGAAACTTTTGTTAGATTACCTAACATAACTAACCTCAAACCCAACCCCAAGCCAATGTCTTCCCAGGCCACAGCTCCTTTCCTTTTGGTCTAGCTAAAAGCATCAACCTTTTTCCTAATTCTGTACACTTCTTCAGAAAAAAAAACCCAAAACTTTACACAGGTGCTAATTCTTTTCTAAGGTGAACTAGAGTGCAGTCCCAGGTAGATATAGAGCTATATTTCAATGATTTCTCACCAAATGAAATATTTCTTTGACATCTAATACCTCCTCTGTCTGTGGGCCTAAGGAAGGTCTGTAACAGTCTGTACAGGCTATTACATAGGCTGAACCAAACTGCTGCTTCTTCATCATTTTTTCTAAACCTAAGCCCAGCCTTAACCCAAGACTACATCTGACCTTAGGGACTAACATGTCCCACTAATACTGTTATTGCCCTTGAGACCAAATGACATCTTTTACTTCTTCAACTCCAGGAACATACAATATTAATTTTACCTTCTGAACTCCGAACTTTCCTTTCATCTGAGCCTGACTCGGTGCCTCAAGGACTTTCTGTCTAAGAAGTTCTTTGTGCTTAACCAACATCAGCTCTCTTCTAAATCACCACAGCTCTCTTGACGTGAAACACTAAGATCCTTTGTGGAGCCTTTGCTTTTTTATCATGAGCAATGTATACAACTTAAAATCTAAACAGTTGCTATTGGAGACAGCTCCTTCTCTTAAATCAGCTATTCTGTTTCAGGTCCAGGTAACACCCAATGTCTTCCTCAGCCTTCAAACTATCGACACACTGAAATAAACTCAGCCCTTGATGCTTCAGTTTTCTTGACCCCAGCTCAAATCTTTGCAGTAGCCCTAAACAGTGTCTGAGGAAAATGCTCTTTCCAACTAGTAACCTCCAAAATATATAGCAAGAAATTATCCTCTTGGATCTTAAATTTTTCTAATCTTGATCTAAATCTGAACTCTCAGCCTGACACTGTAAAACTACTGATTTTAAAGTTCTTGCTGCTAAAAGAAAATGCTTTTAAATAGCATAAAATTTGAATTCACTATCAAAGTAATTTTACATGGCTTTCTATTGTGTACCAAACAAGTAGGAGAGAGACAGCTGTGTTTTAGCTTTGATAGCTGCAATCAGCTCTCATCTGTTTTCTGGAAAGGTAGATTTTGTAATGACCTGATTAAGCAGAAAGATCGTTAGCTATATTCGCTGGTATCGTTCTCATTTTCCCCCTCGGTACTTCTTTTTTTCTTTCTGGCAAGTTTCAGTTTTTGCTTCAGAACATCATAAATTTCAGATAAACACAGTGCAAAACATTTATGAATTGCCATAAACAACACTTAAGGATGTTAAAGCCATATTCTGTTTCCTGTTCTGAATCTGCTTTTTCTCTGGTGCCACAATAATCTGTCTCATTCATATGCACAGTGGCACTGCTAATTGTCCTTAATTGAGACTAATATGCTACAATGTTTTTCTGCTGAATTTTGATGGTGCGTGTACTGATGAGGGAATCCAGACTCAGGCATTATACCTGCTTATTGCTGTTTGGACAGTCACAAACAATGCAGCATGAGAGACCTCCTCCCTTTATAGGCAATATTTCCAGACTCACATAATTGTCAACAGTTATCTAAAGATTTTAATATTCCCTTACTTCTTTCCGACTGCTGAAATGCAATCCCTGTGAATATAACGATGAGGAGGCAAATTAGTTTCTTTATGTGGAACTAGTTTTCCTCAACATTTGTGCTGGGTATTAAGAAATAGAGGGATAATAAAAATATTTCTGCCAAGGAAAGTTGATCTTAGCAGAGTTTTACATCTTCCATATTTCCCAGGTGGGCATATAAAGGAAGGAAAAGACAGCATCATAGATTTAATAGTTTCTACTAACACACATTAAAGCCTGATGCAAACACAAGCAATTTCAGCCAAGTATGATTTGTATTGCTACACCTAGGTTATGATGGGGGCAAACTCCTGTTGCCTTCAGCAGTCTTGGAAAAAAGTTTAAATACCAAGAACATTTCTGTTGATAACAGACTCATCTTTTCCCCTTTCTTCTTCTATATGTTGGCTACTCAATGCGCATTTTAGTCATGGTAGCTTGCCAAGAGACGGAATACTTCTCTGTACTGAGCATGCAGCTACACTGCAGAATTTCTTTGGCATAGGTTCAGTCAGTCAGAGGTGTGAAGAGCTGTGACACACTGACACTGCCGGGCTGGTGGATGGCTTCAGTGTGAATTCAGTTGCACCAGCCTCAGGCAGCATATTTCATTTTTAAAGTATTGGTATTCTGTGCAGATACTAATGAAGTTTTATTGTTATTTCTGAGTCCACCACAGGAGCACTTTGCAGCTCTGAAACAGTCTGATATTGCCAATCAGATATTGCTTGTTCAACACAGCCTTGTCTTCAAGTGTAATCTTCATTTTTAATTTTCCGTCATGCTCAACCCTGTACATGGACACACCTAGCAGTGAGAATTAGGGTCAAAATTTTGGATTGTTGACTTCTCAGCACCTTCATAATGATAGGATCGAAATATTCGCAGCAGGCTTCTGAGTGTGTGACATGTAATGTCTGCAGGAAATGTGTCAAGATGTTTTCTTAGTGGTGTCTATGATACCTCAGGAAGCACCAGAAAGCCAAAAATACATTAAAAATGTGCTTTTATGCGGAATAGAAAAACCCCAGAAATTAAAGCTGATAGTAACCCAGAATTATCCAACTTTTCTCTTCCTAGGCAATTTCTTAAATGAGAGACTGTTTACTGGTGCCCAGCTACAAACAGTAATTGGGTAAGTTTTCCAGCTTCAAAGATGATTCATAAATTAATTCACAGAATAGAAGGTTATCTCACCAGTGGGATAAGCATTTGGGCTAGCCTAAGTACAGTATCAATTCCTCTGGCATTAAATAACCTTTCTTTTGCTGACAGACATTAATGGCCTTTCAGGTAGTGGCATGTAGTTTTCTCTGCCATTTACTTTCTGAGAAAGCTCTCATATTGTTCCCAGTTGTTACAACTCAGTTTAAAATTCTGCTCCATACAGGGTAAAGACATATATATCACCAAGTCAAAGCCCCATTAGAGAATCAGGGGGTAGAAAATCAGTGCTAAAAGTATATGGCTTTGGTTAATTGCTCATTTGTATTCCACCTTAGTGATGGAGGTTATATTTTCTGTGGGAGGGTTAATACCTCTATCTGAGAACAAAACCAGAGACTGGGGGAGAGAAGTCTTTTTGAATTTGTAAAGGGCAGGCAATTAATTTATCTCGTAGGCATGGCTCTGGGTGCAGTCTGAAATCAAACAGCTGGAGCCATTTTGGCAGATGGAAATGGCACATAATAAGCAAGATATAGTACCAGATATAGGATGAATAGGTTTCATTAAAAAAAAAATTAAAAAAAAGGCTAGTAAAACATCATGCAGAGGGACTTAAAATGTCCTAAGGGATCTTCAGTGTTACACAGAGTATGGAAAAATTAACTGAAAATTCTAACTCTTGCCGTCACTTCCGAACATACGTTGCAACAAGACACATCCTTTCCTTAACAATATAGGGACCAAAGTTACCGATCTATTCTTGTGTATAATGGTGCAATAAAAAGAAAATAAAGTATTTGTCCAACAAAATGCAGAGGTGAAGAGCAAAGGCAAAATATAGGCGAAAAAAGGCTTAATGGCTTAAAAGCCATCTCTCTTCTGCTATGGATCTCTTGTCTTGTGGGGTTACCAAATCTAGCACAGTTTTCACATACAGCCCTCAGTAAGTAGCTTTGTTCAGTTTACCTACAATGGTTATTACAGAGCAGCTGCTTTGTTAGTATCAGCTGTGATGTTAAGTTCATTTTCTCTTTGTTTTTGGTGAGATTTCAATTAGCAAACCTTAATTTTAGAAGTGATAAAGGACTTAGCAAAAAAGATTTGACAGTGTCGAACGGTATTTCCTGTGGCTTGTGTTTCTATTTTTGTCCTGTGAAAACAATTTTTGCTTTGAAAATCTTTCATAACATTAGCATTTAAAACCAGAATTTTAATTTTGTCTAAATGAAAAATTTTGATCATCTTGTTTTTTCCCTGTGGAGAAATGTATTCTTTCCATGTTTAGTTCAAATGTGAAGGACAAAAAGTTAGAAAACTCACAGTACTTTGTAAGGGCATGTATGAAATAGGATTTGCTACACTCTATAATGCTGACAAGCATTTGCCATTTTGTATTTCTGAATCAAGAAATAAATATTCAAAACAGTGATAGAAAAGATGTTATAAAAGATACGTGAATGCATGGTTTTCCAGAGGGCATAAAGCAGAGTGATGGTTTTTGTTAAAGTATTTTATGCTGTTGCTTCCTGCTTTGAAAGCGAGCCTTCAGTGAGAGAGCGTATGTAAGAGCTTCCAATTGTCTAACACTCATTCTGTCTCTAATTTGCATTTCTTCTGTTTTTGTAAGATTTCACTAATTAAGATGATGCTCCTGCCTTCTATTGCAAAGAAACATGAAAATCCAGGAAGTAATTAATACTGCTATCTCAAATGAGAACTCTACCTGTACATGCCAGGAAATACATATAGGACACTCCTTTATAAAACAGACATTACAGATAAAGATCTCCTCTGTTATTCTACCCACTGGAGTACAGGGGCACATGTCATTCTACACGACGTGAAAATGTCCATTGAGACAGTAAGTCAAAAAGCTGTCTTCTCTTTCCCCCACTTCATTTTTGCAGATACTTTTCTCAAGCTAACTTTTCCACCTCCTATATCTAGATCTCTGTGGGGAGAAGAGAACATCCAAATGCCAGATACTCTTGTCCAGAGAAAATGTCTTATATTTGCTGCCTTTGTGGCCCCCATCCCACACGGTTTCTCCTCCTGTGAGGGTGCAGGCTGGAGACAACACTGTAGCAGCGATTGCTTACACACCATGGCCACCCAAGGGTGGTTCCTGGCACCTCCTGCACCTTCAGAGCCTTTGGCAGACACGGTGCTGTGAGACCCCAAATCCCACGGTTCAACGTGGTCTTCAAATGATTGCTGACCTTCTTGCAAAAAGCCCTGTGTTGTTAAAAGCCCACCACACCAGCAAGACCTCTTGCCCACAGCACTTTTTCTTTGGTCTCAGCTGACAGTTAAGGCCAAATCAAACACAATGTGTGTTTGTTTTTGTTTTGTTTTGTTTTTTAGTTCAGGTTATTTACGATTTCTACTTACAAATATTTAGCATCCTGACAGCTGGGTGTTATGGATGTGACAACTTGCATGTAACATCCTGTGCTTTTACAACACGTGGCACAATCTTCTTTACTGGGTAACAAAACAAATGCAAGCATTTTTTTTCTGCCACAGCAATGACATGATGAAATAGTAATGAAATTAAAACTTGGATGGTATGTTAGCACAAAATTTGTTTCAGGTAGAAAAACTGGGAGTCAAAAGAAAAATGGAAATGTATCAATGAAATACAATATTGTGCATTAAATAAAAATTATCGCTTTTAAAGCCCCAGTCATGCAGAAAAGACAACAGTGATGTTAGTGGGATTTACAGGGTTGAAGGAGGTTGTTACTGTATTTCATGACCATGTCCAGGGCCTAAAACTCGTGACTTTGGTGTAACAAAAATTACCATAGTGGGCAACCTCAGCGAAAGCATGTACATATGCACTATTTTTAAAAATTATTTTTTTCTAGAACTGGAAAACAGAGAGATATTTTCCCCGTTTAGAGAATGGGGTGGATCTCTAGAGGCATTTCCATGTGCTGCTGAGCTATAGGAACAAACATATAGGCTAAAAGAAATATAAATGTGGTACATGGACAGAAGTTGACTTTGTCGCAATCTACAGTCTACAATGGCGAAAATTAGCCTTGGCCTGGTTAATTCTCAAACTGCAGTCTCATGAGAGGATACTTTGCCTGGGCAGCTCTGCTTTCTCCTTGGAAATTATAGTTTTTCTAGAGCGGCTGAGTAAGCATAGCAGGAAGAGGTACACACTTAAGCAGAAATGCCAGCACAATGCAGGAGTGTAGCTATACTTAGGGGAAAGCGACGTTAGCCTGGGGAAAACGACGGAAAGCTTTCAGCAATGAAACAGAATGTCCCTTTGGGATTAGCTATGGCTGGGTGGTGACGTGGCCACTCACATATTCACCAAATTCAATGTAAAGCTAGCAGTTAATTGCAGTAAACAAGGAAAAAGAAATCATGATTCTACCCTTGGGAACTCCTGATCTTCTTCCTGAAGAAGGAAAGCAAAAATGCTGTAAATTAAGCATAGATTTGCTTCCCAAAATTCTCCTTCACATGAGTGATTGTTGGATTCTGTAGCAAAGTCCATCAAAGGAAGTATCTTGAGTGAAATCGTTAGGATTGTCTTTGACTTCACAGAGTTGCTGAACAAACCACCAGTGTAAAACTGGTATAAAACTAAAAGAAGAAAAACTAATGCCCCTGCTTTGGTATTGGTTTGGTTTTTGTTTGGTTGGGGTCTTTTTCTCCTTTGTTGGTTGGGTTTTCCTTAAATTCCAGAGGTGCAATTCTGTATTTAGGTAAAGGTTAATTTTTCCCTCTGTACAGGAGGTAGCTCTAAGCTTTACCTTGACCTTTTGCCTCATACATTCGCCTGGCTATACCGCCATGGTCTTTGAAAAATGATCCCTTGGATACACCACTTCAAATACAGTTTGAATTGAAAAATCTCCAGGGGGTTTGTTAGAAGAAAAGGGACAAAAGCAATAAAAAGACAAAGCCAAAATTGCTTTACTAACAATTTTATTTATATTCAGCTAGAGTGGATAAATATTATAACAATATAGTAACTCCTGTATGAAACTTATAACTTGAATTCTAAACCACAGATTACGCTCTGTCTCAAACTTCTCGAAAGAGAAAAATATGATTCTATTCGCTTGATGCCGACAGTGAATGATTTATCAGAAAGCCAGAGTTATACTGAATCCAGGGGCACCTTCTCTGACTGAAATAAATATTTTAAAGACACTGTTAAGGACAGTAGTTAGAGATCCCAGCACTGAAGTAATTGGAGATCCCAACACTACAGTAATTACAGTTCCCCAAACCTGCAATAATTAGAGATCCCAGCCAGACCTAAAAACAGGCATAATATTTTTAAGAATGACATATCTGGGGTCCAGCAGACCACGACAGGGACTGAACAGAGCTGCCCTCCCACACAAATCGAATGCCAACAAATAAAGTGCACCTACGAGCACAATTGCATGGCATGCCTTGAACTGTTTCCAAGAGGACTGTGTGTTTAGGACTGTTAGATTTTGAATGAGGTATAAAACAAAGTCTTGGTTAAAGCTCAAAAGTACCCAAATAACTTACTTTGCAACCACTGTCCTCATTTCAAAACTGACACAGGAACTGAAGTCCTACTGAAATTCACTGTAGGCATTTCTGGAAGAGTCACCCTTTGATCAGTTAGATTTATCAAAATGCATGTGGCCAAATATATTTCCAAAAATTATTTAATCTCTAAAAAAAGAGTCCCTTTAATCCCAGCTGACAAATTTACAGTCCCCATAATTTTGACAGGGAAGACTAATGACTCTTATTGCACAGACGCTTTGAATGCACTTCAGGGATCTTCTTGAAAGCAAATGTTCAGATGGACAACGGGAGTTCAAGATAAAGTTGGTCAGTCCCTTAAATGATGCTAATTCTCCATTGATCCAGGGAGTTCAATTGAGTTTTTACAACATTCAACAACTAGTACTTTTTTTTACATTATTTTCCTTTTGTTAAGGAATTTTCCTTTTGTTAAGGAAATTATAAAAAAAAAAAGTATCTCCTGAGTTTGAAAATTTTCTGGAAGAGAGTATATAACAGAATCAAGGAAAACAAACCAAAGCCTATGGTATGTAAGTAGCCCTCATGTTGGAATCACCAAACAAGCTTGAGAAGAGAGGGAGGAATTTTCCTCTCAGCTTCTGTCAGACTGGTGAGCTGGGATATTATTTTTTTTTCTTGATTGCATTTTGTGGTGCATGACAGGCTTTTGTAGGTCATTTTTTTTGTAGGCCATTCACGAATTTTGTCCAACAAATTCCTCCTGCTTTGACCTTTCCTACTGTTCTCCTATGCCTAATTACAATTCTAGTTATGGTCTCCTGATCTCATCGGCATCTTTCTGCTTACCCTCTGCTTACCTTCTAGTCACTACTAGAACATGCTTTAGCAAATAGTAAAGAAAAGTGTAGTTAGAACCTAAGTGTTGTTAGACATCTCTGCAGCAGCTTTAATGTGCTACTTCGGCAGGAGTGCCTCCTGCGCAGGTCTCCGCTCCATTAGTGGCCCTGAAGTTCCCTCAGGAGTTTGGATGTGGGCAAGAAAACCTAGAAAATAAACTGACCCCTGCTCCCCCAGACTTGTGGCCGCTTATTTGTTAAGCTACACTCATGCAGACGACAGCATGCGCAGTGTCATTTCTGTGAATGAGTCTCTGCATGTGCCTGGATGCATTTCATTTTAAAAATTATGTCATGCTTCACCAGCACTGCATTTACGTGTGCTGAGGCCCTGCTTGGTCTTGACTGTTTAGCTTTGTGGGAACTCCTGCAGGGAAAAAAATGGTTGCTTACTGTTTTTCTGCATCTGGTGCCTATAAATCTACCCTTGAGCCAGTAGAAAAATTATTTAACTCAGGGAGGTGTCCTGGTAAGCTTGAAGCAAAGAGCCTTCTGCTTCATCATAAACAGCTGTCAACTTTTATCCTTAAAAGAAACACTTATTTCTGTGCATGCCAAAAGCTAGGAAAATCATCCCCAGACTCAAATTGTTTGGGAACCAGGATGCACAACAGTGCTGTCACATAGGTCCTCATTTTTCTCAAAGAACTTCTTTTTATTGAGCTCGTTTCATGTGTCAGATACTTTGAAATGAAATATCTGGCCAAATACTCCCAAAGATCCATCTTCTGGCAGAAAGTCTAACGTTGCTAATGCTATTTTTAGTTCCTGATTGCTGTTTCATTTTCCTATTTGATCATCTTGGATGGAGAACAAAATAAGAAATTAAGGCAAGAAGAGCATTCACAGTATGTCCTATTCCCTCTGGTGTCACTAAGATACTGATGGTATCAGCAGTTATGACAAAAGTGGTCAGCAGACCAAATTTTGAGTGTGGTCCTGGTTCTGAGTTTCTTTCTTCCTCATTTGACTAGCATACTTTCAGTTCAACTTGCACTTGAAAAATCACAGTGGATCCAAAGATTTTCATCACACCCTAGAGACATTAAGAGCATTTTAGCCTCAGTTTCCTCTTTGCATTACACCATAAAAATAAGACCTACAGAAGTTTTGTTTTGACCTCCTAAGCTCTCTGCTCCATCTCTTCTTTGGTTCATGGATGGATACTTCTTTCCTCTGTTTAGTAGAGCACAGGGCCATGAAAACAGCATCATCAGCCATCTCTCATATTGTCAGTCCTTTCACCCCTGCTCAGCCTTGATATTATTTATATTCTGGTTGGTGAATGAAATTTTTTTCAGCTCTTCTATTCCAAACGCGGTTCATCATTTGTCTGAAATGAAGTGTCGATGATGCGAAATACCTTCATTAACATTTTCAGGTCAATGCAGCAAAAAACTCCTCCGAACTTGGGTATTGTTTTCAACCGTTGTTAGGTTATGTGATAAAAGGCTGATCTCCATACACGCGAAGGAGCACCGGGGCAGAAGGCAGGGTGGGGAGGGATGGGAGGAACCCCAGTAACCCAGTCCCTGACCTGGCTGTACTGGGAGACCATGTGCCCCGTGGGCTGGGTGGTACCATTGCGGGGAGTCACAGCTCACCAGGTCATCTCACAGACTGAGGGGCATCACTGCCTACGGGCACAGGATGCACTAGGGGATGCAGGGGAAGAGAATTTAGGGACTGTGTAAGATCTATAGGATGTTTAGGAGAGGAATCAAAGGCTGTGAGCTTGCTGTATTTTTGTAAAGCATGGAAGGTATTTCTAAAATTGTATTCTTGCCTTATTTTTAAATGGAAGCGTGGTGCAATGGGAAGAAGGGGAGAAAAAAAAGAGGTTTGTTTGCTTTTGAAGAGCTAAGGGTTTCTCAGATAACGAGCACTTTTAGTATATTTGCATCTGTACAGGCAACTGTGCCAAGACCCTGCAGTCTGTTGCTAGAACCAAGATCACATTTCTCAGCCTGCCAAGCTCTAAATATGAGAAACACCACATAGCACAATGACCCCGAGAAAGGAAAACAAGACATTGTAAATCCACAAAGCTGAAAAGGATGGGAAAGGGGAGGAACTGGATTTGCATGTTGTGAACACAGGGTAGTCTTCCCTGACCTGTGTTTTATGATTCAGCTATCGCCCTGCAAATATTTCTCAGTAATAAAAGGGAGCAAACGACAGTTCTGAGGGGACAGAGATAAATCTGTATTGGAAATAAGGGAGTACTGAGAGATATAGCTGAGATATACCCGAGCATGGATGTATGTAATAAAAAGTCTGACAGAATGCTTGCGCTGGATATGTACACTGGTGTTGTAACAGCTGACAATGTCAAAGCCTTGGTGGCGATGGAGCTATTTATTGTTGATAACAGCATGGGGAAATGTAGCTTTTGTCCATGCCAAATTGCTCCTTTTACAAAGCAAAATAACCCATGTCAGCCAGTTGAAGATATTTTTGTTTAAAAAATACCACTTGGAGACAGTGTAGACACACACACAAACACACAGGCACCAATATGTGCGCATGTGATTGCCATGCTGATGAAACAATCTTGCAGACTTTAAAGGAGGGGCATCCAGCATCAGTCTAAAGAAAAAAAGATGGCAGTAGCTTTTTGATGGTGGAACTCATAAAACTTACATTCTGTATGGGGTTTGGTAGCTATTCGACAGAGTGCTGCATCAAGACTGAAATTTTTCAGGAAGGCAATTGAAAGGTCAGGAGACAATATGAAAATTGTTGTTTGTCCCATCTGGATCTTCTCACTTCCATTTCCTGCCTGCATAAACTTTTCTAGGTGAACGTATCATAACTTACACAAATGCACTACTAAAACTGCAGAATTTGAACATCAGACCTTCCGATGTTTTCTAACCCATTTGACTTCCTCGCCTGTTCATCGCAGTTGCAGGAGGAGCACCACAGAGTTTAGAAGGAAAGGGGCATCGAGGGAGGGAGGGAGGGAGGGAGGGAGGCTTTGAAGCATCTCTTCCTTCCTTCCGCCCTCGGTAACCACATGCAGCTCCCCGCCCCAGGCGCAGGCCGGCACAGGGTGGAAGCTGCTCGGAGGGGTCAGCGGAGCCCAAAAGGACACCGCCATGTGAGCAGGGTACCAGGAGGTCTGGTAGCAGCTCTTTCTTGCAGCTGCATACTCTACACTGGGAAGCAGCACTGGTCCAACTACCACCACGTTAATGTCTTATGTTTGATTGTATTAATAAAAGCAGCGGAACCATGACTTGGGTAAACTGCAGATCTGAGTTGTTCACCCTGCGGATCCTTCTCATGATAATGAGTAAGAACAACTTGACTCATTATTACCTCTGTTCTTCTGAGGTAACAGTTTCCCTCTGCAGGCAACGCCTCTGGGCAGCTGACGGTCTATTAGGGGAATTTATTATGAGTTTGCACTTCTCTTTTGAGAAACAAAATTTAAATATTTGCTTTTATTTATTTATTTAGGTTCAGCCTGCGTGATTCATTTATGTATGCAAAACAAACACAAAAGGCAACCTTACAGCCAATTTTCTTCAGTGTCAGGTCACATGCCTTTCATAAAGTTTAGTATCACAGAGAGAAATGGCAGAGCATTTCATACATCGTTGTCTCGCTGGGGACAGGTTAGGAGGCTGAGAGATAATAACAGCAGCTTTCAGCTATCAAGTTAGCTCGGGCTATGATGCAAATAATTGTTACTGCCATTATCTTTGGAGCCAGATGTTTGGTGTCCCTGTGAGAAAAAAGTAGAATATCACTACTACTTCTAAAAAGACTTTTTTTTCCACATTGTTATAACTCAGCAAAGAATGATATGGCTAGGGACTGAGCTGAAATATGGAGAGGGAAAAAACATTTCTATAAATGGCAGAAAGGATTAATATAATTCATCTCCTATTTATTAGTGGTCTTCTGTTGTCAGGGTGTGCTAAAAAGGACACATAAATGGAAACAAATTGCAAATTATTACAGCAATGTTCTGTCAGGTGAACCTGATATGAAAACTCTTAAATAAATCACCTGGCATGTTTATTAAAAAACCAAAAACAAACAAACAAACAAACAAATCTCTATGGAGGCAGCTTGCGGCTGTTTTATTACACTGATAAATATGGGACAAGGCTCAGAAAAAGCAATGAGGCAGGTCTTCAGACACTCAGTTTCCTTTGAACATGATACCAGAGCTGAGAAAAAAGGACAGCACATTCATCACAGCGGTGAGGATGGAAGAGTATATGTTCAGCTGAAACTCAAGAAAACAGAAAGGCAAAAGAAAGAAACAAAAAAAGCCCCAAACCTCCTTACCTCCACCAAGTGTCCACAAATATTAAAATATTAACGGTGACTTTTGGAAATGCTATCCTCGGTGGCTAGTCCATACTTACCAGGCCAGACCCACACCTATGGGAATGGTGGCCACTGCTGGTTCATCGGCCACCACCTGCCTAGAAGGGACAACAGTGGACATGGCAGGAGCATGAGCATGTCTGCCCCGTCAGGTTCTTCACCCCAGCACTGTGTGGCTCTGGAGATACCCAGCCAGCGCCTGAGACAAGAGCAAAACAATTGGATACCTCTTGGTAACACCAATTTCTATATACCAACACGGCAGTCTTGAGATCTGCCACCCCAGAACACTTCATTATCATACAAAAACCTTCCTAAATTACTCAAATTCTGCCATAGCCACTGTGCTTTGCATGCTCTTACTCTTTTTTTTAATGTGTGCATGTTAATGAACATAACAATAAAATCAATCCTAAAGCTCTGTTTTGAAAAGTTCTCACACCGGCATGCCATTTTACAGCTCAGTCACTAAGGGCATTGCTTAGCTCTTTCTATACCTGCCTCAAGACTGTTGTATTATTCTCCATCACCTTCATCCTAACCAATAATTTTAGAATGTGACATTGTATCAAATACTCTGCTGAAGTTAATATAGTTTACTGCATTTCCTGAATCTGAAAGAGAAATAAATCAGAGAGATGTAATATCAATAGTTTATCAAAAGCATTTTACCTTTCTTGACCAAGGCAAGGAACGGTCTCAGCAATGCTTGAATTGAGAGAGATTAAATACACATGTCCTCTTTGAGTCTCACAAATTTCTTCCTTGTCCTATACTCTGAATAGTTTTCTGTTGGAATTATCCATTTTGTTTATCTCTCATCTTCATTTATACTAATTTTTTTTCTGCAGTTTGACTGAGGTGTGCAGTGCCAGCTACAGTGATAACAAGAACGGCCAAGGCATTTTAGATCAGGATTGAAACAAAATTATAAAGCTGTTTTCAGAGATTTCCATGAGATCCACTCATATTGGACATGATCAAGCATACAAGTAAAATGAACTGGAACCTTTCTGTTGAACTTAGAGACCTGTGTAATAGGCTTTGCAAGTACCTCCCATTAACCAGAAATAACTCATAATGTTTTAAGGAAAGAAGAAGTTTACAGCTTTAAAGACTACCTTTGATACTCTTGAAAATCTTTGGAATGCTGTCATAGCATTGGAAAACAAATAAATAAAAAAAATATAGCCTTATATCCTTCAGTAAATTTGTGTTCACACTTCTACCAATGTCGTGGTTTAACCCCAGGCAGCAACTCAGCACCACGCAGCCACTCCCTCACTTCCCCCCCACCCAGTGGGATGAGGGAGAGAACTGGGAAAAAGGTAAAAATCTTCGGTTGAGGTAAGAGTTTAATAGAACAGAAAGGAAGGAACTAACAATGACACTAATAAAACCAAGAAAGTGACAATAATAATAAAAGGATTGGAATATACAAAACAAGTGATGCACAATGCAATTGCTCACCACTTGCTGAC
>JAVKLA010000090.1:29273955-29302803 GCA_034782735.1 Sagittarius serpentarius | reverse complement strand
AAAGTCCTTGACTGAGTCTAAACACGACTGAGCAACAACTGAAACCATCAGGGTGTTATCAACATTCTTCTCCTACTGAACTGAAAACACAGCGCTTGTACCAGCTGCTAGGAAGACAATTAACTCTATCCCAGCCGAAACCAGGACACTCCCTTTCCCTTGAGTGCAGTAGATGTGGAGGCTGGGTCATTATGCAGCCCCAGTAGCACCTGGCCCAGGTTATCCATGACAAAACCCTGTACTTGTACTTCTTCTATAGCAGTCTTTTACCTCTAAGGAAGAGATATTATACACAAATGGAGTGGTCTTTCAGTTATCTGGCAGCTGAAACATGAGAAATATAATCACTGTGAGCCCTTTTCATCTACTTTTCCTTGAAATTTGTTTTTGCTTAATTTTCTTTTCCTCTTGTGTCTCAAAAAGAACTGGGAAATCATTCTGTTTAATTGGTCATATTCCACTGGATTTTAAAAAGCTTGACAGTTTGGTCATCCAAAAATCTATGAAAGAGTAGTTAGTATACACATATGAGGTCAGTAGAATAAGGACAGCCAAAATTGAGAAAGCCTCTGTGAAAGCAGTGAGTCCCGAATATTGAACACGCACTGGGTGAAGAGTCTGTTTATCAACAGCAAATTACACCTAACTTTCAACAAGATGGTAAGGCAAAGCTTTTGGGAACCTGTGACTGTACACTGTGTGAAGATCAGTACTACAGAAAGCTGCCATTTAATTTTTTTGTAACTTTTCCCCCTTTGTTCCTGTGGCCTGGTCCTTTTTGATCATCAACTAACTTCCATCTCTTCTTCCCGAAATTGGAGTGGTCATTCCTTCGACGACCAACATTGCCAATTCACAGTACATCTTGGGACTGATGTACTGTAAATGCTCTAAATCCCAAACTGAAAATTGCAGAAATTAGATGGCTGAAGAAAAAAACCTCACAAGTTTTCAAAGGCTATGCTACTGTACAGAAGTGTCAGTGATTTAGCAGAATGGCTCTAGTTTTGTCAAAACTCATTTTTCTCTCGGTTGCTTGATTTCAGTTTCATCATTTGTGACGACTAGTTTCAACATCTTAAAAAAAAAAAAATTGCAGGTTTTTGCTGCAACTCCCACATGGTGATTTATTTGTAAGACATTCCAATGGCTGCGAAAAAAAAAAAGATGACACAACAGTCATTACTTCAACATTATTTTAATAGCTTATTTAGGGCATTACTGAAAACTAGAATAAGAGCAATGGTGGATAACCTTATGCACTTAGTTAACTTGGTCATCTGAATATCTGACTATTAGGATAGTGTTTTTCCTTATGAAGGAAGTCCTAGGACATCCTTTCCTTATGGAAGGTGCACAAAGACTATGAAGGTCATAGGACTGAAAAGGAATAATGTAAGATGTAGTGTGCATAAGTAGCAAAATTACTGTTGTATCAGCTATTTGAATCCTCATAGCCTTAGCATCATGAAAAATAAGTATGTTGGTGTTTTTTTTCTGCTTACACCTTTCCTTCCCCTGCTGAAGCACAGCATTTGCATCTGCATTTGTATATCTTTGGATGCAGAGTGATTCCTGAATGCATACAATTCAGAACAATTTATTCCTTGTAAATTTGCCCCTGCCCCCCGCCCCCAGTCACCTTAAATATTCTTGGTGTTAAATGAATTTGCAGAATCAAACCCTACAGAAATCATGTGCAACCTACAGGGAAGAATTATTCAAAGTCCTCTGCGGGTTGTTTTATTGCCCAGGACAGAACAGCTGAGGACTCTGGAGCTGCAAAGCCCTGTAATATTTCTAAAATGGAGATCAGATTTGACTGTCCTTTGCAATCGTTTATGCTCTTACTGGTCTTAAATCTCTGGCATGTATTCGTGATTGAAAAGTGTCTCCTAAAAGTGCAGCTAGAACAGGAAGAGACCCTTATAAAACCCTTTATTAAAAAAAAAAAACAAACCCACAAAGTTTTCTCACTGATTTTAGTGAGACAATTTTGACACCAGCAGATAGAGTGGGTTATGTTGTTACCATAGCTAAAGGATGATCAGATTTCAAGTTTTGCCTAGTTGTTTACGGAGTATCTCCAAACAATTCACAGAGCAGAAAGGGAAATACTTAGTTCAGTGACTATGGGCAGAAGGCAAATTCGGCTGTCTTTTTCATTTTTAACAACATCCTATGCTCTGCTTCTGACAGTACCAGTTGTTGCGCCAAAGGTAGAAAAACTATGAAGGTGGGAAATTAGTTTAAATGTCACATCTGATTGACAAAGACAAATCTCTAGTTTGCTGTGGTTCAGCGTCAGCCCTGTGCAGAGGCTCAGATCCTGGACATTAACCCTTCTGAGGGTAGACCGCATCAAGGTTGTGCTATATCTTAACCGTACATATGTATTTTAGCCATTATACATACAAGCATACAATACACATATATATGTACATATATACATTTATACATGTAAGCAGTAATATGAGGCATGAAGATTAGATACAGCCATCATTGAACTGTACCTAGTATTCAGGCATAACGAAGACTAATTTAATGGTTTCCTCCGTGTCTTTTCAGGCATTACAGTATTTGCTCTTCTTGGAAGCAGAAGACTGATACAATTACCCTTTAGCTGGTTAACCTGTAGATTCATAAAAAAATAAGAAACTGCCTTAATCTAGTCCAGTAAAAAGCTACTATTTTCTGTGCTTGTATAAGCAGTTATATTTAAACTTGTTGCTGTTGTTGTTATTGTTATTATTATTATTTCCATGTTGGTACTGCCTGAAACCCCAAAGGGGACTAGTGGCTCATAAATTCATCACGTCTGGATTTTACCAACCCAAAATAAGAGATACCTATTAAAAGGATTTAAAAGTGGTATAGAAACAAAATAGATGCTACTAGAGGAAAAAGAGAAGCAATTTGCCCCCAGTCAAAATGAAGGTCACTGGTAGAGATGGAATTTGCCTCTAGGGCTGTTGATCTACGCAACTGCAGCGCTTCTCAGTTTTCCTAAGCCTTTTACTGCTCCTTTAAATAGGACATTTTACACATTACATAAAAAGGAAATACGCAGATAACTTGGAAGCATAAATTCAAGAGGCAAGGTGGAGTAGTTGCCTCATAGAGCCCATCTATTTCTAAATGATGACTCTGACAGCTGAACAAGTGCATGATGACAATTATTTTTCATTTTATTCTGTTGAGTAGAAAGCCACTGTGCATGGACTCATCGCTGCTAGTACTTATACCATTAACAAGATGTGTTCTCCTACTTGCTTGATTTTCACGCAGATAGCTACTAACTGTAACAACTGGGCTGCTATTAAAGCATATCAAATAGCTCCCAATTTCTTCGCTTTGAACCAAGTACCTTTCTTCCCCCCACTCTGACTTAACAGGAAAATTGGAAAATGTTTAAGCAAGTGATGTTAATAGAGCCCCATTTGGTACTTACATCATATATTAACATATCAAACACAGTTTCACATTCAAAATATCTCCTGTCTGGCAGCCAGGAAATTATGCCATAATGTTAATGTACATGCCCTTATTAAATTTTGCTTCTATAATAGACAATCTGTTATAATGTAAAGGGAACAGCAATATATCACAGATATTACAACACCGACTAGCACTGCAAAGATAAAATTTCAAATATACATACTTATACAGCTACTATCTGAATATCTTTATTTTGAATATGTTTATTGAATAACATTATTTCTCCTGCAAACAAACCAAGGACTCAATGAACAGTTACAGGCAGGGAGAGCAGGCACCTGGGGAAAGGGGACGGGGGGAGGAAGGGGAAGAATAACAAGGAACAAATGCCATGTGCATGATCAGCATAAACCAGTGTAAAATCACATGGAATCTGGGGGCAATCGTGCCTCCCTCTGCCTGCAGCCATCCCTTCCCACCTCTGTCTCACACTTCCTTGGACCCGGTGAGGCAGAGCAGTTCACTGACCTGATTGAAATTTAACTCTAGGGGGGGAAAAATTGCTTTCTGCCAACTCATGCGGCTCACTACACATCTGCGCGGTTATTTTAACCACCCCAAGGAAACAAGTGAGAGGCCACAGCCAAGGGAGTGGTGTGCAGGAGGAAGAAGGAGAAGCTGCCCACTCACAGCAGTGCAGAATCCATCAATTGAAGCTGGCTATGAAACTCCACTGTAAGAAAATGCATTAAGTTTTAGGAAAGTCCTCGACAAAACTGGTTGAAACTTATGTTTTGCGAGTTTAAAGTAGTTTAAAACAGTAAAAACAAATGTCCACATTTCCTAGAATTAATTTTTCAATTTTATTTTAAATTTCAATCAAAATATTCGTCTATATTGAATTGAGACTATCGTTAGAAATCCAGCCTTGAGAAACTCTACTAGGTTCCCACTTCTGCAGTTCCTGGAGCTCCCTATGAGATGCAAATATTAGAAATTAGCATCCACGCTGCCCGTGTTATCTCTGTGATAGTATTTCTCTGGAGCCACAACATCTGGGAGCTGTGGAGTGATATGGTCCTTCCGCTGGCAGTGCTGCCAGGAAGCCGCACAGTCTGGAAGCAGAATTCCTCAGCAAGCCACTGCAAGAACGTAGACATATTTATACATATAAACGTATATTCTCTGAGACTTACACAGCAATCTGAGCGAGGAGAATCCAACCATGATGGAAGAGAGGGAGAAAAATGCATAGTGTGAACATATGAACAAAACTGAGCAGCGTCTAACAAACTTTCACACTTGAAGTTCACTTGCTCTTAAGAAATCTGACACTTCCCTATAAAGAAAGACAATATTGTCCACTCAAATATGGAGATCAGTAAAGAAGGCCACTAGAAAAATGGGGAAGAAGAAAGCTTTAGAGAAAAGGCACAGCTCCTTATTACTCACGTCTTTGTGTCTGTGTTACCCTGGGCACATCAGGCAGGCTGTGGCTCTTGCTAACCCAGCCAACACTGCACAGGGAGAATAATCAAAGCAATTGTAAGGCCAAAAGCCATAAAGACCAAACAGAAAATGTGAGCCAAGAGAGACAAAACACCCCTCGTATTTAAAATTCATATCAATCAAACTGAAGAGGAAGAACCTGGATGTAGTAACAAGCTTTACACAAGTTCTAGAGGAAAACTGTTCCTACTCAATCCAACAAATAAGGTGAGATTTTTAACTGTAAATATTTTGTTTAGATTATACTGGACAGAAGAGACTGTCCACCCCCCGCCCCCTTTCCCTGCCTTTCCTTCTCCCTTACCTGAATAAGATGATTTGCTGACCTTTTCTTTTCATCTGGCTCTGCTGCTGTTTCCTCAGTGTCCCACTGTGCTTACTCAAAACTACTGACTTCTTGTCCTCTTGGACCTTTGTTCCCCTCTCCCCCCTGGTCCTGGGTCACCACTCTCATCTTCTTTGCCCTCATTCATCCTTGCTGCCACGAGATATCATAGTACCGACCTGGTTGCCTTTGCTATGGGTGGACCTTGTAGAAAGCCAACATGTCAGGTAGCACCCATGCCTGTGAAGTCAGCTGCATTATGCTCCTTGTGAGATGGGAAACACTGACCTGGAGCATCCTGTACCTGGAATGGTGAACTGCACCTGGATTCCTGGAAACCTCCTTCTGAGCTCCAGCAGGTTGGTGTGGCCCTGCTCCTGTACCCCTGTTTCCTTTTCACCCTTGGTTTCCTTTGCTTATATGTAAGCCTCCCAAATTGGAAAATTACCTCTTACTGGATGTCTGTATGCTCTGCAGCACACCAGGCCTGATGTGAGGTAGAGCTTCTACACTGTCGCACATCTAGATGAAAATATCCTCTATTTCTCAGGTTAATTATTTTCTTTCTCCCCACCCCAGCAAACCAACAACAGCAATGCCACCATGAACAACATGAACAAGACGTTGGGTTACGGTCAAATAGCGCATGGAGTCATTCTGTCTCCCTGCCCGCCTGCTGCTGGTTGGGGCTGCCACGCTACGTGCTTGTCAGCCTGCTCCATCGCACTGCCCTTTGGTTAGCTTGCTCAGCTGTTTACAGTTTACCTTCAGCACACACTAACTTTGGCTTTCTTTTAAAAATAAGCCTGGATAAATGTAGCCTTTCTGCTGGATTTTCTACTTCTGGCCTCCTTGGGCTGTTCCCAGGACCCACAAAAGTCAACAGAATTAAAGCTTCCCACTGAATTCACTGGAGTTTTAGATCTTTCTGCTGTGGCTAATTAATCTTGTTCATTAGTTACTCCCCAGGTCCCATTCCCTCTTCCTCATCACTTCGTGCTAGTGCACATTATTCTTGTCTTTTAAACATTAATTGTTGCTGTGCATGCCCTTCCTGTAATATATTAAGATTAAATCCCCCCAGATATCCACCTTCCTTCTTTTGCCAATGCTTCAGAGACTGGGGAGTCAGAATGTGGCAGGTGCAATACAGGCCAATTAAAAAGCAAATTTGTGCTAACTGATGGGTAATCTTCAGTGGAAATCACAAGCGACATTATTGGATGCCTGGGGAAAATTTTCATTAAGCAAATTCTTCCACTGCTGGCACAGCTCTGATACCTCCGCATGTTGTAGCTGTTGCAAGGTAAGTTTCCTCTACTTTCACCCTTGGATATTTTCCTGTTGCTTGTTGACTCTGTTGCATACACTACTAACCATCTTCCTTTTTACAGAAACCGAGGGACAAAGTCAGAGGTAAAGTGAGTCAAACCGACTATTAGTCTGCTTTCTATTTACTTTACCATAACTACGAGAAGTAAAAAAAAATCCCAAACCAAAAAAACAACAAAAAAAACCCAAACCACACCTCTTTTATATTTCTACTTATTTAACAGATGCTATTGTTAGAATTTTTGTAATTGTTATTATTGTTGTTATTATTTGCAAAGCAGTGTCACCTATAATCAGTACCAGAATCTCAGTTCAGAATCAGAATCAGAGTTCAATCTCTGTCAGAATCCCTTCCTAGGAGAGAAAAAGCAGTGTATTTTGAAAAATCACTGTTAAATTGAAATCTTGCAGTCTACATGCACAGGTCAGACAAAGGATGGGAGAGGAGGAGGCAAGGTGAAGTGAAACCGGGGACACTCAGCAGCAGATGGGACGTCGTCTTCTCCATCCGTGGCACAGTCAGTTAGGAGACGCCGCCTCCTTTTGGTTTGCTTTGCAGATTACTGTAAAAATCTTATGGATTCCCTTAAAGCCTATCCAAACTCCAGCACAGCCAGGAGGCTCATCCCACCAACACTGATGGGCTGTGATTCGGTTTCTAAAGAGGAAGGACACGTAGACTGGAGGGCTCTGAAGATTCAGTATTTGCAGAAGATCCTTCTTTGACCCACTCAGGGGTCAGACAGTTGCCAGTAATTCATGAGAGGCTAACGCGGGCTGGGACAAATAGCCTCTGGGCCTGTCGCTGCATACAGCTGGGCTGTTACCGTATCCTAGGCGAGAGAGCAGAACTTCAGCTCCTTTAGCTTAACTGAGGTTGACCTCCCCCTGGCCTCAGAAATGTAGCTCTGCCTGTAGCAGTGCAACACAGGCAGCAACACTGAGCCCAGACTGCTGCTGTACCAGATGTCAGCTGACAACAACCTATACATATATATGAAATTCATATCCACCAACTGGCAAAACAAGTCTGGCAGCAGCTGAGCTTGTGATCTGCTCTATTTCACCGGTAAATCCATGGTCTGGTATCTCAATATATTAAACAATTACCATATATTTTATAGGTATAGATGATATGTCACATATATGGTATATGATACATAAATGTTATATATTAACATAGAGCACATAGTAAGTAGCACAAGTATTTCTTCTCCCTTTGTACAATCCAACATTTGGAATGTTATCCCAGACTTGCACCATGTGAAAGCAAAATGAAATGGAATTGTGTGAGCCAAAATCCTTACTGAGCTGCAATTTCCACTTGCCACTTTCAAATATTGATCCAAGATTAAATTACTTTTTTCTTGCATTGTGGGGAGTTCTTGAAAGATGTTTTCTTTTTTGTTACTTTGAGGGAGTATTAAGGCTTAATTCAGTTCACATAACAGTAACAATGCTGCTTCTGCACATCTTGAGATCTTTTATCTTTGTTCATTTCCCTTTTTTTTTTTTTTTTACAACCCTATACCTTCACAGTGCTTCCAGGACTCAAGGTGGTAAGCTTCAGATACAGTCATTATTTCTAAGGTTTGCTTTCTTGTTCAGTGGTTTATAAGGAGAAGCCTCTGTTTTTAGAACTGCAACAGGCATTTGAGTAATTTCCTTATAACATCAAATGAGCGTCTGATTGTGTGTGTGTGTGTGCATATATATGTTTGTTCAAGAGGAAAATATTTAAGGTTAAGTAATCTACCTCTCCAGCACCATGTAAAAACTCTATGCCTCAAGATATATATGTGCTATGATCACAAGGCAAGAGCACTTAGCTTCCACTAAATACTTAAAAAACCATAATTCATCTGCTATTCCAAAAAGACAAAGAAAGAAGTTGGGTGATTTTATACACCCTAAAGCGCCCTGCTGTCTACAAGCAGAATAGCCACTCTGTGTCACTAAAGACAGAAAAAAGGCCAGGCTTTGAGCTTACGAACTATGGTACAGCCTAAAGTTTGCAGCTCCATAATAACTATATACTCACCCCATATATCTGGAGGAGTCCCAATCAGTATGATACAGACTTTCCTGATATGATTGCAGATGCTTAAGGCAGTGAAATACTTGTGATTATAAAAAAAAGGGATCCTTGAATTACCATTTCCATATTTTAGCTTCTGAGAGTTAATTTATTTGTCTTTACCTATGTTTTCACTAAAAGAATAACCTTCAGGCCAGGATTGAAAATTCTGGTGTTTCTGGAATAAAAAGAAAAAATAAATATCTATAATTCTTGCTAAGCAATATTAATAAGACCAGTTGCAAACAAACCCAAGAAGCAGATGCTTGTGAACAAATGCTGACAAGATTTGGGAACTTTCTAATATCTTTTTGATAAAACTAGGTAAGAAGACAATTCATTGTCTGAATTCAAAAGTTTGAAACCATGCTTTTTTTTTTTTACTTTTTTTTTACTTTTTTTTCCATTCATAGGATATAGGGAGCAGGTAGGCTACTGTGCTTGGTGTACCAAAGGAGTGTAAAACTCACAATGTAGGAGAACAGGTAGTGCTAGAAGATTCAGTGCCATACGCTACCTAGAAGCAGGCAGTGCAAAGTTGCATGATGATGCAGTAAGCTCATTATATGCCAGCAGCCAGAACATATGATATGTTCCCTAACAGGACTATTAGCTGTGCACAGTGCAGGGATTTATGTATTTTTGACCAAATATTTAAAAGTTTTTAAATTATATACATGTTTAATAATTTCTTCCCATCATCCTCCATACTGTATAATATCTTTATTTCATGGGATGTTTCAGGTTGGGGGAGGTTGAGGACCAGTTTCAGGGACCTTCAGTACTATATTTTTCTCTTCAGAGGTGAAGGAACTAATTCACAGTTCAAGAAACAGGAATGTCTTTTCACTTTCTCCATCAGAGTTCCTTCATTTCTTAGTCTAATGCCACCCAAACGAGAACCTGTATGAATTGACGTGAACCATAAGACATATGAATGTTTTAAATGTTCAACTGTATGTTGCTCTTTAATGAATAGCTGAAAAAATTTCCCCAAAGACACAGCAGCCTGAGTAACTAAGATGCTGATAAGATACCTGTTTCTGCTACAGAAATAAATTTCCAGTGATTTCAGCTGTGTTACTGCAAATTTACATTGTTGGGATGGAGATCGTAAGCTTGGTCTATTGTCCCAGAAGCACAGGAGATGAAAAGTTTCAAAGTGTGAAATTAAGAATTTAGTTTTCTGGGAACATAAAATCTTGAACAGTATGCTTCCAAAACTGAAAGTCTGTTTTAAAATGGTCCAGTAGAGTGAGCAGTGCTCAGAGGAAATCTCTTGCTTGAGATGAGGAGGTCTTGTATCAAGCTCTTGATGGTGATTCTGGATGTCTTCTACTTCTTGTGAAGTAGAAATGCAATGCCTCAAGGTTCCTTGCAGTTTGACAAACAAAAGATGAGGATTAATTATGTGAACATGTTTAGGCATTTGTAATCCCTTAGTACACAGAATGAGTCCTTTCCTGGGTTCCTTTAGAGGTGCATGTCAAAACCCTTCTGAAATACACCTTTCAACAGTACAGACTTTGTTTGGCTTTACGTAGACACAATCCTCAATTTACTGCAGCGAGACATTCATTAGGGAGAGCCTGGCAGAGCAATTTTGCTAGTAACTTTACAGAAGGTTACAAAAGGGGCCAAGAAAAGTCAAACCCTCCTAAAGCTAGATTTCCAGATGAGTATCAGAGAGATTCCCCTAAATTCTTGTTTAGGTGATCTTTAGACCTGACAGTACTGACATTTCCAAAGGCAAAGTTACCAACACATCTCATTTTCTCTCACTTAACAGATGCAGAACTGGCTATGCTCCAGCATTAAAAGTAGACAAATCCAGCAGACTTTGGTTCCTGGGTGATCTCCTTCCTGGACTGCTGCAGCCAAATCTGGAAGGCTCCCAGCCCTGGGGAGAGACCTCTGGAGAGAGGCTGAGCACGTATTCCCAACCAACACATGTACGTACATAGTACCCACGCAAACTCTCACAGGTCACTGCAGAGAGACCAGTGCCCTTATTGAGCACCCACAAGCTGTACCCTATTGAATATGATCAACACAAGCAGCCCACACCAGACCCTTCCTGCCCTGTTGAGCGCTGACGTTCATCAGTGGAGCATACCAACACCTCATTCTCTGGATTCACACCACAGTCACTGATCCCTGTCATTCTGCATGTTGCTACCAAGACCTGCTACAATAGGCGTTTTGCCTGCAAAAGTTCCCTAAAAGAGCAGTTCTTGGGGTCCTTGTCTGAACCAGGTACTTTAGTCTGATGGAAGGGAAAGTCCATTAACTACAAAATCTGCCAGGGAAAAGCAGAAGTGCTCGGTGTGACTTTTCCTAATTGAAGAAAGTCTTCTACTCCTTCACGCCTGTGGTTTGTACTGCCTTTGTTCCTCACATTGTACACAACATCATTTAAAAATCATTATTGACTAAGTTTGTAAAACCAATAGAGGTCCATATAACTATGTCACTATCATCATAAACCAGGCATACTCCATACCTGGTGATTTCATTGTGAAGCCCTTGGAAAGGGTTTGAGGTTTTCCAAATGGTTCTTGTTACCTGTATTCAGTCAGTCACAACATCCATAGTTTGGAAACTATCCCTTAGTCTGGAAACCTAGGGGTTTTTTTGGGGGGTTGCCCCGCAATGCTTAATAACTCTTCATTTCTGCAGCTAGATACAGAAGCTTGTTCTTTACATTACGTCAGACTGTAACGGGCTTCAGGTTTTGTATGTTGAGGTCCTGATGTGTTTGAACGCACAATAGAAAGTCTTCCAGAGGACAGTAACTCAAGAATGTGAAAAAAGGTCAAGCAAAATTTGTTTTGCACATTCACAATTGTCAAGATCCATCAGGCATTCATGTGGTTCTAAATTATATACTATATATTTTACTATGTGGATATAATTACGTGGTTAAAGAGCGCTTGTTTTCTGAATAATGCTGATACATTACTAAACTGAGGTATGTCTGAAATTGAAATAAAATTTCACAAATACTCGGGTAAAGAGTTCTACAGGTATTATAGTTCATGTATTAAAACATTCAGTGTAAGTACATATTTAGACACTGTGGTTGTGAAAGTAATCAGCAATGTATATAATATCTGTATACAGTGTTGTATTTTATAACGGATTTAAGGGGTTATGCTTAAAAGCGCTACTCTGAGACAAAGATTTATGCTATTTGTTTTGACAGACTGTGTCTATGTAATAAGCAGCCTGCATTTGTTTTACAGATGTATTTTACATAATCACTTACACCCATGAGAGGGAATGCAAGGCCACGGAAATGTTACACTCGTACGTTTTTTACTGACTCATCAATTTTTTGTGGTGTGTTTTATTGAAAAAATATTTTGGAAAAAAGCAACATCTTTCCTACTAAACTGTCTTCAATCCAAACATCCAAATTCTAATTTTAAGCTAAGCCTGAAAAAAAAAATCTGTAGTTTTAAAGCAAAACCAATGTCTCTAGTATTAGGATCTGATCTCTTTGCACTTAATTTATCACACTTCATCATTTTCCTTTCTTTTTATTTTGTTCCTAAGGTTTGGGGCATCTCATTATTTCTTTTCTATTTGAGCTATAAGGCAGCAGGAAATAAATAGCATCTTTTACAGTCGCACGATGTCAATACACATGCCAGATTAATAGCTCTGGAGAATGATGATCTCTGATACTATCAAAGAGAAAGAATAGTGTCTACAGGAAAAATAATAGTAACAAAATGTATTCTCTGCCTTTCTTCAATATTTCTCAGCTCCTTGTTGCTTCACTGGATGAGGAGGGATGAACCTATGAACAAGGTGGCAGGGTTGCCATGATTTGGATAGCTGACTAGTCTACAAAAGATGGATGCCATCTAATTATGCTTAACAATGTTTAGCAATTATTTTCGCTACCGATGCATTGTAATTGCACATAGAAATTATGGTTTATATCAGGATAAACCTGGTGGCTTTGGTTTTGAAGTGTCTGTGGGAACAATAGTTGTGTTTCTCAAAAATAATTTTAAACAGGAACAAAAAACCTTGAAACAGTTTTCTTGGGAAATTGTGGAAAAGACTTCAGGTTTTTAATTTTATTATTTCTGTCTCTTTGAATGACCCTTTTAGAGATGGATCATAATTTTTGTTCCTGAATAATAATTTATCCTGCTTTTTAATCTTGAGGACACTGCTCACACTATCCCATTATATTGCAGGGCATCCCGTAACATGCTGTCATTTGGTGGTTTCTTGTTTTATTAACCAGGCTGCTATCTTAGTGTCAATCTGTCCTTTGTGTATAACGACATTAAATACCTGGAATAAAACTTGGGTATTAGAAAAAAAAAATAAGAGTCACCTAAAATAGCAAGCTTTTACAAGGAGAAGAAGGAGGCAAGGGATTTAAATGAAGCCTGGCAAACCAAGTTGTTATACACTGCTAAAAAAACCCCTTCTGGCTGGAAACCTCAATGATAGGTAATTATATTTCTAAATGAGGCAATCATTGTTAAGCTATGAAGAATATAATTAATTTTATAACATTCTGTAATGTTGTAGTCAATACAGATAATAGACTTTTTGAGATATTAGCTGTCCAAACACATTCAACTAATTTAAAGGATCTCATTGTGCATTCTCTTAACTGAAGTCAACAGTAATAAAACCCTTCTCTGTCACTCCGATAAACTGTCAGTGGCTGAGTTTTGCTGAAATGAATTAACTGAGTTTAAAGAAACTAGTGTAGCTCTAGTTCACAGACATTCAACCAGTTTCTAACTTTATTTCATAAGGTTTTCGATTTGCAAGCACAGCACGCTTTAGTACACAGCAGACCAGATTTGTCTTTTCTATAGTCACACTGATTCCAGCTAAAGATTTACCAGCTGTCCACAGGAGAGAAAAAAAAGAACTAAATAAAACAAAAATCTAAGAAACAATTACTCTTTCAGATTAGTGGCCATCAGAGTCACTATCTTGTATCTTATCAGGGACAACAGAGGATGCTCCAGAGGAAAATTCATGAAGTGAATAGCAAATGTGTGGAAAAAGTTTAGAAGTCAGAATTACTCTTAAGACCTCAGCAAGCAAGGCTCTAAGATCCTAAAACAAAAGCTTCTGCATGTAAATGTAGTCTTCTGCTTGTAAGAGATTGATTCCGGCTACAAGATTAGTCTGTAACTACGATCTCTGAAGAATATAGAGAAGATCATAGCTTGAACAAGAGGCAACCATCTTACCTCTTTAAAGCAAAGCTGAGGTCTACTGAGGGTTATGCAAGCAGAAACGTTTGAAAGTAATAGACTGCTTGGAGAGAGACCAAGAAGTAACAGATTGCACTGTGTCCCCATTCCCCGCTGCATAGCTCATACTTCAGAGACAATTATTTTCTCTATTTTTAACACCACTGAAAAGCAGAACTCTGTCCTACACCTGAATAATTTTGGGTGGACAGCGTGATGCTCAGGGAGAAAAAGCAATTCCTGGTGTGGCACACAACTAATCATGAAAGGATTTTTGACCTGCAAAAGAGCTCTGTTGCTATTGAGAACAAGATATGAAAATTTTGAGGGAGACGTTGAGATCATACAGGAATGAGATGGTGGCAGTGATTTGTCACACAGTCCATGTGGAAGAGAGTGATGATGATGTGAAGGTGCATCCCTGTAGATCCCTTTCAGTATAGTGCCGCCTGGCATCTCTTTGCAGAGACACACCTCTTTGTGTTCCTTCAATCTAACATGGTAGCATCCCCTCTCACATCAACGGCTGCCACCAGAGGAAGAAGGGGTGTTTGACCCCCTCTATTCAATGGCTTATGCATGTGGCTGAAAAGAAAACTACTCAAAATTACCACGCGTTCCAAGGTGTTGAATACCAAGCAGGGGCCTGCTTCTTGGATGGCTGTGCAGTTACTGATAGCTTTCAAATGCAACTGGTGTGTTTCCCATGACTGTATCACATGTCACCATAAAATAAGACGAGAGCCCTCTGGCTGGGGCCACCTTTGGGTATTTACATGATGCAACAAAATATAGTCCGCCTGAAGAGAGTGGGCTTTAATATCAGGTCTATATGGGAGTACAAGTGTGTCATCATGGCAGAATCAGATGGGGAGGACCAAAATGCCCGCACTCGGTTGATCTCCACAGACAGTCTTTTTGGTGCCAGGAAAAAAATGCCATCTATTTGCATTCCAAAGCAGGCCCTGATGGAAAGGTGTGTTAATATGATTTTACTAGGCTACCCAGCTTGGTGCATGGCTGTTGACAGAAAAGTAAATATCTTGGAGCTTGCAGGCAGAAAGAAGACATTGCATTACAGTCTGAGCTTACTAAGAAAAGAAAAAAAAAAAACAACAAACCTCCAAACAAGTCCAAAAAACCCACAAAAAGTCAAATTGTCAAGTTGCTTAAATTCTCTGTGGGGCAAACTCAATCAGCGGGTCCACTCTTCCCGACACCACCGTGGTAAGAAAAGCAGACAAGCATCCAAAAAGCTACCTCTTTTCTCCAGCTGTTGAAATGACCCTGTGTGATTTTGTCAATGGTGCTGTGGCCAGCGTCTTCTGGAAGTACAGCAAAGGATGTATAGCCTCGGAACACAGCACTAATTTAAGAAAAATGAAAGCCCTCTCTAGCAATAGATGGAAAGAAACAAGACTCCTTTTTTCCTTCCTTTCTATGCTTCCTAAAGCAGAGTTGTGCAGGTACAATAATCAGCTCAGTATTAAGAAAACGTACACACATAAGTTTTGTGTGATAGCAGAAAAAATAGCGGTGGCAAAGAACTTGGGTACTATTCACACACTACTATTTGCTGATAGAAAGAGCGTGTCTGTCCATTTTAAAATGGCAGATTGATGCAAATCAATCAAACACTTATTGGTGAGATTATAAGTTGTGGAAAGGATCTGAAAACAAGACTATATTTTTTGTGAAATTTTTTACCCACTAGAATGCCAGTAATTGGCATAACATTACAGGACAATAGGCCGTTTTGTGCGCATTTTGTCTCAGACCGTGAGCAGTGCTCATTTCTCCTAAGGAAGTCAGATACCATTAAAGCACACATACCTATTGCAATTCAAAGCAGGGATCAATGTTATTTCTGTTGCCCTTCACACTGTATGTACATGCTGACTGATGTCATGGGAAAAACATAAGGTACTTTCTGAGCTGATGAGAAAAATATTGTGGAAATGGCTACATATCCAATTATCAGTATGAAGGGAAACTGTGAATACAGAAAATAATGCAAGTCTCTTTGCAACAGCATAGCTTATTCCAGAACACAGAACTGATTTGCAGAAATGATACAATTATTTTGCCTACTTATGGCACAGAATATATTAGTCATACCAGGAACGTGAATTTCAAACACATGCCTGTTCTTGTGTACAGACTTAAAGGAATACTGAAATTAGTCCTTGCAGGCTACATTAAAGCCATTGGTACCATAGTAAAATAAGGCTTAATTTATTTCATTATTGTTTTCTTGGCTAAATTGTTTTTTACAAAAAAATTGTAATTTTACATTTATAACACCTATCCTTGCCACGGGAAAGACTTGCAAACCTATGAGGTATATGGGTCATAGGAACAAACCTTTCCTGCTGCACTTCTGTAGGAGCTGAGTCTTCGCGGACTGGCATGGAGTCTAGTGTAAGGCAGCACATCCTAGGTCAACTGACAGGCACGATACCTTACCCCTGTTTCAGAAGAGCTGTCTGTCTTATCTGAAGCAGGTAGTGGGTCTCTGCGGTCCCCATCAGCTGTCTGCTGCATTTTCTGTGACAGGTTGATACAATGCGGTACCAACAGCATTGGAGCTACACCAGAAAGCTACTGAATGAATAGGAACCATGTCTGTATTCCACATTAGCTTTCTGCCCTGCTTCTTTCCTTCAGGAGAAGGGAAAAGAAGAAGAAAAAAAAAAACAAAAACAAACCACTGTATGCTAAATGCAAGCAATAATTCACAAACTGGATGACCTGGGCAGATAGCACCGAAAGGGAGAAGCTTTTTAGAGCTCTCTCTGTCGCAGTGCATGTTCACAGCCATTAGTTACAACAGCACAGGAAAAGCTTGGTGACACAATTGTGCTTAAAATTAAAATGTTAAGCGCAGTATTTTGTCTTTTTGGCTTTAGTAGTTCATCTCTGTCAGCTCCAGTCTGCCGGCTGGGCTGGACCCAGCAACTTCAACCTGGGCTGCTATCCTGCGCAGCCCTCCGGGGCAGCAAGTTCCAACACCCACGGGAGCTGCAACGGCAGCGCAGGTCCCTGGTTATCTTTCCTCATGCTATTAATAGTCCTCTCACCCCACTGACCCTTTCCAGCTCCTCCCTAATTTATAGACGGCCGCTTGTGACAGGTACCCTATAATTTGGATATTTCCTGGGCCACCTTTTACTTCTTCCAAATAAATGCATTTCTCCTTTGTTTTAAACCTTTACTTTCCCTCTCATTTGTACAATTTCCAAGTTGAAAAACTGAATGCAATTTAGTAAAGCAAACAGATTAACAGAGAGAAAAACAAGAGACATTAAATAATAGTCTCAGCAATTAGATGAGGAAAGGAATTAAATAGCTCAATTCAAGGGCCTTAGCATTATTCACTGCAGGGCTTAATTTGAATTAATATGTAGTGTACACACATTTATAAATGTCATATATGGGTGGCTCCTTAACAAGGAATATTGAAAGCAATAGCAAAAAGGATTAATCCTTATACTTTCAGTAAAGGCACTTATTTAAGGTCTGGTGAACTACTGTTTTAATGAGAATGTTATTACTGTAGAAACTGACTGCTGAGAATGAGACAAGCTTCAGCTGTTGGAAGAGCTCTTAGATTTCAAAGTAAAATAAATGTGGTTTTTTATTTCTGTTGTTGTTATTTTACCCTCATCTGGGTCAACCTTCTGGTGCAATGGCCATTTTGGCCAAAGGAGTGTAACCAGTACTATGTTGAGTGTCAGTGTTTTTCACAATCTGCTTTATTCACTTCAGTGCAGCATTTTTCAAGGGTTAGGTTAGCTGAGACTGTGGAAATTGCAAGGTCATTATGTTGTATTTCTCCTGCTTTCCTGAGCGAGCTTGTTACTCTTTGGCTCAGTTTCAGAAGTTCTAAGGCAAAAGGTCAAGGTTTATGAGAAAACTTGTTTTGGGGCATGGCAAAGAATAGTGGATTTTTATATATTGTCTGGAGACGAGAGCCTCATTTAATAATGGAAATATTTATGTATTTATTTGATAATTTTTAAGCAGCTTCTGAGGCAGATTCTGAGGGTGCCCAATTAAAGTGTGTTTATTTTTACTGGTGAAATGAAACACTAGCACTCAATCCCTCTAACAAAGACTATGATTGTAAATAATAGGCCACACTTCCCAAGGGAATATTCTTTGTCTCCCTTATAAGAAAGGCAAGGAAAAGAAAGACTAGTATCATGAAACTGCTGGTGCTCGAAGTGTCCTTCAAACTCTATACTTGGAACTGGTCACTTACTGAGTCAGTGAGTGAATTTGGGTCTTAGTACTTTGCAATCTATCTTTGTTGTTGAGACTTTGTGCAATTAGCTAATGATGTGGTTTTAATTTTATTTTTTTTTTGGTCAAAATCTGTTGCTATGTAATTTGATGGGCAGTGCGGAAGGGTACTTCCTGATTGTAAAAGATTTGCTGGCTTCCTGTTGAAATGAGAATAAGCTAGTTGGCAAACAAAGGAAAGATTCCGCCCCCGCCCCCCCTTGTGTTACCTAGATCCACTCATTAAAAAAAAGAAAATAGCCAATGGCAGGAAGACAATCCCTTGTTTCATCAGTCTCAACAGGACAGTTGAGATGGCAAGGTAGCAGGGATCAGCACTAATTAGAAAGGTGCAGGCAGAGAAAAAAGGGTTTAGTACAGCTCTGCTAAATGAGAGTAGAATTAACAACAAGTGATAGCAAAGAAACAAAACCAGAAACTGAATATTGCTCATGCATTAAAACTCACAAAACATATGTCCCAACATGATTTAATGACCTAGTTATACCAGTATTTTCACAACTGAAAATTTTATTCCTACAAATGCTTAGTCACTCAAGAATACATTTCAGGTTCTCAATAGCATTTTTTCAATAAACATATTTAATTGATATTTCACAGCATAAAAAAGGACCTTACACTGGCATAAATTAATTCACTACATGTACATATTAATACGTATTTATGAACTTCTTTGTCCGTGCCATGTATCAAAAGAAGCTCAACCATACGAATGCATATGTTGTAATAGCATCCCCTGGAAAACAAAACCAAAATAAAGAATTAACATCATGAATGTGTTTGCTCAGTGATGCCTTAATATATCAGAAGTCTGTATTGCGAATGAATTCCTGTTATTCTTTTTTGTTTTGCATATATTTATCCACTCCATATATTATCAGTCTTTTCTGCTCTGCAGTAAATCACAAGTGAGTGAACAGTGTGTGTGAGTGAAAGAATTGCTGTAATCTAGAAAATACTGTAACTTTTAAGAAAACCTTAAGTTACAAGCTTGAATTTACTTGAGGCTTGAATTAGCTTGAATTTACTAAGGCATGGGTTTTTTTCCCTTTAAAATCCAATAATTATATACTTACCACTGTTCTAATTGGATAAAATTGTCATCACCTACCACTGAGCAATGGATTACAGGAACAGCTTAAATGCGTGTCCTGTTAATACCCCTTAATGGCAAAGCCTCCATTAGCACAGGAAAGCCATAGTTAACAAACATTCTATTTTTAACAACTTGTCAGATTTTATTAGATTTTGGAGATTTTGTATTTTCTTTTTATCTATAAACCACTACCTTCTTATGAGGAACAATATGTTTTGTAACAAAACAAGTAATTCACATCACTGTGGTGGAAAAAAAGGGAAAACGGTAAATGTATTCAAGTGAAATAAGTCATTATATACCGATTTGTAAAGGGACTCAATATGATGTATATTTACAAATGTGATGGGAAAACTACCTATTTTATCAGAGTTTGGAAGCTCACAAACAATTGCGCCCTTCCAAATATGTGAGGTTTCCTTGACTGGCTATGGGAAATTGCTTAATCTGTGCACAGCACTAGCGTTATTGTTCACCCTATGGTGTCTCTGGGAATGCTGTAATGTACTCTAGGAAAATGGGGTTTCAAGTTGGGGATGAGAAGTAGCTAATGAAAAAAGAACATCCACAAACCACAGTTCAGAATCTCTGAGCTTCTAATAGATTGAAAGAGAGGAAGGTAAATAAAAAGAAATGCAATTTACCATTTTGCTCATCATGCCCGCAAGTAAGATTTTAGTTTCTAGGCCAGCATTGTGCACACGTACAGGCTTTAGCAGTGAACCAAAGAATTGTCATTCAAATGCGTACGGCAGTTTTACTAAACACATGGCTGTGTTTCCACATGGAACTAAAATTGTGGCATTCTGCCCTGTTTAAATGGTGGAAAAAATATCCTAGTCCCTATTTTTGTAAGATCTCAGCTGTGTCTAAAGTGGAACAAGAGAGCAGCCTGCTTTCTTAATTTAAATATTCAGGATAAACCTGTTCAAGCACTGAGATATTTGCAATGAGGATGTTGTTAATCCTGATATAAGCTGGGATAATATTTTCCAAAGAGGCCTAACTCCCCCTTTCAGAAGTTAATTAGGTGCTTCAGGGTCTATGTATCAGGGAAAGGAAACGTGAAAGTTAGTTATAAAGTTCTTATGTGGTATCATTTATGAAGGATTGCTGTAATCCAGAAAATACTACGATTTTCAAGAAAACCTTAAGTTATATGGAATTCGATGGCGAATAAATACAATGAAATATTTATCCAGACGTTTGCTGGAAGGCAGTAGTTATCCTTATCCCTCTGTCTTCCGTACTCATTAGGACACGTCCAGATAATGTCTCCAGTCTTGGACATAGACAAACTGGTGTGAGGTCAGTGAGGTTCCCAGGGCAAGCGGGGCTGGAGCACCTGCCCTGGGAGAAGAGGCCACGGGAGCAGAGCTCGGCCAGCCTGGGGCAGGGAAGGCTTCGGGGGGACTCACGGCCGGCACCGTGCATGCAGGGAGGGGATGGAGAAGATGGAGCCAGGCCCTTCACAGAGGTCAGAAGACAACGCTTGGGCGATTAGGTGCTGCAAGGCTCGGACCTCAGGGTCACTCCACAAATGCAGCTGGCGATGGACATCTCCTCTGGCATATAGAAGTGGATCCCATCATCCAGAGTTGGACACAGCTTGTGATCCTGGTTGCCCAGACGTAGAGTGGTATCTAATATGTACGTTCAATGCTTGTCCTGGTTTTGGCTGGGACAGAGTTAACTGTCTTCCTAGTACCTGGTACAGTGCTGCATTTTGGGTTTAAGATGAGAAGAATGTCGATAACACCCTGATGTTTTCAGTTGTTGCTCGGTCGTGTTTAGACTAAGTCAAGGATCTTTCAGCTTCTCCTGCCCAGCAAGCAGGAAGGCTGGAGTGGCACAGGAAAGTTGGGAGGGGACACAGCTGGGACAGCAGACCCAAATTGGCCAACGGGGTATTCCATACCATGGGACACCATGCCCAGTGGGCTGGTGGGGGGCAGGAGCACAACTCAGGCATCGGTTGGTGAGTGGTGAGCAATTTGCATTGTGCATCACTTATTTTGTGTATTCCAATCCTTTTGTTATTATTGTCACTTTATTGTTATTAGTGTCATTGTTAGTTTCTTCCTTTCTGTTCTATTAAACTGTTGTTATCTCAGCCCATGAGCTTTACTTTGTTTTCCAATTCTCTCCCCCATCCCTCTGGCTGGAGGGGAAGTAAGTGAGCGGCTGCGTGGTGCTGAGTTGCTGCCTGGGGTTAAACCATGGCAATGCTAGAAAGTGCGAAGTGGAGATGTTTCATGTCCCTGCCTGCCTGAAGCTTCCATATTCCATAGATTGCCAAGCTTCTGTCCTATAAAACCCCATGTTTTTTGGCATGCTCCAAACAACTTGCATCTCTACAGTGAGTAGTCCAGCTGTGCCTAAGTCTATCAAACAACAACATTCAGCCAGATGTATTTCAGTGACAGACATATTTGAACTCTCAGTCGTAGTATGTTGACTTTATTATCCTTTTACAAAGTGGGAAGATACCTCAACAAAAAAATTTGCCATGGTAGTACAGGAAAAATAAGCTTCATAGGTGTTTGACATCATCCACATATTTGGAAACAATGGTAAGGTTAAATCATGGAAATAGCAAATGAAGAGTCGCATGAAAATCTGCATAAATGTTAATGCATCACCATTTATCAGACTATAGTAATAAATTCAGAGTGAGTAAAATATTTACTGTGTATGGCTTCTACATACTTATATTATTTATGGATAGCTTTTTCTTTGTATATTTTGCACATACCTAAATATGTATACACAGGCACACAGGATGTCTCAAAGAAAAACTGGATAATAATTTAAGATTCTATTAAAAAAAAATCCATGGGCTTTTAAAAAAAACAGGCTTTCTTTTACATTTAGGAGAATATTTCTGGGGAAAATGCAATATTCCACCCTTAGCTTCCCTTGCAAATAACTGAAAGAAAGGGGGTGAGTGGGAAGACTTCTTTAATTCCTTTTTTTCTTACTTTGCTTCCATGCAGACATACATAAATAGCTTTAAAAAGCCATTTAATCAGAGTATGCAGGAACAAGGTAGTGTATGCCTGTTGTTGACATCAATCTAAGCAGAGACTAGGTATACCAGACTTATTGGTATCCTTATTGGTATATTAAAGTAGACAACAGCCATTTGTACCAATAAAGCAGTACAAGTATTTGGCAATTTGTGTACTCCAGCAGAATTTTATATTAGAACAAAATAAAAATTTTACTTGTGTGTGTGTGTTTGTGTAAAAGAATTTCCTCTTTCCACCCTTCAACCTTCTTGGCAATTTCTAGATAATCTCCCACTCTCTCCCTAGCAGAAGAGCAATCACTCCATAATTGTGTGTTTTCTAATCTTAGCGCTACAGTTGTAAGGTAGCACAAGGTATGCCAAATGCATAATGGCAGATTTATTCTACAGATACAGAAGCACAATGTGAAATCTCTTCCAGCTATCTCAGCTGTGTTTACACATTTCTACCTACTATACTGCAAACACTTCTGTAGTGTAGACAGACAAAGACTGTCTTGTGGATGGTGTCTCTCTCCAATTCCCAAAGCATTTTGTCACACTTTCCTTATGGCAACTATAAAACTTTAGTTACATGGAAAAAAGATATGTTAGGTTACATACGGCAGAGACAAGATGAAAATATACCTACTGATATATGTGAACACGTGGTTTTATCCACAGCTGGTATTTTTAGCAACACATTTTAAATTCAAACCCAGTCCTTTATTCTTATATGCTATAAAAGAACGCAGGCATTTTTGGCAACAGAAACTTTTGACACAAATTCAATGAAAACTTTTAAAAAAATCAGTCCACCTGCAAAATATCAACAACTGTGAAATTTGTGTTTGTGATTTTAATCTCCATATTTCTACAGCTACAGTTTTTCTCCCATCACTTTGAAAAACATAAAAGTGCTCTGTTTTTTTGCCAGTGGTGGTGAAATTTCTGAGTTACTGACACAGAAATACAAAAAAGGAACACATTGCTTTAATATTTCTTTTAGCCATTATTTTCTACAAAATTACATTTTAGTCTCACTCTTTAATGGCATTCTCTACTACCTTATAAAATGAACTATGGCTAGATATTCTTTACATAAAGGATAAAATAATTGATATATACATGCTCTTAAAACCATTCTGTCTGTAAGACACTGCTGTGTACAGAAGGAAGAGAAATAAAGTGTGTGTGTGGGCGTTTCTCTATGCTGTAATATGTTCAGAGGATGAAACTACCAAGTGTTTAAGCACAGATGTGAGCATAATTTAAAGAATAGTTACACACTTGCAAGCCCACTCCACCTCCTCATGCATTCATCTTGGTATGAAAGCACTTCACAGAAGAAAAATGTGATTGATGGACGAGTTTGGTAGTGATGAAGGCACCTGGAATTTAGTACTTACATGCTTTTAAGAAGACATGAAGCATGTGTTAATACTGCTTGTGCTTATCCTACAAGTCTGTACTTGCATACAAAAATACAAGACTAGACAAAAGCACTTGAAAATATACTAGAAGAAACAGTGTGATGGCCTCTTTTCTATGCTCATCTTTGTTGCAATGTGAAGCAGCTGTAGGAAGTCCAAAACAAGCTTGAACTTTACAGTTTTGGAAATATTTTTATTTATTTTTATTCACATGCATAATTACTCTGTGATCAGCATATCATTTTCACGGGAATGGGTACCATGGAAACCACAACCTACTTCTCAGTGAATTTAATAAATGAGCGTATGAAATCAATAATGAAAACATGAGGGACCGAGTTTCATCTTAAGTTTGTTTATGTTTAAAAGATTGGAACCTGTCAGAGTATTCTCATTATTCTTTCTTGGAGGCGGACGGTGGTTATGGTACAGTGGGAAATAGCATGAATGTCATGTCAACCTGTATTAAACTCTATATTTGACATAACCAACAGAACTGTCAATCTCCTTGCTTTGTAGACATAGACTACAATTAAAAAAAAAATTCCTTAGCTATTGATTACATGATATTTTTCAAATTAATAATACTTCTTAGGTACATGTTTTGTCACCATGAATTTTGCTTATCTACAGCTACATGTTATTGCCATATCAGGACGACAGAGTCATTCTTGGCCTCAAAACACTTTGGACAATTCCTTTCGTACTGTTTTTGTTGTGTAAGTCATTAGGAAACAGGTTTTCAGCTGAGCACTCTGCAGATGCCCGTGGAGCTCTTTTCTCACCAACTTTGTAGGTGAGGTCTATTTATAGAGCTACTGCATGTGTCAGGAAAGTAGTTAAGAGGCAAGAGCAGTGGAAAATCTGAAAATGTGGCAGGGTCCTCACCTGTGCAGTGCCTTATCCATATTAAAAAAAAAAAAGTGAAATAAAAGGATGTTATGAGCTCCAGATCTAACTGGTGATTCCTTTGTTGCTGGTATTGTAGCAGACATCTGTAAGACTATGTCTTGAGGGTGTCCTACCACTCTCCAGTAAAAATTGTATGCTAGGAATCAGACTCACGCACAGGCTGGCAACTTCTTAAAATCTCAGAAAATACTAAGATAAGGGAAGTGTAAAACCAGCTAAAAACTTCTTTAGCTTTCCACTGGGTGCAAATTCTGCTTCTTTGGGTATGCCTATCATTCATGCTACAGTGAACAAATGGTCATGATCGCTCTGGCTGTGTGAACTCTATGTCAGAAATTGTCTTGTCAGAGGTTTACACTAAGCCATCACAGAGGGCTTTATTATAGATACATGTACGTTTAGTAGAGAGATCATAAATCCTCTGAAAAGCCTTCTGAAAAGGCCTCCCATCCGTCCATGGGATGGGGGATAATGGTTTTGTAAGTAGAAGCAAATTGCTGGAACGCTTACAGTCATCAGTAAAGAGATAATTAACCTTAAAAAAATTAGCTGACACAAAAGAAAATGAGACCAGTTGCATCACAGGCTGTTCCACACACATTCATGCAACATAGTAAAACACAGTTGTAAAAACTTCTGCTAACTTATAGTTTTGATCATTTCTGTCATGTTTAAAGAGACTAATTTACTTCCCATTAGGCAAAAATTCAGAGTTAATCAAGCCACCTGAAACTCTCTCATTAAAAATGCCAGATGTGTAGTTTTAACATGCTTTAGACTTACACTCTAATCCAAACATGTCAACAACTTTCAAGGTGTGTGTGCAGATGAAGGGAGAAGAGCTTTTAACTTTAGCTTTTCCTTTTTGTTCTGCTAATAGGGTCAATGTGTTTTCCAAGGATGGAGAATATGATTCTGGTACAGGCAGTTGCTTAGAAGAGTAAAAGACAGATTGAAGTTGGCAGGGTATTAAATAAAGTTAGGCCCTTTCAGATTCTCAATCAAGCTTAGAGAAAGTTTACAAAATATTTATGAAATTACCTTTCCTTTGAATACTTTTTTTCAGCTGTTGTTCCAGATATAGATCTGGTTACTGAATTTTTCTTCTTTGTTCCAAAGGCTCTGACCTCTCTCATCAAGGCATGACTTTGCTGTAGTTGTTATGCGAAAGTTCCTGCGTTGCTCTGAATCACACAAGAAAGGAGAAAAGGCAAGAGTCTTTCTCTTTTTTATGATCTGGCAATAGTTTGACAAGATACAGATTAACAACAGCTTATTCATAGATATTTTAAAACAGAAAGCAAGAGAAGTTAGAAACTTCAGAGGAAAGAGAAAACAGGACAAGGACAGTTTGAGGAGACATTCTATCATCAAATTTTCTCATTGGAAAAACATTTTAGACACTTTATTCTTTCTTTTCTTATACACATCAAGGGTACTCAGACAAGCAGAAATAATGGCCTGTGGCTAATGATTGAAAGGTAATGTCAAAGAACTGGTAACCCAGACATGTGTGGCTTATAACAAATTTCCCTCTTCTTTCTTTTCTACTCCATCCAGGAAAAACAATAACACTTAGCAAGTATGCTGCCATATCTTGGAGACAGAGAGTAATATAACAGGTTGGAAGGGGTCTCCAAAGGTCACCTCGTCCAATCTCTCAGTCAAAACAGGTACAGTTACAGAAGGTTGTTCAGGGCCTTTTCCAGTCAAGTTTTGGCTGTCTCCAAGGATGGAAATTCCACAGTGTCTCTGAGAAATCCATGCCAATGTTTGACCACCCACATGGCAAGCATTTTTCCTTATATCTAATCAGAAATTTCCATGTTCCAGCTTGTGCCTGTTGCCTCTTTTCTTACTGCTCTGCAGCTGTGAGAAGACTGTCTCTGACTTCTCTAAACCCTCCCATTAGGCAGCCGTGGATAGCAATAAGGTCTCCCCAAGCCAGCTCTTCTCCAGGCTGAAAAGACCAAGTTCTCTCAGCCTATCTTTATACGTCTTGTTTTCCAGACCCCTAATTATCACTGGGTTTGCTCCAGTATGTCCAAGTCTGTTTTGCAGTGAGTACCCAAAAGTGGACACAGTACTTTAGATACAGTCTTAACAAGGATCAGACTGAGAAGAAGGATCCCTTCCCTGGCAGTGGGCCTTTGCTGTTGCAAGCACACGCTGCTGATTCAGCTGGTGGTGTACCCGGACTCCCAAGTCTTTTTTTGCACAGCTGCTTTCCAGCCAGTTGGCCCAGGGCCTGTACTCTTTCATGGGCTTATGACAAACTGGAGGCATTTGCCCTGGGTTATGAGGTTTCTTTTGGCCCATTTCTCAGTCCTGTTGTGGTCCCTGGGGATAGAAGCCCTGCCCACCAGCGTATCAGGGTACATCCCAGTGCGACACCGCCTACAGCCTTGCTGAGAGTGTGCTCTGTCCTGTCATCTAGATCACCAGTACCTTTCCTTGAGGGTTACCGCTAGTAACTGGCCACCCACCACCAATTGCCACCCCTTGAGCCCAGTTTGCCAGTCCATTTTCTACCCAGCTTATGCCCTTACCCAGCCCATGTCTCTCCAGTTTGGCTAGAAGGATTTTATGGGAGACTCTGTCAATGACCTTGCCTTACCGAAATAAACAACATCTACTGCTCTTCCCTTGTCTATACAGCCACTTGTTTCACTACAGCAAGCAGTCAGGTCAGGCTTGGTTTGCCTTGGAAGATCCGTGCTGGCTCTTCCCAGTCTCAAACTGTTCTGCATGTGCCTGGATCCTTAAGAAGAGGAGGCCTGAGGAGGCTGTGTCCCATAACCTTCCCAGCGAATGAGATGAAGCTGACAGGCTTGTACTTTCCCCAGTCCTACTTCTTGACCTTCCTGAAAGTATGTGGGACATCTGTCTTTCTCCAGTCAGTTTTGTGCACCTCCCATGATCTCAAAAGTGATGGAGATGCTAGAGAGCAGCCTTGCAATATCAGCCAGTTCCCTCAGCATCCCCAGATGTTGAACTTGTACATGTTTGATGCGCTTATGTGTGCCCTAATTTTATCTTCCCTGACTGTGGGTACAGCTTCATCCTGTAGACTGTGCTCCTTGGCTCAGGGCATAGGACCTTTCCACTGAAATCCTAGGAAAAAAGGCACTGAGCTCCTCAGACTTTCCCATATTCCTCACCACTGGTGTACTGAGCTCCTTTACCCAGCCTCCCACTGTATTCTGCCAACAAGCTGAAATACACTCTCCTGAAGTCCAGGGCTGTGATTCAGCTTGGTCACTTCTCTCAGGTTTTTAAAACTGCACCACCTCATGGTTGCTGCAGCCACACTTGATCTTCTCACCTTTAACCTGTTCTTTCTTGCTTGCTTGTCACAGGTCCAGCAAAGCATCTCCTGCTGTTGTCTTCTTCATCACTTTTGTCAAGAAACTGTTATATGCAAACTCTAGAAATGACCTGGATTGACCGGGAAACTTTGTCAAAGAAAGTAGAAAACTGGTTTTGAAGCATATTAACCAGTTCATCACTCTGGATATACAAACAAAATTAAAACATGATGCACCAGTGTCCTTTGGCAGTCCAATTTCATTGTCTTCATAGGACCGTAGAAGAAGATCTGACTGTTTGTGGAGGGTTGACCCTGGATGAACACCAGGTACCCACCAAAGACGCTCGATCACTCCGCCTCCTCGATTGGACAGGAGAGGGAGAGTATAATGAAAAACTTGTGGGTCGAGATAAGGACAGGGAGAGATCACTTACCCAGTTACTGTCACGGGCAAAACAGACTCGATTTGGGGAAAAATGAACTTAATTTATTACCAATCAAACAAGAACAGGTAATGAGAAATAAAAACCAACACCTTCTCCCCCACCCCCCTTCTTTCTGGGCACAGCTTCACTCCTGAATTCTTTACCAACTCCCCCTGAGCAGCACAGGGGGATGGGGAATGGTGGTTGGGGTCAGTTCATCACACATTGTCTCTGCCGCTCCTTCCCCTTCAGGGGCAGGACTCCTCACACTCTTCCCCCGCTCCAGCGTGGGGTCCCTCCCACGGGAGACTGTCCACCACGAACTTCTCCAACGTGGGTCCTTCCCACGGGCCGCAGTTCTCCACGAACTGCTCCAGCGTGGGTCCTTCCCACGGGCTGCAGTCCCTCAGGCACAGACTGCTCCAGCACGGGTCCC
>JAVKLA010000090.1:29241366-29273855 GCA_034782735.1 Sagittarius serpentarius | reverse complement strand
AAGCTTCTAGCAACTTTTAAAGAAGCCGCCTCTGTGGCCCCCCTGCTACCAAAACCTTGCCACGTAAACCCATTACACTGTTCCCTGTAAAAAATATACTTCTGAGAACCAATGTGTAAAATTATGCCATAAACAACGTTATCTGAGTATTACCTGTGTATTATGTATTCCTTATTACGTGTATAATAAGTTGATGCACGTCTGTTTTTGCATCTGACATACTTTAAATTGTGATCATCCATTATGTACCCTGCAGAGACAAAGCAAGCTTTAAAAATTTGTTGGTTTTACATGTGATGTAGTCAATGCCTCCTGGATACGCCATGTTTTGTCCTTGGTCTTTGGTGAGAAGGGCTCTTTTTTTCCCCCTGTGTCTTATAAATGATTTTGATATCCCTGCAATTTTCATTAAATATGATTAGTAGAGGAGTGTATGTCAACAAGATTGACCGGCGATGAACTTGATTCAACTTAAGCTGAAAAGAAAGTCAGTAATGCAAATACTTAGACACGACAAAGGCAGATCAATTGAATTATAATTTTCGTTGCTCTTGGCTTAGTGATTAAAATGACCTAGAAAAGAACTTCCCTTAACACTGATTCCATTTAAAAGGGTGAAGGGGAAGGGCCCACATTGTATGTCAGAAATTGGTTTCTGGCTTTTAAGGGAGTTTTCTGTATGTTTAAGAGCATAAGATTAGAGACCTTGAAGACACCTGTGTTTTAACTGGATTTTATAAGACATGAAGAATTCTACTCTCTTACTTTTTTCATACATCAGAAAGGATGTTTAACCAGCAGCTGTATTTGTTTTGAAAGATGCAATTGGATTTAGCCTAATCCCAGAGACAGGGAGAAAGAACCTTGGTTTATTAGCTCTTCTGAAGGGAGGCAATTGACTGAATTCTGGAGCACTTTGCAGTACTTTCAGCACCTGAAGGAGCAAGAAAGCCTCAAACTGAGTTGTACTGTTTATTCTACAACAATATGTTCTGATATATTTTGAAACTGATGATCCAAGAAGCCAGGCACAAATTATGATTCACAGCACTGTAATGTTGCTATCCATTTACCTTCAATCAGCAAGGAAATATACCACAAAGTGCTTACTTATATACAAGGGGGAAACTTATTTACGTCTTCCTCGCAATCCACAGAATTGTAAATATATTGCAACTGAATACAGGGAAATGAAATGCACTAAAACATTTTCTCCTAGCAATTTGTGTCTAAGCACACAACGGAGCCTATGGTGCAACTTAATAGGTTGTTGCAAATTAGCACATTGTGAAAAAAGGTCTCTCTGCTTTTGTAAATGAACAGTCTCCAACTTAGTTTTAGCAGACTAACGGAAGACAATTTTTAAATAAACAGGGTATGTGTGCATCGTTACATTGCTCAAAATATTTTACTGTTGCAAGGGTAGTGTGAGGAGGAGGGTACTTAGTGTTTCTAGTCTTAACCTGAGAACAGTCAAGAAAAATACCCCCCAGAAGGGGATTCCAGTTTCGGTGTGCGAAGTGCATTTGCCAGGCACCGTTCTCAGATCATCCTTCAATATGCAAATTTCTCACAGAGAAGTCTGAGAACCATCAGATGAGTGCTTATCTCTCCTTCCCTAAACACATCTCTCTCCATTTTCTGAGCCCAGGAAGAGGGAAGAAGGAATAGCTCAGTCCCTGTTTTTTGACTCTTCCATCCTGTAATCTATTATCTGAGAGATGCAAGGTTGCTGCTGGTGATGGGACGAAGAGTACCTCCACAGGTTTGACACCTTGTCCCTGGCTGGACCTTCATACAGCCTCAAGCATAGTCCCGTCCCCCTGCCCACCATGTCCTGCTCAGGGATGTGTAGGCAACGGAAAATGCTTCACTCAAGTAAACAAATTACAGCAGGGCCTTGCCAATTTTCACAGGGGACAGGAAGAAAGAGGTCTAAGTTCATGCATTGAATTTCTCACCTCAGCTGTACAAACGCTTCCCACCTTTTCCTTGGGTCAGAGATGACCATGGATGTTCCAGAAACTTCTCAGACCTTCTCAAGTTGTTTTGGACTTTTCCCTTTAGAGAAGGCAGCACCAGCCTCAAACATAAAATGACCTAGTTTAAAAAAAGAAAAAATTGAAAGAAAGCAAAACAGAACACCATATTTACATTTCTCAAGATTTAGTGGTGGTATTTTGAGTTTACTGACATAGACAGAGGATGGGAAAAAAGGAAACTCCTGAAAGCAAGGAACAAGGTGGGTCAGGGAGGAAATGGAGTGGGAGGATAAAAGGCTGGTGGTGTGCGAAAGACGGGCGGTTTGTGAGCAGGCTTCTGGTTTGTGTGGCTGAGGCCTCCACCTCATCACAGCACTTTGATCTATCTTTTTATGAAACTCCATTTTTACTACTTTCTGTGTACGTGTGTGTATGTATGTGCAAGCGACCTGTAAGAAAACTTCAGGTGGGACTAGGAGAAGAAGTCTGGTTGCAAGATAATGGAGAGACTATGGGTCTGGGTATGCTCCCAGGGAGACAAAGGATCCAGAAGCTGGATACAGGAGAGATCAAGTATCTGGGAGACATATATTGGAGAAATCTGTGAAAGGAGGTCTTAAATGAGCAAAAATCCTTAAAAACAAGATTGGACAATTAGTGCTGTCTTAACTTACGTGAGTGTCTGTGAATGTACTGTGTTCTGGTCTGTGTTAACCTGTCTGTGATAAGCTGTGACTGCAGAGTGTGCATGTACCTGTTGGGAATTCATGCCTAGCCTTGCTACTGGTGGGACATGAGACAGGGGATGGAGAGCGGCCTCTTGTCTTGACTGGCCCCAGGTCCTTCCATCCGTCAGCCTCAGTGGGCCTTAATGGTTTCCAGTTGAAATCCTTTTCATTGCACCTTGTGACCACGATCTCTCATCTTTTCTCTGTGAACCTCTGAGAAGAGTCTAGCTCCACGTTGTTGTCTATAAGCATCCAAGGTGTACATAAAAACAATGATTAGCCCCTCCATAGCCTAATGAATTAAACTAAGTAAGCAATTAGCCTTAGAAATGAGAAGACTCCTATGAAGACTGTCATGATACATCGCATTTTCCAGCCGTTTCATCATCTTGGTGGCCCACCAGTGGATTCACTTCAGTATGTCAGTACCTTTCTTTTACTGAGGAGCCTGAAACTGTACTCCATGCTCCAGATGCAATCTTGCAAATGTCAAATAGAGGAGAAGGATCACTTCCCTGGACCTGCTGGCTACCTTCTTGCTAACAGAGAATAGTATGCTGTTGCTCTTTGCTCTGATGACACATTTGTAACATGTTCAACTTGTCCTCCAGGACTGTCAAGACGTTCTACAAAGCCAGTGGACTTCCAGCCGGATGGCACCCACTCTCTATTAGAATCATAGAACCATAGAATGGTTTGAGTTCGAAGGGACCTTTAAAGGTCATCTAGTCCAACCCCCCCCGCAATGAGCAGGGACATCTTCCACTAGATCAGGTCGCTCAGAGCCCCGTCCAGCCTGGCCTTGAATGTTTCCAGGGATGGGGCATCTACCACCTCTCTGGGCAACACATTCCAGTGTTTCACCACTCTCACTGTAGAAAATTTCTTCCTTATATCTAGCCTGAATTTACCCTCTTTATTTTAAAACCATTACCCCTTGTCCTACTGCAACAGGCTCTACTAAAATCTCTGTCCCCATCTTTCTTATAAGCCCCCTTTAAGTATTGAAATGCAGCAATAAGGTCTCCCCAGGGCTTTCTCTTCTCCAGGCTGAACAAACCCAACTCCCTCAGCCTCTCCTCATAGGAGAGGTGTTCCGCTCTCTGATCATGTTTGTGGCCCTTCTCTGGACCTGCTCCAACAGGTCCATGTCTTTCTTGTGCTGAGGACTCCAGAGCTGGACACAGCACTCCAGGTGGGGTCTCACCAGAGCGGAGTAGAGGGGGAGAATCACTTCCCTCGACCTCCCGGCCACGCTGTTTTCGATGCAGTCCAGGATCTGGTTGGCCTTCCGGGCTGCGAGCGCACATTGCCGGCTCATGTCCAGCTCTCCATCCACCAGCACCCCCAAGTCCTTCTCCGCAGGGCTGCTGTCAATCCCCCCATCCCCTGGCCTGTATTGATACTGGGGGTTACCCCTGCCCAGGTGCAGGACCTTGCACTTGGCCTTGTTGAGCCTCATGAGGTTCATGTGGGCCCACTTCTTGAGCTTGTCCAGGTCCCTCTGGATGGCATCCCGTCCCTCAGGCATGTCAACGGCACCACTCAGCTTGGTGTTATGTGCAAATTTGCTGAGGGTGCACTTGATCCCACTGTCTATGTCACTGATGAAGGTACTAGACAGTACTGGTCCCAGTATGGAGCCCTGAGAGACAACACTCGTATTGTTGCATGGGATTATACTGTCCCTCATGGTAGACTTCAAAACCCTCAAAATCTCTCGAAGTATTGCTTATCCAGCTTTTCTAATCTCTCTTCTAAAGGTTTTCAGCCAGTCAAAGTGACACTAATCTCTCATAGCTCCCTGAAACACATCTGATTTCTCAGCCTTTCTTCTTCCAGAGTTTTACTCCCTTATAATATCCCTCTCTTGCTTGTAATCTTGACTGAATATTGTCTGCAAAAATAAATTTTAGTGCTGAAAGGATGAAAAATAGCAAAAAAGGTCAAATTTGCCTATGCTTCTGAGGAGCCTTGTTCTTTTTTACTATAGCTAGAAGATGTGGGAGATCTCCTTCCAAATACTAATGCATTGAGGAAACTCTCCATTAACAGACACATTAACGTATGTCTTTTCAGTTTTAATGATCTCCTGATGGCACTGTCCTTAGTAGTCCACAATATTTGCCTTTGTCAAGTTTAGTATAGTGTATTTAACTTTTTTCCCACAAAGAAATACACATTATGGGGCAAGTTTAGATGAATTCTAGCTGTTTCTTTTAACTGTTGGAATATTTATAGCGTGAACTGTTGTAGCATTTATACGGTGGTTCAAAGAGAGGTTCAGTTTTCATCCTATGTGCATCTTTTAAAATTCTGTAATGATTTAGTGTTCAGTATTTCATAAAGGGAGTTACCTCCTTTAGAATGGCAGACAATTCGGCAGCAGCCACCCCAAACATTGAAGAGTGATATGAATATATGAGGGGTAGATAGCACTTCCACATGCGCTTATTTTGATAACTCAGTTCGAGTAGGTTCTTTCCAGCGCTGTCTTGCTGGGATGTTAAGTTATTCTTCACTTGTTTATCCTCCACTACTCTAGCTATTATAGTGGATGGCACATTCTTCCCCCAGCGATAGCTGCTTTTTGGTGTGTGTGAGATGAATTTCACAAACACATTAACTGCTAATTCTGTCAAATTTGATATGTATAAAACATCAAATAACAAAAAAAGCATACAACTGCAAGATTGTTATGATAACAACAGTGTAAAGAAGACAAAGGAAAAGCAAGATAATTGCTTTGTTGGTATTTTTATTATATCTAGCAAGACTTACTGTTCCCACAATTCAAGAAAAGATTAGTTAGCATTATCTGAACGACCAGAAAATGCTGCTATTTTAATGAACACCTGTGCTGGTTTTGGCTGGGGTAGAGTTAATTTTCTTGATAGTAGCTAGTATGGGGCTATGGTTTGGATTTGTGCTGGAAATGGTGTTGATAACACAGGGATGTTTTAGTTATTGCTGAGCAGGGCTTGCACAGAGTCAAGGTCTTTTCTGCTCCTCGTACTGCCCTGCCAGCAAGTAGGCTGGAGGGGACACAAGGAGTTGGGAGCAGACACAGCCAGGACAGCTGAGCCCAGCTGACCCAAGAGATATCCCGTACCGTATGACGTCATGCTCAGCAATAAAACTAGGGGGAAGGTTGGCTGGGGGGGCTGCTGCTCGGGGACTGGCTGGGCATCAGTCAGTTGGTGGTGAGGAACTTTTCATTTGCATCACTTGTCTTACTTGAGTTTTATTTATCTCTCTTTGTTATTTTCCTTTTCATGAGATTATTATTTATTATTATTATATTTCAATAATTAAACTGTTCTTATCTCAACTCAGAAGTTTTCTCACTTTTACCATTCCATTTCTCTTGCCCCCATCCTGCTGGGGGGGGAAGGGTGAGTGGTGCTTGGTCGCCGGCTGGGCTTGAAGCCTGACAACACCAAATTCTGCACACACACTAAGAAAGTGTGATGGCAGAATAAATAAAGTAAATATTTCAGTCAATATCATCTTGAAAGTCCAATTTTTTATCTTTAGATCAGGTGGGAATATCTCAGGCAGCAAATATTTTCTTTATCTCTCATTTCACTTTTAACTGCATTCTCTGTTTATCTTCACTTTGTATTGCCTGAGATTATTTCTTTTGAAGAGGGAAGATGGAAAACAAAAGAAGACATTTTATTTTGTGACTTTTATCTTTTATGGCCTTATTATCTAGACGGCTACATCCCTTTGTATACCGTGCATACATGAGAGGTAAAGTAATTAAATCTTTTAACCAAGACTGTGCCTTTTAACAAAGAAATTTATACTGACATAGAAGAATGGTCTTTATTTTTTATTTTTTAAGCGCTGTCATTTCTCAAAGCATTAAAACTACTCTGCTATTGATTTCTGGGAGTGGACAGGGTATTTTTGAGGTAAGACATGGCTGAACAACAGGATAAGTCATAATCTGGAGATAAGAGTTGCATTTCTGACATGTCACTGAAATGTGCAGCATTAAACATTTCAGTCATACATAAGCATAAGTCAATGTACCAAATGGTCAAAACTTCACATGAGCTAAGCCTAATTTTAGGCATCTTAACACAGTTCTCCTGAGTTCAAAATAGTTCAGCTCAGTTCATACTCAAAATTAAGGGCGCACTGAAGTGTTTGAAGAATTTAGGCATTGGTTCTTATGCACCCAAGGAGCAAATTACCTACATTATTTTTTAGGATTTCATATAAACTGAAGGTGTGCAGCAGCAGGAACACTTTTCAATGGCCTTTTGTAAGAATCTGAAAGCATATTTCCAGCTTTGCATCAAGAATTTCCCAGGTTTATGGGTAAAAGGTTCCTACAGAGTGCATTTTTCTGACTCATACATTCAGTAATGCAGTGGCATTTATATTGGAGAACTGGTAACTGTGTTTTCAACTTCTCCTCCATTCCTATTTAGCAAGAGGCATATATTGTTACTTCCACTGATGGGACAAATGAATCTTTTGCCAAATTCTGATCTGATTGGATATATTCTCAGTATACAACAGGAAATGTAAACAGGATTCTTCTTTCTTATTTGTACAGTTGTATACCAGTGATCCATACCGTCGTTTGGAGAGGAAAAGGAAGGCTACTGACCTCTTCAGGTGTGCTGGGTCACACTAGGCAAAGTAACACCAGCAGTTTGAGGAAGGTCATCCTTCCCATCTACTCAGCACTCATGTGGCTACACCTGGAGTACTGTGTCCAGTTCTGGGCTCCCCAGTACAAGAGAGACATGGACATAATGGAGAGAGTCCAACGAAAGGCCAGGAAGATGATGAAGGGACTGGAGCATCTCTCCTATGAGGAAATGCTGAGAAAGCTGCGACTGTTCAGCCTAGAGAAGAGAAGGCTCAGGGGCTCTTACCAATGCAGATAAATACCTGAAGGGAGGGTGCAAAGAGGATGGAGTCAGACCCTTCTCAGTGGTGCCCAGTGACAGGACCAGAGGCAATGGGCATGAGCTGAAACACAGGAGGTTCCCTCTGAAGACCAGGAAACATTTTTTCACTGTGAGGGTGACTAAGCACTGGCACAGGTTGCCCAGGATGTTGAGGCATCTCCATTCTTGGGGACATTCATAAGCCATCTGGTTCTAGGTGGCCCTGCATGAGCAGGTGGTTTGGACAAGATGACCTCCATAGGACCCTTCCAGCCTCAAGCATTCTGTGATTCTGTGATTCATTACTTAATATTTTTCACAGCAAAGCTGTGCCAATATATCAGATGAGTCCTGCTCTGATTTATCCTGTTTTAAATGTGCTATCTCTTTACACAATGAGGAAAACTATTTAATACCATATGTAACTTCAATTTTATAATGGCTGCTCTAATTCTCCCCGATAAATTTTACTTTGCCTTTCCAACTCTGCATGGTGCCCTTTTTTGGTAAGTTTGAAATCTTATTAACATTTTTAATAATCACACCATAAAATTATAGACTTTGGGGATAAATTAAGGTAAAATATCAAGTAAAGGAATCACTGAAGTGTCACTGGAATTTAAAAAAAAATTTTCAAAGAAAAAGCAGCATGTCTCTGTATCAGCACAGAATTATTACTATGAATTTGACAACCCCTGAGTTTTCACAAAACCTCTTGATTTCTGTTTTCTTTGAATGCTGGTATACACAAAATTCAGCAAATGTGATGAACACAATCCCTGCTTATAAACAAGTTTAAGTAACAGCTATGGGAAGGAGAAGGGGACCGGAGAGGATGAGAGAAGGAAAGGAGAGAATGTGTCTTTTCTGTTGTGAGTCCTTATTATTCTGTATCAGCTCTCTTACTTGATGTGTATTTTCTTCTGCCAAGACTACCAGAAGGAGTACGTACGTAGTAAGAATAAATCATTACAGTATGCCCTAGCTCAGAATTCAGAGCCAATGGGATTAAAATGCATGAAAAGATAAATGCTTTCACAGATCCGTGATCCATAAGTTTAAATGTTTGATAAAGCAAAGTCTGCCATTTCTAATACTTCATTTTCAATTTTTAACGTAAGTAGCTAATAAATCTCTAAACATCAGATATTTGTGTTTTGCAGTAAGGTTAAACAATTTCATAAGTGGTTTAATAAAAATTTCTTCTCCTTAAAAAATATGTGGTAAATTACCTCTACACATGCCATCAGCTATAAAACATAGATATTCTAAACATAACTTTATCAGTCGTAGTTAGATTCCCAAACTGTGTGTTTCAAGGTACATAACATGTTTGCAATTACCTTATGAAGACGAATTAAAGCTGAGTATAAGTAGTTGCTGGCCTTTGAAGATGTCCTCCAAACTGTACAGGATCCTTCCAGGAAAGCCATGATTTTTCAAGAATTCACTGAAAGTATTTCCTTCATGCTTCCATGGGAAGCTTTAATAATGCTGCAATCCTACTGATCTGGACAGGGCATTTATAATACACCCAAGAAAATATGCTTCCTCAGAGAGTCAGAAGAGAACAGTGAACTCCAGAATGAAAAGTAACAAAGACACTTTGTCAGCCTATGCTATTTCTTCTGTCCCTGACTTGTAGTAAAATGCCATGTTTGGGGTGGTGTGTCTCTACTCCAGGTGCAACATAAAATACCTGGCATCCCTGTCAATGAATGAGTTCACAAGCCAAATAGCCATATGGTTAAATTATTCACTACATAAACCTGCTCTTGAAATTTTCTTTCCCTCTGCTTTCTGTAGCCCTCGTTCCCCAGCCAATAATGTCTGAGAAATCTGTTGATCAGTTCAGCGTATTTTATAACTGATCTGAGGAATGACATTCCCATTAGTTTTAATTATTTGAAATATTAGCTGCCTTTCAAAGAAAGTATAATAAATAAGAGTCAATAGCATTAATGGTAAACATGCTGCTCCCTTTTGACATGCCCTTGAATTCCTGAGTTGCAGTAACAAGAAAACCTGATTATTTATGCTAAAGCTCTGGCTGCCGACTTGCATGGGTTTTGCACTCCCCCATTGTTTACAGGGTGACATTTGTTCTTTTGTCTGTGGAAGGATGGTGAGGAAACAAGGGAGCTGACAAGTAAACAAAAGGAAGGTGCTTTTTAAATGCAGAACTGCAAACACGGCTCACGTCCTGCCTATTACAAACTTTGCAAGGCAGGTATTGTTTTCTCAGATAATAACTCTAAATGTAGCATGCTATTCAGAGACTTTTTCCTCCTACTCTGTAATGGATAAACAGATAACTAATGACATACCAGAAAGCATCTTTTAAAGATCTAAAATGTAAGTTGGCAAGGCAACCCTGAATAAAAGCCTAGTATATCTGCACATTACAAAACGATCTTTATCAGTGTAACACCTTTTCGTTTTTCACAGCCCATCTTTCGTCTCAACACGTGCTCCTTACACTTGTGGACCTGAGAAGGGACCTTTCTACTTTGCCAGAAGAAAAACAGAGTTCTCATGTCTATTGGTAGCAATTTCTGACTCGTTAACATTTCCTCTTGCTGCATACCACCTTTTAATAGCCATTCCCTCCCAGATCCTTGTTCTTATTGACCCCCTCTGTCCTATTACCATTTGGAAAAGGTTTCACGGGCCAACGTCCTGCCTCAGTCCATGGCAATGTCTAACTGAAGTTCTTTCCCAGAGGGCTGATCTCTTTCCAGGCTCCACATCTTAAGGAGCTGACAAGCCATCCTTAGGAAAAATTCCTAAACTGAAACCAAGGATTTAGCTCAATTACCGCTCCCTTATTTGCCTGCTTAATATTTTTTTTTCCTGTTAAATACTTCTGCCAATGGCTTTTTATTACTAGGGTGGAGGGAAGCTGGAAGTTGTCAAACACAATAACATGAATTGAAAAATGTCTCTGTCTCTAAATCAGGGCCACAGGCATGACAAATTCTTCTTCCTCCAGAGATAATCTACCGTTATTTTGAAGCAGGTATAATAGAACAAGAAAGAATAACTGATAATTAGTAGATAAACTCTGCTGAAAAAGGGGTTAAGGAAATTACCTGATTATCAGTGCCACATTTTTGTATTTAAAAAAAAGGCTAATTAAAATAGAGTGCATTTAATTACTGTATAAATTCCAAGTTGTCCCAGTTGGGAGTGGGAGGAACATGATAGAATTATACCGCTAAGCATTTGAGTAGGTGAAATGATGCACATTAAATGCTTATTTAATCAGTATACTTATAAACTGTTTAGAGGCCAGTTGTATTTTACAGTGTGTTTTCACAGTCAGACTGACCATATTTATTTTATTATCTGTACGTATTTTCTTTTCCCTTTGCATTAGATCATCAGCTACACTTTGGAATTTCTCTCTACAGCAGTCTAGCTTATCTCCTGCAACAGCATAATAATATGAATAACTTTGATAATCGTAGGGCCGGTGACAAAGAGAGGCTGGTGCATAGCAGAGATTAGAGAGGGAGTGTGAAGCTGCGAGTGCTAATGGAGAAGAAGAATAACACTATTGTTGTTACACGCTGTTGTGATGCTTTCCACCCCTGGGGCCAGCTGCCGCAGGTGCGGTGCAAAGCACAGCTGGCCGCTCAGTAGCTGGTGAGCAGGCAGGAGCCGGGTGAAACCACTGCCACACACTCTTGCAACCGTCTTCCACCAAACCAGTCAGGGCTCATAGAGAAAGAAGAACTGCTTATGAGGATAACTGAAAACCTGCATGGGCCTTGAGCAGAATCCGTACCCTTTCCTCTCACTTGGAGGCGACTTCATTACAAGGTGTAAGAATAAGTTACGTTCTCTCTGTCTGAAACGGTCTGTGCCTGCAGCGCCTCAGCCATTTGTGGCATGGCTTAGATACCTCAACAAACACCTTAATGCTAGTTCTTCCAGCCATCTCTGACAGCCATTCCTCATTTATCAGGAAATACGCTACAGCTTTTGTTTTGCATACTTGCTAACAGAAAGCCATCATCAGAAAATATACTGCAAATAATGTCGCAAGATAGAACAAACTATTTGCAACTATTCACAGTAGCAGTGATACACATAGGAAATGGTCTTCAGCTTAGGTAAAGTATGTCTCTGTGTCTGCATACATGTGTGTGTATGCAGACAGTCCTGCTAATCTTGAGAATAAGATTATCTCATTTTAAAAAAAGAAATATGTAACAATTCAGCATTTCAAGGACAACTACACATTTAGATGACTTTTTGTACTGAGGAGTTGTGTAATTATTTATTTGGGCTGAGTACTAGGATGATGTGGCAGCTTGTTCTTCAGCAAACCCGTCTAAGTTCTTCTTCCTACAGTTGAGAATGTAAGTTACATACAACAGTGGCTACCCTTCTCACCACAGTACGTTTCTTTTTTAATATTTCTAAATGATGCTGAGATATTTCATACATTTCATTATTTTTAGAAGGCTTGGCCCCGAATCCGTTTATTTATCGCTTTAATTTACTAAGCTGTTATTGTTAGACCAGTCTTTGTGCATCACAATAAAAAATCCAACAATTGTGTGTATGAGATCTCTCTTCCTTTCCATTAAGAAAGATAGCATTTTGTTATCTTGACTTCATCCTCTGCCAGCTATAGCTCAGGTAATTGAACTAAGGTCCTTATTTCTTACTTGGGTTCATTACTCAAAATAGAACAGAATAATGAAATAACTACGAAAACATCACTCTTTGAAAAGGACGAAAGGAACAAAGCGAAAGATGGTTTACATCCTTAAGTGGAATGATCTGGTGTCTAACATTTCTCTGCTGGATAGAAATTATGCTACTCTAAATTAATGAGTTTGTTAGATGTGAATAACTTTAACAAGGAAATAGGTTTCTAAACTTTAAAAAGGAAATAGGTTTCTAAGTTTCTGCAGCTCTACCTTGGTACTATTATCAATTGTCTGTGTGTAATATGCATAGAACCTTTGAAAAGTCATGGCAATTGGGGAAGGGTGACTGGAAAAAAGCAATCACTCTTATCTTCAAGAAGGACAAGAAGGAGGATCCGAGCAACTACAGGCTGGTTAGCCTTGTCTCAACACCTGGCAAGGTGACAGAGCAAATAATCCTGGAAATCATGTCCAAACATGAAAGATAAAGAGAGCAGTCAGTATGAATTTACGAAGGGGCTATTGTGCTTAACTAACCTGGTAACCTTCGACGATGAGATGATGAGCTTGGTGGATAAGGGGAGAGCAGCTGATGGTCCAGCCAGCAACAAGACTGAGCATGTACTCCAAGCAGACACACACACAGACACACAGGTCTGTCCAGTGGTCTTAGACACTTAGCCTATGCAGTAGCTGTCCCCAGGCTCTGGTCTCTGATGCTGTCACCAACGTCTAGGGAAAACCTTACTTCTGCAGTTCTCTCCCCTGTGACCACCCTGAGACCTTCCTGCTCATCACCTCATCCCACCTGGAATTTGCTGTCATTCTGACTCAAAGGTCTGGAACAGCAAGCACAACTTTGCAGAAGACAGTTGGAAATAGGATATAATGTGAATATAGAACCAACTGCAGTGATCAGGCACAGGGCTCAGCCAAGCGGCACTTGTTTACGCAAAACTGTCCCCTCTTATTCCCTTTTCCCTCTATTTTCCCGCACTTACCCTCCCCAATCCATTTTGATCTCTCTCTTTCCCTGCCTTTGGTCCTTCCCCTAAGCGTCCCATATGAAGTCTTGCACATCTCCACAATCCTCTTAAAATGAGCCATAATAAATTTTACGCTGTCTCCAAACACTCTTCCCTAGCATCCCGTAAGTCCTCCCCTCCTGTAGACTGTAACTCGCTTTATTTTGCATGCCTTTCTGGGAAGAAAATTCATTTCCTTGACTTCATCTCACATCAGGACCACAGGTAAATCCTTCTCCTCAGATAGCCCTTGGACTGACCCAGCCAGGGGCTGCTCAAGTTCTCCCTGGTTAGGCTGCCTGTCGCTGTTCCTCTGCTTCTTGCTGTGTCTTTGTGTTTAACGAGATTGATCGTTAGTCAGATAACCTAGCTGACTTCAGCTCCTAGGAACCAGGCAACATTCCAACCGAAAATGCAGTTTCCACAAGACTGTGATTTGCACAGGAAGATATCTATTTCCCTCCCACTCTTTCTGCATAAAAGAATCAGGAAAATAAAAATAAACGTTTTTGCATCAGGTTGGCTCAGCCTAAATGGAAACGTCGGCATGTTTAACTTAACTGGAAGCTTTTAGTGTGACATGAACCTAGGCCTGCTATAGGTACTGCCATGTCACAGGAGGATTATTTTTTGACAGCCTAGTGGTTTTTTTTCTATTTTGCAAGGCAAGTTTCTCATATGGTATGCATAATATAATATGTATAATCTCAAACATGTATGTGTAGAGTAAAATTCCTGTATGTTATTGATAGTATAGTATAATACTACTTAGGAAAAGGTCCTAAAGAAGGTCCTAAGGAAAGAGGCAAAGCGACCTAACCATTCACATTGCATGAGATGTATAACAAAGGGAATGATAGGAGAAAAACATAAAGTACTTATAAGAAGTTATGCTTAACAAAATATTTAGGCTAGTCAGTCATTGTCTTATAATTAAAAAAAAAATTCCAAAGGAAAGCAAGTGAAAAGAAAAAGTTATCTTTTAAATAGGCATTAAAAGGCTAGTGTTTCATGCTTGTAATGAAGTTTTTAATAAGAGTAGAAGATGAGAATGATTGTAACTGGTAATGTACCAGTTCCCATTTTAGCTGTCATTTTAACATAATATTGTGGTTCTGTCGGCTTGTTGGAGCTCTGTTGATCCCAATATATTTCATTTCCTTGACGAGTGTCTGCCTGTGTGAGGTAATACCATTTCAGAGTGAAGTGCCTTAGCCTCTCTAAAAGTACTTGAGTTGATCTTTAATCTTTTCTCAAAATGAATCTTCCAAAATTATTTTTAAATGAGCTTTTAGTGCTGGTGAAAGGTGTGAGATGTATTTATTCACATTTTTTTCTCTTTTCTCTCTGAGTCAGGACATGAGATGCATATCTCATTACAAATGACAATTTTCTAGATAAAAAATTTCTCCCATTATATCACAGACTGCAGTAGTGCAAACTTCCCCATACTATCAGCCCAGACTATTAGTACCTCAGCACCTCACAATCTGTAATGTTTCATATGAGCGAAATAACTTTGCAAATGACTTTTGTAGACCCATGTGAATACCAGACCAATCTTCTTCTCCCACTCTCTCATATTCATCTTTAAATTTTATATGCCTTCACACTCCTCCCTTCTAATTGGCACTGACTTCAATCTAAGACTTCAGCAAAGATACTTACCCACTAACATACGATCTGAAATTTCTGTGTAGTTTCAGGGGGGCAACAGAAGAAGTCTAGTGAGATTCAGACTTTCCTAACAGTAATTTGATTTTAACTGGTAGATACTGTATTCCGTATTGATGGTCTCCTATTTGTTTATTCAAACGGGGGGAAACACACAGAAAACGTGCAAGTGCGCTCACACACACACACACACAATCCTCATTTATTTACAGCAGAATTTTCATTCAAGTTTAATACTAAATCTTTTCATAAAGAGGTATCCAGCTGCCAGTGGCCAAGGCAATACAATTGGACTAATGGATTTCACCAGAATCCCAGTGTGATGGGACTGAAATCTTATCCTTTCCTGACCATTTCCTGTGGCTGCCATACCACCTACCTACTGCAGTTTTCCTTTTTTGCAGTAAACAACACTTTCTCGCGCAAGGTCCATTTATCCGTATTCAAGTAACAAAGGGGGAAAATTTCTATTAATCTGGGAGCACAGAGAAGAAAGGAGCTAAGCGTACCACATGCATTAAGGAATTGCCCTCATTCCTTTGGTAAAAGGAAACGTAGTCTTCTGTATTCTGCAGGTTTTTAAAAATTGCCAGGATAAGAAAGTACAAAAAGTTATAGGTGAACATCTCAGTAATACTTATGTGCCAAGACTGTGGGGCTCTTGCCTGCACAAAGCCAAAGAAAACAATACGTACTGCAATAAGAAGACTTAAATACAATTAGCTTAGGCACTAATGCCTAGTAAGCTTTCACAGCGTATCGCAGGCTCTGTATTCACCAGACCCCTGAGTTGCAGGCAGCACAGCACACATGGAGTGAAGAAGAGAACTGCACAGACTGAAAGGACTTTTCACCTAGCAGCCTTCCTCGCACTGAGTCACTGAGAAAGTTAACAAGTTAGGAGGAAGTGGAGTCTGACATCCTGTTTAATTTCTAAATGTCATTTCTATATCGTGAACTCACAGCTAAGGACTATAGATACTGATGACCGCTCTCAAAAGTGACAAGACTTCAACCTGCTGACCCTGGGATAAAGGAAGTACTTTGCTACCTGCTTAACAAGAAACCCATAGACAGGAGTGAATGCCATGCTTTTATTGCACGGTAATCAGTTCCTCGAAGAGCTGCTGTTCCTTGAAGGTTCTGTCTAGAGGAACAACGTTGCAGTGTAGCAGGTCAATGGACAGGTGGATCTAACATATAAAGAGGGAACTGCAGGTGATGATGTTATTTACATTTAAATTTTCTCTCCAAGAATAACATGGGGTTGGTTTGTGGGGGGTTTTTTTGCCTATTTTGTACAAACAATGGCTACAAGCTCATTTTGTGCAAGTTAAATGCCTGATTTTTTTACAGTTATTATGTTGGCAGAACCGGAAAAATATCTTGTTCCACTAGAAGACTTTGAACTTCTGATTGTGGTGTCGAGAGGCACTAAAATTACCATCTGGCGTCCATGCACTGGAGTCCTTACAGAACAACAGCAAGAGTTTTTGAGGAAGTCTGGTTTTACTCACTTGTGTGGGAGATTAGCTGTGCACCGGTTGGCTTCCTGTAGCAATGAGTGCCGTACAAGGACCTCTAAAAGTGACATGGATGTTTCTTCTAGCTTAGCTAAATGTGTCTCTTTTTGTACGTGTCTTCACTTGTCCCTGAAGTACTCTGCCTATTCCAAACAGCGGGTGGGAGACAGCTGTAGGAAAAGTGAGCTCCTAAGCCTCTGCATTGTGCCCTGGTTCCTTCTCTTGCAGCAATATCTATTTCTGAGATGGACTTCTCAAGTGGCAGTACAATTTTGACCCAGGTCAACCTTCGCAGAGAAAAAAAAAAGTGACTGAATATTTACGTGCCCAAAACACTAGAAAAATTCTGTGAGTTCACGATCTGTTACAAATCTTACGTTTAACTTCCCCCAAAGAAGCTGTATCATCTTTGAAAACATATTAAGAGGGAATAAAGGGGTAATTTAATTCAATAAATGCACATATCCCAAATGATACAATAAATGATATCTAATTTACTTCTTTTTTGCACTGTGATTTTCAGTGATTACATAAGCTGTACATTCTACACTATTACTTAATACACAGATATTACAGGTATTTTTTTAGAAACTGTTGAAATATACTTACCACAGCTTAGATGAATTAATACATGTAAAGCTGTTAATAACAAACCCACAGGTGCAACATGAAAAGGTCGTTTACTAGTTTGTTACATTCAATTTATGAACAGGATTTAAAATAGTATTTAAGTTTTTAAATTATAATGCATTCACCTGGAAAGCAGATCTTTTCTAACAGATATGGAAAGAAACTACTGGGTTCTACATAAAACATTGTTTGGATAGATATTCTCAAAATAGTTATAAAGAAAAAAGATAAGAAAAAAACCTCTTCAAATTACTTTTTGCATTTTACCAGCTGTGCTTTTTCATTACAATTCTTACAAAGCAAATAAAAGTCAAATGCATTGAAAATACAAAATTTTTTTTGATCTTTTGAATCATTTCAACTCATTGCAAATTGAGTTCAGTAAACTACATAGCAAGCCTTGTAATGCCCTGCAGATGAATGCAGAAACCCTAATCAGTGCTGTTTCTGAGAGGTGGGTCCAAAACCCCTTAACTGGATAAGATTAGATGCAGGACTGTTTTCAGTGCTTTTTCACCACACCTTTTTTGAGGTCTTTATGTGCCTTTTGGTACCATGGATAAGATCTAGCCATACCATTTAGAGTTCCATTTCAAGTAAAATTCCCTGTTCATCTCATTTTGTCTCCTATAGCTTTGCATGTACATCATTGCCTTGGATCTATTACTTTAGTAATTTTATGAAAAGGCAACCAGGCTTGCCTAATTTAATTTTTCCCTCTAAGTCCATGCCACTGGCTGTGCCTTGCACCGCTGTTTCTCATTCTTTTTCTTTCACACATACATTTCCCTCAGTAGTTGTGTTATTTTCATAGCTACTGAATACACTTCACTCTGTTCATTGAAACCATGCTGAAAGAAAACTCCCTTTCACATCACCAAGTAATAGATCAAGGTAATGATGTACATACAAAACTACAGGAGGAAAAGTGAGAAGATGAACAGGGAATCTTACTTGTACAGGCGATTCAGGTGACATATGGAAATTTTAAGCTCATTTTAGCAATATCCAGCCAAACACTTAAGCATAGGATTAAAAAGTTAAGCACACTCTTTATTTCTGTTTCATATTGAAGCTTTTGGGAATTTATGTATATTTTGTAAATATCTATGCAAGAAATATTCACAGAGGATGCTAGCTAAACATATCTAATTTGGTACTTTCATGGTTGTGCTTTTTTGAGCTGTGACTAACCAGCTGGCTGCTACAGTGGGTCAGTATTCAGGAAATATTTTGATTTAAGCTTGAAATGAAATAAATAGCCCTTTGAGGAAAAATAAGTTTAGATTATTGTTTAAGCAAAGGAAGATTAAAAAAAGAAGTATAAACACACAAACAAAGAAAACACCAAACCCAGTAACAAAATATTTATATTTATTATGTGAAAGATGTTCTACTTCCAGATACCAACTTTTAGCTACAGATGGAAGCTAATCTTAAAGGAGAATATGTTCTTTAATTTTTTAAGCTTGTTTTCTAACATTTTCCTTCCTTTGTTTGAAACACACCATTTAACTCACTTACTGAGTACCAGGCTGAATCTCCTCTCCACTAGATTATTTTGCTTTACGATGAGGTTACTCATAACTGCAATAAAACTACCAGTGCTGGAATTTCAAAGATGTTTTCAGTTGACCCAAGACTGCCTCTGCCAGTCACTTAAAGGTTTTATTGCTGACTGCTTTGGGAGCTGGCTGGCAGAAGACAGTCTTGCTTTTAGGGACAACCATGCTGCAAATGGTTGGCCATTTGACTCCCATGATTGCGTAAGTCAAAAGCAGCTGCTCGGTCACTGCCGGGATTTGCCAAGTTGTCCTGCTTGGGCAGGGGCTGAGGGCCCTGAGTGGAGCTCCCAGGCTATGGGCAGGGGTGAGAGGTCCCATGTGAGGCTGGGCAGGACTGCTAAGGCCCGTTAGTGCCCTCAACACTTTGAGTATATCAATGGCCTGTCTTGGATTGATTATTAAAAGTGTGCAGCAAGGAAGACCACAAAGGGACTAGAGAGGATCAGCGTTCTTGGGCAAATCCATAAAGCAGAAAAATGATCACCTCAGATCTCTGAGAATAATTGTCCAACCACTCAAACCCTGGCTTTTGCATGACAAGAATGTCAGCATATACCTCAAAACAAAGGTAAATTTCTCACAGCTGTGCATAAGACTTTAAATAGCAGAACTCCCATTTGCTTTATTTGTCATCTATAAAAATGAGAATATAAACTCCACTTATTTTTCATCTAAATGTGTGTAAAAATGATGCCCTGTGGAGAAAAAAAGGGGCGATGGAATCTTTGTCCTTATCATCAGAGAGATTAATAGCTTAATTAGGGTCAGAGGTGGTGATCCTTCCCCTCTACTCAGCACTGGTGAGGCCACATCTGGAGTCCTGTGTCCAGTTGTGCGCTTCCCGGTACGAAAGAGACTTACTGAAGCAAGTCCAGTGAGAATAATTAAGATACTGGAGCAACTCTCATGAGAGGAAAGGCTGAGAGATCTGGGACTGCTCAGCCTGGAGAAGAGAAGGCTCGGGGGGGATCCTACCATTGTGTACAAGTATTTGATGGGGAGAGGCAGTGAAGAAGATGGAGCCAGAGATATCCAGTGACAGGACAGGAGGTAATGGGCATAAATAAAAAAAAAAAAAGTTAGTCTAAACATAAGGAAACACTTTTTTACCTTGAGGGTGGTCAAACATGGGAACAGGTTGCCCAGAGAGTTTGTGGAGTCTCCATTCTTGGAGACATTCAAAGCACAACTGCACATGGTCTGAGCAACCTGCTATAGCTGGCCCTTTCTGAGTATGTGGGCTAGAGCAGCAGACTCCCTAAGGTCCCTTCTAGCCCTAGCGATTCTCTGATTCTGCAATTACAGTGAGGACAATATATCCAAACACAATAGACAGTCTAGGTATACCGTGGATAAATAGGCACCATAGTGAGTTCTGCTCATGTCAGCTCAGACACTGAAACAGCATGAGTACACGGTGTCCAAGGTAAGTCCAGCAAGAGAAGTCATTAAAGCTGGTCTGTGCCACTGGAAAAATGGATGTTTTGCTACTCATGAGGATAGGCTGGTAAATCTATCCCCTGTCGTGCTGCATGCATACAGCCTGAGAGGTTTCTATTAGCTTGTCCAAAGTCATTTATAACCAGCATAATTCACTTCCGCTGAGATATCAAAGCATTTAAGTCATTTCAGAGAAATAAGCTCCTGTGTTACAATTTTCAACACCAGATTTCAGTCACCTTGGCTATAGGGGCAGTCAATGAAAAGAATTGAGGAATCCTGATACCTGATTCCTTTATCTTACTTCTGAGGACTACATGATCTATGTGGTCACAAGGGTCTATAATTCTAAGTTGAATTTAAGTTACACTAAATAATTTGAAAAACATTAAATAAAGTACAAGTTTCCTCATCTATTCATGATATTGCAGAAATGCTATAATATGTTTTAAAAGTAGTGGCACAGCTACTCTCTGAGGCTTTCAATTCCACTTGGAATCACATAAAAAGGGCTGATAAAGGACGTATTTTTAAAAATTACACAAAACTTGTTTGCTATTACTTGGGAAGACAAAATATACCTTAGTGGCTTCTCATTTAATGTACTATGCTCCTTTTTGCTCCCCCTCTGTAAAAACTTTTTATTTCCTTCTTTTATTTTAGTCAATTTATTGACTAATATTTTTCAATAAGCCACAATAAACAATACAAAAATATTAGGTGCATTACTTTGATAGCTTGCAAATAAATGTATTACCAGTGTATCACTGGCAAAATAGAGTGAACTGCTTTTTCTCAAAAAAAAAAAAAAGTCTCTCATCTCTTCCTAAGCCAGAAGGTCAATCTTATGAGTAGTGAAAGAAAACTTGGTAATAAATTTGGACAATAACCTCAAAAAGTTTCAGGTACAATGATTTGCAAAGGGCAGTGGCACACAGTTTAGGAATTTTAGACTCTTTTTACTTGAACTCTGTAGGGTTTCCAGTCTATATATAGGCAGTAAAAGGCTGTGACTTTTTGACAACACAAAAATGACAGCATGCATGTGTGTGCACATAGGCTGGTGACTGTTCCCTATGTCTGCCACACACAGTGATGATTTGCAGTCCCCAAAGTAGTCATGAGCATGTCAGAAAACCTGAGAGAAGCCAAATGTTAGAGTTAATGTTTCACTGCTGCTGAAAAGGGCAACACATGCAAAATAAAAGCCTCTTAATATGTAGTTTGAAAGATTTGAACACAGAATCTAAACCTGAAGCCAAAATGTACTTAACAAAATGTCCCCTGTGTCATTTCAGACAAGTGCTCCTGCAGTGCCCCTTGGTCATCTTAACTACTTGCAGGTTGTATTTTTAGACAATGATAAGTCAAATGACTAGAAGAAGAGACAGACTGAGGATATAAATTCAAGTGTGCTGAGTTGGAGAGAGTTTGATTTCTGTACTCACGAAAAACATTTAATAAGTTGGAGGTTTTTACAAAACATATAGCTAGTGTTCATTCTAATGCACAATAGATTTTCTGAATCTTAATTTAGTAAAAAAGGGAAACATCTCCAGTTCACTTGACAAAATGGTACAAGATGGTAGATTTAGTGTACACCTGTGAGATAAAAGACTCTATGCAAGAGAGTGGATTTGCAAATAATGAAAACATAATTTTGGAAAAGCTTCACGTTAAAAATCCTTTCTGATTCATTTAATCTTCCCATCCTTTATTCAAAGATCAATTATTTCATAATAATATTGTGCATGATTTTATGAACATAGCAGCTGAATGGAGATTTAAAGCAGGGTGTACGAGAGTTTAGGGAGTATCTGTTACTCCTCAGTATGCAGCACAGCAGGAAGAAAAAAGAAGTAGAGGAAGAAAAGAAAGCAGTGTTTCAAAGCAACAACCATCTTTATGAGTAAACTACCTAAGCATCTAGAGCTAGGACCTTGTGTCTTCCTTATACCCCTATTGATATTATCTGCATCCTGGAAGTGCTTCCTGACTAATTGAGGATGGTCAATTCACTATTCACCTCACTGGACCAGGCAGAGAAACAAACCTACTGTACAAGCACAGAAGATGAGGAAAAAGGGGAGGAAGAAGTAGGTGAAAAGGTTTTCTTCTTTTTGAAATCTAAGAGGGTAGATTGTGATCCTCACCTCCCAACAGAATACAAGAGACGTTGCAGACCTTCAGTCCTTCCTCATACACTCAAATGCTCCTAGCAACATCAAACCACAAAAAAACCCCAAACAATGCCCTGTTTAGAACAGGAATTAACCGCAATTTTTTGCAGCAGTGTTGCTTCTATTTACCAGCACTAACTATAATCACTTTATTCTAGAGTAAGTTCATTTTGTTTCTTAGACTTTCATCTCACCCTTTCTTCCCGCTTGGGGTCAATACTTGGCTTTTTTTCCACAGTACCTTCAACGCAACTGGATAGCAACTACAAATTTCCTTCCTAAACATAAGAATCTATGAGTATAAGAACTGCCATATCTGCTCTAGGTTAGATCAAAGGCATCTGTGGTTCAGTATCTGTCTTACTGCTGAAAACAGCCATTAGTGGATGCCTAGGGAAGCATATGAAAATAGGGTTAGCATTCCTCAAAGCACTCTCCCATTCTTTTGCGGTTTCTCAGACATATCCACCGCCTTTCAGGGAAACAACCCTGGTAAGATTTTGCTTTCATGAAGGTAAGAAGCCACGAGATAGCTGATGGTAATCTAGTAAACATGATACTTCATCTAAACATGGCAGGTTTTTATGAATAGGAACTAATTTTATGTCATCTTCAGGGAGATTCGATCTACTTTAGAACAGGTTGCCCAGAGAGGTTGTGTAGTCTTTATCCGTGGGGGTATTCAAATTCTGACCAGATGCAGTCTTCGGCAACCTGCTCTAGGTGATACTGTTGAGCAGCGTTGGGGTGGGGGTGCAGGTGTGTGTACAAGATGAGCTCAGGTGGTCCCTTCCAACCTAAACAATTCTGTGATTCTATGACAATGATAATATTAGTCTAAATGTCCTCCTAAGTATACCAATAAACATTTTATTTTGGGCATCTACCATACCAGTAGTCAAGGAAGTTTATCTTCTAGTGGGTACATTCTTGTGATCAGTTTTTCAGGTTACTATCTGACCCTTCAATATAGCATAATCAGAGACAATGGCATAAACCGAACTATTCTGACCTTTCTTTTACACCTAACTATACACCATTCATAGTACTAATTGATATTACGGAAAAGTGCACTGTGGGTGAATTAGGATAATCATATTATACAGTTTTACATCTCCTGGGTTTTTAAGAAATATTATAGATTCAAAGTGATTTCATTTACAGACATGCTGTTTTCATTTAACTCTGGTGGCTATGGTGAAACTACTAGAAAAGAACTTTTCGCTTAAATGATAGTGTGGATAATCTTATTTCATAAGTTCTTGCACTGTGGACTGCAGATATTTTCATGTAAAACATCAGTGAATAAAAGAATATCTTTTCCCACACTGGTGATTCACATTAAAATGTTCAAAAAGGCCTTAACACTAATCACAATTCCCAATTGCATCACAGTTAAGGCAAAAATATTTGCAGGAATGTCAAACACAAGTGAACTTGTGTTGCATCATCACACAACGACAATCTAACAGCAAACCAGGCTAAGCCTCTTCCTAAATTTCAGTTCCAGGTGCTCTGATTTCAGGGTTCCAAATCCTGCTGTAAGGAAAGCTAAACTGTTCTCTCTTACTGAAACACCGAGGGACTTGGAGAATCCAGTAAGAAAGTGACTTGTAACTTATTTAAGCTCCCTAGCCCTGTACCTGACCAGAATGCTAACAGCAAACTTCATTATATTCAACAGAAAGACCACATATAGTACTTGCTCTTATTGGCCCTCTTCTTTAGTCTTTTGGTCCTGTAGAATAGCTAGTTTTAGATTCCCAAACCCTAACCTTAATTAAAATTATCACATTGGCTCTAACACTAAAAGGCACCATAAGGCTTTATGTCACTAGAAACCACCAGCTCTAATAGGCCTCTTCCTGTCTCTAGCAATGATACAAAATTGAATTGAACAAAATTGAACAATTTCACTTCTTTAATCTTATTTCCCAAAGGCTTCAGTCCAACACTCCCAGCGCAAGCTCTCCATCTATGTCAGTGGGAGGGAAGTACGAAATCAAGTAATAAACTGAGCTCTTGGAGCTTTAATTTCCCAAACCCAGCTGTAACCTAATCTACGTTGTAACTAGAGAACAAGTAGAGAATATAAAGCCTCTGCAGAAACTACCCTTCTTTCTGCCTCTGTGGTCACTGGAGAATCCAAGAGCAAGCTGGGTGCCTGAGGTTTCACTTTTCCGGTTACTAATCCCTCTCCAGTTAAAATGCAAGAAACCTTTCCCCATACTAAAGGGTATCAAAAAGGAATTGCATTTTTTTGGCCTCTGCTGACCTCCTCGTTTTGTACGCCTTGGAGAATGCAGTCATGATCTGGGTTCTTGGGCATTTTGTTTTAAAGGCCACACTCCAACAACAAAGTTCACAATATCATCTCATGTAGGCAACATGGGCCTAGGTGAAAATGCAACAATTAGGCACTGGCCAGTACAAGCAGCAACCTACTTCCTTGTTCGACGGGTTTAGAAGAATGCAAAAATAAGCCAGCTCTAAATCTGAAAATCTGACTCAAATCTAAACCCTAAAAATATTTTGCATCAGGGTAATATTCCTCAGCTAAATGACAACAAATCTGTCTGTTCTTTATTGAAATCAGTTTTCTGTGGGTGTCAGAAAATTCAATAATAAATGGGACTCTGCAGCGTTAGATTACCAAACCTTAATCCACCTAGAATTACATTAACGTGATATTAACCTACAATAAATGGCAACATAAGGCATTAACTATTTTTGGCACAGGCCATTTCCTCACTTTCAGGTCCCAACGGCATCTGGTAAAAAAAAGGTGCTCCTAAATATGGACGATAATGTCTTAGTCTACCCTGATATGGTAGAAATATAAGGCTTTGATGATAATCAGCAGTAGTCTTTTTTCTGCCTCTGAGGGTTTTTCCGCATGCAATATAAACTGACTGCACAATTTTGAGTCCAAACCCTAAATTCTAACCTTATCTTTATCAGTAAAATGAAATGTAGGATAAAGTTTTGTCCTAAAACAATACCAGCCAGCCTACTAACTGTCAATCTGGAATTTCAGGTCACTTTTCTTTAGTAGAAAAAAACATATTTTGGCCCCTAACATATACCAACTCATTGCCTAATACTGAAACCCTTACAGAAGGCTGCAATAAACCTTCAATCTTTGACTTTCCTTAATCTAACCTTAAAGCTTATCAAATTTGAGGGGCATCACTACCCTCTCTACTAATCCTCTTCCTATCTTGGGGAATCTGGAAGCATACAGGAACAAATTGGGCTACAGAGCCTTTATATTTCCTAGTCCTAACCCTTAACACTATTTTGTATCATAGTCCAGATCTGCATACCTGTACTAGAACTTTCTCCTAAATCCAAACACTGAGGGCTTTGCGGAATCCACAAATAGCATGGGATCCTCAATCTTTAAGTTCTGAACACCTTGCCATAAAAAATGTAGAGCCAACAACCTCATCAATACAGTGAAAAACAGGATTTGACTTTCATCCAGTCCATTCATAATTCTCATGGTCATGCAGCATCCAACAGCATATATTGATTCTTCTGTATTTAGCTGCTCCAATCTTACCTTCATTGTAACCTTAACCGGTATCATATCAATGCAGTAAACAGTAACATCTAGGAAGTACATGGAAGAAACAACATAGTTGTCAACTAGGATAAGACAATTTACTAACTGAAGAGCCCACAAGCACCCAGCAATGAAGTGATTTCCTTAACTGCTGGAAACCTAACCCCTGCCGTAACCCAGGCCCTGGCCTTTATTTCAGCCAGTGGTTATGCACCCATACATTGAAAGATGTGACAAGGCTTAGACCCCATGAACCTTTTCCTAATTTCAGAGCTCTGCAGCAGCTGCCCATGATCAGGGTATGAAATCAAAGTTAGAATTACAACTACGTAGGCAGCACCTACAGCAAAATGCAACTTAAGGCAGTGACTCCCCATGATAACCTTTATCTATCTGCGTTAGCTAAGCAGAATCTAATAGAAAATGTCCCCTTCATATCTTCTTCTCTCAAATCTTAACCCTAACCAGAGTCATAACCCAGACTTGAATTACACCAGGTAGCTGATAGCTACAACAAAACTGGATACATGATATAAATCTTTGATAACAGCAGCTTTCTTCCTGTCCCTGCACACTGAGGTGAATCTTGCATTAACCTCAGATATTCAAGCTTCTTTTCGCAACACCTGCCCCCAATACACTACCTCCACACACACAGCACAGCTGGCTCCTAACTTACAATTTCTAAGGCTTTTTAACTGGAGTTCACCGTTTTTATCTCCTATGATATAACCTGAAAAATCAAAAAAGTTGAGCTAATTGTGCTTCTCTGTTCCAAAGAAGATGCTGAAGTATACCTTTGTTAAAAAAAAATTGTGCTTATCTCTCAAAAACTTCTGTGTCTGAGGACAAAGTGCTCAAAATCAGAAATTCTTTGAGACAGCTACACAGAGATATACATTACCTCCGCTGCAACTAATGGATGAAATGCACTCCTGACTCGACTGCCAGTACATTCACTAGAAATGAAGCCCAACAAGAGGAGCCTAGAATTTCCAGTTAGGTCTTGCCTGAATCTCAACGCTGAAAGGACCAGCAGATAAGCTTACTAAACACTTTCTTTTTATAAAGATTTTCTCTTTTCCCAGAGGAAAAAATAATTCAGCCAGCAACTGTAATCTATTCTGCAGAGTGGAATCAATAATCAGCAGGAAGCAAAATAATAAATAACACTGTCCTGCTGGATGGAAAAAAACGGAAATAAGATTTCTGGTGCAAATGAGGAATGACAGAAGCAAGGGAGGAAAAAAACCCAACATACCATGTAACTCCATTTGCAAGAAAATGGGGTTTGCCTGCAATCTTACTATGAGAGAAGAAAACCATGAACAAAATACCTTTGCAACATGTTCTGAACAGAATGTATTTTCTTTAGTATAGAAACACAACTACTTGGTAAAGTAGTTTTTATTCCAGTTTTCAAACTTGGCAGGCTCCAATGTTATTCATTTCACTGTTACAAATTGTCTCATTATCAGTCAATCGGTAAAATTCAGAGCTATACAACTAGTATTGGAGCCCTGTTGAAAAGAGTTCTGTGACCTCAGAAAGTGCACTCGTCTGTAAGTTTGACCCAGGATGGACGTTTCTTCTCGCACAGAAGCTCAATTGCTTCAGCGGTGCAAGGTGAAAGGCACAGCATTCAACTTGGCTGGGGCAGGGACAGTTCCATGCTCCAAGCTTTTCACTTCACATCTCTTTACCTTTTTCTATTTGTAGTATTGGATGGCATATATAATAACATGATAGAATTTATTATAATAAATTAATACTGATAGTATTACAATAATGCCAATTACACTTACTTCCCTTGAAAAGTGCATGGAGATTTATATGTTTCAAGTATGCAGAGGATGCTACTGAGTTGAATAAAAGATTCTAATTTTAAATTCAGTAGTCTTACAGTCTTTGCAATTAGGATTCATTATTTCTTACGCCTTAGCATATTAATGTTATACACTGTTATGCTCCATATTTTGAGAGACTCCAGCCTACTGAGGCAGCACAGTTTAACAGATTTGTCTCTGTTCTCTTTTTTTTTATTTTACTGTAAAGGAGGCTGCCATCGGAAGTAATGATTGCCAAGTGCAAAGCTAGCATGCATGTCTTACTAGGTTGTATTAGTACAGACTTACATGTCTGTCCAAGACTGTTGCTGGACCAGAGCAAAATGCTCAGACCTTGACAGGGTCAGGCTCCAAAACTAGAAAAAAAATATAAGATAAGACTTAAAGCAGAAGAAGCTGTGAGTGAGTGAGTGAGTTAGTGAGTGAGTGAGTGAGTGAATGACATCTGAGCCTTATGCCATTATAGCTTAGTATTGTAGTATTCATAACATCTAATACTTTTCCGCAAATAAAAACCTGATACACTATACCAGGACTCATATGTTACATGTTTCAGTTACAGTAAGTTTTTTAGCAGAAAAGCTATGGTCACTCAAACAAAATTATGAATATTGAAAAGGTCAAAATAATATTTCACATTACTGCAATTGCTAGTGTGCTTATCTGGGGCAATAACTTACTATTTTTTTAACCCAGCACACAAGATGAGCCAACATTAATCCATTCTTCTGATAAAGTTTACAAAGAGAATGAAAATGTTCACAAAATGAATACATTGACATTCCAAGATTCACACCTTCAATTTAATGACTCTTCTTTCTGGATGTACCAAGATCTTTCGTGGCTCTCAGCATATAAAATGATCTCTTGGCTTATTAGAAATATAGCTGCAGACTTTCCCGGTCAGGGACTAGAGTTCTGGGGGTTAGTGCATATTAAAAACAACAGTACTCCCTACTAATTTTTTTAAGACTTCCTGAACCCCTCTTGCTCTGAATAGTGAGTGGCAAGAAGAGCCTATGTCAGTAAATCTTGAAAAATGTTTCAAGTAAAAAAACATTAACAGACATTGTTCTTACATATGACAAAGTTAAATACCAAACTTCAGAAACTTAGTGCAAAGTCATCTGCACTGGAGATCAATGCATAGTTATGTCTTTTTCCTAAGTTGTATTGTTTGTTACGTGTTTGCTACAGAAGAGCTAGACACTCATATTCATTGGTTTGGTTTCTCTGAAGTGAATTAGCATCTAATGAAAGATGATAGATTTGCATCCCTAGTAATGTAACTACATCTTCCAATCATTTTATTAAAGGTTTGGGGGACTGAACAGATTTCTGTATGTGTGAAACACTTAGTCCATTGAAACTGGTAACCGTTACAGAATTAGGGAGGGAAGGGGGAGGAAATAGTGGGGAGAGGTTTTCACTACAAGTAAGACTAACATGTTTTTCATATAAACTTACCCTGCAAATTATTTTTTTTTCTGCAGTCATTAAAAAAACATAAATAGCTTGCACTCATGAAGCTTATTCCAGCTTGTGGCTAGCAACTCTGGAAAAACTGGCTTTGGAAACAAAAGGTGGTGACAGAATTGCTCCTTTGAAACATCATCCTGACTGAGACACCCATCAAAGTATGGGAGACTCTGGGAAATATCCTCTCACAACTTCTGCTAGAGTTTCTTGTCTATCCCTCCCTAGAGAAAAATCTCAATGTCTTTTGCAGCTGGAAACTGCTCACAAGGGTGGTTTTTAAGCAGGAAACAATAAACTTCCAGTTGATGTTGGCATGTGTGTTTCATCTCTGGATGACCTCCTGGCAAGGAGAAGAACACCCCACTTCAGATCTTCTGGACTGGTCACCACAATTTAGTCCAGTTAGCTGTTTTGAAGGACACAGGCTTATTTTGTTTGAATTCTCTTAGTTTGATCTCAGGCACAACTGCAAGAAGCAGAGAGGACTATTCCCTGCAAGAATGTACTGGAGTAGTACTCAGGAGAATATCATGTTAGTGACAGGATCGGAAAGGTATGGTATGAATCATGGTATGAGTAGAATGTGTCCAGCTGTAGCAGTATCACAAGCCACGCTGATCACTATTAACACAAAGTATTGAGCTGTTTTCCTTGTACAATATTTGCATTTTGATTTCTAGCCAGGAACTGGAGCTCATGGAGATGATAACAGATCTCAAATCTAATTTCATTGAATGAAGTGTATTCATTTTGAATGTAGGAACTGAACTGAAAGCTATGACAATTTATTACTTGCTCAAAATTAATTAAACTTCAGGGAAGGAGAAAAGACCAGAAAATTGCATGTTATTGACATAATTAAAATGCAAAATTGGTTCTCCTATTTCATTTTTTGTTTTGCTAGAAAGAAAAAAAAAGCTTGGAAAGAAAGAAGTTTTTTGAGTGAGCAGTTAAACTAATTATAAGTAATAAATTCCACTATCTTGAGATGAAGGTATAGAACACTTGTTAAGGGTGCTACACAGACTCATTTACTGACATTAGACGAGAAGTGGAAGCATCAACTGATAAGTGAAAGATAGCAAAAACCATCAGACAGCATACAGATTGATTTCTCAGCAGCCTCCTTTATTTTAAACACTCTGTTCAATACCGTAGCAAAAACACTGTCTCATTAATAGCTCTGAGAATGGAGATAGAGAGCAGTTAAAAAAAAAGCTGCTAGTGTTTGGAAAAAAATCATGTATGGGCAACATACAAGTGGGTGCAGTGTTCACTTACATCATAAACTTGTTGAGTTTAAACAACTTTGTAAAAAAACCAAATATATAAAAAAGTTATACCACCAGCTCATAGACAAAGACATATTTGGAAGGCCGACTATTTCTTCTTAGTGGCCAATTTAACCACAATGGGCAAGGTGGGTTCATTCAAAGGCACCAGTCTTTTCAGCCTCAGGAGATCTGTGTAGTTAATTAAATGAACTTAGAAAAAAAACCCTAAAATATTTTATGAACATTGCTACTAAAAAAATCTTGTTGATGGGCCACTGCTTCTAGACTACAAACTGCTGGACATCATGCTAAGAACAGCAAGATCTATGTATAATATGCACAGAAGTTTAAAATTCAAGCTGCAGAAACAGCTCTGAAACAATTTTTAGATCTGTTAAGAAATGAGATAAATGGATAGAAACACTGTAAAAAGGAGGGAAAATGAGACAGTTCAGAACTAAAACCAGCTGAAGGGTTATGGCACAAATTCTGTGAAACTGTATCATAGACAATGGATTTGCATCTTGCTGTATCAATGGGTGGGTGAAAATCTGGGATGGGCAGCTTTTCAGTGCATAGCATTTTGAAAAAAAAGGCATTCTATCGCCTTCCATTTCCCACCTCTTATTGTATTATTTTCTATATTAAAAAACTATATTATGCAAAAATATAGGTAACCTTTATATTTTGCCATTATTTTCTCTATTTTAAAACAGCTGAGTAAGCATGTTTTGAAAATAACAGGCCACGATCTTGCAATTAAAATTGAATATTGCACAGGCCATCCCAAATCTCCCATACTCAAATTATCCCTCTCTGCTGGTGACTGAGGCCTTTCTAGCTGGATTCCTCATGGAAAGAGTAGCATATAGCCCATATAGCAATGAGTGACATAACCCAGCTGACAGTTGCTATCTAACACAGGAAATGATAAAAAATCTTAACCACTAGCAAGCCTCTCTTTGCAGGTGACTCAGCCTTACATGATGTTCACATAATGTCTGCAAGAAAAGACCCTAGCTCAAGAAAGGCAACATCAATGAAAAATAAGAAAGCACATACTACCATGCACAGCTACAGTCGTGTATAATACCAACCAGATGCTCAGCATTCTAGTGAGATTAAATCTTGTCACTCTGAAGAAACAGAAAATAGAAGACTGTGGTAGGTTGACCTTGGCTGGCTGCCAGAAACCCACGCAGCTGCTCTCTCACTTACCCCTCCTCAACGGGACAGGAGAGAAAATTTCATGAAAAAGCTTATGAGTCAAGAAAAGAACAAGGAGATCGCTTAGCAATTACCATCACAGGCAAAACAGACTCGACTTGGGGAAAATGAATTTAATTTATTGCCAAGTATTAACAGAGTAGGATAGTGAGAAACAAACAAACAAAAAAATTAAAAACACCTCCCCCACATCCCTCCCTTCTTCCCAGGCTCAGCTTTACTTCTGCCTCTTCTACCTCCTCCCCTGAGGAGCGCAAGGGATGGAGAATGAGGGTTGTGGTCAGTCCATAACAGTTCATCTCTGCTGCTCCTTCCTCTACACACTTTCCCTTGTGACAGCATGAGGTCCTTCCCATGGGATACAGTCCTTCAGACACAGACTGCTCAAGTGTGGGTCCCCCATAGGCCAAAGGTCCTGCCAAAAAAACTGCTCCTGCATGGGGTCCTCTCCATGGGCCACAGCTCCTGACAGTAACCTGCTTCTGTGTGGGTTCTCCACAGGCTGTGGCTTCCTTCAGGGCACATCCACCTGCTCCAGCATGGGTCCCTCCCACGGGCTGCAGTCCTTCAGGCACAGCCTGCTCCAGCGTGGGTCCCCTGCGGGGTCACAACTCCTGCCAGCAAACCTGCTCTAGCCTGGGCTCCTCTCTCCACGGGGCCACAGGTCCTGCCAGGAGCCTGCTCCAGCAGGGTCTTCCCATGGGGTCACAGCCTCCTTCGGGCATCCACCTGCTCCGGCGTGGGGTCCTCCCCGGGCTGCAGGTGGAGAT
>JAVKLA010000090.1:29214502-29236771 GCA_034782735.1 Sagittarius serpentarius | reverse complement strand
GTCCAGGTCCCTCTGGATGGCATCCCGTCCCTCAGGTGTGTCAGCTGCACCACTCAGCTTGGTGTCATCAGCGAACTCGCTGAGGGGGCACTCAATTCCACCATCTATGTCACTGATAGAAGGACATTGTAGAAGGACTACAGTAAATCAGAAGGGATTGTCAGGGCCCAGAGGGCACGCACAGGCCATACTGGCCCTGACCAGCCCCCCTCAAGCCTTCACCTCTGCCTCTGGCCCAGGAACACATGTCAGTGCCCCGCTGGGCACTGCTGAGTTAGGCCTGAGCTGTGGGACAATGTCCCAGCCTGGCCTCAGCCCATCCCTGTCCCCTCTGCCCTACCTGCTAATCAGGGCTGGGGCTGCCCGGATGACCCTGCTAGCCCAGGAAGCCATGTAATTGCACATGACTCCCAGTCTCATCCCTTTGGGAGCCACCAGTATTCACCATACCCGGACAGAGAGGCAGGTTGAACAGTGAGCTCAGTATATGGGGGAGACTGGAACCCAAACTATGGACTCCAAAATACATCTCCATCAAGATTCATCACCCAGATTAATGCTCAAATGAGAAGAAACAAGGTTTTGTGAAACAAACAAAAAATGAATTTTAAATGAAACAAAAACATTAAACTATAATTTTGCTACTTCAGTGTCTGGTTTTCTCACTATCACATCAGCAAAACTTATTATGACAGAAAACCACTAATTATCTGAAAAGTTAATAACAAAGAAATTCCTGTTGAGTAGGAATTCTGAAAGCAACAAGACTTTTTCCCGTACCTTTTCCCAATAAAAGCCCAGATGCTAAAAACCCTGCCTGTTACATGGCCTTTATTTCCTTATATTCTTTTATTTTGCTCCTATTAAAATACAATAGTGTCCCAGGAGCAAGATGAAAGCCTTGGAAGGTTAACTCAAAGGTTTGAAAGGAGGTCAGGGTGGAATAGCTGAATCTACATCTATCTACATAAGATTTCTGCTATAATTCTATTTCCCACTAGCGTATCATGCCCACACACCTCCACAAAACTGACACAAATTTTTATGATCAACACCAGTTGACTATGGCATTTATTAAAGTTATGTCAAACCTTGCATCTCTCCTTTCCTGGTGACTGAATTTCATTATATTGTGAAGAAATTATAAAGCTCTCATGGCTTGAATAAATGTGAGAGGTTCAAGGTATGGTTGATTAGAAGTAGGCTTTGGGACCAAAGTAAGAAGAGTCAAAGATTTCTTTAAGTCTTTCTTGGTTTTCCTCAAATTTAGCTGGGAATACCCAAGAGGCTGCCAGGCTGGCAAAGGGCAAGATGGCCAATACTAGAGATTTAAAAAAAAAAAATAAAAACTGGAAAACACATCTAAAGAAACACTTCCTGAATGGTTTAGTAATTAAGCTGGTCACTTTATACTGCGGGCCTAATTCTCCACACACAAGAAAAGCACCTCTGCTCTCTACATAACAGTCAGTCTTTTGCTCTGTAAACACCTTTGTTTCTTGTGGGGATAACCTCATTCTGCAGAAGTCTGGAATCTGTTAAAAAAAAGCAGATATTCTGAAACTGGATGAACTTGGTGTTTCAGCAGTGTGAATGGGGACGTTATATTACAACAGTACTTCCAGTTGATGACTCTGATTTTGTGTTTTATGGGTTTAACAAAGTTATCTTTGGATTCACACTCAGAGGAGATTCAGACAAAAACAATTCTTACCTCCTTCAGATTCACAAATTTGCGTTTTATCCCATGCTGGTTGTAATGCATTTTTATTCTTAAGTAAGGGAGTTTGATCAGAGGTTGATTTATCTGTAAACTCCAGCAGATATTTTCTGAGAGGTGAATTAATGCTGATTATCATCATGTTAGCTCTTACCCCAGAATCAGTAAATCTGAGTGTGAATGAAGGATCCTCTCTTCATTCCTCTCCTGACCCAGAATGCCAGTAGCTCATTAAGTGTTCGTGCACTAAGGTACTGAGTGAGGTGGCCAGAGTTCTGGCATATTTTCCTTAAAGAACAGTATGGATTTTATTTAAATTTACTCACCTTTCTTCAAGACTATTTAATGTCATTTATTTTTGTAAAAGAGAGGAAAAGTGCGTTAAATTGAAAAAATAATCCATGGAAAGGAGGATTTAGAAAATCATTACAATTAGTAACAGAATAATGTGTTACTACCATTGCAGAAGTAATAAATACAGACTAACTGAATAGTAAATTTGTAGAATTGCTGCTACTCATGCATTCCAGCTTTATGAGTACTCCTCTCTAAGATCCCCGAGAGTGAATTTCTGCTATGGAAGCAAGAGGTAGAAGTAGGGTTCAAATCAAACAGGTGGGACCTTCCTACTTTTTTGTAGTAAACACTGAAAAGAACATATAATACTATCTTTTGAAGGCTTTTCTTCTGTCCTAGGCTTAAATCAAGATGGTTGCCACTGAAAGGCAAGGCCGTTCTGGCCTACCAACCCAACTACGCCACTGAATAGTGTACACTCAACCTTCTAACTGGCCTAAGGGTTTAGACATAAAAAAGCAAACAAGCAAACAAAACAGAACAAAAATAAAATAAGAAAAAAAAGAAGGGAATGAAAAATAATAAAATTTAAAAGCATTGATTGTTTTAAACCAGTCCAGAGATCTACATAACTAATCTAATTCTCACAGGGTATAAACACTTTTAATCTATATTTGCATTAGGACTAGTCAAGAGTTTTTTAAATAGAGCTCCTGCAGGTGCTTGAAGATATCAAGACATTAATCAGTATTTTCCTTTTCCTGAACTGAAGATCTTTTCTGTTTGAGAAACAACCTGAAAAATAGCAACAGACATTTGGACATTTTTCTGCCACTCACAACACAGGCACCTTTAATTTGTGATCTTTGGGGTTCTTCACAGATGGGCTGTGAGACAGGTAGCCGGCGCACAGGGGTGATGAGCACAGGAATGATGAGGATTCAAGAAACAATTATGCAATACATTACCAGAAGAACCTGGGTTGTGGATTTAATTGTTTGTCCTCAAATTAAAATGAGGAATGAAATTTTCTGAGCTCTCAAACAAGCATGCAAAACAATAGCATTCACTAACAAGTGGAAATGCGATCCAATCAAGAGGGTAAGTATCACAGGTCAGACCAGCAGAGATCGTAAGTATCTGCCACAGACCACCTGACATGGAAGAGGAGAAAAATGAAGCCCCATGACTGCATCTGAAGCACCATGTCCAGTTCTGGGCTCCCCCATTCATGACAGACTTGGTCAGATCAAATCAAGCGCAGTGGTGGTCCACAAGGATTTTTAGTGGGCTGGAAGCCATGCTGTACAAGGAAAGGCTGAGAGTTGGATTTGTTCAGTCCGGGGAAGGGAGACTGTACTGACGTCCACAGCTACCTAATGGGAGGGTGTAGAGAAGATTGAGGCAGACTCTTTTCGGAGCTGCAAGACTATAGAAAAAGAGGCAATGGCCAAAAGTTGGAACATGGGAAAGTCTGATTAGATAGCGGAAAAAAATTTCACCGTGTGAGTGGTCAAACTCCGGTTGCCCAGGGACTCTGTGGAATCTCTGCCTTTGGCAATATCTGAAACTCAAGGCCAGATGACCCCTTGAGGTCCCTTTGAACTTACATTTTTTCTGTGATCTTGTGATCTTTATGAACTCATGGAAACAAGTCCTGTAAAGGCACTACAGGCGTTTCCTTTTAACAAAGCTAAAAACATGAAGAGAGAAAATGTAATATATTTTCTATTTAAAGACTCCAGCTCTGTGTCTCAGGTGCTGTGGGTATCAGCAGTATGGATGGAGGAATCAGATCTTTTCTCTGCCTCTGAAATGGTTGCCTTGGGAGGGAATACAGAATATGATAAGGAGAATGGAAAAGACAGATGAATCTCAAAAATAAAACATAAAAAAATGAACGCAAAGATATTTAATATGGCAATATGGGTTCAAATTTTATTAGCATGCCCTAGCTTAGCATTTGACACTCTCTTTTTATAATGACTGAAGTTATTCCTTTGAGATAATTTTATTTCTAATTTAACTCAGATGCTCTCATAGTTCTGTGCAGCACCTGCTTTATATCTCAGCTTCTCACTCTAAGGGAAAAGAGAGAGAATGATTTTTAAAAGCCAAATTTTAAATGCCAAAAAAAATTAACATACAAATGGGAGCAGATGTTGCTTTCATAAAGGTTCACAGCACACACACAAAAAAGTCAATACTGCACACTGCAGAGTTTAATCTCTCTTCTTCCTCTCATTCCATTTTGGAAATAATTGTAAGTACACCGTTGGTTTCAGGATAGATGGCCATCAGTTTTGTAGTCTAAGTCTGTCTTTCATTTTCTTTCTTTCATTATATTTACTCCCAAAGAACCAAACCAATTTCCTCCTGGGCGTGTCCTAATCCAGAATCACTAAACAGCTTATTCCTATGTACTGCAACTAGTTTCCAGCTCAATTCCAAATGTCAATATTTGAGTTACAGGCTGTTAGGTGCAAAAGGCTTTGTCTGCACTCTGATTGTCTGACCCAGATCTAATTCGTATACAATACTCTAGTGAAGTGTTGAGGAATCTCTATATATTTTCTGCATTTTTAATGGTGAAAGGAATATTCATTTAAGTCTCATCATACAAATACAGCATCTGACTAAAAAGCCTACTGCAGGTTGTAATTACAATTGATTATATGATTAGGATAAAGTACTTCAAGAGCACTGCCTGAATAATTATTTGAAACTTGGACCTGGATGTCTCTTGAATTTGGAGAGGGTTGGTGATCTTCCTTTGTTTATGATGATATTCCACATACTCAGTGTCCTGGCTTGGGTCAGAACCAGAAATATAGGTGGAAGAAGAACAGTGGGTGTACTGCACTTGGTGTATTTTTGATGAATGGTATCCAGGACATCAGAAATGCAAAGAAGTTGAAAGAAAATGAAGAAGGAATTTCACTGTGTGCCAGAGCAGCACAGAGCACTCATTAGTATCACACAAGATCTGACAGTGGCTAGGACATGAAGATGTATGATATCACATGGTGGGATGGGATGATAAGCCTCAAGACTTCTTTTTTCTAGTCCTGTCTGTTAGATAAAGGTCCCTGTCATGAAGCTTTGAATCCCAGACATTTAGCATTCTTATGAATGGATCTCAATGAACAATTATAAATTATCCTTAGAGGTGTCTCATCTCTTTCTGAAACCTATGAGGATAGGATAGGTTACTTGTACCTCATCCTGACTCTCTCTTCATCTTGTGTGAGGAAAAACGCAGCAAATGCAGACCTGCAAAAACAACAGGTGCCGTACTGGTTTCTGTCAATAGCAATCTTAACAAAGTGGCTTGGAAACAAAATCACAAATAGGTGATTTGTCAGCATCAAATGCAGACATTTCCCAAATGTTGACAAACCAACTTTTGTGCAGCTTGAGCCAGGGCCAGCTGAATTCACTACTGTCTTCACTTGATAATTCCATGGTCCTGCAGCCCAAGACAAGCTCCTTGATTGTCCACAGAGCCAGGATTTGACTCACATGTTGGCTTTTGTCTGGAGTGGGCCAAGTTGCTCTCTAGACAGGAAAGCTCAGGCACAGGAAGACTGAACTGGGACAGGGGAAGGGTAACTTGCTATGGTAGGCAGTGTGGATGCAGTTGTCTTAAGCCACCTGGCTCTGTGAACTCTAACATAAACTCAAGGCCCAAAAGCCAAAGTTCTATAGACAGAACTAAAGCAATTCCCACTGAATTCAACTGGCTTTTAATTAAGCATGTAATATGGAGTGCCTCAAGACTCTAAACCCAAACACTCTTCTGTTGACAATCCATACATTTGTGCTGGCTGGCAGCTTCCCAAAGACCTTGTCACCTGCAACATCCCTACATCTTTTGCCTGCTCCACAAGTGCTGCAGAAGTGGGCATGAAATCATTCACAGAGACAGTGAGTGTCTTTGGGTAGAGAAAATTTGTTTTCATGGGTCATTATGCAGGGCAGGCTACCACACTAACCACTGGGATCCAAATTGCTTGGCCTACACAACAGAATCACATTTGTGGTACATGAACCTGAACACAGACAACTACGTCCATGTGCTATAGCAACATTTTTCTCTCACAGTCTTCAAAGAGATAGTTTCCAGCTCCTCAAATAGCAAACTGTGAAGCTTATACGAGAGGTACCAGCTGATTCAGTATGCCTCTGGCCCTCAAATTTTAACCTAAACAAGTATTCTTCCTTTACCAGTAAACAAATTGGAGAATGCATTACTTCTATTCCCTTAATGATGGATGATTGGATTTTCCTGCTCCTGCTGATATGGCATCCCTACAAACAAGACTTACAGCTCTGTAGGATTTCCTGTAAAAATAAGCAGATAAATAATTAAATGTGTTTGCATAGTAGAAGTTAATGAAAACAAATCAGGAGGCATTCCAGAGCATGGAACTGGGGCAGGATTTTGTCTTTTAATCATTACAAGCAGAAAGGAAACAGAGGGGAAAGGCACCAGAGAAAGAGCAGAAAGTTAATTAAAATGCACAACCTTCTGGTGTTTCCAAATTACATATTGACCTGGGGCAAACTTCCATTTTCATTCACCAGGATGTTCTGTAAACACAGACTTACAGAGCGCTTGTTCCTCCAGAATCATATAGAAAGGCTCCTTCTTGCCAGCTGAGTAATTTAAACAGGTAGAATTGTGCATTATGCTATCTACCAAGCTCATTTGTAATCTTTCACCAATGTATCTAGAAAATGTTTTTTTTTCCTACAGAAAATGAGCCAGTTTCTAAACTTCTCACTTAAATGAAGCTGGCTTTGGAACCTACAAAAACACAGTTGCATCTGACAGTCATCACTGCAGCTCTAAGGCAGATCATGTTTTCCAAGTTAAAGATACTAATTTTTTATCTCTACCAATTTAGACACTCTTGCAAAAATCCAGATTTCTAAATGTTCACTGGGACATTTCTTAAAGATCACATGTCACTCAATCCCTTCTACCATCAATCACTTTAAAAATCAGCCATTAGAAATCCTCAAATAGTAATGTATATCTTATCTGGGGAAATGTATCCCAGGGAGGCTGTATTCTTTAGGGTTGTTGGTGTTATTAAGACTCCTCTCATGAGTTCTGGCTGAGCTGTGTTTCTCTACTTACTCCATCAGACTGAAATTTCCTTCTTCCCCATCCAATGGGGCTCTTCCATAATTGCAAGCATCCACAGAATTATCCAGGAATAATAAATATAAATTCATAGAAGTTATGTTTTTATTTGTGTGAAAACACTTCTAAACAAAAGAAAAAATTATCCTTATATATAACTATGACACTGACTTGGTTTACTCCCTGGATGAATATAGACAGTAACTCAAAAACATATTAGTCTCATCAACTTGCCCTCTTTCCAGAAATAAGCCCAGAACTCTTTCTGATCACTGAAACCTAATATTGAAAACAGAATATATCTCACACTCATCCCAAATTACATGTTTTTTACTTCCTCCAGTTTTGATGGAGATGTGCTATAGTGGGCCTGTACTTGTTCGGTAACACATTTCTGCTCATAGACAAAGCCATCTCCCAGTTCTTTGCCTTGCCTTTGTTTTACACAATCAAACCGCAGTTCTCAGGGTGAAAATTAAAGCAGCAACCTTAACTCAAGTCCTTCCTGAAACAGTCCTTAAGCCTTTTTGTAAGCCAGTTCCAAACACGATGATAGTATTTTAGGAGGCATTTTGAGCCAGGTTTGTTTATCTTTTTCTTTTCCCTCTGAAAAGTGCTCAGACAGTATTTTTAACCCGTGACACTTCCAATTAGAACTGCTTGCTTGTGCTAGATAACTGAGTGAGACTAAATCGCTTAGAAACAGACTTTTCTATTTCTTAAATGATTCAGAAGTCCATCTGCTGAAAGACTTGAATGTGTTACAACAAATGTAAATAAATAACATGCTTACTAGCTTTGTGCAAAACCTGAAACCCTAGAATCTTGCATGAACATGAAAGTAGATACAAGTGATAATGCTTTCTTCTCACCTCTTTTCCCATGCCTTTTCTTTACCACGTGCTGGATATGGAGTCTAAGCCCGGAATCACGTGTGCATCATACAGGTATTAAGCACAGTAATCCTGTAGGGATATTTTCCTTTGCTATACCAATTACCTGCCTTGAACAGTGATGAATATTTAAAATTCTTAGGGCTCTACACTGAATGAGCTGGGGAAATCAAATCTGTATTTTAAGGAATATTTATTAGTCCTGCTTAACAGAGGTTAAGATTATTTTTGTTCTAATTTGGATGAGCTAAAGAGTATAATAATACTGAAAATATCTCCAGATATAGAATGTCAGTAGTGCTCCAAACAATTCAGTCATTTAGAGATTAAGGAAGTGATTGGTTTCCACCCAGACTAATTCATGGTAATCTACAAAATCATTTAATGGCTTTACTCTGTCTCAAAAAATGCCTGCTCTAATTCCTTTCAAACTCAAACTATGCAGCCAACAAAATTTGAAAACCCTAGGAAAGATGGCATTACTAAAACCAAACCAAAACAAACAAAAAACCTATACACAGTTTACTTGCTTTACTATGTACACTTTCTAGGTGGAAGAGGATGAGTTGGCGGTTAACAGTAGAGCTGAGTTAGCAAGACAGACTTCAGCCACCTACAATATAAATGGTTTGACATGCTAAAATACAAGAAAGGAAAAAGAATGGATCAGGAATGGATTATTTGTTCATATTGCTTTTCAGCTTTCTGAAATACAAAGTTCAAACCCAGCTCCAGTGAAAGCACACACAAAATGATGAAAAATCTGTGCCTGTTATACATACGTAATTATATGGTTGTAAGATTGTAAACGTGCAGAGAAATACATTCAGAGAGACATATAGGCTTTAAGCATATTAATTTTATCTCTCTGGAAGCATACGTAGTATGAAATTCCTAATTTTACTTATCTAAGGAAATTTACATCATGTAGTTACTGTATCTTATATTTTATTGGGCCAAATTTGGTACTGCAAGCAGAAGTAGCAAGCTGAGCACATTACATCTGTGGTCGTAAGAAACCTAAAGTGTACTGCCTGGAAGTCAGACAAGAAGTGTAGCAGATGGAAGATAATACTGGAAAAGTGGTTGTTTTTGTGGAACGGGGTGATCCCATGAGTGTCATTGGGCAGAAAGACAGCATGTACCTGCCTGACACATGGCTCTTTCTGGGACTACCCGCCCTGGAAACCCTGCAGTTCAGTATTTTGACATGTCTTCTCCTGACTAAGAAAAGAGAGAAAAAAAAAATTCTCTGCTATAGATTTGGAAGGAAGGCAGGCAATATTTTGGGGAAATTAAAATTTTACTGAAGTTGGCTCCCCTCTAATTGTATTGTAATTGCTGTGGGCCAGCTTTTTAAAAGAGGCTGTCCCAGAGGGAGGAGGCACCGAAGAGAGAGAAAGCTAATAGAAGAAAATGTATCTATCTGAGCTGTGTAAATGAATGTCCCTGAAAATTAATAAAGGAAGTGGAGGAGGATGAATATCAGTGTCTCAAAAATGCTGCAACATAAAAATATAATAAAAAGGGAATTATTACCTTGGGAGTGACTAAAAACAATATAAGATTCTTTAAATATATAAAGGAAGAGAGATAAAGGGCTGAAAACTGAAATAATTAGCCCACTAAGGGATTAGGGAGAAACTTAATATGAACTGAACAGGATATAGTGGGAAAATTAAATGAGTTTTGTACTTCTTAGCATTCGTGAGGGAAATCTGAGGTGAAATAGTATAAATAAAAGGAACCATATTTTCCAACTGCTGAGCGGTACAAGTGAAAGGATATCATTGCAGAAGAAGTCTTCAGTAAGTTAAAAATCACTAAAGCCAGATAAAGCTTCAAGAAAATGGATTTTTCCTTCTGTAACTGAAAGGAACATAAGAGGAAATAAGTAAGAGATTGTGGAGATTCTTTTGAGAGAAGGAATGTACAGAAGAACTGCAAAAGAAAAGGGATATTCATATCTCTCCTTTAGAGAAGAAATAGTGAAATTGTAAGGAGCAACTTAATACTCAGAGCCACAAATCCAGCTATAATCATACACAATGGAGAAATGCAACATGAAAAAGTTAAATGTACATTTTTTTAATCAGTATATGATTGTCTTTCAGGAATGGATTCTTTAAAGTTCTACATATATTTAGTTACTAGAAAAAAAAACCACATTAGAATAAAATTCGAGAGAAGAAAATTAAAGACAAGCAATACTTCTATTTTTGGTAATTACAAATCTGAACATCAGAAATAAAAGCAGTCCATTCAGACTTTCCCAGTGTTTTTGGTCCTAATTACATGCAATTATTATACTGCATACAAAAGAAATAATCTCCAAATAACTCTCTTCTGTACTGTCAGTGTGGCACTCTAAAGCAATTACTGTGCACTCAAAGTGTATTATTGATAAACAATATATTAAAAGCATAATAATACATCATTCCTATACAGAATTCTTTATAAACAGAACCTCATTGCATGATGTGATGAGTATTCTGTCAAAAGAAAAATAAGATAAATGAAGTGACTTGTCTACAATCACCCCATAGATTGTACTGGTTCCAGTCTAGAACCTCAACTACAGGGATGTTTCATCTTCAGAAAAAGATCTATAATCAAACTCTGACGATTCCTCCAATGATAATGCTGGGTTTTATTTACTGTTTCAATGCATCTGTGGTCAAAGACTTGCCTTTCCCATTAATTATTACATTCATAAAGATTATTAAAATGCATACACTTATTCAAGTGGCCATGATTAAATAATTTACCACAATTTACAATTGCTGTCCTAAAGTTGATTGTATTAATCATTGTCTGAAAACATCAGGTGGTGACTGTGTAAATCCAGACCATACTAGTGCTTTAAGACCATATTCACTATATGAAAGCCATAAATGCTTTTAAAAGTTATAGGTTCTTATTCCATTTAATTCAGTGTAGTGTGCAAAAACTACTCTGGGTTTGAAGGTTCTGGGAGATATAAATACAGACTACTGGGGGGCAAGAGTGAAATGAATTAATAACAAGGCAGAAATTATATAATTATCATTACTTATAAACACCTGAGCAGACATATAGTACAAAAGGATATTTTCCTATGGTAAAAAATTTCTATGAAAAAAAAATTTTTCTATAGTTGCATTACTGGAGTGGGACAAGGGCTATAAATATGTACATTCTGCCAATTACAACAGGAAAACACCAGCAACAAGATCCAGAAAATGTTCAGGTTTCAGCAACTAAAACTAGAACCTACTCTTTTTATTTCAGAAAAATTAAATGTCAACTGTGAAGTGGAAATTATTTAAAAAAAAATAAAAATCCTTTTCTATCAGTCTGGTAGATACCTGCCTTCATTAGACTTGAGAAACTACATCAGAATACAATCTGCTTCTTCAAAAAGAAGTAACATTGCTAATTGTTCATTTAATAGGTCTTATTTAGTAGCAAGAAATGTATTTTCAGAAAACCCAATCTGCAAATGTAGCTCTTCCTGACTTTCGTACCGTTTTGTTTGAATGTAGGAAAAGAAATAGAGAATTCATCCTTTCATTTATGCTTTATTCTTAAATAATATTCTAACTGCAGGTGTCGTAATGACCAATTTCTTGTCTTTTTTTCTCTAAAAAAAGAATCTGAGGGAGACAAAGAGTACTTGGAAAGTCCCTTTCAGAATCTGCTAGACACTCTATGACATTTTTCTGTGATTTCACCTGTAACTCAGAGATCAATTGGTTGGCAGAGTGATTACTTCAGGCATCTGAAAAATTTTCTGCAACACGGATCACAGAGAGGCTGCAAAGTGAGTGGCTTGTTCCACAAAACCCCACATTTTGTAGCCCACAAGTGGGCATTTGTCTCATCAGCAGCCCAGGTCACAGTACTGACCTGCTGCTTTATTTCCCTTGGGTATGCCTTTCACAGAGACTGTCAAGGTAACCAGCCTCCTGCGTTGCTGGCTGCTGCCCTCCCAGAACGGGGATCCAAAACTCAGAAAGTGTATAGTCTTAATAGTAGACAGTTATTTTATAAGTACCTATTATTTGTCTTATTGCTCATGTATTTTGGTAATTCAAGCATGCAGTTCTAGGTTTCAGCGAGCGTAAATTAATGACCTTTGCTCAAAATATTTTATGAAGACTTTCAGTCAATTACTTTTTATTATTTCCATATCTGTAGACTTTATGAACTGGTTCTCAGGTAATTAATTTTAATGGCACCATGCATAAATGGGAAGCCTACCTTCTGAAAGGGGGCATTTGGTGCTTATTGTTCAGGTTTCACTGCACTAACAGGAACAATGTTCTGACATCGCAGGAGCGCAGGCTGCCATGAGATTATTAGGAACAATATACCGCACTGATTTCCTGGCTACACCTGAGGGGTGGCCCACTTCTTCTTCTTTGGAGCAGCCACAAATGGGAAACAAAAAAGTTGTGTCTATCTTGTATTCTTTCTTCTCCAAATGCATTTGCGGCCTTACTGCAGTTTAACCAGCCAACCCGGTACCTTATGGGTATGAATCACACCCTGGGATTTCTCTCTCTTTGAGCACCATGTAGCACGCTTTCCTGCTGCTGTGAGTGGACCAGATCACAGAAACATTCAGATTTTCAAGGTTGAAAGCAAGAGGGTTTGGAAAGGTAATTGCAGATCGCACCTACCCTGGCAATTATCTTTCTAAACCCTGCATAGATACTGTACAAACACACATGCATGTATACCTCTGCAAACATAAATATATCTATGTACATGCACACACATACACACATACAAAACCTAATTTTCCAAGAGGCGTTTGTGGAGCAATAAATTTGGGTTTTTCCTGTCATGTAAACAGAGATTGTTACTTTTACGACAAAGATTAACTGAAGCGGTTTCCTATGAGATGAGGGGACTCGATGATACAGAAGGTCACTTCCAATCCTATGCATTCACTTAGGGGGAAAAAAAAGTCTAAATAGGACATTTTTAGCTCACAGAAGACGCTGCCAGCCTGGCAGATCTCCCTCGGAGGAAGGTGTATGAAACCGGGGAGCTGCAGCTCCCTGGAGCACCGAAGTGTTCAGGGGGAGTCTGAGATTAGTGTTGGCCTGGGGTGAGATGAAATTTATAAATAACCTTTTGAAATGTTGTGAATTAGGTTCTTCTGACTTTTTTTTCCCCTAGATTTACTTTCATCAAATTTTCACTGATCTTAAATCTGTTGCTAAGTGCCTATTAACTTTAGGATTTGAGCCTCTGTCCACATGCTAGCAGAAGCAGCCTCCTCTCCATGTCTGGCAAGGGCTGTATCAGACAGTCTTTGCCTTTCAGCAGATACTGCAGTGAAAGAGAATCTCATTTTTACACAGACACTGAAATACTAATTCACTGTAATTAATGACCTGATTTTTGTCCCTCCACAGTGTGCTGAAGCTGACTCATACAGCTCGTCCACACAGGAGGGAGCAAACTTCTGTCTCGAAAAGGGCCCTAAGTAGGAAGGTAAGAACAGTAATGAAATTCTCCCTTTACTGGAAAGGTAAAGAAATTCTGTGCAAGGCAACCAGTGACCAGGCAGCCCATGGAGAGTGCTGCAGACATCACTAGGTGCTGCTACAAACTCTGATTTCCTAATGGCTGAGCAACTTGTAATTCCTACATTAAGCCAGTCACCATTAGGTCTGGTTTAGGTACAGTATATCTTCTTGACTATTTATTTCAAAACCCCATTAGTTAGAGGCTGCTTATGCCCTGAAGGTTGAAAATTTATTATCCCTTCCAAGGCGTGTGTTTGTTTATTTACTGAGGAAGAGGAAATTAGTCTTTGTTTAGTCTTTACTATGACAACTCATGGATCACTATAATTATCCAATTGATTTCTAAATTCTGCAGAGCTCTTGGCCTCGGTGATACCTTGCAGTTTTAAAAGGAAGGCTAAGTTATAATGAGCAGCATGTGTCTTCAAATTTTTTATATAACATTTCCCAAAAATTCAACAGAAAGTACTTATTTCCCTTTCTGATATGTCCTTGAGAGCAAGGTTAAATAAATAACCCACTGGTTTTAAGCACTTATAGCTGTTTCCTGGGGGAAATGAATACCTGCTTCTGCTAAATTTATCTATTTGGTCATCTCATAGTGAAACTGTTACATGTTGTCATGTTCAAGCAGCCACTCTGGACTTAAGACACTGTGACAGTACCTGTGCATTAATCCTGGCCTACTCTGATACTTACGTGTGTAAGTAACATGCCACAGGGTTCTGATAATTTTTCTTTCTTTTTTTGCATTTTTCTCTGTAGAAATAGTACGAATGCTAATCCCCTCTGCACAACTCTTTTTTCTTCTAGCATTCATTTATCAGGTATGAGATGTTCCTTTTACATTAGTTCTTTTACCAATACGTTAGAAATTATACTGACACTCATTATTTCCCCACAGCAGTTAAGGAACTTTAAATTCTACCACGAGAATGACCATCAGTTCTATTACGTGCAACAAGCTTAACGCTACTAAACTGTAAAATACTCTGTCTATATTTACTTGCATGAAACTTTCTAGCCCTCCATAAGGATGCATTTAGAATGAACTATATTGAAATCACATTAAGAAAATACATACTGTCAGCAGAAATTAAGCTGTAAAAAAGAACAATTTATTTCTTTTTTTTGAAAGAACTCAAGAGACTTTCTTTTCTCCTGTGATCAATCTCTTAAGATTTTTAGTGTTGGGATTTCAATAACATGTAAACTATTTTCTATGAAAAGATTCTTTAAAAAAAGATCTGATCTGAAAAATAAAGAGTTTTCACTACTGATGTTAGTTATTTTCTGTTTTTTTTTAATAGACTAATATATATGTGCAAATACAGAATAAATAAGTATAAATAGTAAAATTTGGATCTTGGCTGAGGAATACTCTTGAAAACCACTCTGCACTTCTAATTCTGTTTCTTTTTTACATGTTAAATAACACCGCACTGCAGAAATGCCCTATTAGGTATTTTATCATACTGAAACTGTTGTTTCAAAAATGAAATAACTCATTGATGTCCAGCATGCAAACTGCAATGTGCTATTATGTCTCTGAAGCTTACAGAACATTCTTGGGTTTTGATATGCTAAACATTTGTGTTTTCTATCTGCTTCCCAGATCAGCTTTATACATTTATTGATGAGTGTTTGGTTCTGCAGGGATGCATGGAAATTAAAGCATAGGAATAATGAATAATAAATAGGATCAGATTCAGTCACTTGAGTGATCTGTACAGAACCATGTCAGTATTCACCTACTGCCTTTCTTCTATACTATTTGTTATTTGATGAATATGAGCGGAAACCTCTATTATTATGTTCTTTTATAATGATTAGTAGAAGTTCTTCTATGGCCAGTCATGTGGTAAAAGTGGGAAGGAGCTCAATAGCCTGCATTTAACCTAAAAAAAAAATATATATTTTGTACAGCAATTCCCTGTAATTTCCTGTATGTTATTTACATAGCTGTCATTCTAATAATTGAAAGTTTTGGGTTCCTGCAACTGTTTAAGTTAATTTAATTTATGCATGCAAATATGCTAAGAAAGAATTCCTGAAGCCCAGCATTTGTCTGATGAGGCTTATCTTCCTTTGTTCCCTCTACAGTGAATGGAGAGGATTAGTCAGGCTGATCACCTTCTTGATTGCTGTAGCTTAGCTTCTTTCCTGAGTTAGTCTCTGCACTGACCATAAACGAGCCTAGGAAGAGCAGACTATTTAAAGCTAGTCATTCTGAATATCCCATGTAATGTATGAATTTAAAGCCCTTTTTTCCACGTTTCCATATTAAGTTCATGCACGTCCATGGACACTAACAGAGATATTTAAGTTTTGGAAAGACGTGTGTTCATCTACAAACCCACAATTTGAAAAACTTGTTCCAAAGTACATGACAGCAGTGAAGTAAAGGGGAAAAAAAAAGTGAAAACAGCTCCATGCTAAAATGCCCGATTCCAATGACTATAAAATAACAGTTAGTAACAAATACTCTTACAAGTACTTTTTTTGTTTAAACTAAAACCATATTAGTTTGGCTTCTCCTCCCCCTGATAAAATTCCTTCAAGACTTCCCTTCATAGGGATGCTAGCTCCTGTCCAGAGCAAAACCATTTTGATTATTATGAAATGCTTCATTCCAGGAAACTTTCTTTTTAGGTTGTGACAAGAAAGGTGAAACATCTTGACTCTCAGAGAGTAAAGATCAAAATGTTTCTGGTTTACACAGCTGTACCAGGGAGGATCAGAAATGACTGAGCTCTAATCCAGCCCCACTCTCTCCATACAGAAAGGATATAAGAGTTGCACGTCCACACCTGTGCATTTCAGATCTCTGAAGGAGGTGTCAGTCGTCAGAGCTGTGGACGTGATCATGATCAGAAAGGATTTCTCCATCACCATTGTTCTGACATTTTAGATTGTTCTCTATTGTAAATGTACGGGTTTTCAAATGACATCTCCTAAGCAGCACACGTTACTGTGAGCGTATCAACCCCTGTCCTCTCGTCTTTGGTCTGACTTTTTATAGAATTTTCAATCAAGTTGAGGGGTTTGCTTCGAAACTTCAGAGCAGCTCAGTGCTCCTGCTCATTTATCTCCTCAGTCTCCAGATGAAGTTAACAGTGGCCAGTTTCACTCCTCAGGCACAACAAGCCTTTATTTTTCTTTTTCTAAAAATAAAACAGTAATGAAATATTCAAAACACAAAACCCCACAGGAATTATTAGCCAGAATGATTATACTTTTGGAAGTATTTAGGCACCCAAATTCTACTGGGTTTTGATTTAAAATATATTGCCTTGCTTTACTAGCATGGACAAAACCCCCTCAGACCATTCCAATGCAATGCAATCTTACTATGTGCACTGTTCTTCTCCTGTGCAGGAAATGAGAGAGAACTGAACTACGCACAGACAATGTGTGTAGGTTGTTGGAAGGTACGTGCTCTTTGGGAGCAGTTTTTTGATACTTTTTTTTTTACTTGGCCTTGCAAAGATTCAGTGATGCAGGACCCCATATTTTTAAAGGTAATCAGACATTCACTGGTGAAACAGAAATTCTCATCTCCCTTGGGAAAAAAGGAAGTTACTTTTTCATAGAACATCCTTAGTTCCTGCGGTATACTCTATTTTGTCCTTTTTCCACTCCCTACTGACTAATTTTTTTTATGTGCCAAATCAACAAAGGTAGGTAGAGAAGGAAGGAAAGGAAATATGTAGACATCAGACTGTAGAAAGAAAAAGGTCTTGGAAATCACTGAACAACATCGCGGCGGGGGGTGGGGGAGGAGTATATGTCTAGAATGTGAGCTTGTGGAAGGAAGCAGGAGGCTTTCTTGGGCACTCAATGCATGTGATGGACAGACATATCAATACCATCTGCCACCAAAGGCTGGAGGTTAAAGAAATCTGAACACTATGCTGCTAATCCATAAATTGCAGGAGAAGTAAAGATGTTGAGTCCACATAAAATTAGCAGTAGAAATAAATGGCTCAGGAAGAAGAAAACAGTTTGTTGCTGTAGAGCAAATCAGAGAATCTCTGCATACAGTATTTGTTGCAGTCTACACAGAATAGAACAGGATTCACATTAAAATTCAAGAAAGTTGTTCAAACTAGAATGTTTAATAACATTTTCACATCATGATAAGAAATTAATTTGCATCTTTTGATAATATTGTATATAGTTATAAAGGTTACAGCATTGGAAATGTTCATCTCTGAATTTGGTGAGAACATTGTGAGTGGCATACATCCAAAGCCAGAAAAAGAGCAAGCTATTTTTGTCCTATTTCCCTTCTGAAGGATACAGTACAAAACTCCCCCTAAAAGAGGCAGTTACAGGACAGTTGCAAATGTTAAAGAAATACAGCCGAATGCTACCTGCAGAACAAACCCTTACAAAAAATAGAAAACAATAATTACAGTTCCCATATAGATTCAAATCCACAGGGAAAAAAAACTTTAGAAAATATGTCGCAGGTATGCAAATTACCATAATCCTCCCAAAGCTTAGGTATTTTCACTTAATATCCTCATTAAAGCAGGAAGGGAGAACAGACTATACTGTGCAGAATCATTTTGTCATTTTATTACCTCATTCTATGGTTTTGGTTTTCTTTCTTAAGGAAATATATTTTTCTTTTGGCCAAAAAAATAAATCCAAACAGAACACCATTCCTTTCAGATGATGCAATGTATGAAAACAGTTCTCGATTTTACACATACAGAACAATGTACTTATACTTCTGACATCATCATCTTAAGATCTAGGATACAAAATTTATTTACAGAACTATAAACCTCTGTTTCTCAGAGGCATTATGGAGGCAAGAGAAACAATATTAACTCTGCTTTTTCTCTCTTTCCTTCTGCTGGGAACTTTAATCTACCCGTGAACCACCTCTTCAGCCTTCCAAGCAACCATTCATTACTTAATTATCTTCTCCGGCTGAACATCCCATTCTCCAGGAATAATTTTATTTTGTTTACCATTTTCTTGGTTATCTGTGGCATTTTGTAGGAGATTGCGAGTGATTTGAGTAACTTCGAAGTAATTCATACATTTATAAGATATATTTGGTAGCTTGGACATCTCTCTCATCTTCAGAATACGCAGTGTCGCCTTTAATGCCATTTCCCAAATATAAGTCTGGTTTTTATTCCAGTTGAGCCAGTGATACTGTTAGTCACCCTGTTCTAACAAGTTGTTTCTGACAGTCTCTGCTAAATCTTTCATGTTCTGACTGCATAGGTCCTAAGTGAAGCAAGTGGATGACTGACTGAGTTTAGCAGGCATCAGACATCTTTTTTGACCTTTCTATGCCTTCGTTTCTTTGTTGGGCAGCAAAACTTGTGCGTTTTGATCTCTGCTGCTCTACTAACAAGGCAGAACATACAATAAGCTTTGCTTGAGGCCGTCAGTCCTGTGTTAGAAAGTCACGATTACAGTTTTCATGCTAAAATATAGCTATGATGGTCCACCTTTTAAAAGCCATGGCCACCATCAGGAACAGCTTCTCAGTGACCATGCCTTAGCACTGGGCTTCAGGAAAATGCAGCCCATTATTTTCTCCCCGACTCCCAGGGAGGTAGGTCATCCATTCCCAGTTTTTGCGAAGGACTCTGTGTGCATACCTAGTCACTACAGGGCTGGACACCAAAGCATTCACCTCCAGAGATGGGAGAGGACAGGGTAGAGAGGATTATCTCCTTCTGTGCGTGCACATGTGGAGGTTCTGCTGTTGCAAGCACAGTGTTGTACTATTTTATGTGCTGCTACTCTGGCAAAGGACGTTTGCATCAGTGTCTGCACCCAGAGTTTGTCCTACACATTTTTACGAGCCAGAACACAATATTGCCTAATTTCTGCTGGGGAAATTTTTTCTATTAAATATCTTTGCCATGAGTATTTTAAATTGTGATTAATTTAGTTTTTAATTTTATTGATTATCTGGCTTCTAAATTAATGCATACACTAACAAGTATCTATGTTTATTTTTTAATCTCTTTTCATAAGAGTCCACAGAATACATATTTAATTTATAACAGGTTAATTAAGTAATTAAGGAATAATAAATGAACAAAAATCACATTGTAACATTCTGTTTAAAAAGTCAAATTAAAACTGCAGCAAACATATAAACAATCAGAAATGTATACATCACTATTTATTTGCAAGCACTGAAGTTTCAGTGCCTTCAGTAAGTTTGGGGTGAAAAGAGAATGATGAGTTATTGTTAAATGGTGCAAGCACCCCAGTTTGTTGACAAAGCACACACTGTTAGTGGTGTCCATTTCTCCAGAGTTTTTAAGAGTAGGGAAAAGCAACCCCTGAATTGTGGCACTGTTTTGATTTGCACTGGGATCCAGAGAGACTTCTCTGTGTCAGCAAAACACAAGGCCTTGGAAAGCACCAAACATCAAAGATTTCCAATTATTTCAGTGTTCAGAAAGCACCATTTTCAGGTAGGGTCCACAATGGGAAAATTAATTCTCTAATTTATGTTTTTTAAGATGAAAAGTGCAAAGTAAATCCTATCCCAGCAGCATAGGCTGAAAGGCTCAAACAAGAATATAAAAGAAACATCCTCTTCCCCTTTCCTAAGCCCTTCCTCAATGGCATCTCTGCAAATGAGATCATACCAGAGATTTTAAAGTATTTCCTCAAGTACCAGGTAGCATCAAATCCAGAATTTCTCTCTCTAGGGACTTTGGTACTTTAAAACTGTCTTTTTAACCCAAATCAATATAAACATTTAAAACTTCCAAGGTATGAAAAGTGTTGCTAAATGTTGATACAGAATTCTCAATGTATGACATATAAATCTGCGCTGATTTGAAACTTTCATATTATAAATTAGATTAAACTACCAGTACATGCAGTGACACAGTTCCTTATGGCTGTCATAATTCAGTTGTTTATGAACTCTTGTCATAGATGTTGGTGGCTCCTGCAATCATGCAGCATAGTTGGGGGCAGTTTACCCACTTCTGGGGGATGTAATTTTTAGCCACGGAGATAGAGAAACTGGGCCACATTCACTATTTGGCTAAAGAGCTGGGCTAGGTAATTCAGGGAGGTTTTTTTACTATGTAGTACCTTATGGGAAATCAAAGAGTCTTACATACTTAAGAAATACTGAACATTTTGTCTTCTGCCAAGAAATCTGTGAATTTTGCCCAACCTGTCAGAGGACAGGAAGACTGATGAGTTTGTGCATGGTGAAAATAGATTTTTCAGGTCTTAATTTTTAAATGGTGGCTTATCACTAATGTTGCTGAGCGTAAGTACTGAAATTCATCGTATTCTAAAAGCAACATCTTATACTAAATGTATGTATGTATATATATTTATATACAGACACATATCATAGCTTTGTCTAACAATGCTCTTTTTTCTTCTTCAGGATGCTGATAATATTTATCTCTGTAAACACTGTAAAAGGAAGTATGTTTTCTAAGTTTCATCTCATATTTCTTTATCATCTTCACCTCAATTTTTGTATGTTAACAGATGTTTGAGAATGAAGACTGATAACTTTGATTTTGGATCACTAACACATCAGTTGGTTGAAATAAATAAGAATTTAAAGACTGCTTGAATAAGGACAAAGAAGTTTGTTAAAATGGATAATTAAAGATACCACTAAGAAAATAATGTTGTGCTTCTTAGCTGAATTGTACAAAACTAAAGGTAGTTGAGTTGTCCACAGAATGAGACACGCAATGGCTGCACAGATATTTACTCTAATGCTCCTCTGCGCCGTCCATTCAGAGATGTTTGATGGTTTTTAGGTGTTTTGTATAATCACCTCCTATGCATTTTAAGGTTTTCCATAATGTATGTGGGAAACCTGTTGAAAATATAAGGTCTAATTATTTTTCTAAGTGAAAAGACCACATAAAGAGCGGTGTTAGTTCCAACAGTTCTGTCCTTCATCTGTCCAGAGGAATTCCATATTCACGTGAGCACAGTGAAGAAGTATTATAGTACCAACTTCTGAATTCTTATCAAACATTGCATACTACCAATGAGATTTTCCAAATTTCTTAAGGGACTAGATTTTCTGTTTATCACTCACCATTAATATACATTGGATTAAGAAATCTAGTGGGTGACTTTGGATGTTCCAGTTCATGTAATTTTCATTTTGATCTGTTAGTCCATGCATAATACTTACTTCTGCCTATGGCAGTCTATCATGCCTTCTGTATCTTCTTCTTTAGCAGAAAACCAAATCAATTAGGGTTGTGTTTCACTGAAACAATAACACTTCCAAATAATGTGAAGACAGTCCAGGGGAGCTGCCCTCTGCAGTGAACATCAGCAGTGCTTCCTGGAAAGGGTGATTTTTTTCATCAAAAACCTGCTTACTGGTTTGATTATACTGTTCACACCTTTTCTATAGTTCCTAAATATTTTAAGATATCAGAGGTATCCCCTTCTTGCTTGCAGTTTCAACTGTGAAATTTCTAAACACAACCATAAAACTAATTATTCAGCTACTCATTTACACTGCTTAGAACTCTTACTCAAGATCCAACAGCTTTTGCCCATTCCAGATGTTCAGAGACTCATAGAATCATAGAATCATTTAGGTTGGAAAAGACCATTAAGATCATCAAGTCCAACCATTAACCTAACACTGCCAAGTCCACCACTAAACCATGTCCCTAAGCACCACATCTA
>JAVKLA010000090.1:29184914-29198189 GCA_034782735.1 Sagittarius serpentarius | reverse complement strand
TGCAAGGTGTTGCACTTGGAATGGGACAACTCCAGACATGTACAGACTGGGAGAAGAATTGCAGAGAAGGACTTGGGCGTCCTGATGGATGAGAGGCTTGACGTGAGCCAGCAGTGTGCGTTTGCAGCCCTCAGGGCCAACTGTCTCCTGGGCTGCATCAGGAGAGGGGTGGCTCACTGCGTGAGGGTTGGACTAGGGGGTTTTTAAGGTTCCTTCCAATCCAAGTCTTTCTATGATTCTATGGCTGTGCTATGAAAACAAGACTTTTGAGGAAGGAAAAGTAAAAAGCAAGGTCTTGAAACCTTGACTGCATTTGTTCGCGGAATGCGGATGTGATACGCGCTGTTAGGTTGTTACAATCAGGTAGTAAGGGCTCTGCCGTTCCGTGCTGGCCATATGATGAGCGGCTGAACCTGATGTTTTCCCACTGCTCTACAAGAAGGATATAGGTGTGGTGCTGTTGGGCAGTTGGGAGAGGAGGACTCCGTGGACAAAGTTACCATGGGGACGCCCCTCAGGTGTAGGAGCCTACCGCCCTGCAGCCCAAATGGCATAATCCTATTTCTTCCTCTGCTCAGCGCCGTACCAACTTCCCCAGGGTAGATATGTATAAGAAAACTAACATTATGGTTGTAAGCTTTATTTCTAACATATATCTTGTAGTTCTTTTGCTCTCTCTGGATTGAACTTATGCATATGGATTGTTATAGGGCTTGGCTGTACTTGTTTGATTTTTGTGTTTAATTTACTTAGAATAATATGGGGAACGATCCAAGATGTGAAAAAGACCGAGGAGAAGGTTCTGGCTGCATTGATTATGAACCCGATGCTTTAAAACAAAAGTGGGGGAGATGTAGCAGCTACAGGATGAATGGCTCCAGCTGGATGATTAAAGAAGATTGAATAAAGTGTAGAAAAAGAATAAATATTGTTATGACTAAGCTTAGACATTAATAGAGCAAAGAAGTATTCAAGGACAACAGATTCCCTAGAGTTCTGTGTATGTGTGAGAAACAATGACCAGTACAGGGAGGAGGCAGACTGCTTAAGGCAGTCCACCGCTTGAGGTATGTGGGAGAAAGAATGTAAAAAACAAGATGGGAATCTTGTCTAGAGAAAACAATGTGGAATAAACATAATCAACGTGTCAAGATAATAGACTTAGTACTAGTTTGTTCTGTCTTAGAAATAACTACACGTTTTATATTTGTAGTGTTACTCATATGTATGCCATGTTTGTTATCTTGTATACAATGCATGATTAATCAAACATAGAACGAGTCATGACTCTTCAAGTCCATACTGCACTCGCTCTCTATCTATTAAATAAAGAAGGGGGAAATGTGGAGAGTCATGAGGAAGCTAAACTAATTCACTGAAATGTAATGTTAAGGTTAAGCTGATGAAAATTACTGAGATCCTGCAAAAGACAGCTGAGCAAAAGAGAAGCAAGTGGAAACTTACGGATTGCAAACTATGTGAGAACAAGTAGATAAGAAGTGGAAGACACAAACAAAAAGACACATGATCATCGTGTGATCAAGTAGACGATTGGCTAGCTTATGCATGAACAGCGACTGTATAGCTGCAGAGATCTGCTAAGCTGAACTATAAATATAGCTGAGGTTTGCTAATAAAATTGTCTTTGATTCACCACGATCGGAGTCTGTGCCGTCATTCGCTACAGTCATGGAATCTTTCTTATCCGCTACATATGATTCCTTCTTCTTTTTATTCTTTATTTTTAAAACATGAGTTTTTCATTTCAATCAACATGAGTCTAAATGGGAAAAAAACCCAAAAGATTCTTCCCTTTGTCCCCCTGAAGACCCCAAACTTTGCAATTAATTGAAGAAAAGGCTAAAATGAAAAACTCATATGAAGGAGGAAATGTAAGTGCTAGAGAAGTTAAATGCTTATCCTTGGTAAAAGGGAACATTGGTATTTTTCTTAGGAAGAATGAGGGCTGACTGGAGAAGGATTGCAAACCTAATGAAACGTACTGTCTTGTCTTCCCTGGAGGATAAATTTCCTAGGTGGGGAGATGTTGCGAAAAGGAATTGTTCCCCGAATAAATAAATTTATTGCTAAGGAGCACTACCACTTGTCTCCATCTGCTTCAAGACAGATTGGTCTCTCAAAAGAAATTCTTCTTTTGAACTGATGAGATTTCTATGCCATTTAAAGAAAGTGGTTAAAAGTAGGTAAAGTGGTTAAAGTATTATCAAAAGTAAGTACTAAGTGGTTAAAATAAATATTGTCAAAACATTGACTCCTATTTTTCACTTAATTAATATCTTTTATGGATTATATTACATCAAACCTTAAATGCAGCACAAGACTCTTTTAGTATGTAGACCATTGTGATAACACTTAGAATTTCAATGAATAAGTAAAAAATAAAGGTTAATTCTGGTCATTAGAAAAGGTATCCCTTGCAAAACTGCACGTTTTCTTGATTACTTTTCTTCCAGATGCAGTTGTTGTGGAATGATCTTGTGCTGAATGAAATATGAGTTTTCTCTCCTGTTCCTAATAACAAACCCTTGCTCGTATCTTACAAGCCCTTCAGTTAATTATCTCTGAGAAAACCTCGATTAAGGCTTCTATTTATTTTTCTTGATACTTTGGCTTAGTCAAAGAAGTGCATGTTAGCTAAATAATACATAAATGAAACCTCCTTTATCAGGAACCAAAACACACAGATGATATATGCACAATTCATTAAAATTTTTAGCCTTGGTTTCTTTTGACTGAGACACAAACAGTGTAACAAATTGCAGAACAAAAAATAAATAAATAAACCCCCCCACTTATCTTCAATAGCCAATAATTATACAGAAAAACCTTTCAAGTGTAATGAGAAATGAGGTGAAGTGAGAAATATTTTGATCTGGATGGAGCTTAAATAAACAAAAAGAAGAGCAATGGCATATTAAGAATCTTTTCTCATCTATCACACCCTAATGACAACATTTAAATGACAGAACTAGGTGAACTCCATTGCTATAACAAGTTTTAGAAGCTGCAACAGAGCTGAGATTGCAAGATTAGGTTATTTCTGAAGCAGTGTCCTGACAAGGAAACATTTTGAACTCAATTTATTTCTCACCTAGAACAGACTTTTAAAACTACACCGATTTAATATGACTCTCTGGTATCTGCAAGGTTCGGTAGCCTTATTCTCAGGGAAACCATAACCGCCCACAAATTTGAAAGGCTTGAAAACTTAGATTGCACGGACTAAATGATCAAAAATATCCTGCTATAATTGTGTGGTAGGCTAAGAACAATGGTTCTGATTTTTTTTATAGACTACACTTTACAGCAATTAATGTCACAGCATTGTAACAGCCAGGTCACAACTCTCTGGGAGATCGAGAAGGGAAAGGCATTTTCATTTTAAAACAGAACTGATTTCACTCACTCACTCACTCACTCACTCACCAAGACAATCTCATGCTACAATACTCACCAGTTCAAAGAAGCGTGGGGCTGAGTGATTTGGCCAGGGTTAATTGCAGGTGCACAGAAGATAGGTGATGCTGAAGATAGAGTCATCATCCCATCCCTTACCTTCTCCTTGAATAGGTAACTATGTGCGGGTTTCTGGGTGTGCCTTTTTTTCCGATTTAGGACCTCATAGTGACTCTGATGCGTCCTTTGTTTTAATCTGAGGTTTAATGTCTCTCACTTTAGGCTGCTCTTTCTGGTGCTTCCACACCCAGACTCTCCCATTCATTCTTCATTCGTATGAAACTTAATGTCTGTTACTAATGTCTATGCAAGGGCAACAACACTGGTCATTTACATCAAAAAATAACAGGAAATACACAACTACTTAATGGTGTTAGCAGCAAAGAAGAAACCAGCCTTTGACAGGTTTTCGTGCTACCTAACTTAAGACATCTGATTTGTTCCATTAGTCTACTGAGGTTCCTTATACAAGGAAAGGAAAAAGATGCCTGTAGATATTAGATTACCTAATTCAGGATTTTATGCATTATAGATTTGCATTATATGTGCATATATTCATAAATGTTCATATAGATATCTATACACACATCAGAAAACTGTATCTATAATCAAGCTCTGATGCAGTCTAGGAGAAAATCTTCCTTGACATATTCCATTCAAACTGAACTAATTATACATGTATGTGTACATGAATATGGATATGTATATATATGTATATATGACAGTTAACTTGCATATGGCACAGCTGTAACGTTGCAGCCAGCGGAGATATAACCAGCAACAGCACCAGCAATTCTGCCAACAAATAAATAATTGCTATTTTATATTCTGTCTTGTTGACTGTGAGATGCTATATAGACAAGGGGCAAAAGCAATCTAAAATGAAATGCCAAAGCAGCATCTCCTTGGATAAAGAATGTCGTGGAGGTGACCAAGCAGTAACAAAAGCAAAAGAACTATCAGAAATTTTATTCAAGGGTGCTGATTCAAGAGATTTTTGTGATTCAGGTCACAGCTGTTAGAAGTGATTCAATTGCTTGGTGTAGATGTGTGAATTCAAAGGCAGTATCATACACAGCAGGTCAGCTCTCACAACCTGTGTGTCTCTGCTATGGTAGATTTGCCCAGTTTCATGGCTTCTTTAAGAGCTTTCTCAGCCCCTGTTTTCCAGTAAAGCCCTGCAGGGGCTGATCCCCATGGAGGGAAGGCAGTTCCCAGCCTTAGAGCCTGTGGTGGTAGTCTTGAGTGTTACAAGCACTACCTCTGAGAAGACCAAACTTAGCCTGTTTTGCTTTCACTCACCTTCCCCCAGCTATTGCTAAAAGTGCCTCATTTTTTTACCCTAAAATTCCCCCAAAATCTCCAGCACTACTCTGACACTGGGAAATAGGCTCTGCGTTCCGGTGGTGTGGAGCATCCCCGGGCCCAGCTCACAGCACCCTCCCATGGGATGCTCAAATGGGAAGGGCAGATATGTGCAGGTGCAGGTAAAAAACCCTCTGTAAGGCTCCCTGGCACCCAGAGAGAGAGTGTGAAAATCCAGGCTCCACAATCAGGCTTGGTTTTGTCATCCCTTAATTTCTGGCATGACCTTTGACAATACTCTCTTACGAGATTTTGGGTTGCTCGGTCATTCCTCTCTAGGTGTGTAGTTGAATTCAGAGCGGGGTGCTGAAGTGCTGATCCTCTTTGAACTTGTCCTGTTAGAAATTTTGGAGGCAATTCAGGTTCAGACTTGACATTAGGAAACATTTATTTACTGAGAAGGTGGTCAAACCCTGGAAGAGTCTTCCTAGAAAGGCGGTCAAAGCCCCAAGCCTGTCGGTGTTTAAGAGGCCTTTGGACAATGCCCTTAATAACATGCTTTAACATTTGCGCAGCCCAGAAGTGGTCAGGCAGTTGGACTAGGTGATCACTGTAAGTCCCTTCCAACTAAATTAAACTATTCTATTCTCTTCTGTTCTATTCTGTTCTGTTCCATTCTGTGTTGCGTATGTTGTGATGATGAAGTTGTCTGCATTGTGATCAGTCACAGACAGTCCTCAATTTTGGAGACTTCAAGACATTGCCTTTGCTGGTTTGTGACACAGCATGAACACAAACATGACGAGTTTGAATGCAAATGATTCCCCACATACACGTTACGCTAAGAGCCTGAGAAAAGACATATTTTTGTACGAAGACTGAGAAAGTTCGGAACAGCTTGCAATCAACATTCACATTTGTTTTCATTTTAAACTCTGAAATTCAAGATACTGCAACTGAGCTTATTCTGATTTATGATTTTCTGAAACACAGAAGTATGACATGGTTTATAGTTAGAGTCTACTGAGAGAAAGTAGTTCAAACTATAAGTTTTGTTACTTCTTCCTAGTCAACCTGAGAAGACAGCACGAGAGAAATTTGATCAGCGCTTGTGTACTGATCAAATAGCAGCAGCAGTGAAGTTAGCCACCCATGAATTAACTGTCCAAACATATCAATATCCCACAAAATAAACACCATGTTTCAATTCCCAGGTTTCATCAATACAATAGAATGGATAGAGGCACAAAAGTGATAATGAAAAATTATTTGTAAACAATATAGGGTGTTGTGAGAAATGCATTAACACAGAAGTCCCAGCAACCTGTATTTGGCAAAGCATTGTAAAATATTCTGGGAGCTTTAATATTCCTGGAGTCACACAAAACAATTTTTAAAATGCTAGAGTTTCATAGCTTAAATCAACACTGGAAAAAAAAGATTCTGTTTTCAGCATGAAATCAACAAAAGAGAGAATAATTGAAAGCTGTACGATTATATTATAAAAAATCTTGAGACTATCAATAGTTTTCTGTAGGACAAATATTGATTTAGCCAGAAGATAAATATGCATCCATTTCAAGAACTCTGGAGAGTTCATTCGTGCTGGAAATTAGTACATTGATCATGTCCTGAGATTTCTATCCATTTTCTCCATTCTACAAATACTTGCTGTAGGCATTCCTGAATTTTGAGGAAAGGAAATGCTTTTTCTATAGCAATTCAATATTTTCTAGTGATACTCACCTTGCAAAGTTCAAAACAGCCTCCAGGACATCTGGTAACATAAGGCTGCAGGGCTGTGTGTCTGGACAGTCATATATACAAACACATATGTTCCTATGTGCGCTTATGTATATGTTAGTACACATAATTTTTAAAAATGGAATTATAATAGAGCTCTATACCAATATGTGAAAAAAAACCCAGCTTTTGGTACATTTAATAGAAGCTGCTATGAGAACAACACAAGATTGATTTTCCTTTCAGTTCTTTGCTTGCAATAGGCTAGAAATAAAGTACATGACCCAACACAGACACCATCAAAATGTTGACAGGTAATTAGCTAACCCCAGAGCTGCAGATGCCCCTGAAAGTGCTGATTAGGTGTTTGCTCCACAAAAAAATTAATTACTCCTAAAACAGCTGCATGAAATATCAAGTCATCAGTAGAAAACCATGGCTACAGCATGAGAGAGCAAAGGCATGAAAGGAAGAGATGAAGAGTGACACTTGATAAGGAAATTTTTTCTACGGAATTTCTCATCTAGATTTTTAATTCTTTGAGCAGAACTTTGGGTAACAGGCCAATAACTTAATTTGAAGCAGGATTTGGCAGGGAGGGGAGAGAGAGGGAGAGCAGGATAAGGACAACATTTATTTTTAAGTTGGCTAAAAATTTAACTATGTCTTGATAAACAAAAAAAATGTTAGCATTACCCTAGTCTAGGCAATCACACAAATACAGAATTTCTCAAAAAGTTCATTCAGGAGATAAAACAATGTTATAAACATATATATATGTTTATATATATAAATATATAAATATATATATAAATATATATATATAAACATATAAACATAATGAAATTGGGACTGAAAATATTTCAAGAAGTGTTTAGTATGAAACAGCAATTAAACAATATACACATATTCACATGAAAAATATGGGTTAGTTTTAAACATTTGGAAATGAAAATAACTTTGAGATTTATTGCAAAAATAAATTTTCATTTTTTGATAATCACTATTTTTTATGACCTGCATTCAATGAATATTTTATTGTCTTCAGTACCTCACTCTCATTGTATTTATAAGGCATGGATTAGAACAGGAAACAGTTTCCCACTTATCTAGTGCATCTCCAGCTAAAGTTTGGAAGTGAGAACCTCAGAGCAATACTGAAGATACGCTTTTAATATACCCTGAAGTGCGTTTTTTAGCTGCGTTTAAATCAGTGGTTTATTTTCTTGATAGAGTGCACTAGTCCTAGAAGTACTGTGCTATTAAAGGGGATGTGTTAGATAAGATGGATCATGTCTAACATGGAAAAAGCAAAAAAAAATAAATCTGTTGATACAATCTAACTGGCTTGAAAATTGTGCAGTTTTCTTGCAGCAACCATTTTTATTAGTCATATTAATGTGGTTATGCTTGTTGTTATTTCCATTTGATTTATGTTTTAGCTGCTGGTGGGGATCAGTTAAGTTTATAACCATATAATAAGAGACATCTATTGCCTCCAAGCTAAACAGACAAGGAAAATGATGGAAGGAAATTTTATTACATGAATTTCACTGGTAGGAAGAAAACGCACACGGAGAAGAAGTGCTGTTTATCAAAATTGTAGGGAATTTCTGCAGAAAAACTAAGAAATGGACTCAGAATACTGAAGTGGCTTTGATTAGTTTTGATCACAAGATCAGGCTTCCTTTCTAGGAGCGTCCCTTCAGTATGATGTGTATCCTTTGAGAAAGAGTACCCTGGAAAAGTTTTCAGTGTGTTACAAGATACTCTGGAAGACTCTTACTGAACTTTATAACAGGTACATTGCTAAATACTTCCAATATAAAAATATGAAACTTCCCAGGAGATTAATTTAGAAGATGAGAAAAAGATAACCATTATGGTGTTGCATCCATAATACTATTAGTTTGTAAAAATAGTAATAAAATATTTTATCAAAGAAATACAAATATTTCTTTTTTTAACTTGACAATACTTTTTTCCCTAATAATTATTCATAGACTCTGTGAGTTTTCTCAGAGAGATTGTAAAACCTGAGAACAAAAAACAAACCAGTTCCTGGAGTCGAATTCTTTAGGCAATTTTTCACTTACTTGTTTTTTCTTAATATATTGTCTTTCATAGATACTAATATTTTCCACTTTTGTAGCCTTATTGAACCTTTTAATGCAGGTTTCCAAGTAATTTCAAGAGAATCACATCTTCCAAAACAGAACTGTATAAATAACCTTCATATTATTGGGAAAATGAATGTACAAGATGTATAATATTAACAGATCTTCATCATCTTTCTTTAGAGGTAGCTGTCCAGGATACCAGGGAGAAACTGAAATGTTTCTACTGGGAAGTATTTTTTTTAAGGTAGGTTTTCTTTGATGGCAATAATTTTCTCTTTGTAAGCCATATAGTAGAGCAGCATCAACTAGCAGTCAGGAAAAAAAGCCAGTGGATGGATCTTTGAGGTCTAATTTAAACTACAGATTGGTGAAAAATGCTGAAGCTATAAACAAATCTTTCCTTTCTGAGGGTTATCAAAGAAGTGTGTAATAATAACTATCAATACCACCTCATTCCTAAAGCACCTTTCACTTCAATACCTCAAAGCACTTTATAAACCATGAAGTAATTATACACTAGATATCAATAAAAGCAGTTTGGCAGGTTGAGCAGGGAAGTTAAGCAACTTCCCTGAGTTCTGGTCTCTTCTTCAAGATTGTAGTAGAAGATGCCAGGCCTAGGTTCAATAATGCATTCATATTTGGAAAAAAAAAACCCACCCAAAACCAAAACCCGAAACACTGAAGGAAATAATTAAAAGTATTCTTGATTCAGTTTTCTGTCTTCAGCTAAAGTAAAAAAACTTGTTCATAACTTTCAGGTCTAAATCAAGGAAAATATCAGCAAGAACCCTAAATGTTTTAAGGTATTTCATGATGCCCAAAACTTTTTAGCAAAGTCCGTTGTTGAACAACGAAAATTTTTTAGCATAATTGTAGCTAATTTTGATGTGAAAAATAAGGAAAATGCCTCACATGTATCTTTTGTTCTATTTTTTAAGCTGACTCTATAATTTACATTTTAAGTGCTCATTAAGGTGAAAAATGTCAGTACTGTAGAAAGAGCAAATAAATTACCTTCCTGTCTTTTTTCCCACTTTCTTATTATTAGTCCAGAGACCACAAAAAAAAGAGTATTCTCAATTAATATGGGAATGAATTTATAATATATCAAATCACATGCTGGTCGAACACCATTACAGTTCATTTTAATTAGGCCTTTTTCACTGCCTGCAGACAAGAGTATCTGTAGTAGACTTTAAAATGCTATTACTACTATTATATAGTTACTAGTTTTTAAAATCAATTACATTTTATGGAATGTTATTGCTCACAAATTTATTACTTATGCTGGAAGATCATAAGATTCACTGTCATCCAGATGCTTTGCGGAAGTGTGTTCAGTGTGTCCAGCTCTCAAGATTTCCAACTTCAGCCTTCATAAGGAACATTCATGGTTTTGAAAAGCCCTTTTAGAGTGTTTAGAGGAGTGTCTATTCACTATGGCTGGTTAGAAATACAAATTTCTATTCCCTAATAAAGTTTTAAAACCTATTATCATGAATCAAGATGTCAAACTAAAAGAAGAAGAAAAAGAAGAGGCTTTTTCTTCTAAGAAAAGAAGAGGCTTGAGGCTCTGAAACCTTGCAAAAGCTTGCCTTGGAATTATACTGCTTTTTCCCACAAAAAAAAACCAAACTCCTGTACAACAAAAAAACACAAATAAAAAACCTCCGAAAGACCACTTTCGGCAATAGGCAGTGAGTAAGCCAACAACCAGTCAATTTAGGTCTCAAAGCCTCCCAACATCCAGAGTTTCTGGGCTTTTGTTCGAGTTCCCAAAACTGACATTTTCCTGCATATCAACTCTTACCTCATATCCATGACTCAAGATTCAGGCTGAAATCTTACCAATCAGAACATCTGAACTGTGAAGTCTCTGCACATCTCATAATCACAAGAATTAAATTCTTTGATTTAATAAAGAAATATTGTTTTACAATTAATTAGATATCAATATTACTCTGACTAAAAGAACTTCCCACTTAATAAATCTTGTCATGCAGCCTATATTTGGAAAGATATTGTTTGTGTTAAAGAATAAACACACAGGTAAAGTTACATATAGTATACTTTTAAGTCATTCCTTTCTGCACAGCTTCCCAGAGCCTTATTCTGTGTATAACTTCCTGCATACATTTTCTGCTGTCTTAGACATTTATGTGTAAGATTAAGTTTCTTACGTACTTTTGTACATGTCTGAAAATTTAGTTCTGAGATATTTCCAGGAAAAAAATCAGGCTTAACTCAACTATTTTCCTTACTATTTATTCTCACAGGGCCTCAAATATACGCACCTTTGGATAACCCCATTTATAAATGTCATGTTTGAATACAATATTATAAATTTATTCAGTAAATTCATATCTGATTTAACTTGCTGAGATGCTTTTACCTTTTTTCTTGTACTCTGAAACTGTGGAGTTCAGTTATTCACAATGAATGTAGGTTCTTACACAGCTGACTATTTTCTACAAATGATTTTTTTTTTAATAAAATGGAGTTTTATAGGAATGTGTGGATAATTATTTTAGAGAGTTTATGGAGAGAAAACTGATCAAGAATTAATTTCAATGAACCTTAACTCTTATTTAGAATTTTTCTTCATTTTCACACAATCTCTTTCATAATTTCTCATGGATATAACAAAACCCCTATTGCATGCTAGAACAGGAAAGATCTGTCATTACTGTTAATCACAGTGAATATTTCACAGCTAATATAATGTGCAAGAAAGAAACGTCCGGTAATTACCGCTTCAGACTGGGAAGCATGGCAATTGGTTTAGGTCCTGTTCCTGACTGAGAGTGTTTCCTAGTGACCCCGAGTAAAGTGCTTTTATAACATATAAATGTATGATGATGTAGCAATAAAAATTGCCAGTGTGCGAACAAAGCAATGTATAAACATGTGACACAACAATAATGTATTTCTGCCTCTCTTTTCACTTATCTGTAAAAAGTGGTAAGTTACTATTCATTAGGCATGGAACAAAAATGTTCGGTATGAAACTCATATTTTTTGGCATTTCCTCCTGAAAACGTTCTCTAAAATATCCCAAAAGGACATTTCCAAGGAAATAAAGATTTTTCTCAAACATTTCTGTTAACCACTTTTCATTAAAATTAAAGGATTAAAAAAATGTTCAACCAGCTCTATTGCTTAGTTTAAAAGACAAAAATAAGTGGAGAGAGTCAATGTATCATGGTACATCATTGTGAAGCTTCTGAATGAACAATGCTGCAAAAGCTAAGGATTATCATAATGTTTGTTTTTATGTTTTTCAGCAGTAATGAAGTCTCAAGCCAAATTCTGCTGTGTATATGTGAAGTTAACACTGACAATAATTGTTCATGTCATCTTGTTTGATGTGGGAGTCTGTTTTACTCTAAATAAAGAAAATAGCACACAATCTGACTTCAGATTGAAATGTTGTTGGGAGGAGGGAAAATGCAATCATTTATCTATTAGCATTAATAATACGCTGATAGATAAGTGAGAGAAAATACGATCATTTGTCTATCAGCATTTGCACCATTATCATTACATCGATATTTTAGGCAAAATAGAGCAAGGAAGCAATTATTGTTCATATCAGTTGTAAGACAAGTTGCATTTATGTGTTATTTAAATTTTAAGGCATCCCAGGAGGTAGTGATAAAGCCTAATATTATAACTTTCATCATAACTGAAGGCGGTCAGCTGTCAAGTTTTCTACTTTTTATTGCAACCAACTTATAAGTGGTGCTAGATCTGGTAGATACAAGAATACCACGCCTTGCAGTATGTTACTGTCTTCACAACAAAGCCGTATGAAGAGCTGTGGGACTTTGCTCGATCAAATAATGCAAAGCCTTCAAGAAGAGTCCTGGCTGTGGTGCAGTAAGATTAGACCCCATCAGGTGACAAATGGCCTGAGGAAGAAGGAGGAAGTACATTGGGCATCATCAGTCTTTAGACATCAGGGCTATGTTTGAGTGTAGACAGAGTTAAATCCCTGGTGAGGACTACAAATTTAAATCACCAGTTGGAGGAAATCCATGTCTAAACCTGGAGGTATCAATCATGCAATGCTGCCAAAGGGCTGACTTTGAGTTGTGACAACTCATCCACACTACAAAGAAATGTGTGTGAGCCCAATTTCAGAGGGAGTTTGGGCTCAGGTTTCTTTCTCCTTGGACAATGTCAACGCTCATCAGAAGCCTCCACCTGAGCTGCAGTTCATAGCCACACAGCATTTGGAAAGTTTGGACTCTCACAGACTCTTGTGTGATTTCAGTATCTACTTTAGATGGACTCCAGGCTTCCCAGAGGATATCCATTGACTTGGACAAGAAGGACAAACAGAGAGTAAGCCGATGAATTTACAATATTTAAAATATGGCAGACTGAAAGGGAAAGTCAGACTAACAGTAAAGCAAAAGAACTGATTGTATTTCTGAAAATACAGTGCTCCAGTTTCAAATTGGAGTGGCTATACTGAGCATCTTGCCCATTAGTTTCAGTTTCATAGATGTATATTCTCAAGTGCGATACTAAATATCCTGAGTTCTGGATTGTCCTGGTTTCGGCTGGGATAGAGTTAATTGTCTTCCTAGCAGCTGGTACAGCGCTGTGTTTTCAGTTCAGT
>JAVKLA010000090.1:29167861-29184814 GCA_034782735.1 Sagittarius serpentarius | reverse complement strand
CATCCCACTGGGTGGGGGGGGAGCGAGTGAGCGGCTGCGTGGTGCTGTGTTGCTGGCTGGGGTTAAACCACGACATGGATCAAGCTTTCTTACAGTGAAAATGAGAATTTTACATATGAATATACATCAACATCTCATAGGCGGTACTCCAGGTTCCTTACAATGCGGAACGAAATAAGATTGGCTTATTCTTTCTAGGGGCAATAAAATAAGCCATAATCAGACCCTAGACACATCCCCTTTAGTTAACACATGGATACATCTTCTCTTAAAATCAGCACTAATAGTTAAGAAAGAAATTATTAAACCTTAAACATCTTTTATGTAAGTCTGTTTTGCCAAAAAAATTTTTTTTTTTCTCCTACTTTTTCTTATTCGGTGCACAGGCAGTATCTTCCCTCAGAATCACAGTAAGCTTGGAAGAAATGTATTTCAGTCCATTTTCCTTGTTGGCAGACAAATGCTTTCCACTTGCGGTAGGTCAAATATAATGCTAAAAAGCAGGTTTCCAGTAACAACGGTAAATGTGACAGTAAGAACATCCTGTAATCACTGAAGTTAATGAGCCTTTGTATTTCTACCGATATGTGGAAGATAACCATATCTAATAACACACTTGATGTTGCGAGGGGTATTTAAAAGTGTCCTAGTCTTTGCATCATTTTGAAGCCTCCAGTCATACTGATAAAATCAAGGTCCCAGACTAAAGGAAGTTGTTTAAACTCACAATCCTTAAACATCTGACCCCAAGATTTGGGAAATACTGAAGAGTGGGATTCTAGTAGCTTATAACAGGCTATATGGTGAAAGGCATGAACATCCTCTACCAACATTTGGTCTAAAATTTTCAAAAATTTTGAAACTTTGAAACTTTACAGCACCTACAAATCTTCACAACAGAAATCACACAGGCAGCGAATTTGTATCTCCACACAAATAGCAAGGCTGACGAAACTGTCAAGCAACTTGAGTTTTGAAACACTTGTTAAAAAAGATCTCCTCTCTCCAGTTCCAGCCAGTCATGGGATGGAAATGGAAAGCTCTCCCACTTGCAGTTGGCTTCACTTTCTTTCATTAGCTACAGCTACCTATATAACATGGTGCTTGTAAGGAAAATGTTACAACTGAGGAATACACTTAGTAATTTCTTTATCAATATTCATGAAAACATGACATTGTGGTATTACAAAAGCACTGACAGCAAAGTTTCTTGGTCAACTTTTTGAAATAGATTTAGGCTTAGCAGTGAAGGTAGCAAATACATTTCTCAAATGGAGAAAAATATACTCTTAAATTAATTTTTTAGACATAATAACAGTAACAAGTCTTTAATTAACCTAGCTACCAAAAGACCAATAACAAACTTGTACCAAGATCTAATCTAAGCCATTTAAAACTATGAGCAACTTCTATGATACCAAAAGGAACCAAGTCAAACTCCTGTCAGTGAACACACTTCTGCCTAAAATAGCTGATATTTTGTGCTGAAGTGTGATGTTACCTTTTCAGTTTCTCAGCTTCAAAAATATTTTGTTCATCCACAAATATTTCAAATTTAATAAGGAAAAATATCACTTTTTTTTAAGAAGTATCTAGTACTTGTATACTCCAAAAGGCCTAAAAATCTGCATTTTAGTCTGCATGATATAATGTTATGAGTGACATAGCCATTATAATTTTGAGTACTTTTGTTTAAAAGTCACTAGAAGAAGTTTGTAAGACAGTTCCATGCATAAGGAAGCTCCACAGAAAGTTACAGGCTTTACTGATGCCCCCTTACATGCAGTGCACCTAAACTCACGTACATACAAAAATATAAACCGCAAGCTGGTGTTGCCATGTTGTAGGACTTTCCATCAAAAGGTTGGATTTCCTGGTCCTTTCCCTCCTTCCTATCTATGCAAATCCTACTAGTTTCCTTCATGCTATACTGCAGCAGTTTTCACGAGTTCCTGCTAGTGAAAAGTATGTTAGTAAAAGTATTAGCTTTGGAAAGTATTCTAGTAAAATTATTTAGCAAAAAAAATATCAAAATGTAGTGCTCATTCATATACAGAACAGCACAATTTTTAAAGCTTCAAAGGACAATTACACCTTGTGTTCCCTTACACATGGGTTCTTTATGCAATTGTTGTTGTCTCTTAGTTGGTAGAACAGTCCTCAAAAAGGTTAACTTCTCCAAAAAGTTAACTTGAAAGTACTGGAAATCATGTCAGAGACATATTTTCACAGGTTTAAAGTAAGCAAGGCTATTGGAAATCTTTCACAATCAGATATTTCCCTGAAATACCTTTAAAATATCCCCTAAGATGAAATATGTTATAAAAAATTTACATGTAGCAAGAAATTTAATGTAATCCTCATCTTTCTATGTCCTGTAAACTTTCGAGGTATGACAATAGCTCTTGATAGAGAAGTGATTTTAATGGGTCAGAATAAGGATGGATGAGTGATTTTTACTCCTCTCACCTCATTTTTTTTTCCAGTGAGTAATCATAGCCAAAGTCTGTGACAGCTAATCCAGTATTTGCCACGACAGGGAAAACCTCTGGTCTGAGGAAGGATGGCTAGAAATAGGACCTTTGAGAAACAGAAATAACCAGTTATTAAGGAGATGCAATCACATCCCTGAGGTGCACAATACATATTTCAGGTGCTTGATTTTTTCCACCTATTTAAGCAAAAGATCTTTAGGGAAACCCAGACAAAACAAAACTCCATGAAGCTCCTTTGAAAAGTTATTGTATCCACGTAGTTGCTTGGCAGTTAAGAGCTTATGGAGATTTTTCCTCTTCCGTTCAGTCTCTTGTTCTTTTATCTGTACTACGCTGTGTGAATAATCTATCTTCAGTCCAAACAAACAATTTTTATCCATAGACTAACTCCTGTTATCCTGACCCTGAATATTGCAGTGGCTATTCTATACATTAAGTTTCAAAGCTACCATTATCAAGGGTCAGCAGAGAACTACATGTGCAATCATTCATCCACCCTTCAGAAAGAGGACACTCAGGGTAACACAGCGACCTTCCTAGAAAAGGCATATAGCTCTGTAGGCAAATCAGATCACCGATTGTAGCCCTTGAGACATCGGTACACAATATGCCACAGTTTGCAAACCGCTATGTAGCCGTATTCTAGAGAAATTGCTAAAAAGGGAAAAGCTGATGGATATCCAAACCAGTTTATGTCCAGAAGCAGCAGATTGTTAGATCCTTCAAAGCCTCCGTTTCCCTCAAAGGAGGTATGTAGAGGCTTGTTTAAGTTTGTTCCTAAAAAAGATTTCTGCTTCTTACTTAACTATTGAAAGGAACTCATTTATGTTTATGGATCTTCCATCTCAAAGGCAGAACTCTTTCTATAGGCAAACTATTTAGCTATGTAAGACTGAATTCAGATACACACAGACACAGAAAAGCCCTGAACCAACAAGCAAACCAATAGAACAGGTTGTGTAGCTGATGTAGCCACTGGCAGGACACAGCTGGAGTTTATTACTCGTGTATTCATAAAGCAACCTTGCCCTTAAATCTTGATGTAGTGCTTTTGTGTTTCATAGTGTCAGCATTGATTGAAGCTGATGGACTTCACTCCTGCTGTAGGATACAAAATATATAAAAAAAAAAGGAAAATCTGCTTCTGAAGAGACTCGGGCTGTGACTGAGGATAGATGGCAGGAACAGCATCAGGTGCAGTGATTAATAAATGATGGATTCTGGAGCAGACCAATATATTTCTGAAATCCTCCCATCCTGCAAGGTGCCTGTGTAATACACCATTCTCAGACCTGATAAGAAGCAAAGCAGAACACAGCAAACAAACTTTAAGATATCTGTACAAAGGAAAGCGGCTTTAAGATTTCCAAAAAGCATGTATGTTTCAGTAAGAGATTTCTGGGACAATGAAAGGCTAAGGTGCGTAGCTTGTAAATATGCTTCTTTTCATCTTCAGGGAAGGCCACTGACAGGCTAGCTTTAAAAAGTCTATTAAATCATATCTGATATAAAGCAGACATACAGTCTAACAGGAGTTATAAAAAATGTGCCCTGCCTTTTTAAGACAGTAATTGAGATTCAGATTGATACCCCCAGCTAATACCGTGGCATGCGAAAGCACAGCCATTAGGTTAGAACAAGGGAACTGAAAGCCCTCAAACTAAGTGATGCTTATTTGAAAATAGGATGCGAAGGGAGTACAGGAAAAAAATCAGATCTTCAGCTGTTTACCCAAGTCATTACAATCCTGAAAAGGACTGGAAAGCCTGCACTGACTGTTTCTTGGGAGAATTCATACCCTCAATGAGTGCAGCTGTGTGATTTTTTTCCCCTAAGGGAGAAGAGTGAAAAGGAGCAGGTGACAGTAACCGGAATTGAAAGCCAAGGGCTGAAGGCAGACAAAGGATGGGAACAGCATCTCCCTGGGGACCGGAGGCTGGGGTTCTGACGTGGGGTCCTGCCAGAGAGACTGTACAGAACAATGTCCAAAAGGGGAACCAGTGTTCTCTAAACACGGGTTTAGTTCAGATTTAGCTGTATGATGTTTCTTTTGTTTCAATATGGTTTTCTCCCTTTCTTTTGGTACTACAGCCCATGTTTCTTTCAATCTCGGGAAATTTTCTATGCGTAGTCTCGGGAGGAGAACTACCTTTATTGTACAAGATGTGGGAATGAAGGAAGGAAAGTTATCTGCTAGGGAATTTGAAGGGGGAAAGGTGAGGACAAGAATAAAAGGAAAGAAATACAATTGCCTCGGAAAACGCAGGAGCAAAACCAGTGTGATTATGTGAACCTCCTCATCTGTAATCCTGGGGTCTTAAACTGAACTTTAACACACCCCCCAAAAAACCCCCACACAAATAAACAGACAAACAAACAAACAAACCCAAAACCCCCAACAAAACCCCCCCAAACCCCCCAACAGTTTTAGCTCTCTGTTAAGCAAGGATTCAGGTCCCAGCTCTGATATCACACAACTATATAACCTTGGAACATATTGCTGTGAAAAAAGTCTGTAGAAAAATGAGAACAGTGAAACCGCAGAGACAGGCTGGGCTGTTGAGATGGGGCATATTAGCAGCGCAAGGCTTCAAGAGGAAAACCACCAACGTGGAAAAGTATAAAATGCTGATGGGAAAAAACAGGGAGGCTAGTTGGAAGCTATGAAGTTGTACATACCCTGCTTGCAGAGTTTCTGTGTAGCTGGCTAATGGTGCCCAAACAAACTGAAGCAAAAAACTAGAGGATTTGCAGAACTTGCTGCGAAAGATTCTTTTATATCCAATTGCTGGACAGCTCTCTACAGACAGAAGGTTTGCATTTCTTTTCACTCTTGGGTCCTTACATACCCCCCAAAAGTTATTTTTAATGATACTGAGCTTTTGAGATACATCTAGGTATAGCATTGTTATTTTCTGCTCTACCTAATGAACAGTGGCTTTTCATTAAAAAGAAAGCCCAATGAAAACAAAAAAAATGTTGTATTTGTTTGTTTGAAATACAAAACCAGTCTAACTTCGAATTTAGAGAAACAGTTTGTCACGCTAACTGTGTCTCTGACTTTCCTGTTTTTTTTTTTATTTTTTTTCCTTTCTCTCTAATTAAAAACAAAATAATCTGATTAAACAAAATATTTCCCTTCATTTGTTTAGCAACAAGCCATCTGAATATGAAATAAATACGGTTAGTAGAGAGGGGAATTTCTTAAGTAGTAAAACTACCCAGGAACAGAGCCCAGGTTAGTGCCCAAGACAGCAGCGAGAAACCTCTCCTTGCTGAGTGTGAGTGAAGAACTGCCTGATTTTGGCAGGCTTTGCTGTTGCTACCTTGTGCCTCTGCTTAGAAGTAGGAGACAAACCAGAGGTGTTTATGCTGTGACATTACTTGCATTTGAGATTCAGATCAAAACAGCATCAGGACAAGTTTAGCTGCATTCAGAGACATTCAGTAGATAGAAAAACTTATAATACCTAAAGTATAGATATATTTTTCCCTGAGTAAATGAAATAAAAGTTTGGACAACACCTTTGCATAAATAAATCACAGCAAAGTCTTTTTTTGCAACCTTCCAGACCTGCTTCTTCCTAATTTCCTTAACTTTCTGACCTTAGGGTGCGGAAACAGTGAACTGGGGTGATGAAATACCACAATAGTCTTGCAGCTTGGGCAGAGTTTTTGTTACTGGATCTCAGCCCAATAAAGGTAGGCTATGTTTCCTCAGGAAGTATAGGAGATTTGGGGTCATGTGCAGGAAAGTTATCTGTCTCTTTTGGGATAATCAGCAGTGTGAGGTCAGCTTGCGGTGGGCTTTCAAAGTCAGTTCTACCATGCTCTTTCTTGGTAATAGTTTATCACAGTTTGAAAGTAGATTGAAGTCCTTTGTCTCTACAAGAGAGAGAGGTCAGTCTTTCTAGCACTCCTAAAATGCAACTGCATCCTTATTAACGTTTCAGTGCCCGCGTTCAGTGACTAGATGGAACTAGGATTTAAAAAAAAAGGCTCCCCAGTTGAAAGAAAGCCAGGCAACCTTTCTCCAACCTCTGGAAAATAAAAATAAAATCCTCATAAAGAAAAACTTCTGGCAACAGATCTACATGCAGAATGCATTCATCAATGTAACACAAAGTGAACAAGACCCTTAAAAGGGACAATACTGTATGAACAAATGTAAGTGTTTCTACTTGGCATTAGTTCATTAGTCTGTCACAGAGACGTGATGACTACTCAGTAACTCTTTAGCAAGTGTACAAGATGGACAACAATTTTAGGTTATAAATGTTGGTAGGATGAGGTAGGTAAGCATGGGAATAAATCGATTAGCAAAACTACGAGTGGGTCACTTAGGGGAGCTTTGCGAAATAAGATTGTAACTGTGCTCTGTCATTCCACTACGCTCCGCTTGATGTCACACAGAGGAAAAATAATAACGTGTGAAGGGTCTCTAAGAGTGAACAAAAGCACAGAAGTAAAATTTCATTCATACTGTGAGTAGCTTGATGTGAAATTCAAACAATGCAAGACCGCTGTGGTGGACAACAGAAAGGCCTTTCCACAGAAAACTGAAATTCCCTTTGGAAACACTGGTTTACGCTGTCCTGTCAACACAAACTCTATGTTTCAGAATATCTGTACTGTAACTCTGCTCGGGTAAGTCAAGCGAGGTCAAGGGAACATCAGCAGCTGCGTTCTAGGAAACAAGGGCTGGCGCTTAACATTTCTGAATAATCAGTAGTGCTCCTAGGGGATATTTCATTTCCTTTGGAGCCTGCTCCAAGCCAATATGTGAACATGGCATTAAAGAGGCCTGTCTTTTTTCCTATGAAGTATTAAATTGAGCCCATGTCTATGTTTTTCGATGAACAATTCAGTGCACTGTTTCATTTTGGTATTATTGCCAGTTTCTCTACCAGCAAATTGTATTCTTTCTATCTGCAATTCTGGGTTGGAATCACAAAATAGAAGAACTCTCAGTATCTTTTTTTTTCATGCAGAAGTGATGAAAAGTAAGGTAAAAGTGTCAATACTCCTCTCTCCCGAATGCAGGAAGTGTTTACAATGTACTTTGAGATGAACGCGAAGCTTCATAAACTGGCAGAATAAGCATCACTGAGTAACTATTAGAAGTGGGAGGAGTATTAAATGGCAGAAACGGGAAGCTTGCGATGTTTTATGGAGTGGTGACCAATATTTTCAATCAGATCAACAAACGGCAAACCTTGAAATGTTATAGTTCATCCTGTGCGCAGAAAAATGGATTATAAAAAGAAACATAGAAGCTATTTTAATGAAACAGGCTGATAGTCTGGCAGTAAACTGTACCTGATGAACTGGATGAAAGCCAAAAGAAAAAGAGCAAAACCTGAGAAGACATAAATCTAATGTCATCATTTTGGCAATAAATTCTTAAATTGTTTCTGTCATTGAATAGTTACACTTAAAAAGCTATCATACATCTTGAGCTTCAATAATTAACTTTTTCTTTCTTTTTTATGATTCCAGGAAAAGATGATTTAAGAGATTTTTGTCTCTTAGAGACTCCGGCTGACAATGTTCACATCTGAGGAACAATGTGATAGGTTAGTATTATAAACCTGGTTTACATTTCTGTGGAAAACCTTGTCCTTTAATGTGCTGCAGACCTTCCTAGGGGTTATGTCCCACAGGAGCAGCTGAGCAGAGCTGCACTAGCTCAGTAGAGCTATCTGGTGTGTATACTTGTTTAGCAAGGGCAGTTATATGATTTGCTAACAGGCGCTGTGTAATTACCTGAGGCAAAAACATTAGACAGTTGTAATACATGAAGCATTGGACATTTTGCAGCTCAAATAACTGCAGCTGCAATTTTTTTTTTTTTTTAACCAAAAGAGGTTTTCAATGCAAGATTTCCAAATATTGAAGGAGTACCCTGGTCCTCATCTAGAAGTTAACTCAGAAAGGAAAGGCAGACAAACACACGGAAATTAGGAGTTAAGACAGGAATTTTAATCAGGATTGAGCACTGCAGAAGTCTGAACAGGACCCAGAAGAGTCATTCCGAGATGGCAAAGGAGAACACAGCTCCATGGAAAGGCAAGTACCTTGAGCTAGTGGAAACCTTCATCACTGTCACAAAACTCTTCCTATGCCTTTTGCTTCATAAACTCTTTAAACAGACTCTTTAATTAAATACCACAGGATCCTGTGGTTCTAACAGAATGACTAAATGTGAACCACTGCTCTGGCAGGGACGAGCGTAACCATGAGCCTATAAGAAGACAAAGTCCTGAGAAATATTTTCCTCCAGTTTGTGGACAATAATAGTGGAATTAATGGGAAATCTTTGAAAGACCACTGGACTTAGACTTAATTAAGAATCCCATGAATGACAGCAGAGCAGCAGTGTAGTGCACAGTGTGAAATATAATTGTTAATGTAAAGGTTAATGAGTTAATTAGCCACATTTAAATGTTTAATTCAAATAAATGATCATCCATTATCTGTAATGGGAGCCATTTTGTGTCCTCTATTTACACAGTCTAGGGTTTTCTATCCCCAGTTTTCTCTATAGGTATGAAATTCAACATATGGCACGCTGGCTTTATTTAAAAAAATGTGTGTGTGTGGGTGGTGTTTAAGAAATTATGGCCTCGATTCTAAATCTAACTTTTTATTTCCAACTATAACATAATGGACTTGAGTGAAGTTTAAGACACATCCCAGAGCAAGCCATAATAATTAATCTGCATGACTGGATTTAGCACAAATCAGACACATCTTGCAATTGTAGTTCTCCTTGCTTCTAGGCAGCAGTAAATTTACACTGATGTAGACCAGCACAAGAGTACTGCTGGTATATACTGGCTCCACTAGTCTTGTTAGTGAGCGAATATGTTACTTTTGGCCAGAAAATAAGCAAGTGATGAGAAGGAAGAATAAAGGTCTTCAGATTTCTTGAATGAGAACACGAATACATCAATACAACACTGAGTTTGCAAAAACATTCAGAAGATTTTTTTATTTATAGCCAATGTGTAATGGGGGGTGGGGAGTAACGTAAATCTTACTTTTGACATAGAAGAGCCACGAACCATGATCTTTACTTCCTTTGTGGGAAGTGGCAGTTTGAGGTCCAGCACAGGCCTAAAGTGTGAATACACAGCTTTAACTGAAGAGCATATTGATTACATTATCAAGGTCAGGAACTTGCTACTTACAAAGAATAGATAGATCTGTCTAAAGTGCTGGGATTTTCTCATAACAAAATGGAAGAAATCTGATATTACAGGGGCTGTAATAGAAAGAAAGTTGTTATGTTTTGTTGAGAATTATTTTGTCTTTTTTGTTTGTCAATTAAAAATCAAAACAATTGCTCTGTATTTGAATTTGCTTATTTACAGTAAAAGTTGAACATTTTGGGACATTGGGTAGATTAAAGTATGTTTCTGCACATGAACTTACCCAGTAATGTAATATAATCTGCCTTTATTAGGATTTCTATTACAAAGGTTTATGTTGAGGATGTTTTTAGCTGTTGTTTTAATCCAATATTTTGGACATTTTTTTTTAGTCTGATACAGCTACAATTTGACTGCTAAATTATATTTCCATGCTCTCCTGGGGGTACCCATATCAGATCATTCCTCATGATAGTAAATCCAGTTTCTGGGTGCCTGCTTGTCTTGGTTTCGGCTGGGACAGTCAATGGTCTTCGTAGTAGCTGGTACAGCACTGTGTTTTGGGTTTAGGATGAGAAGAATGTTGATAACACCCTGATGTTTTTGGTTGTTGCTCAGTCGTGTTTAGACTAAGTCCAGGACTTCTCAGCTTCTCCTGCCCAGCCAGCAAGGAGGCTGGAGGGGCACAGGAAAGGTGGGAGGGGACACGACTGGGACAGCTGACCTAAACTGGCCACAGGGGTATTCCGTACCATGGGATGTCACTCCCTGTATATAAATCGGGGGGTTGGCCGGGGGAGGAGCGCTGCTTGGGCACTGGTCGGCGAGTGCTGAGCAATCGCATTGTGCATCACTTGTTTTGTACATTCCAATCCTTTTATTATTATTGTCACTTTATTATGATTAGTGTCATTGTTAGTTTCTTCCTTTCTGTTCCATTAAACTGTTCTTATCTCAGCCCACGAGCTTTACTTTATTTTCCAGTTCTCTCCCCCATCCCTCTGCGTGAGAGGGAGTGAGTGAGTGGCTGCGTGGTGCTGAGTTGCTGGCTGGGGTTAAATCACAACACTGCTGTTGAATTAAAACCACAGCAATGGAACAGCATAAAGCAATATCCCATTGTGAAAATGCTCTGCTGGATCAAACATTTTCAAACAACCCTAAAAAAGACATATCCTGAAATGGATTTGCAGTTGCAGAGTTCTGGCAGAGTTTGTGCCAGACTGGTTACTGCATGCACATCTTCCCCTCCTCACTTGTCCTAAGCAAGTCCAATGAGTTTGAGTTCTTCTGCCCTGTCTGGTCTCATTTTTACCCTCTGTGTCTGCAGATCTTAATTGTCTTGCAACCTTCCTTTCCAGCCATACACTTTTCCTTCTGTGTATTCAGCACCTAAGGCAGTGGAGGAACACTAACAGACCCCTAACGACAAAATCCACAAACATCTGCAGGATGTAAAGGGGACAGCATCCCACCAGGCACCAGACACATAAACCGTGCATGGCGCCGGTGCAATCACAGGGTGTAAAGCTCCCTCGTGTACCATTCTTAATTCGTATCTGTGTGGTACTAATGCCTGCACAACCATGGCGTAACTAACCAGCACTTCAAAATGAAAGACTGGCTCCCAATTCTAAAACATAATCAAGCCCTACTACCTTACCACACGTTACTATGCAGATAAGACCTGCTGCACATCACACTAGCCACTTCATCCTAATTCTGACTTGCCATCATCTTTTGCAGATCTCGTTCTACCCTTTTATCACCACCGGTACCTTTGTGATGCTATCTTTGATCTGTGCTTGTCTGTATGCACTCATTCCACCATCTTTCAATTACATAGCCCCACTTTACACCTCGTTCAAATAATGTGATTCAGGTTACTCTCTGAACACCAAAATTATCATGCTGTTCAGGGGAAACAAGCACTTGATATCTTTTCAAAACTGTACTCCTGCTTTCCTTGGTTCAAAGGGGGAATCAAGCCATGCATCTGTTCGTGCTGCTCCAGCTTGAAAACAGGTCTTTATACAGACAACAGGACTCTCAGTCCCAGTCTGTTACTTTTTATTTTGCTCTAAAGCAAGCCAGCATCAAAGACACTGAGTGATAGTGACAGGCAACATAACTTGAATCTTTCATAACACTGATGCATAAAAGTGTCATGACACTGCCAAGGATCAGCCTGCTATTCAATCTTTTGGACAATGAATGTGTATGTTTTGGAGGGATGCTTTCCAAGCTGAAAGGTCTCTTTCTCTTTCACCCTTTCCTCTCCCCCACCCTCCTACCAGCAACCCGAGTCCTCAGTGATTCAGTCTTTTTGGAGAGCCAGGGCTTGTTTTGGGAAATATCTCACTATCTGCGAATTTTTCAGCAATAAGTATTTTGATCAAAACAAAATGCAAAGCTTGGGTAGTCCACCAGCCTACTTCCCAAGCTGTAGCAGAGTAAATCCAGAACTTTGCTAGACATTTATCTTCTGAAAATTTGGTTAAATTCAGTTAAGTCTAGAGTAAAAATCATTAGAGGAGTCAGACATACTATCACAGAATTTTCATTTCCTTAGTAGATGGAAAATGATCTTTGATATACCCAGCTCTTCTGTTTTAAGCAAGTTAGTACCCACTAATTGATGATATCAGATATCTGACATGAATTGTGTATGACATGCTTTGAATGAATACTGTTCATGCAAAGACTACTCAATCTAAACAAGACTGCTAATGGGCCAAAGGATTAACACACTAGCACTGAATTAGGCATATATTACTCAATATCTTGTTTTCAGAGCACTATATTAACTGAGAAAATTATGTGTGTTAATAAAAACTCCTTTGAAATATATTTCCTTTTACATTAAAATGCATTTGAGTGGATTGCTAAGGTATCTGAAAGCAGACCAAATATTAAGGATTAATTTCCTTAGTATTATACAAAAATGACTGTTTTTTTCTTATAGACAACTTGCCACCAGAAAGCTAAACTGTATGCAGACTTCCAGTTCACAGGTCTCAGTTACAGAAGAAGATGTTATACAGTAGAAAGGCAAAAGAGTGAGAATGTCTCAGAAGCAAAAAAGACACAATAAAAATTAATAATATTCGTGGTGGCTGATTATATACAAAATTTTGAATCAAACTGGTAATTTTTAACCTGAATTTCTAAGAGAATGGAATGTTTACAGGTATTTGTCTCATTTCCCTAAAACTCTTAACCTTACTGACCATTTTCACTCAAATCTGGCAAAAGGGAAAACACCTCACAGGCATTTTTAATTAATAAAAAGTTTATAAAAATATATAAATTAATAGAAGAAAAATTCTGTTAATATTTCTCACTGACAGAAACACCACTTTATAGTCTCAGTCCGTGAGAGGCAGCATATGCTTTCCACAATGCCAGGGGAAGCCCTGTGTATTTTTGGTTCTGTGCCTCAGGAACTACCTGCCCTTACATTTTGGGCCCTGAATCCTTAGAAACCTGAAGGAAGCAAGACTGTGTGTATATCCAAATTTAACGAGGTCACAAGCCTTTTTCTAAAATAAGCTCTTCTTAGACATTGTGCATCCACTTTTGTGGAGCTCTGTGCAGCATCAGAAAAGTAATGGAGCTGCGGTCCCCAGTCTGGTGAGCACTGCTGCTAGCCCCTGCAGTTGTAGGCGGGAGAATTGTTTTGGAGGTGGTAGGACTCTGTTGTAGTTTTAATGTGAGCCCTGAGCTTCTGCCAACATTGTATGGGGTGGCAGGACCAACACTGCCCGTCCTGAACAAGCTTCCCATGCCTGGGCAGTGCCAGCAATTGACTAAATCTTTTCCTATTTTTCCCTGCCCAGATACCTGAACGAAGAGAAATGGTAACAATAGTCATGTGAATTAGTGACTTGTTTGAAAAACAACACAAGTCAATTCAAGTTTTGCCAGAAACACTTTCATACCACCCACCATCTATTCCTGCCAATTTTTGTTGCTCCTTGTGACAGTTAAATTTACAATTTGATTAATGACTTCATTCCAGTGCTTGGAGTATGTTTTATATTACTAGATCCAGAAAAGAAAGGCAGGTAATTAGACAAATACAGTGAAGGAGATCAACAAGATTTTTAAAAGTTGTTAATGTAGTAAGAAGTTAGCATGAATAAATATGACAGAATGAGGGGGCCTCTAAAAATATCCCCTTCAAATGGAAGGTTTCTTTTTTTCTGCTTTTTTCCTGCTCATTGGAACAAGGCAGCCAGGTCTTTGCTAAATGCACAAAGGAGCATGAGGAGTATGTTAAATGTTAATCTGGTCTAAATTATGAAGCAGGTCTTAAAAGTGAAACTCCGTGTTCACCTGCAGGTTACTGGTCATAAAGCACAGCAAAATCAGTTCAAACAACTTGCTTTAATTATGACTCACAAACATTATTCTTTGTGCCAAGTTGATAATTGAGATAGTTATTTTCCATGGTGTGCAACAGCAGCTGTGGGCTATAACACAGAGAAGTCATCTTTGCATTGCTCATTATTTTCCAGTAATTGATTAATTTTATCCTTCACACCTGTCTTATATAAAACCTGATGGTATCATAATAGCCTAAAAAAGTTGATATATTTCCCCTCTATCAATGCTATACCTCTCTCCTCAAGCACTTTTTGAAAAATCTTTCAAAAAGCCGTATTTTAACCTTTTGTCAAGATACAAGTTTGTATAAGCCGATGATCGCCCTTATATGATTTATGCATAACAAAACTTGCATATGGACTTGAATTAGTCAGGAATTCTGTGTTTGACATGACCAGAATTTTTTATATGAATTGTCAATTAAGTGGCACTATTTGAAATGCAGAGAAGCATTTGGAAGTGATAATATATTGCTCATGATATTACCTTGATACATAGCTTGCATTCATGTACCCATTAAAGACACAGCTTTACAGTCTTAACAAGAAAGTGTTCAGAGCAGACAGAAATATAAGGAGAAGAGGTTTATCTGTCTTGCTTCAAACTGGGAATATGAGATCAAAAACTCAGTCTCCAGTCTTGTGAGAAGTAGCTTTTCTAGATACTCTTTAAAAAGCAATAGCTATTCCAAAATTGTAACATAATGTTGCTGCTGTTGGTGTACCTGCCCTTGTTTAGGAGTGCTTATGCTAAAGCAGATTTCAACTTTCATCTGGATGTGCTTCTCTCTGTGTTGGTATTAAATGCAGAAGCATCTAGGTTTTTATCTGAACTGTCTGAAGCTATGTGGGATGAATGTGGACCTTGGGATTTCTTGGAAGAAACACCCAGTACGGACATCTTCTAAGACGTGACATTTCCAACAAAAGAACAGAATAACTGAGATTGGAATGCATCTCTGAAGGTCACCTAGTCCAATTCTTCTGCTCAAACAGGGCCAGCTAAAGCAAGTTGCCCAGGATTGTGTCCAGTTGGGTGTCCCCAAGGATGGAGACTCCATAAACCCTCTGGCCAACCTGTTCCAGCATTTGATCACCTTCACAGTAAAGAACTTTAAGTGGAATTTCCTGTGTTTCAGTTTGTGTGTTTTATGCATTAGTTAAAACCCTCCCACAAGTCAAAATAGTTGGCTAAAACAGCAAATAAGAAGTCGGAAAATATTCAGAAGACAGTTATAACTGAAGAGGACTGTAAAGGTCATAATTATTTTATACAGACTGGAAAATATATCAGGCTTAAAGAAAATTGATTAGATAATATAACTTTAGAAAGTCTGGCATATGTTTAATAGTGTGGTCCCAGTTCACTCTGAAATTTTAGCTGTATTCAGTCCTACTGCATATACATTTTATCAGGGACAGTACTGGGGGAAAAAAAAATCCTTTCCAGAAATTGTTCCTAGTGGTTATCACAGAATGTTGAATAAAAGATTAAAATAACCATATGGAAGTTAAGTTTTTGTTATTATACCAGATTTATTGTAGTTATGTGTCAGCACAGTAATAAGCAAACCAGCTTTTTGTTAATGTGGCAGTTATGGTTATTATTACTTATAAAATTTAAAAAACCCACAATTACTGCTCATCACTATTCAGCCTCCCTGGGGAAAAGAAAAATGGTAGATAAGGATCTCTAGATTGCCCATATGTTGATGGAAGAGAAAAGATGGAGCTTGGCAAAAGCTTGGCATAAGGAGAGTAGCTCCCCTAATAAAATATCCTATTAGTTCCCGAATAGGTGTTTTACATTACAGCAAATCTGTGGTGAGGTAGTCCTTAAGGAACAAGTCTTTGCTTGGGAGCTCTTTCACTTGAGGGTATTCCACATCCTTTCTTCACCTCGGAATGCCTTATTTCCTTCAAATTATCTTTCACATCCTCTCTTAATTGAAAAATCCTAACCCCTCAGGGCTCCCCATAGTATGTTCTCTCTCTCCCCTACTCACTGCGTCAAGTGCTTTCCTTAGTTTCCTCATGCCCTTGTAAGTTTAGCTGTTTAGCATCCTGCAGTTTAATGTAATGGAAATTAGACACTTCCCAACTATATTTATTTCATTTTTCTTTTTTTCCCCGTCTGTATTACAGGGCGTGTTCCTTGTTACCTGACTTCAAAAAGGCAAGGAAGTTCTAATTAGCAAAACTAGCTTATATTTTCACTGGCTCTTGATAAATTAACAAAAATCAGATAAATATCTGTAACAGTCTATAATCTATATTTTGTCTTCATACCAGTCCCTTTGACAAGACCTGTACAACACTCAACTAAAAAGATCAGCCAACAAATTTCACTCCTGAAGAGAATGTGCCCATATGAAACCCTCCTCAGACCTTCTAATTTGCTTAACAGCTTCTGTCTCTAAGTGACAACTTCACATCCTCTGACTTAAAACTCAGGTTCCTTAGTTAAGGAAAACAAGGGCTGATGTACATGCGCATTGAATGTGAAAAATGTTTTACATATTTTTCGTATTTCTGCAATCTGAACATTTTGATGTCGATCCTTTGTAATCTTAATGTCACTTCTTTTCACTGCTGTCATGTTTGTTCTCAATATAGTTCACAAAAATAGTTGTTCATAATCTTTTTTTCTAGCGTTTTCAATATGGTTTGTATCCAGTCAACATCATTACTGTGGACAAGGTAGAGGGCAGTGATTCCAAAGTGTGGCTACAACTCTTCCGTGTGTCTTGGAGACTTTACATGTAGCTATGAACATATGTTCTTATAAGGCAAGTAGGCATTGTGGCATCTAGACCTGTCAATGGAGATAGGGCTGCCCTATTGTAATGGGTTTACGTGGCAAGGTTTTGGTAGTGGGGGGGCCACAGGGGTGGCTTCTTTAAAAGTTGCTAGAAG
>JAVKLA010000090.1:29146207-29156883 GCA_034782735.1 Sagittarius serpentarius | reverse complement strand
CATTGGAATAATCTCCCCAGGGAAGTGGTGGATTCCCCAACACTGGACACTTTTAAGATTCAGCTGGACAGGGTGCTAGGCCTTCTTGTCTAGACTGTGCTTTTGCCAAGAAAGCTTGGACCAGATGATCCTTGAGGTCCCTTCCAACCTGGTAGTCTATGATTCTGTGATTTAACTCCAAACAGGAGAGCAGCACAGTCAGGAGCAGCATCCCTGGAGGAACACAGGCTCTTGTCTACAGGAAGCAGTCTGGGTCTCCTGTGGGATCTTGCCCATCTGCATTAGAGCAGTTGTCTTGCAATTGGTTGCTTTTCCACACAGTGAAATTATTCGCCAAATATCAAATATGATTCCTGTTTCTCATCACTTTTCTTCAGTTCCTTTTCTGTGCATTACTACCTTTTTGACTGTTCTGAAGTAGCGGAGTTTCGGCGTATATCGTAGTAATTACATTTAAACAACATATACCTTTAAAACCTAGTAGATGACTTAGGCTTACTATCTTCAGGATAGCTAATTCCTGCATTTCCAGGATGCTACAGTTCATTGAAATGCTGCTGTAAAATACTGCAACAGTTACTGAATGCAAGTATCTCCCATCACCTACCAGAGAGAACAAATCATAATTCAAATTAACCTTACTATGTAATGAAACTTTGTTATGTGTCATTATGTTATATTATATAATATCTATAAATCAGTACTAGTAAGCCATTTGCTTAAGTGACAGGGGTTTTTTTGTGTGACACAGTGAAGCTAGAATCCTCCCTATGATTAATTTTTCAAATAACAGTGAAGTACAAAGTGGAAAACATATAATTCTGTAAAATGACAGCATTTTGGGCCCTCAAAACAATTCATTATGTTTAAGAACCAATAGAGATGACTCTTCAACAATATATATCATGTAATTCAATTATAACAAGGAAGTTGGTTTTGCCTGACAGCCTTCTGGAGGGAAATGTGCTCAAGTGCCCACAAAGCCAGCTGTCACACTTTTTGCCTTTCTCCTGGACCAGATCGAGTACTGTGCAATCCTTTCTATAACGAGTGACATTCTGTATTTCCAGAACCTCATAGCAATTTGTTTGCCGTTTACCAAGAACATTTCCAGGTTTTCCAGTGCAAAAAGATATCTACAGGTTATTTTGATGTTGTAAAGTGCTACATATCATCAGAAGGCGTTGCTTTAAAAGGTTTTCAATTGATTGTTTTAAATGTTTCAAAATGAATCAGGCATATTGCTTCTCTGTCATTATGCTTTTCCAGCAATTGTGTTACACATGTTTTATTGTCAAAGTAAATCTTTCAATAAGATTGTTTTTATGTTTTCAAGCCAATCTTTTTTAAGATGTTGTGAAGGGGGAAAAAAAACACAAAAGAGAAAATGTAATCTTTTAGGAGAAGCTACTAGTTCTTGCAATTGTTTTCTTCTTTCATACTCAGATACTTCCCACCTTTCTAAAGAGCACAACTACAGAAAAGTGAATTGGGCCTGATTCAGCATCACTTTTCTCTAGTTTTATGTTGAGCAAGTGTTGCTCTTAATGTCATTACAAAAGCATAAAACTAAAATAAGGCAGCAGTAATTCAATTCCAACACACATACCAGGTAGTAAAAATGTCTGTAGGGAAAGAGCTTTAAATATATTTAGATAAATAGATGCTTCAGCCAACCAACACACACAGGTTTATGACTATGCCTGATCCATGGCAGACTTCTCATCACTGTCACTGGGAGTTGTGAAAGTGTGAATTGAGAGTAGGCTATGCCTCGCAGAGACCATAACATCTTTAGCATTTTGGTTTTGCTTCTTTATCTTTGTCGACATTGCTGGAGAAATCAGATCTGCAAAACAAGAATGCATAAATAGTTTAGTCCTCAGGTCGCTCAGTAATTCCTAGCAGCCACATTCATTCCTGGTGCAGCTCCATCTGTTCCCAGTGAAATTACGTGTGGTGAATTTTGCCCAGAGTGTTTAAAAGCTTGAGGAGCCATTAATTTTTGTAAATTTTGGAGGCACTACCATGATGAGAAAGAGAGGGGTTAGTAATATAATTTGGGAGGCAATGGATAAGAAAAGGATTTAATTAAGGGTAATGGGAAAGCATTAAGGCAAAGGAAATTTGCCAGTAGGTTGATTTAAAAACATATACATATTCTCAGTGCTCTGATCAATTTAACAGTTCAGTAGTTATCAGAATAATGTTGGAGTCCTACTGTTCGAAGCAATTAAATGCATGTGTTTCAAATAGCAAAAACATATAAAGCAGAAATAGAAAATGACACAGGTCTGATTCATCACCAGGTGCCTCCAGTTTGACGTTTTTCCCAGTGTAGTAGCAGTGCCTGGCAAAACATGATAATGTTGCCAATTAGTTGGATTATTAATTTGTCATCTCTGATGCTCATTTCTTTGGTTTAAAGTTTGTTTACAACTGATCTAACAAAATGCAGTCAAGTGCGGAATGTAATTTCAAGTTCCTTAAATGTAAATCCTTTTTTCCTTTCATTGTTTGCATTTCTTCTTCTCTTCAAGCAAACTACAATTAAATATATTACTACAATAGTGAAGAAAGTAAGAAAATTTTCAAAAGAGCTATATAAATTGGAAGAATTAGTCATCAATATAAAAACTGCAAGTTCCTATACTGTATCATTGGATCAAAAATACTTTAAAAACTATATATGTAATTTTATAGCTGCTTATTTACATCCCTTTCCATGAGCATTTAATACCATTGATTTCCTCATTTGGAAAGATCCTTAAAGGACAAGCAAGACACACATGCTCTTGAGAGAAATTATTGAGTGGGGTGTTAAAAAGTGAGCAGATTAAAAAGGCTACTTGCAAGAGACAGGCACGGAGAGTTAACGAAGTGTGTTCCCTACAATCCATCAGTTGTCACATCGCAGCTATCTGGTGATAAAATCAGTATAAATGCCGTCAGATACACAACATTGCTTCACTGGGAACTCTAACCTCAATATGTCATCACACAGGTATTTAAGCATTGGGCCAAAGTGTATACAAAGCTTAATGTGGCTCTGAGCTTGTAAATTCTTGACAAAGGATTTATTTATTTTGCAGTTTTGTTTGCTTTCAACACACCTCTGTTTAATGCATTCATCTTAGCAGCTATCTTCCTGAAGTGGATCAAGGCGCTTTTGTAACCAAGAATTCCTGAACATACTTCAGTTAAGTGAAATCACCATTTTAATCAATTCAGTTAATTTTAATACTGATAGAAAAACATTTAAAATTTAAGTGTTTTAAGAGATTTTTTCCCCTGATTATTTTTCACTGCAAAAAGTGATTCTGGAGCTGTGCACTGAGCTTATTTTTCCATCCTCTCCTTTTTAAAAGTGTGATTTTGTGCAGACTGGTGACCCAGACACTATTCATGTAAAAACCAAATCCAAAAAGTATACATAGGCTGAACATGAATTTAAACTGAAATCAGATTAAACTAGAACACAGCATCTTTAGATAGAGAAAAAACAATTATTATTTGAATATGTGCTCTTTGCTGATTTGAGAAGGGCATTGCTTACAAAGTGCAGTATAGATAGTTAAAGATGTCAGCGGGACAAAAAAATAAAAGGAGCCAAAACAAAATGTTTAGGTCTTCTTGCAAAGACGACTATCCATGTTGTGACCTTTTGAGCAGGACTCTCTGAGATGAGAAGAGACAGGTATGAGCAAAAAGACCTCCTTATCTCAGACCTCATTAGCTTTAAGGCTTATAGTCATGAGTGAAATCAAGAAAAAGTGACATAAGGTATTACACTGTGTATGATGGTTCTTAATGTTAACATTGAGCTTAACACAGGACCGGTACAGAACACATAAAATTTTTCTGTTGCTCTGTTTCCAAGAGAAAGGTTAGGCATTTCTTACTTCTCTGCTTTTTTCCTATTCTTCACAAACCCGCTGAAGCCACTTGATCTAGTCCCTTCAGTGCCTCCTCAGCCACTTTTGTTCATTTCCTGCTAGCATAGACTTTGTCCATAGACAGAATGAAATACAAATTTAAAACAAAGTACTCTAACCCCAAATGAAATAAATAATAATAAAAAAAAAATCCTTCAAAGTTGCAGATCCTACTATAGCATGAAACGTGTTTGCTCACATGTTCCCATTCATCTGCCTAGGTTTCTCTTTTACTTGTATCCTCTTTGCCTGATATCATCTCCCCTGTCTTTGTTAAGGGCTGTCCTTACAATTTCTGATATATGGAAGAACTGGTATCTCTTCATCTAAAGACAGATTTCGATAATCCAGATCTGAAGGGCTTGATACTCATCCACCATCGTCCCATTTCCTAAAGCAAGACAATCTGGTTTTCAGGGAGACTACAGGGTAATGTATAAGAGCCTTTATATTCTCTTCTAGGCTGGACACTTCAAGACTTGCCAAACTGCGATGACAGCTCCTATGGTCTGCCTCTGCCAGAACGCCATCTCATCTAAGTCCATTGCTAATATACTTTCCACTGGTTTTGCTCACTGCTTTTCAATGTGAACAAGTTTGAAATCTAGAGATAATAACTAAGCATGTAAAGCCAAGGACAATGGTTTATTTTAATTACTGTAAATGGCATTGAAGTTCCTTACTGCCAAGAACAACTAGGATCAGTGCACCATGCAGACATTCATTTACTTCCCCACCACGGTGTCCAAGAGAAATGGAAAACATGAAGACAGGTATTTCTCCCCTCTACTGCAATAAACATGCTAAGCTGAATCTTAAGAGGATAAAAATCGTGTCCCAGGAAGCAATACTGACGAGTTTAAAGTAATTTTCCTCCATTGATATTCTACTGCTGGTCAGTAGAAGTTTCCTATCCTCTAAGCTCATGTTGGAGGTGCTCTTATCTGGTGTGGTTTGGTCAACTGTGAAAATCAAAGCTGCCTCCCAACTGATTTCTGCAGTCATCTTGCAGTGTACTCTGCTCTTGGCTGCTACTGCTCTCTCTGCCTGCAGGGATCCTGTGCCGTGCCCTGTGCCCCACCGCTGCTCCCCTCTCTGCCATACTTGCTCTCCTGTCCCTCCTCCCTCCCCTGTACCCCATCCCCTCTGCACGGGAGCCTCAGTCCGTGTCCTTCCAAGTTGTCCTGTCCTTGGCCCAAATCAAGCAGTACTGAAAAACTTGCTACCATATCCAATACAGCTCAAAAATAACATCATTGCACATGGACATTTCAAAGTATCTGTTCTGCCCTCATAAAATGAGTCGACCTGCCACAATTTTATTTTATCTCAGTGAAGCCAGAAGCAACAGAAATGGCAGGATCTTGCTTCAAATGTCAACCTCATTAGGCTTTTAAACAAATTACCTTAAATCAAAGTTACATATTTTTAGCAGAAAGCATATAAATTTTATATTTGCTGCAAGTCATGAACTGGTATCCACTCACAACAGGGAAATAAAGATCAGCAGATAAATGAGGATAATTTTTATTTCCTATTATGTTAGCACTTGCATTTGTGTCATTTGTGTTGTTCTCTGTTCTCTTTTATGGTTAGTTTGGGTATGATCTTAGAGGAAAAAGAAGAAAAAAAGTAACCCGGTCAACTCCCTGCACTTTTTATCCTGTATTTGAACTACAATACCATCATCATGGCACATAAATTTTCCTACCTGAAGGTAACAATTACATAATTTTTCATTCCACCATGTGTTCTACCTTCTGATTTTCTCATTACAGTATTTCAATATTGATAGGATGATTTCTGAGCCATTTTGTAATAATTTATTTCACAAAATGTAACCTACTGTTATTGCCGAATCCTTCTGGTAGCATTGTGCTATACCACTCTGATCTCTCTCGCCAGCCAAGCTAGCTAGACGATGCCCAAAGGAATAGCCCCCAAAAAGGTTTATATTCTTCATCTACCCAGTTGATGAAATGCACACAATGTAACATCAACTCCAGCAAAGAGTCAGAGGTCCAGCCTAGATGCAAATATTGGCTCCAGGTTGCATCTCTCAAGGATCCTTGAATCTATAAGTAAAAGAAGTAGCAAATCAGTATAATTTCCAACAAGACTGTGAAAAGCAGCTAGAAAAGCAGGCTTCTGCGAGTGGAAATTGAAGTTCCTGAAGTTCAGTCACGCTGTCAGCTGTTTAACTTCCTAGTGTGAGAGGAAGTAATTTAACTGGGAGGGAATTAACAAAGAAATGCTTTCATAATTGAAGTTTTAAATTGTTTCTCTTATTGTGAAATTATAATCATGCCTGGAACCAACATAGGGAAATAAGTTCAGAACATGAGGAAGCATGAGCAGGATGATTAGTATGTTTTCCCTAAGGTATAGATCCGGCAAGTGCAATACAGTGTGTTTTAAAGATCAGAGATAGAATTGCTGGGCATGAAAAGAATAAAGATTTGCAGTATGCAACTTGTTTAAACCAGATCCATTAGATATCTTTATACTTACATAAATAGTTTCACATTGTCTAAATATACTTTTCTAAGTAGTGTTTGCTTGTCATAAAGACAGAAATTGAAGTTGCCTTAATTTATTAATTATTTATTAATGTCTTCTTAATTTAGTTAGTTTATAACCTTATGCTGCTACTAGACTAAAATTCAGCATCCTTTGTTTTTGTTTTTTTTTTTGGGGGGGAGGAGGGGCAAAAAATATTGCAGTGAAGAATTGAAGAATGAAAATCAATGGAGGTGAGCACATTTCTGATAACATGCTGTACCAGGATCACTTGTTGCCCTCTGCTAATGCACTTTACAAGCAGTGAAAGAGTTCTTACTAGATGAAAGAATAAAGTAGCAATTTCCATTCAATTTCCATGCATACCAGAAAAAGCTGAATACTCTGCTGATAGTACTGTCTCCTGTGTATCTGGTGGGACGAGCTGGCCTTATGGGATCAATGATACAGAGATCAGGGCAAATGACGATGGCAAAACCTCTTTCTTCTATCAGGATGAAAGCCGCCCTTAGAAACTTTCTGGAAGGCTGCTGAAGAGCAGTTAGTTGACATTTCTGCACATGAGGTATGCATAAAGCCTGGAAAGGATATCCATTGACAACAGAGCTTGTATTTATTCTTGTTTTTGAGATGTGGGTATCAGCTGAAGTACCTCTTGTGGCTTTCCCATCAGTAACTGCTGTGGAAATAACTACTGCTACAGGCCTGCCCTGCTACATGGCTTATGTAGATTGTAGCTACGGCAGTGTTCACGTTGTTAGCAGTTTATAAGAAACCTTTATAGAGGAGTGTTACAGCAACTTAACATTAGGAAAACGTTTTGAACAGCTGTGCATTTTCAAGTGTTAAAAGCATTTGGAATTATTGCCTACTTCTTTCAATGATTAGCTTAAACAGCAGTTTTACTTGTTTTTTTATTAAACAAGATAAACTCTGTTTTGATGACTTAACCGTTTTTGGTGTGTTCAGATCTTCCATATCTTTTTTTTTCCCCAAAGGGGAAGAATGAAGGACTAAGGAGAAACGGAACAAGAAAGTCAAGTGTCTCTTTCCCCACCATTTAATGTAAATGCATTGATTTTTTTTTCTTTTAAAATTTCAAGACATATTTCAACAAGACATTTCTTCAATAAAATAAGCATCAAATCCTTAATCTCATTTATGTTTTAAATTATTTGCAGTAAAGGAAAGATTGTCTTAACTGTGTACTTTATAGGAAGACGGCCAGCTCCAGACAGCAAGACAGAAAGGATCACTGTTCAGATTGACAGGCTGAACAAAGCTGTCTCTGTAGGCATTGTAGTGAATGTACCTCTCAAATAGTCCAAACCTATCACTCTGAAGAAGGCTGTCATTTTCCTGGAAAATGAAGAATTAATGCTTGAATAAAGCCTTCTGAGTCTTTTTAGTGAGGGGCCTGAGCTTGAGAAACCTGAGTGTGTGTGTGCTTGTGAACGCTGAGGGGGTGGTGTGTGTGCCTTGCACTAGTGACCTCCGGTCTGTGCCAGCCCCAGAGGAGGGCGGGATGTGGCTGTCGGTGATGGTGTGTGATCTGGGTCTTTTGTGTGGACTGTACTGGCTGGTACTGGGCTCCAGGAGGGGTCCTGGGCCAGAGTGGCCAGAGGAGGTGGCTGATCTTAACACCCCTTAATAAAGTGTATATACAGAAAAGTGTCAAGAAAAAAAATGTCACTTTATGTATCCATGTCAACATTCCAAACCCAAATTAGATGTACGTGGAGAAGAATTTGTGGCCTCCATATAACTTGCTTGCTGCAGTCCCAGAGTGCCTCACTCCAGCTTCAGGGCCATGAGTTTGAGGTTCTCCCTTGGTGCTTGCTGGAGGCTTCTCCCAGTCAATACAGTCCGATGGCAGCGAAAACGCATTGTGTGTCACCCAATGAACCATTTCATCCAGTGCTAAGCAGTCTAATTACAAGGCAGCCATGTTAGCCTAAACCTAGTGGTTGTACTTTTTCCTCCAATGAAGAACGTTTTCTTGTTCAATTTTAAATGTCATGAATTGTGTGGTTTCTGAACATTTTGTGTATGGCACTCAAACTAAAGGTGCTCCCTTTTTTCCCCTTTTGATGCTATGGTAATTAATTATTTTTTCACTCTTTGTGTTTATAGATGCCAAAACTTGTATCTATTGACCCCTAATTCCCCTAGGTTTTGGTTTAAATTAGCATTTTAAATGAATCAGAATAGATCTTTTGGTTATGTGTTTAAGCAACACTGGGTTGCACAATTTTTGCTTGTCACCAAGGCAGACATGGACAGAAACTACAGCTGCCACTCTATTACCACACAGGGCACTTCCACTTTGAATTGTAGTGGCCACATCTACTTACAGAAACCTTCCAGAAACCTTCAATTTTTGCACTGAATTCCAAAAAGAAGTGCTGTTCTTGCTGCAAAAACATTTCTTACCTCACACCCAACTTCCCAGTTTCTCTTCTCCTCCAGGTCTGCTACTGAAGGGGAACATCATCCCTACGGCCACTTTGTCCATCTGACTGCAAGGGGAAAGTTATGGAGGCATGCTATAAGTTCCAGTTAAACTTAGCTAAATGGGAGATTTTTTTGTCATGTTACTCTCAAAAAGAATTTTAGAACTGTGCAGGCAAATAAAAGATAAGACTGTTGAAATCTGTTTACAAAATCTCAGCCACTGTCACTGTAATGTAAAAGCTTTATGGTTTTATGTACTTTAATCAGAAACATTCACTGTCACTATTGCAGTTTGCAATTACAGTGAAGTGAGGCAGAAAATAGAAGTTCAAGAACGTATTAGAGTAATGAAGTTTGAACTATTATTTGAAAGGTTGTTGTTATTTTAATAAATATTTAATCTTCCTAGCTGCATGGATTCCTAATTGATCTTTGACTATTATTGTGCCTGGACATTTCTCATCAACTTCTAATTGCTGTTTTAAGGCAATGGGGAATAGAGAGGATAATGTGCAGTGGCTGTTGGAGATTGTTACACTACACCCTTCAAACACGCTTAATAAAATATTTTTAACAGCTCTTTGCCAGAAAGGAAAAACTGAAGTTCATATCAGCTACTGTAATGTCTTTGTCAGAGCTCCATGGTCATATGCCAATAAAGCATCACTAACAATTTAGAGTTTATGTCTAGGTTAGATGAATGTAGATTGATAAAAGCTTTTCATATTAACAGAGTGAAAACACTTCATGTTACTGAAATAAAGTTTTCTGGTTGGTTATCGAGAAAACTCTTCCAGGATTCATGGAGACTCATGGGATGATTAGAAAAAAAATATCTTTCTGATTCATCTCTGTTATTTGAATAAATAGTATATTTATGTCCTGAGTCTGGCTAGGATTGATTTAATTTTCTTTGTAGCAACCCCTATGGTGCTGCGGTTTGCATTTGTGACCAAAACCGTGTTGATGACACACCAGTGTTTTGCTGATGGCTGAGCGGAAGTGAGTAGGCTGGGGGTGGGCAAGAGGTGGGGAGGGGACAAGGCCAAGCCGACCAAAGGGATATTCCCTGTCACATGTAGTCGTGCTCATTAATAAAAGCTGAGGGAAGGGAGGAGGAAGGGGGGGACATTCACGGTTACGGCTTTTGCCTTCCCAGGTAACTGTGATGAGGTCCTGCTTTCCTGGAAACGGCTAAACATCTGTCTGCCGGCGGGAAGGAGTGAATGAATTACTTTTAGCTTTGCCTGAGCATTTGGCTTTGCTTCGCCTGTTAAACTGTCTTTGTCTCAACCCACAAGTTTTCTCACTTTTGTCATGCCAACATGGAGACAGGGAGTGAGGGATCAGTTGGGGGGAATTTTAGCTGCCGGGGTGGTCAACCCACCAGACTTTACATGACAAGGTTTGCAATAGCATGTTTGGACAGACTGGACAATTTATTTCTTGATAAGGCTGGCACAGAAGGTTTATTTTAAGACAGCTTCATATGTTAAGAAAGTGATTGTAGGTTTTTGAAATAATAATAATAATAATAATAATAATAATAATAATAATAATAATAATAACAACAACAACAACAATAATAGTTATTGTTATTATTTGTTGTTATTGTTGTGGCTATTGTTATTATTATTATTATTATTAGTTATTGTTGTTGCTATTATTGTTATTTTTTAAACTGGTTTCAGCTGGAATAGAGTTAATTGTCTTCCTAGTAGCTGGTACAGCGCTGTGTTTTCAGTTCAGTATGAGAAGAATGTTGAT
>JAVKLA010000090.1:29109971-29141902 GCA_034782735.1 Sagittarius serpentarius | reverse complement strand
TAGGCATTGGAAGGGGTTGCCCAGGGCAGTGGTGGAGTCCCCATCCCTGGATGTTTTTAAAAGTCATGTAGATGTAGGTCTAAGGGTCATGGTTTATTGGAGGACTTGTCAGTGCTAGGTTAACAACTGGAAAAGGTGGCTGAGGCACCTCCCTTATGAGGACAGGCTGAGAGAGCTGGCATTGTTCAGCCTGGAGAAGAGAAGGCTCCGGTTAGGCCTTACAGCAGCCTTCCAGTACTTGAGGGGGGCCTACAGGAAAGATGAGGAGGGACTCTATCAGGAAGTGTAGTGATAGGACAAAGGGTAACAGTTTCAGACTGAGAGAGGGTAGATTTAGATTAGATGTAAGGAAGTTCTTCACTGTGAGGGTGGTGAGGCGCTGGCACAGGTTGCCCAGAGAAGCTGTGGATGCCCCATCCCTGGAAGTGTCCAAGGCCAGGCAGGATGGGGCTTTAAGCAACCTGGTCTAGTAGAAGGTGTCCTTGCCTATGGCAGGGAGGTTGGAACAAGATGGTCTTTAAGGTCGCTTCCAATCCAAACCATTCTATGATTCTGTGATTCATTCACTGTGCTTTATAGCACTGCAACGAAGGATGCATGCTTGGCAGGAGACATGGGTCAGTCCCCAGGGTCTTACCACCCCACTGGAAACTGTGACTGGGGCAGACTGTCTTTGCTTTATACGTGGGAGTTCAAATAGTCATCTTCTAGCCTTATAGCATCAGTCTTGTACACAAGTTAAGTTAGTTCTGAAATGAGTTTATTATATTTATTTTTGTCTGTGAGTGTGTACAGTGCACATTCACGCAGTAGGGTCATACAAGACAAATTAAAATGCCAGCCTGCAGCTCCAGAGAAATACGTCAGTCTTTGGCTCAGTTTTTGTGACTCTCATCAAGTCACATCCATTTTCTATAAATTTAAGATACAAGTGTAAAAGCTTTTGTGGTTTACAGAGGTTACAATAACAGAGGTCATACGGGTACCTTGAATGGATAAATATGGGTTCCATCTTTGTCACTTACATGTATATCACAGAGAAGAAAACAAAAACAACCCCTGCAAAAGCTTATGGCTTGGGATACTCTGATAGTTGTTGGATTTTTTTTTCCTAAAACTTCATTAACACTCGTCAGACATATTCTATTTCTTCTTCTTCCTTCTCTGATAATGTTCAGTAATCATTGATATTACTTTAATATTACACAGAACAGATATCAACAAATAAAATAATCTACTGTTTCATGCACATAGGAGTTATATACTTCTTTCCATAAAGGAAATATTTTTCATCTTGCATTTGATTTAAGAAATCCTATTACTAAATGTTTCTACATTTAGTAGTATTCTACCTTAGTAGAATGTAGAAACATTTAGTAATAGGATTTCTTAAATCAATCTTGAATTTCATACTGTCTCCCTGAGAGTTCATTGTAGTGTTCTCATTCACAGAGACAGTTTCAAATTCATAGCTGATTTCAAAGAAGGTGAGCTCAGACTGCCGTAAGGCTACAGTGATCTGCAGTCACACACACGGACCCGCCACATTCTGGTTAAATCCAGTTTGCTTTGGAATTGCTTATTAAATATGGTCAATATCTATAGCTTAATTTACTCCATCATTATGGTTGTGATGAGGGTGGTGGTTACAGAGGAGGCTAATGATAAAAACATGCTGAATGACTGGCTAATTAAAGTCACTACACTTTTTGATGTTTTTCTTAATTGGTCCTAGGGGAAATGGCGAGGATGTTGAATTACCATGTTGATTAGAAATACAGTAGCTGCTGCAGTTCGGATTTTATTTTGGAGAAAAAGAAAGTGGCAGCTGGAGAGTCATCAGAGGATAGGAGCAATGATCCTGTCGTATGACCACTTTTAATAAGCAATTTGTCAAGGCACATTCGTTTTTTTCCCCCATTCAGCAAGCTTATAATGGACTTCCTCCTAAGAAGTCATAATTTTACATCTCTTGTGAGTTACTTGGATGAGCAGTGTAAGAGGTACCTGGAAGGAGCTAGACTGAGATGTGCATTGTAGAACTAGGAAGTAGAAAAGGGTATCTGCAGCTGATAACTTTAAGTATTTTCCCAATAAAAAGGAAAACCAAACCTGAGGTACTGAGGGAGTAAAATTATTCATTTCCATCTACCGTAACATTACCACGCACCAGAAGACACCCCAAGCTGCAAAGAAACCTTGTCATTTTAGTAAAAATTGTGGTGTTTTGCAGTTTTTGTTCGAAAAGGAGCACATCCCTGTGTCTTGCATTGAGCGCTGTTATTCTGTGAGACACCAGTCGATCAAGAATATGGAAACGGAGCTTCATTTTGTAGCAGTATGCAAAGCAAAGCTGCTTGGAACGGTAACAGGTATTTGGCAGGAGGAAAAAAGGAATGAGTTTGATTTTCCTGGTCAGATCAACACTGGAGTTGTGTGTGTGTGTGCATGTAATGAGAAGGCATCAAGGAGAGTGATTTAAAGTGCCAATTGAGAGGAGTAAAGTGCTATATGCATTATAGTAAGTGGAAGAGAAATCATGAGATGCAGCTGGTTTGGAACATTTAGAAAGTTGTAACCTAAAGGAAAATGAGCCTAACACTAAAATCAGTATACTAATTAGATCTGAGCTTTATTCTGTGATTTCACCTATTCTTTATGACATGCAACTTAAAAAACCCGTGCAAACAGGGTAGCTTAGTTCATTCTTGCTAATGCATAGAGGAATTATCATTCTGAGAATAAGCCTGTGTTGAGACTGGTGCAAATATACTGGCAAAGATATTAATTTAATCTTTTTGTCTATACAGGTATATGCACCTATATGCAGATATGTTATCTTAGTGATGTTTTATTGACGAAGTTAAAATATCCTAGAAAAAAAGCATATATTAAACTGTCAGTTTCTTATTTTTAAAAGCAGCATATTTATCTAATTGTTATTTATATAGATGAGTATCCATACTGCCTTTACAGACCAAATAGAGCCAGTATAGGCTGCTGAAGTAGCTCTAGCCTGTAATAGTTCATTCAAAATCTTGTGAAAGGATTTATTACCACATATATAAGTCATTTAATTTTGTTGTTTCTGCAGCTTAATAGTTGACTGTATAACTTATCTGAGTTCAGTGTAATGCATTTTTATGGCTTTTGCTGTAGCTAAACTAGGAGATGTGGAAACAGCTCACTGCAGGGAAGAGACAAGGACACACTGTTGGCTCCCTCCGACCCCACGCTCTCACAAGAATGGTCTGAGGTGCTTTATCAGAGCCCCATATATGGACATCTCCCCAAAACCTGGGCATAGCCAGTGCCTATTTAGACACCTGGAAAGACGTCTTACTGACCAGGAAAAAAAAAATCATGCCTTGAGATTTACCTTTAGCAGCTGGGATAGAGGGTGGGAGAGCACTACAGCAACTATCAGGGCATGTACTATGCAGTGACAAAGAGTAGAGCCCCAATGCACATTTTGTGACTTCTGTCGTAACTGAAATCTTTGCAATATAGGAAAGACCTTTCTGAACACTTCCACTTTCCTTGAACATTTTAAATTTTGTCAATAATTGTTTCTTCCACGAGCTCCCTTTGCACTCACATGAAGTTCAGTGTTTCCACCATGGCGTAAGTGTATGCTATGTAGAGCACAATCTCCTGTGATCTCCTGGCTTCAGCTGATGCCCCCAAGATTTTCCACTAAAAGAGAATAGCTGATCCCTGTTCACCTTTTTCCTTCCACTTGGGATTTTATAGACCTCTGCCATGTCTGAAAAATGGAATCTCCCAAAACTAAGTTTCTCTCAAAATGAAGTCTTACTATGTGCTTCTGTGGTAGCTGTAGCCGTGGCCAAAACACTGGAGAGTAAACTGGAAAATTCAGAACTACGCAAGTCAAATGATTCCTCAATAAACCTACTTATTCTTCTGCAGACCAGATAGGAAGAGGACTTAAAATGTCTTCCTTGTGTGATAAATATATATTATGAAAGAGGTATTTCTTGTGGAATAGCCTACAAAGTGTTAATTTAGGCCTTGCTGAAAGCTATTTTCAATTTTTATCAGTTAAATTATAGCTTTAGGGATTGATGTTAAGGGTTCCCGATGTTTCTGATCAGCTGCTAATGAAAGGATAGTGGACTTCAGTTATTGGATCATCAGCTGCTTTTTTCCTTAGCAGGCAAACAATCTTCAACTTTCTGTGTACAGAAAATCTGATAATAAAGAAAAGACCTCTAGAGTGCATAGGACTTTAACGATTTTTTTGTTATTATTACTATATTTCAGAAAATGTGGATTGGATATGTTTTGAATTAATTTTGAACTAGTTGAAAAAGCTTATTTTCTTAGATGAAAAATTCCAAAACATAGCCTTAATTGAGTGCACATTTGCTCAAACCTACACTTTCTAACATGAGCAACTAAAATTAGAATTCAGACACAATGGTGCTAGATTTGCAATTTAATATAAGACCTTTAGGAATCCTGACAGTTTGCTCCAGGGGATAAAGTAACAGTTGCCACTTTAAGAGATAAAATTTTCTGTTATTATCATCACTGCATTTATGCAGCTATGACTAAAAATGACAGAATAACTCTTTACTGAAATAAATGGCATGGTCAACAACCTTCCACTAGCAGATAAAAGCTTCATGTCAAGTGATTTCAATGACCAAGCAGAAGGTAACCTGGCAACCCGCAATAAATAAAGGGCCCCCATGGAATAGGTCAGGCAAGCATCAATGAACTTTCTGCTCCTCCAAAAGTTCTTCAGCGTAATTTAATGAACAAAAAGATAGTGGCTTCCAGATGTTCAACTAGCACAAAACATACTGTTTTAAATGCCTGATGCCTATTGATTATTATATCAGGTACAGGCATTTGTCTGTTGGTGGAAAGAATGGAGCCATCTATAAAGCAGTTTTCCATTACATCATCTTACATTACCATTCATTTTCAGACCCTATTGGTGTGTTAATTGCCCTACGGTATTTTACAATGCGTGCCCTATAAGGAAGACACACACAGATGGAGAAAGGAGGAAAGGTGTGCTGGAAAAATACAACCTAGCCATGTGAATAGCAGTGCTAGGAGATATAAAGAAAACACGTTTCTTTGGGGATCATAAGTGAAATTGCAACACAAAAAGTGTAAACGAAGCTGCGTTAGTCATTAATACTACTACTACTAAAAATAATAATTAATTGACTTAAAACTGAGTAGGCATTTTGGCAAAAACAACATTCTGAAAACAAAAGGTCGTTAAACACTACTTGGCTCTGAGTGATGTGACCTTGCTACTGTAGGACAACCATCATCCTGAAATTCACTCTTATAATGACAGCTAACTTTTACAGGTGTAGTGGTGCAGAATCATTCACAAAACCCAGATTTAGGGTGGATTTCAAACATACAGGTATGATCAAGAGTGAGACAATTCCTCCTTAGGAATTGGAGACTTGAGTGAATGTGTAATATGGAATTATTTGAAAGCATGTTTGTTAATGGATCTGACCTTCATTTTTGTGATGACGTAGTCAGAGCAGTAAATTGCATAAACTTCAGCAACAAGAACTTTGACTGAAGTTATGCAAGCTGTTGTGGTAGCTGGTAGATGCTGCTCATGTCTGAGATCTCAAAGGATGGTGTCCAGTAAAGTGAGAACAGGAAAGATGCATCCTAAGCACAATTTACACAAGCATCGTGTCTCCCTGGTTTAGTGAGCTTTTTTTTAAGAAAAATGTACCTGTGAGCAGGACCTTCTGCATAAAGCAGACAGATTTCTCCAGGAGCAAGGGCAGATAAAAGAAAAAATATTGTTGTCTACCCTGCACTGCTTTAGGGTAAGAAAGACCCCAATGTTCTGTTTTCAGAAAGGATGCAGCAATGTCAACACCAAGGGTAAATTATTTCAAGATTAAGGCAATTCTTTTTCTTTTTAATGGCCTATAAAGAAGAGTTCCTTTTCTCTTTTTCCTCAACAATTTCACATGCTTTATTAAATGTTGCAAATTGGAGTTAGCCTTGTTGTTTTAAGATCATTTGCAAATGTATTCCTTCTCTCACGGACTTGCTCACGCAGGGTCAATTTTCTGCCTATATTACAATTCCCACACTCCCATAGGGAACAAAGCACAGTTTGTCAGAAACCTGCAAAAGGAGACAAATGATCTGTGCTCTAGTCTAATAACCTTCCTGAAGAAGACAAATGTGTGAATTACAAAAGTTTCACCTGTGAAATCCCTACTGATATAATAATTAAAAAATAGATCTCTTAAAACACTTAAAAAAAAAAAAAAAAAAGAAAAAAGAAAAAAAAAAGTCCACTGAGAAAGACTGGGGAGAAAAGAAATTAATGGATGAGAAGTGGCTCAACGTTCTCCGAGAATCCTTCACTGAGGTAGGATTACACACAACCACAGTGTATTTTAAACCAGACTCTTAAGGATTTATTGATATTTGGAGGATCTGTAAACTGTGTTTAGTTTTCCATATGTAAACTCTCTGTCTCTGCCCTGTTTTCCTGTCTGAGAGCTCTTATTTGGTAAACAAGACTTTCCATGTGATTTTTTTTTTTCCTGACCTCCTTACTGAAATTTTTCTTGAAGTTGTTTCTTTTTTTCCGGTAGGAAGGGTTGAATGGAGAAAGTTATTCATACCTACTACATTTTAAACTGCTAAAATTAAACCACAGCAGCTGCCACCTTTTATCCTGTGTACCTCACCCCAAACCATTAAAATAAAAACCGTAGCCTGTGATGTATATGGCTGACCATAAACAGCCCACTTCAAAGTATGAAAAGACAACGGATGAAACCGGTAAACTAATGTTTCTACTTTACCACATATCTCACTCTGCACTACACTTTTAGAGAAAAATTTTCATGTTTGCATCAATTTAAAAAAAAAAAATTAAAACCAAACTACTGTGTACCAGAAGTTTCCATGGTATTTTGCCCAGTTGCTGAGTTTTATTCTAACTCCAGAAATTCTGAAACACTTCAAAGTAACTCATTAATATCCTTAATGCTTTTGAAAATGGCTTCTTTATCAGCAGTAAACTCTTCATGAAAATGCTAGATGTGACATGTGAATATCAGAGTCTTGTTAAATGAGACTCATTAGTCTTTATCTTGAGGAACACTACTTTCTAATTTTCAAAGACTTAGTGGTATCTAATTTTATTTTTTTTAATTCTAAGTACTTCATCCTGCCTTTACCTTATCTGTAAATTGTGTAGGATATCAGTGCATTTCAGAGGTTTGTGGGGAGAATAAATAATTTCAAGATTATGAGATGTTCAAATCCTACAGCAATGCAGACCTTACCATAACCTAGCATAAATGGATCAAATAAGCAAGTGTTTTCCCATAATAGTTCCACATTTATTTTAGTAACTAAGTTGTTGCTCCAGTCTTCTTATAGAAAGAAAAGAAATGGACACAAAAAATTTGTCCACAAGTGCAATCAATTTATTGTAATAAGGTACGTCTCTGGAAATTTTGATATTGAGAGATCATCTGAGTGGGATAAATATCCAAGGAGCTTAACACAGTCTTGAACAAGACAACACTCACTCTGATTCTGAGCAGGCAAAATCTTATTCATAGTGGTAGTAGTAAATTCTTATAGTACATTAGCTACTAGAAGGTTTTTGCAGTATCGAGACTTCTCCTTGTCTGTACAAACACACCATACCATTCACCCTGGATGCTTACGGTAACAGCTAAAAAACATCACCATTACACGAAGCACTTTCCCCTTATGTGATACAACTATTCTTTTTTATTCCTATTATGAGTATGATAAAAGGCCTCAGTCAGGATGCATTAGCATGGTAGAAAGGCATGATATTATAGCTCGTGTGCATTCACAGTTTTTCTCAGGCGAATAAGCAAAATTGTATTTTGTTGTAGCAGCACAATCAATTCTACAGCTGGGGGGAAAAAAGGTGCAGAATTCTGTGAGTGAGTCGTAACCGCTCCTTGCATGCCGCCCCTCTGTTAGCAGCAACGGCAGAAAAGAAAAGGCTGAGCAAGTAAGGAGAAGAAATACATTGTTTGTGTTGGAACAGTTAATTCCCTGTCTTCGCTGGCTTATAGAAAAGAGGCGTTTTGCTCTTTCCCACTCCACTGACAGTCTGCTTAAGATTTAGGCAGTTATCTAATGTGCTTAAGTCTTAAGCTGGCATACCCGATCTCGGGGGGACTCAGCCTTAGTTAAGACAACAAGGGCAAGAAGTAACAGTACAGAAGGGCATCCAAGGCATCAAATCAACATGTGCTGGTGGCAATAAACGCCTGGCACCAGTATGGCGTGATGGTTGGCTAAAACCAACAGAGCAACAGAAACTCATGAAGTGCTAAAAAGGGCATGTTTCTGTAAGTGATAAAGTGCACATAGAAGTAAACAAGCAGCAGAATGCTCCTTTAACCCTTAGAGTAACCAATGCTGTCGGACAGTTTCTGTCCAGGCTCGTGGTATAAACAGATTTACTTTGGGGCTGTAACAGTGTGAGTTTTTCTTTCTTTCTAATGAAAGCTGAGACGCTGTAGGACACAGCCGCAGGTTCGCAGTGGAACGCGGACAGTACCGTTACTCTTCTTGCTGTTTCAGATCCACTTGACAACTTGAATGCAATTCAGAGGGAGCCTAGATGCAAAGCGCTGGATCCTTACCATGCAAATGGTCCAGTTTTAAACTAGAATGATTAGCCTGAGCTAAATGTCTACCCATGTGGAAACTAATAGGCAGGAAAGATATTATTTTAAGGCTATCAGGAAAAAAAGTCTACCTAAGTTTTCGATGTGATATCCCCATAGAACAGTCATAAAAATAGATAAAAGTTCTTCACCTCTTCCCACTTGCTCCTGGCTTCATTGCTTCTTGGACGTACCGGAGGACCTCAATAGGTACATGTGTAGGTTATATATTTGCACAGAGATTGTATCTAGCTGGATAGAGCAGTTATTTGCTGCAGCGAGAAAGATCCTGCATGACATGTCTGCTTCAGGGCACTCTCGGAGACTACCGAAAGTTCATTGCTACCTGCTGTTGGTGGGACATGCCAGTCAGGATGCCTGCCCTTGGAGAAGCTGCGGAGCCTGTGTATGATTACTCCTGGGAGCTTGCTGGAAGCAACAGCCCATTTACTCACTGTACCAGTGCTTCCTATAAATATATTTATAACCCTGGCATGCCTGCCTTACCGTAATCTCAAGGGTTTGTCTGGTTCAGAGAAAGCTATAATGGGAACTGTAAACTTTTATGCTTGCCCTCTCTAGAAATTGTGCTGAAACTTTTATAACAGAGATTTTTCACCTTTTGCTTGTTTCTCCTGAAATCTTACTCACAAAGCTGTTCTATAAAGAATTTTAAATAGAGTGAGGTGTACCCTACCGGGTTTATTGTCTGCACCTGCTATGGCTTGCCGTCTAGACTCTTCACTACAAGAGCTCAGTTGTCACAGTCTGAGTGCTATGTTCAGTGTAATAACATTGATTAATATTTTTTGTTCTTATCCTAATTACATTTGTGTTGAAGACAGTAGAATACCGCTTAAGAAAATCCTTTCTTTCTGCAAAGGCGTCACATTTTCTTTATAAAAGTTCCAAAGACAGGTGAAGGGAAGAGACAAAACAGAAGTAGTTTTGAGGTGTCGATGTTATTAATATTTTGTCAGGCTTGCTCCTGGTTTTAGGAACTGGAGCAATTATTATTGTCATGCAAAACTTCTCTGGTTGACTTCCAAAGCTACCGCTGAAAAGTTAAAATATTTCATGAACATTGAAAAAGTGTATGTAAAATGTGCTTCACACTATGTAAGAAAAGCTGAGATACACAGTTAATAGACAGCTTGCAAAACCTTTTGCGACCTTACTGAGGGAGATACCAATTACCATGAGAAATGTTCGTAATTGTCCATTTGCCAAGAGTTATCAAGCGATATCTAACTATGGTTTTCTGCATACACAAGAGATGCACTTGTGTAATCATTTTTGGTAAGGGACACAGTTTAAGAATGCCACAAGAGCTATTTTACCTTTGCAGCACACACTGTTGGACTGATGCAGTTCTCAAGGGAATGCATCATTAATGTTTATAAAGTCTATGCAAATCCTGACTTGACAAGCAAGGCCATTTACACAGATATAATATCATGGTCCTGCAATAGAAAAGGAAACTATTTCCTACATCCCTAATTAAATTCTGGAAGCCTGCTTTCCTTCCACTGCCTTTTGCTCCCTGAAGACCCCTGAGCAAACCGAAGTTGCTGGGCATTGTTCAGGCACTGTGTAGTTACAGAGGGTGTGTCATCCAAGTAGTGAGCCACATGGCCGTGTGACTCTGGTGACCATAACCAACTGTCATGCACAGCCCACAGGATGAAATTTGTTCACACCCACAGTTGATGAATATACCTGTCACTGTAATAAATAGTTGAGCCAAGACCTACTGGGAAAGCAGGAGGAAATACACTGTCTTTATTCCATTCCCAAACCAGAATTATTTGCTCTTTAAAGCCAACATTTTAGCCAAGCAGTAAACCAAGGAGAAAAATAGAATGCACAGCCTTATTAAATTCTACTTACAGCTACCCGATACTAAACTAAATGCAAAAATGGTGCCCATTGTGGTTTATCCTTTAACATGGATGGGAAACACTTCCTTATCTTGTATGCACCCATGCAAAGGCAATCAGAACAACAGCCCCTCCGAGATGGGGTGTCGCAGGTGCTGATATCTCAGGAGAGAAAAGGGGTGATGCGGGAAGACAAAGCTTGTACCATGCCTTGCCCCTTTCTGCCTTGGTTCAGTGAGCCATCATTATAAACGGGTCACAGAATCTATTAACCAAACCAGGAGAGATAAGTCTTTAGGGTTTTTTTCTACCCTCCTGCCCCCACCTCTTCTCTCTGGTAAATCACATAAACCGGCACAGAGATTCACAGTCTCTGTGACATGCTCCATTTGGGCTTTCTCTCCTGCCAAGGCGTATAACGAGAATGAAATGTTCTTTTTCTGCCTTGCTGAAATCGTGCTCTCCTGCCTGTTATGAATTAGATTCACAGTCTTAGTATCTCCCTCTGTGATCAGCTTTCATTACTAATAACCAGCTCATTCTGCCTTGCTAGAGCAAGAGCTTCTGACTCAGTTCAGACAAACAGAGGAGCACACAAAGACTTCTAGTTAGTACCTAAACATTCTACCTTGCACTAGCTACAAATTAGTGTAAATGCAGGCTGCAGAGGCTGTTAAAAACCCAGTCAAAGACACTGACTGATGTGTCCAGTGACCAGTATTTTTTTTTTCTGCCACAACACGGGCGTGGGTGCAATTTGTAGCTTTTCCCTTTTTTAGCACATGGTGTTGCCTAAGTCTCTATCCAGTTTCTCAAAATTGTGTCCCAATGCAGGTTACCCTGCCTATCAACTCCTGGGTTGGTTTTTCTTTTTGCATTGTTCACTGACTTTACCTTTGCCTTCTTTATCAATGATGTTGATATCCTTGTCCTGCAGTTCCCTGTGTTCTGAGTTGCCCTTCATTTTGAGGCATATTTTTCCAGAATCAATTTGTCATACTGTTTCTCAGTCCTTACCTGTGCTGAGGAAGTGTAAATCCTCTTCCTCCTCTACCTCTGTGGCCCCAAATTATTTTTTAAGTGGGAAAAGTTGGAGGAAGATGATATATTGCATATGGAGCAAGTATAAAATGCCTACTTACATGTAAAGATGATAGGCTTGTATTTGCTTTTATGCGTTGCTGATCATTTCAGAGCGAAGGTTGCTCAGCAAGGAAAATAAAAGCTTCTCTGTCTGCAGTATGCCATTCACTAGTCTGTGTATCTTCATCATAAGCATTTTCATGCATCCCTTCACTACATTAAATAGGTCATATTGCATAGTGATTTATAACCTGGAGAACTGTTTGATTTCAAAGAGGCAGCACAGGGTATAAATCAAAGAATGAATTTGACCCAACAATCTTCCTGAAAAGATAGACTTTCAGAGCTCCTCTTCTTTATTTCTGATACATCCTTTTCAAGATGGGGTGATAAAACTGAGCGTGTGGTTCAAGGTGAGCTCACACACTGATTTACAGAATGGCCTTACATGATTTTCAAAAGTATTCTCTATTCTCTCCTTAGCACACTGTAACATCTTGTTTGGTTTTTAATCATTACTGAACGCTGGGAAGAGATTTTCACCGAGCTGTTCACAATGACAGCTGGGACATTTTTCCCTGAGTACTTACAGTTAATTTAGATCCCACCAATGTATCAATTGTTCCTTCCAGTGTGCCTTACCTTGCAGCTGTCACAATGAATTTCATCCCCTATTGTGCTGCTGAGATACCATGCTTTGTTAAGGTCTTCTGTCCTTTGTAGATTAACCTAGTCTCGATAGTTTTGAGAAAATAGTTTCATGGAAAATTTACCAGTTCACAACTCTCATCTTTCCAGAACAGGTATAAATGTTCAAAAAAAACCCCACAATCTGCAGTACAGAAAGGAGCACTGAAGCTAAAAATGTCACAAATATACATATCTCACTGGTTAATACAGCTTTATGTAATACTAGGTCCCTGAAAAGCATTGTACTTCTAATGACTTCCTCAGTGCAGTGACAACAGGCTAACATGTGGCTTTCTCATTAGATTAGGAATAATAATCTGTTGGCTTTACCCTAGGAGTCCAGGGAGGAGCCAGAAAAGCTGTGGAGAGCTCCTTTCTGAGCTGTGAGCGTGGGTAGGATCAGGGCAAAATGGTACTCACCTGCAATGGCATTTTCCTGGACCAGAGATGAAACTCCTGGCAGAGAAGGATCTGACTGACCAGTGCAGGATTTTGCTGAATTGCCGTGCCTTTTTTTTTGTACATCAGTAGTGCTTTAGATAGTATTCCTTTTGGCAACAACCAGCCTGTGGCAACAGTGAATGCACCACTTCCTTGCTCATTCATCTTTCCGCTGCTCTTTAGACCTTTCCAGGGTTTCAGGTGACCTTGCAACTTATGAAGGAAAATAAAGGATTGGAGTTAAACGTGTTATAAATGATTGACCAACCTGGATGGCAGCTGATAACGTGCTGGAGGCTGCAAAGTTCAGATACTGAACTTCATTCTGAATGATAGACGCTATAAAGTAGAGATAACTCATATTGCAACAGTAACATTTTCAGCAAAATGGAATGAGAAATAAGGGGATTGTCCTGCAGTCAGAGAAACAGCATGGTACAAACAGGAAAAAAGAATAATTATTGTAGCATTAAGACGATAAGACCAGTATTTTAGAATGATGTAGTGAGTTCAAGAGCAACTCGCTCTTTGCTCTGCTCAGCCAGGTAGAGCGGATGTAATGTAAAAGGCCAGCCAGAATCATAGCAGCCTGTGTTGGCAGAGGAATCCTAATTTGGGGAAAGGAGGAAAAAGGATCAGAGGTGTCAAAGAAGAGCTTATTAGATGAAACAGTTCTGCCTGGCTATCAGGACACTTTGAAGACAAGCTTAGCCTGAAGAATGGTAAAAAGAGAGTAATTCTTTTCATGCACTCTTGCTGCAGAAGATAATGGAGTTGCTTCAGGTCAAAATTAGAGCTTATTGAGACTTTAAACAAAGAGCCCTTAAAAATACATTTAAATAAAATGAGAAAATAAAAGTGCAATAAAGCTGGCAGTGTAAAATATTTCCTGGGTCCAATGGAGACATTGAATGAGAGTCTGTACTTGTTACATATATGGGGACCTGTAGTTCACATCTTCAGTCTGAACTGGCCTCACCTGTCCCTATTAGATGACCTAATTGCTGAGCCATTGGAAGATTCATTATGAATTAGGGGTTCTTCCACTTATTTATCTTCAAAACGTTTTGAACACAATTTTTTTCTACTCAGGAACTTAAACCATACTTATGAGACCTCAAAATAACTTTGTGGGAGAGAAAATTGATTTACTACTCAGTATAGGCACTTCGCTAGTCAGAGGATGCTCGGGCCTCAAGGAACGTGTGTAATTTCCATTCTCATTATTCAATGTTGTTTGGGCTTTTTTGGGCTTCAGACAGTTTTGTCTTTTACTTTCTGTTGTTTCACATCATCTTCCGCAGTACTTCTTATGCCTGCACCAATATTTTGGTGATGTTGAAAGAAACTCCCTCAGGAACACAACTCCACATATCTTCTTCTGCTGCTGTGCAAGAGACATCTCTTACACAGAGCGCAGGTCTCCAGTAAATTTTCTACCTGCTCCATTCTGGTGTCATGGGGTGAGTTCCCTTTTGCAGAAAGCATGACCAGTCTCAATGAGAAAGAGTGAAAAATCAAGCCAGACAAACTTGCATTACTGTCAAGCTTTTAAAAACTAATCGCAGACATCCCTCACATCAAAGACTTTTCTGCTTGAGAAGCTCCTGTGTTGATTTTGCCTTTTCTCTAAATGCATGATTTGGATTTTGGGTTCTTTCACCATTTACATCCAAAGGAGGAATTAACAGGAAATCAGTTTCCTTTCTATTCATATAACCTGGATTATCTAGTGATCCTGCTGCCAGATTTCCTTTTGAATAGGCCAATTCACTTGTCAACTCATGTAGAAATATAAAAATAGTAAATATCAATCATTTCTCATGGAGTGAGGTACAGAACAGAAGAGCAAAAGTAGTCCAGTGTTTCTGGTCCACATATACATATTTATATGTATAAGATGATATAGGGGGTCTGTGAATCTCAGATTGAAGATAAGAGCCAGGGAAAGAGGGGGAACCATTTGTCTTACCCAATTTCTAAGTTAATAGCACCGTATCCTTTAACCCACATGCTTTGTATGGGAAACCTCTACATGCATGATAGCATACAGTTAAAGCAAGAGGTCTCATTTTTTATCAGTAGGAGCACTCAAAACCTGTATCCTGCATGACAAACAGGCAAAAAACCCCTTTCAGATATTCTGAAACTATAGGAAAGGGGAAAGACTCACAATTTCATAACAGTTATGCTCCCCCATCTAGCATATCTTTTTGAAGGTTTATCCCTTACAACAGAAATACTCACGTGTGACCTTGTACTACGTCATGGTAGTTCTAGGCAAATTATTTTTTACTCTTAGGAATCTTTCCAACAGCAAGTCTTTTTACAAATACAAATACAATTTTCATTATATACTACATTGAGCATTTATCTGATGATTATTCAATCAATTCACACACCAAGGGATATACTGCTATACCCATTGCCTATTAAAACTATTGCTGTTATGCATTTTTCTCAGTTTTATTTTTTATGTATGGAGCATTTTTATGGGTATTTTTTAGCAGTCACTCACTGTACTTTTTTTCTTTAAATGTTTCATTTTTTTCTTCTTAATTCAGAAATAAGAACCTGTTGAATAGTATACAAGACAAAGCCTCTACATGTTTTAAAAAATAATATAGGCCAATAATACATACAATTATAATATATATTTAGTCTACAGAAACAAAACTACACAACTACCATATGCTTCTTTGAAACTGGAAACATTTTAGTTACTGAATTTTTAACAGGTGAGTAAATGTTTACAGGACTGTTATATGTATACTGCAAACACTACAGTAGGAAAAGACATAGAAACAACAATTTGCAATTCCAGATATTTCCATATCATCTTTCATTCACATTCCTTAAGATATTTGAGAACTATAGTTTTCTTGATAACAACCTATATTCCAGATTCCTTTTTCCTTAGTGAATTCTGCATCAAGCTTCCTTCCTGCAGAGGTTTGAAAGAGGATTTTGTTTACTGCCAGCATAACCTCTGCTGAGTATCTGAAAGTCAAACTGTTTTTCCTGCTTCATACATCACCTTCAATAGCAAAAAATGTAGAGTTCATAGCAGAAAATTTTGTTGTTACTAAAATAAACAGGAATAAATTTGTTCTTTGATTTTGTAATGCCAGAGGCAGGATAGCATGCATTGTCAGTAAGACCGTCAGGTGCTATATCACATATAATGTAAAAAATTCACAAGGAACATATATAACAGCTGCAAAAAGACCAATTTAAGATTTCTGTTCTTAGGCATACTCTATATTATAAGGAGGGTTGTATATCAAAATATTTAAAAACGTTTTTGATAACAGTACATGGTGATTAAATAACTAACTAAATAAATAAATTTGCTTTACAAGCAATGTCATAATCAAGCTGTGGTGTCTGAAGCTATTTCTATCAGATACTGGATTGCATTTCTTGATAAATAGAACAGAAAGGGTTAGCAATCGGTTTCCACCAGGTGAGGAACCTTGCATTCACTTCCCTGGGTCTAGAATTTCACCTTCTACATTTGGGTTTTCAAAATTCGTAATCATGTGCATCCTTCTCCTGATAGTGAGTGGAAATGGCAACACTTAATTTAATTTAAAAAAACAACTCATGCCTGAAAACACTTGGACATTTCTATAGTTAAAAAAAATGTTTTCAGGTATGTGTAGCTTTCAGTTGGATAAAGTCTTTCTTCTGCAGCAGGACCACCCCCGCACTATACGTGAAGCATGTACTTAATTCTGTGTGGGATTGGTCTCAAGTATAATACAATCCAAGATGCTACAAAATGTTCTTAACTATATATTTAGAGAAAAATGAACATGCATAACAGCTTTCCCACTAACCACCTATGTACTGCTTTCTGCTTCCTATTTCTCCACAGTTTTACTTTTTTTTCCCCATTAACAGTTGCCACTTATGATGGTTGCTTGTGCTGAAACACAATACTAGCCATCACAAGTGTATTTCACACCTTACTGTTGTTATTATTACTATTATTTTTTAAAGATAACTATTAATATGAAAACTTTACTTTTCTGAACTGATGGTTCCTTTCATTTATTTGTTTGTTGAACTACAGTTATAGAAATCAAATCCTCCAACTGAACAGAATACATGTCTAGAAAACAGCCATCAGTACTTACATAGCAGCTGATATTTTCAAGTGCATTTTAGCTTTCTGCTACTGCTATGACTATTTATCTGCAGTCAGTTTGACTGTGCTCCCCATCCATGGCTTAGTTCTGCCTTCCCAGCCAGACTACCTCCCCAAAGTGACCAGGAGGACCCCTTCCTCCAGACCTGCCCCTGAGGACCTGAACCCTAGCACAGGACTTTCTAGGTCTACATCTGATGATTTGATGAGATTCTAGTATAGAATATTTGCAGGGAATAGCCATTCAATAGTATGCATCCCTCTCACTATTAACTTAAATCAATTGTTGATGAAGCTGCTGAACCGGTAGCCTAGGTGAAGAGCGTTTTGAAAGTAATCAAAATCAACTAATCAAAAGTTGTCGATAACAATTTTTAAAAAATATGTATCTTTTGTTCATGTACAGCTTGGGAGCTAAGAAGGTATTTACTCCCCTACGCTATCTCCGTTTGGCTCAACCTTTGGATTGGAAAGGTCATGAGAAGAGCTTAGCCTCTCCCTTGTTTCTTCTCTGCTCCAATGAGGGTTTTGGGAGTGGATTTCTTCTCAGTGGCAGCTGGAGCACACATCCTGGCTCATGTCTAATAGTCTATCACCGAGGTTTTAATTTCTTATGGCTTTGTGACAGGTACTGGTGCCGGGCAGGCGAGTGTCACCGCAACCTGTTACTAAACCAACTCATCTGCTTAATCAGGTTCCAAGGTGCCTTTTCCTTTGGTAGGAAGGCATTTCGTTATTTTCTGATGCCTGTGCATTTGTAGGGACGAAGGCTTTAAAAAACACGATCCCCTTGCTTAATTGTTTACGATACGTGCCACTTCACACAGCTGTGATTTCTTGGCCCCAGCTGCAGGGGAGCCAGCCTTCTGGTGCAGCTGCGAGCATATTGCACTTTTCTGCAAGTGACCAAACATCAAGGAAAAAGATTTTGAGGCTCAAGGCCTTAAGCTGGCAGAAGCAATGTGCATCATTCAGGTAAACTGCTTAATGCCTACAGGGAGGATGTTGGCTGCAGTGTACTTACCTTGGTCCTTGCCAGCAAATTGTAACAGTAACTGTGACAGAAAAGGAAAAAGCAGCGGAGGCCCTTGCACTCCAGCTGCTGGAAATGTTGAGCTTTTGTTTAGACTTCATAGGTCTAATTCTCATATTGTTTACTTATCCTGTCAGCTTAGAATATGATTCAAAATTATTGAGGTATGTCTGACACATCATGACAAAACCAGAAATGAACCTACTCTTCCAGCTCCTGGTTGCTGGCTCATATTAATGTGTATTTAACGGAGTTTTATTTAAGAAATACTTCTTGCGGTTTAGCAATTTCCTCCAGCAAAACTGTTCAAGAGTAGGGTATTTGCTGAGAAATAGGTCAGATAAAACTAATACAATTAGAGAAGGAGAAATGTGTGCTTCTGAACTTTTTCCTGTGCAACCATTATTACATTTTTTTCCTGTTTTTATTAATTTCTCAACCGCCTATTCAATTTTTATTTTAATTAACTAATGAATGGAAACATGTCCTATTTAGAATGACATTGCACTTCAAAGCCAGAAGATGACAAGCAAATCTCTTTGCCTATTTCTTCACTGATAGGGCAAGAAGCAAATACATGTATTTTTAAAGGTTTTGAAGGCAATTTTGTATTCTGTGAACCCATAGACCTACCTGAATTTGTCTGCTCAATAATAGAGAACTCTGTGCTTCCTTAAACATCACACTTTCATCAAAGCTTGAGCAAAAGTTCCACAAGTTCGGTTTTGTTTTTTTTTTTTATGTTAGTCCAGGCTTTCTTCTCAGACTCTGCATTGTCATCTACTCTGCAAGTTCCATTCCTGCCAGTTTCCCAGAAATGTGGATTCCTGCATCTCCTCAGAGGCAATTCATTATGCTCAGAGACTGTCAGCAAAACCCTGTCTCTAGTGACCAAGGCCTAATTTGTTTCTCCTGCTTCTTCCAATATTCTAGCTGCCATGACAGCTTTTTCCAAAACAGCCTTAACAGGCTAAAAACCTGTCTCATATCTACAGGGAAGTCTGACTTCCCTACCCCAAAGCCTAAACCAACATTCATTCTCTATACTGTCCGCCATTCTCATGGGAATCCTCATAATTTTTCTCATATTGGGCTTTTGTTTCTCTCTACAGGCATCTTCTTGCTGTTCTCAGATGGCAGGTGGGGAGGGGGGGGAGAAGAAAAATCCCATAAACAACTTAGAACATTTTGTCATTGTCAGGAAATAGGCGCTGGAGGATGTCTTTGTAAAGGTCTAGGTTGCAGACAGAAGACATTTCCCGCTTCTGGAGTACATAAGCTAAACATAATTGAGATCCACTTCACTCTGCAATTACTGATGACACCTACTAATTAAATTTCACACAGGTGAAACAAGATATGTCTTTAGAGGGCAGCTATTGCACAGGAACTTTGCTAACTGCGTCATCACATGCCACAGAAAATAGTTCATTAAAAAGCTTTATTCAATTTAATAGAAGACCTTATGAATATCCCTTTCTTCCCTTCATGGAAAATGATGTGCAGTATTTGGTCAGGTCTGTGGTATTACCTCATGGACACCGAAAGTCATAGCATGTACATTATATGAGGGAAAGTTAGGAACTGGACTGCACCTGTCTAGCTCCCCAGTGCTGATCATCTGAGCAAAGAAGAGCAAGGCACTTCTCTTGAAGGCACCCACAGGTTTTGCATGACCTGGGACAGTCAGACTGTTGAGAGGAAGAAAGGAGAAACAGACTGAAGACATTAATAAGTCAATAATTTCACAATATCCTTGTCAGAGTTATCACATGTATTTGTCAGGGTTATAACAGAGTTCTGCAGATAGCAGTTCTCATAGCCAATGCCAACTTTGAGCACTTCTTCCAGTTTTGTACTTACCATGTCTATCTTTGAGGAAAGTGACGGTAAGTAATAAGCAGTCTCACGTTTATGAAGAGGGTGTATGAAGTTTGAGTGGGCAGCAACACCTGCAATTACTTGATCAGGATCAACAACCAGATCATTCTTCTAGATTGAAAGTTCATGATTTGGTGTTTCTCCTCTTCTTAAAAGTTTTCTCCAATTTGTAGTTTCTTAAGGATTTTAACCCAAATAAAAAACCATTTAGCTCGTTTAAGCTAATTTATTTAATCACTTCTCATTCCTTCAGATACAAGCAATTTCTCCTTAAAAAAACACAGGCATTTTCTTTCTTTTATAATAACTAAATGGTGGGTTTATTTATAATTATTGGCTCAGAGTTTAAATTGTTTATTATTATTTGCCAGACTCCATTTGCTGTATCAAATAACAAAAGTACTTTTGTTTTGCAGTTGTTATTTAGATTTATTTCAAGAGATTTTTACCACCAAACTGAAAAGGGAAAAGCTTCAGGACATTCCCCTTATTGTCATCCAGTTCCATCAGTACATTATGACACTAAATAAAGCAAGAAGACCAATTCACATTAACATAATTATACTAACAGAATTAACCTTGCTTATAAGCAGCTCTTCTTTTATAATAAATTTATATTTAGACCAGAATTTTTCTGAAGGTGCACATCTTTATCTGGTCATTTGTCTACTTATATGCAGCAGGACAAACCAGCTTCCAGAGTATCTCATAAATAGAAGATACTGTAATTTTTGCAGACAAGGACTGGCTTTCTGCATATGTCTCTGTGACAATTTCAAAACAAAACCAAAGCCAGCCTACCAAATGCTAGGGCAGATTTTCAGTACTAGCATCTGGTGAATGCTGGATGCTAAAAGAAGGGGCTGAGGTGGCGTAGGACTTATTCCTTTTAAGAGTAAACTATCCATCTATCTACCAGCATTTTATATCCCAAGTCTTGCCTTAAAGTTTCTTTCTGGAATACTAAAAGATCTCCCAAGAGAAATATTACTGTTTCCCCATTTCATTTTGAATAATGTCATTAGTTTCTAACTGCATTTGTCATTGTGAAGCAGCTGGCTTGCCTGATACTGGACCTGCAAGACCCCTGCTTCGTTGGTTTGCTGTTTCTTCATCTGAAAGATGTTTTAAGCTGTAGCTGTAAGATATTTTTTTCCTGAAGATACTTTCCTTCTGCACATGCAACACATCTGAATACTGGGCCATTTTAGGCTTCTGTTCTCGATACGGGTTTTGTCTGTCTGAGAACCTACATTAGAATTTTTTTTTTCTGTCAGGTTTCTTTTCCTTTTCTTTTTTTAATAGTATTTTTTAGTATATATCCTCATTTTGCATTGTTACAGACCATCTAGAAAATTATTTCACAAATACCAGCCATTGGGCAAATCTAATACTCAAATTAGGATTAAAACCTCTTTTCTTGATACGGGCCCTTCAAATGTACTGATAACCAGGAGGCTTGGATTTGGAGGAATCAGGAGACACTGATTTTAATAGGTCTCCAAATCAACAAGTTCCTTCAGCATGTATTTGCCTTGAAGAACCTCGGACCAATTAGGTTATTCTCAGAGTTGAAGTTTGTCAGTGATAGAGAGAACTATGTCAGTCAAATTTTCCACTATCTACTACAGCATCCCAAACCAAGCCTATTTCAGTGATGATGTGCCTTGTTACTACCCAAGACATCCAGACCAAAAGTCTTGTTGGGTTCTTGAAGATGAACAGGACATGTGAACTTCGTATACAAACAGGAGGGCATATGAGACTATGTGTCTGACACTTTCAAGGTCAGTTCTCTTAAAATAGTGTTCATCTTATATATATGTGTGTGTGTGTATATATATATATAATTTTTTTTTCCTTTAAAAGATTGCAGGGAGACAACATAGGAAAGACAGTAGTTTAAAGTGTGTCACTCGGCTGCTGTTTCTACCTCCTGCAGAAAAGTTATACTGCTGAAGCAAAATAAACATTTGGATACAGTTTAGCAGACCTTGTAAGGCTATCATATTTCCATTGAAACATGATTTATGGTATTGATTTTTTTTAACCTTGCAGAAGATTGCCTACAGAAATAGACATAATTTTTTTGAATAAACTACACCAATTATCTGGTTGTCCACAGCTGATGGATTATTTATTTTTTCTCGGTGCAGTATGATGGCCAGTAAAATATAAAACTGACTGGGACTACAATCAAAGGGTATTTCTGCAAATCATTCAATGACAATCTGGGGCAATTTTCAATTACTCTCAGGACAGATTTTTTCCAATTGACTAGACAGAAAGTGGCAAGAAAGATTTAAGAAATGCCTTGTAAGTGCTGATCTGAGAACTTAGTACCAAATATCATCAATCTGTATCCTTCTGAGACCAAAAGATTTACAAAATAGGCTATTGAACTTACATAAGCATTCAGTTATAGAATTATGTATCTGATGGTTCAATGTCTTGGGATTTTTAGTGTTAAAGGGGTTGTCTATAGACTCACACTTTGACAGTTTGCAATTATCATACGCTTCATTAGATTAATGACTGTCTGAACACTGACCCATTTTCTTTCCTGAAGATACTTGCTAAGGTGTTTCACTGGGTTACCTGACTTGTGTATTTGCACAGGTTTGATGTGAAAAGAGCTAAACTGATAGCCTTGGCATAGCCAAAACTAAAATTTAACTAATAGACTAATAAATATCTTACAGAAATTGTAAATTAAAACCTTCCTAAAACTGGATATAGATATGCTACAATAGGATACATATTTTTTCAGCTTTTTTAATGGTCCTTATACATTTTTAAGTTTGCAAGAACTGAATGGCCACATACCTAAAAATAAGATGCAACATTAGAAATACTGGTATATTTGTATTACGGTAGTGCTAACAAAGCTGTAGCAGAAACAAACCTCGTTACTGTCCTCAGTCTGGTGCCTCAGACTTTGCCACCCTAGTAGACAGAACAGGGAAAAAAGGTGGAAAGAAAAATTACTTATTAGAGCGATGAGACGTAGGGATGACACTCTCTGTTAAAGGATCACCAGAGGTTTTGGATCTTGTTAGGAAGCAAAGACCTCCCAAGACAACCCTGGCTCCATCGTGCAGCTGCCCTCCAGGCCTTTTGTCCCTCAGCCCTTTTCCCCGATGGCTCCCGTGAAGGAGGCGGCGTGCAGGCCTGCCAAGCACAGGCGCTGCACCCCTACCTGAACCCTTCGCCTGCCTCCCTCCTGACCTAGGCATTTGTCCTGGGTTCAGCCAGGATAGAGTTAATTTTCACAGGAAAACTGGGAGGGGGGCACAGCCAGGACAGCTAACCTGAACTAGCCAAGGGGGTATTCCACACCATGTGACGTCATGCTCAGTATATATATTGGGGGAGGCAGCGTGGCAGGGTCTCTTTTTCTTTGGTGGTGGAGCATTAGGTTCTGGGTGGTGAGCAATTGCGTTGTGTATCACTCATGTTGTATTTTCGTTTATTTGTACTGTTGTTACTATTGTAATTTCTCTCCTTGTGCTGTCCCAGTAAACTGTCCTTATCTCAACCCTTGAGGTTCCATCTTCTTTGTCTCCTCCCGGATTCTCCTCCCCACTGCTCCGGAGTGGGGCTGGGGGGAGGAGGGAGCGAGCGGCTGCAGGGTGGGCTCAACCACAACAACATTCCACGTATCTCAAGAAACACTTTTTTTTTTTTTTTTTAAAATGTGGTAGCAAAAACTATGCACCAAAACGACAATCATGAGGTATGGTGTGGTTTTGCAGCATTGACTATTGCACCCCTCCTCACTAAGACATCTTCTTGAGAAGCTGTCTGTTAAACACTCACACGCAAGTCCCAACCCAAAATCCAGAATGGGAATCGTCAGCCTAACTAGCAGAAAACGCTTTTTTTTCATAAAACTGTATTTCTGAAGATGATAAACAGTGCTGGATTTAAGCAACACAGAGGTTGTAAACTGTGAGATTAACAGCAATTCCTTCCTCAAACCTCCAGGATGATTCTTTAGAGGAAGGTCTGCCATCTACCGAATTAGAAATTAATTTTTTTATATATTTCTTCTTATCTATCTAGAGATATACACACTGGCAAAGTTCAGCATTTGAGATCCTCTAATATCACAGCTCATCCCAATGAACATATGTTTGCTTATGAGAGACAAAGAGAAAATACACTTCTAATATTTAAATAAGAATGTATCTCAGTACTCAAGTAAATTGTTCTTTTTTTATTTATTTTGGGAGCAGCCCTAGTACAGTAAGATTATTGTGAATATTTTCTTTAGAGAAAATATTTTAATAAGAAATCTGTAGTTTGCTCCTACGGTTGAATCAAAAAATAATTAATAAGTGTGTATTAAGATTCTGCACACATGGGCATTTAGCTCAGTAAAATGAAGCAAACAAGTGAACAACTGACAGCATGCTGATATGGAGACAAGCCAAATTTACCATACCAATCTTCTTCAAATAGTGCCAGTTATCCTGAATAATTCGTACGCTTACCAAAACACCAAACATCAACATTTTGATGTGTAATGTGTTATATCTACATTCATTTCTGTGCTGAAAGGCTAATTAAACCAGTAATTGTCATTCATATCTCTTGCTATTATATTTGTATTCAAAATTGCAATAGATGCAATCTGTGTGTATTTTTTTTAATTCAAGTAGTTTAAAATTGATTTGAAGCCGTACAACAGCAATCATACTCTAATTAGTGAGATAATCAATTAATAAGCTTGTAACTAAGGGTTCTCATGTTGTAGATGGAGATTATTTCAACTGGGATGAAGTGCAATCTTCATATGAAAAAAAAAAAAGAAAAAAAATAGTGAATCTATCCTACAGCCAGGAGATAAAGATACAGCTGTTTTTCTAAAAGGTATCATTTTAACCCCTGCACTGTGACAGTGATTCATGTGGCTATAACCACAAGACTTCCATTAAAATAACAGCTTTCTGTGGCCAAAACAGCGTGCCATTCTTAAAATGTTCACACTTACTCTCTTCAGTTAATACATGCAAAGTGATTCCATAAAGCCATTAAAGGAAATACAATAAATGAGTTCAAGACAACTGGTTATTTGTACAGGTTATTAATTGAAGGATGCAGGGAAGAAGTAGGGAGGAGGCTGAGATTAATAAACCTTAAAGTGCAGGCTTGTTGTGCCAAATGGCCCTTTCCCCTGTAACTGTAAACAAATTTGGATTTTGAACAATTTTAGACCTCAAGGTCCTGCATTAGCAATGGCATTGGGTTCCTTGGGGAATCCCTTGCATTGCTTTCCAGCCAGAAAATCCATGAGACACACTTGAGAAACTTAGCCACAGAATGAAGCGGGGAAGATAATTTTTCTGTGCCAACTTGATGGGCTACTTGCAGGAACACTTTTGGGATCATTTGTGTCATAGTAGCTTTAGCATCAAAATAAGACTACCATGAAGTGTACCACTACCGACAGGTGTGTTCAGATGGACTCTGCATCTCTTCCTCACAATAAATTTCTGCAGCATACACTGAAGAGCTATTAACATGGAATAAGACCTCTTCCCTAGACTGCAATGCACAAGGGAATTAAAATTCTCCACTCTCATTAGACCGCAGTTGTGGCGTTATGGTGAGATACAAGCACCTGACAAAACCTACAGGGCGAAGTTTCAAAACCTTCATTATAGTCTTTTACCGCAAGCAGATTATAAAAAGGCTTACCATATGAAGAATTAACACAGCTATCCTGTGCTTTAATAACAAGTACATGCTTAAACATTATCTGATTAGAAATGCATTGAAATTATTTTCCTGTTTTGGGTTGTTTAGGGTTTTTTTTGACAATAGGTTATGAGTTTCTGTCAGAAAAATCAGGATGAAATACTTATTTTTTAGACTGAACTGAAATATTTTATTTTACTTATTTTCAATCTCACTGAACTGAAATAGTAGCTTATTAATGAGGTACAACTATACAGACATTTACCTCTTAGTTATTTTTTTGTTTTCAGCTAGAATTTTTAAGGACATATCTCTTACAAACAACCTATTCTGCGTTGCGCATTCTAACACCAAATCCATTTTACGTTACAAGCCTGGGGTAAAAAAACAGGGTAGCCTGTGTGCAGGGCAAAAAACAGTCATCAAAGCCACAATTCTCTGTAAAATATAATAGAAAACAAAGAAAAAGAATAAATAAAATTAGGAACTTTTAAAATAATATTAAAGATAAAAATAAAAGGAAAAACATATTTCTGTGTCTCTCTTAATTCTACTGCCACTTCATAGAAAATTTGAATATTTCTACTTAGTATTCCTACTTTTTGTTTCTTACAGAAAGACAAATAGGAACAATAAAAAGAATTATGTTGTTTTATGTAATTTTCTGCAGAATCAAACCTCTTGTTAACATATGCATATCTTTTGCGTATGGTTACTTGCCTAGATGAAGTTACAGAAAACCATAAAATTAAAAATACTTTTGAGTATATAACTTTGCTTTTTACAGTGCAACAGCCAAAATAATTTGTATCTGCATTAATTTCTCCTTCAGACACTTAAGTAACTTCTTTGCAGGTGATATAAAAATGTCTAACCTTCTTTTTACCTTTAATTATTAAAATAATGAAAACAACATTTTCACTCAGTACTAATGACCACTGGCATTATTTTTGTGTGTGTGTGTGTGACCTTCTATGTCTCTAATAACACTTCTGCAATGAAAAAAACCCACAGAAATTAAGTTACTAAAAATTCTATTGTAGAATTATCAACTAAACCAAAAATGATTGCAACAAAATTTGTGTTACAACATAAGTTTGAAAGCTAGGAAGAGTTCTTGCTGATAGTCTAGAAGTTTATGTTAAATCCGGAGATACAATGATTTAGTAACCCAAGTTACCACATGTTCTTTCAATGGCAACACAAAGTGAAAATATACTTTTCTTTTTTTCCCACATTTCATTATTTCAATGCTTCAAAGATTATCTTGTGAAAGATCCCATGAGTGTAACAATACCATCATATAAATGAATATTTTCTCTGTTTCATTTAGTGTATTACTTCATAAGTAGACAGATAAAAAAATAAAATCATTTGTTGGAGCTGCTTTCTCACCCATTTTGGCCTTCTCACCAAAATAGTCTGCATATATTTCACAGAATATTTCATACTGTGGACAAGCAGGAGATTGCAATGATGGCCAAACTATGATTATTCATCCAGTGCTTATGAGCACTCAGTTTTCTAAATAAACTCTCTGTTCAAAAAACTCATCTCTACATTTTCCAATTCCCTCACTTTTCATAAGATTCCAATACCAAACATTACAATTACACATAATTTCATTTAAAATTTAGATAAGATACTTTACTCAGTATTTACTGTGACAAATATAGAGGTTTGCTTTGGTATCTGCTGAATAAAAAGAAAACACCACTGATAAGAATTCTTCTCCTCTTTCACGTGGTAATGTTTTTTAGTGCAGTCACTGCAGTTGAAGTTACTGGGATAATATATATGTTATCTCATCGAGCCCTGATCTTCTACGTTCAGCATAATGATGTAACAAAATATACAACTTTTATTTGAAAACAAATAAGAGGGAGAGAGATCTTCTAGTCTAGAGATACTAGAATTAAGTATCTTCCTTTGGTAACATATACTATATGTCAGAAAAAAGGATTAATTATATTGCTGCAGAAATTTACAGCAGGAGAAAAAAAAATGCCAAAAGGCACAAGTTAATTCTATGGATAGCCTCACATTTCAAATTAATATCCTCTAAACAGAATTTCCCATGAATCCAGTAAATGAATAAAACAATTTTGGGGAAGTAGAATGTGGTGACTCATTAGCATGAGTATTTTGACTATCTTGCAGATACTTATGCAGTGGGTTATACAATTAAAAAATCCAAATGTAAGTGTTGATGCAATAGAAAAGCTAAATTACCAAGAAATAGGAAAGTAATGATTTTTGCCATAAAGCTGGTAATAGCGCTTAGGTGATAAATAGTATAAAACCCCCACACATGCAGAGACTAAATTAATGGCAAAGAACTGGGTCAGGAGGATCCCGTCAACTGAAGTTTATTAGTATTTATTCTCAGCAAAACCAAAGAGGATTATCTTTTTTACAGGAAGGTCATTAATGAAATTACTTTCCTCGGCGGCGACTGCTGTGACCAGTATCAATAGCCAAGTATCATGTATCCAATATAAGTTTTTATGTTGCCCAGCAGTATCTCTGAGAGATAAGGTGACTCATTCCTCTTGCTCAGCAATGAGACTGTAGCAAGTTGAGCTTCCTCAGGGTATCCTATAAATTTGTAAAGGATGCACTTACGAAATAGCTTCTCTAGCTACTGAATTATCAAAATGGTAGTTTGCTTTGTTTACTCTCATGGTATGTATATGCAGGGACTGGTAGGTACCCAGTTGAGCTGGGTGACATGGTCTGAAGCTTGGGCAGGTGAGGTAACCTCGCTGGTTCTCGGAGCTGGCTCTGCAGTCTGGGTCTGTCCATTCTGAGTCTCCTCCTTGGACAGAGACTAACTGGTGCTAACTAAGTCAACAATTATAACCAGAAAAATAAATTACTTCAGGATTTATTTTTTTACTTTCTTACCCTCCCCATACAACTGCTTTATTCAGTCAATACAAGACTGTTGCAGGACCCCTACATCTGCCAGACTTTCAAGGTATATCTGCCTCTCCATAGCTTTCTTCAAGGTTAATTCCTCACAAGACAAGAAAGTAAAAACAGAAGGTTTATGAGTAAGTCTCCCATTTGCTCAATGCATCTCTGTAGGGAGGTTGTAATTCCCAGGCACATGCCCAACCCAGTATTCTTCCTGGGACTTTCTGAGTTGTGTTAAATTTCACCTCGCTTTTTCCAGCACCAGAAAAGTCTGTCTTTCCTGTCTCCCCATGGGATTGCTGCAGTCTTTTGCTCTGCTTAGTTCCTCCATGACAGCTGCCCCAGTCCTGCAAGTTTTGGGGAAGAGCAGGAAAGAAGCAGGTCTCTCCCTTCCTCCAGTGACTTCCACTTGGCCCAAAGCAGACCACAGAAGACCAAAACGGGGATCCTTCCCTCCCTTTGCCAGGTCAATCTATCTTCAAAGAAATCACATCAGCATGCAATAATCTGTGAACAGTTAAAACACATCGCTTCCTTCACAAATTGCTACAAGCCCAAATATACTTTTTAATTTGAGTATGTCATTAATGCATATTAAATGCTGTAATAAAAGCTTTTTGAAATCAGATCACGTATCAGAACACATCAACAAAGAAATATTCCTGGTAGGAACTATATTTTCTTCCAGCCTTCACTCTTTATCGGAGATAACCTCCTATCAAAATAGTTCAAAATACAGCTATGTCACCACACTTGATTGGAGATGCCACTTACACAGGTGAGGGCAATCTTGTTTTCAGGTATGGCAGTTTCTAGAAAGGTTTTAAATGCTTTCATCTGAAACTGTATCCACTGGGGGGGGGGGGGGAACCTGTAAAAAGAAATTAACTTCTATACAAAGCAAAAGGAAGTTTGTCTGAATGACTGACTACAGGAACCCATAGCATATTGGGGGGGGTTCCAGCTGAAGTTCATGTCTCAAACTTAGCCAGTGAAAGAAGCAGATGAAAAAATACATCATTTATTTTGTTCAAGAATCTCCATTTCTTTGCAGTTTACTGCCCTTATCAAATATATTGCAAAAGGTGATGGTTCTACATTTTTAATTGGCTTCTTTCTGTCAAAAGAAGGTGTAGAGGTTTGTGCCATGATACAGTATGTCAGATCTTGCTGTACCCCATCAGTACCTGGTATGTGAGTTTCCACACTATTTTAACTTTTAAAATTACTAATACAGACTTTTGTTTCCTTGGCAAGGGTGTACATACAGAGAAAAGGCTTGAATGAAACGGTTTTTATGTCAATATTATTCCTTCAAATATCCCTAGTTCATAAAGACTCTTAAAAAATGGGCATGGCTGTTGCCCCCCAAAACAAAATATCAGAAGAAAGGTAATTAAAAAAGACCAAGTTGCATGAAAAAAATGAGACAATTACTGACTCCATCATTTTGCACATGTTGCATAGTGTTCATTATTACTTTCTGTCTCTCTAAAAGTTCATGCATATACTACCCAATAGAAATATTATCATCCTCATACATACGAAGGTCATCTTTGGAGGGTCAGAGAGCAAAAGAAAAAATCTCTCAAGTACTTTTTTGGATTTTGTACCAAAGTATCACAACACACTGAGCAAAGCTTTTTCCATACAGGACATATATATTCATGTTCTACAAAGGATGTGTCAGTGTAGGATCATACATGTAGCCTTTACAGTGACACAGTATAGAAAACACTTGAATAACTCATCTGTTAAACAATGTACAATATCAGCATCATGTAAAAATCATTCAGGCTTCTTGGAAACTTTTCAGTAGCCTCTCAAAACTAACATATTAGCGAGCTTTCATGGACAGCTGACTATGAATAAATGACACGCGAAGGTGTATATTTTCATATAGGTCATTCTTTGACCAACATTAGTGGAAGCATAAAATACATTACTAAACATATTGTTGAACAATTTTCAAGTATATAAAATCAGTGATTTGCCTAAATTAAAAAATAAAAAATTCTACAGTTTCTCTTGCCATTTCAATCCCAGCTTTGAAAGACTGTAATTTTACACAGTTCAGCACTAATCCTTTTTTTCTAAACCTGTCAGTTGAATTTTGTTTTACACTTTGCATTTTAATTTAATCACTTGCCCTTTGCTGTTTTTTTTTTCCCCAGACATATTCAACTGATTTCACAATTGTATATGTCAGAGAGAAAGGGAAAAAAAATAGGTTTATGCTGGTTACAAACGTGGCACAAGATAAGGCAAAGTAATTTATCCTTTCTCTTTGCAAGAGTTACAGAGATAACCAAAGTCCTGCTTCTACAATTTTATCTGAGAAGTTAAAGCCTTTGAATCTGTGCAGAGTCCTGATGTTTTAAAATCAGTTTTCATGGGTCTTGGGCACATTGTTATGAAGCAATTCAAAAGATCCTTCCTGATAGCTGATCTGCACACCCCAGAAGTGATTACTTCCACAGTTCCAACTCAGGCCTCCTAAAAATACAAGTTGTTGGGTTTTGGTTAAGGTAGAGAAAGAGTTTTAGGAAAAAAGCACATATCTTCGATTTTAATTTTTTCAGTGAGGGAAAATACAGTGCAATCCACGGTAGATAGTTCCAATACAAATTATCTGCAGCACTAAGACTATGAACCAATATGTTATATTATGCTAAATATGTTATATATTTTTTAATTCAGGAGCTTCCTATTAGGCTCACATACTGTCTGAGTTGTTCCTGTAGGCAATGATCCTGTCACCCTACTCTTTGGTAAGAGGAACAGATTCCTTATTCCTAATACCACATGAACATTCTTGTGGACCACCTCCAGAACTCTTTTTCCCCCCCCCAAAATCTTTGCTTTTGTCCCAAGACAGAGTTCTTCTGAAAGTATTGCTACACTAGTATTTCATCATGCAACATAACAAATGGAGCCCTAAGCTTTTAGTTCTACTAAAGGTCTTCATATCAACTTAATAATGACTTCGAGGCTCTGTGTTATTCTATTCTGTCTATTCAGATTGTTGCGGTTTAATGCCAACCAGCAACTCAGCCCCATGCAGCTGCTCACTCACTCCCCCTACAGCAGGATGGGGGAGAGAATCAGAAGGGCAAATGTGAGAAAACTCGGTTGGGATAAAGACAGTTTAATACGTAAAGCAGAAGCCGTACACGCAAGCAAAGTAAACCAAAGAATTCATTCACCACTTCCCGCGGGCAGGCAGGTGCTCAGCCATCTCCAGGACAGCCGGGCTCCATCACGTGTAATGATGACTTGGGAAGACAAACGCCATCACTCCCAACGTCCCCCCTTACTTCTTCTTCCCCTGGCTTTATATGCTGAGCATGATGCCATATGGTCTGGGATATCCCTTGGGTTAGCTGGGGTCAGGTGTCCTGGCTGTGTCCCCTCCCAGCTCCTTGTGCCCCCCCAGCCTCCTCACTGGT
>JAVKLA010000090.1:29083158-29099001 GCA_034782735.1 Sagittarius serpentarius | reverse complement strand
TGGCCCCATGGAGAGAGGAGCCCAGGCCGGAGCAGGTTTGCTGGCAGGAGTTGTGACCCCGCGGGGGACCCACACTGAAGCCGTCTGTGCCTGAGGGACTGCAGCCCATGGGAGGGACCCACGTTGGAGAAGTTCATGGTGGACTGTCTCCCATGGGAGGGCCCCCATGCTGGAGCGGGGGAAGAGTGTGAGGAAACTTTGCCCCTGAGGAGGCAGGAGCAGCAGAGACAACGTGTGATGAACTGACCGTAATCCCCATTCCCCATCCCCCTGTACTGCTCAGGGGGAGTTGGTAAAGAATTCGGGAGTGAAGCCGTGTCTGGGAAGAAAGCGGGTAGGGGAAGGTGTTTTAAGATTTGGTTTTTATTTCTCATTACCCTACTCTGGTTTAAATGGCAATAAATTAAGTTCATTTTCCCCAAATCAAGTGTGTTTTGCCCATGACGGTAATTGGTTAAGTGATCTCTCCCTGCCCTTATCTCAACCCACAATCTTTTAATTATATTCTCCCTCTTCTGTCCAGTCAAGGGCAGGGAGTTATCGAGCGGCTTTGGTGGGCACGTGGCGTCCAGCCAGGGTCAACCCACCACACCTGCCCATACCATGTGTGTATATATACATGCTGGGAATTTTTGTTCAGCCTGGCTAGACCTGGACACAGAGATAAGCAGTCTTGCCTCTGTGGGGCAGGAAGGGATAAAACCCCCACAGCTCTTCAGCCCACTGGGTATGGCCACCCTTAACAATCATCTTTACAACTCCTGCTCCTCCTTGATGTAAATAATTTATCTGCATGACTATTTTAACCTGAAGTACAGACCACAGTCACTCTATACAGTTCTGCACATGCAGTCACTCCAGCCTTCTCAGAGTCAGATTAATCTGTGAAGATAAAATAAAAACTCATTATTCCTTTGCAGCCTGTTGCTAAACTATCATTAAGTTTGTAATCCATTGTCCTCAGCTTGGTTACAGTATCTCTTTAACAGTTTTGATCTTTACTGTGGAATTTTTCTGCTGCAAAATTTCTGTTATTCACTGTTGAGCTGTAATATAAAGAAAATAAAAACAAAGCAAACTTACATTTATCAATTGAAAATAATTTTCAGGAAATGGTTAAAGTAAAATTTTGTCACTAAGGTAGTGGGTTTTTTATTGTCATTAGAGCTTATTAACACTTGTCTTTAAGGGATAATATTAGCAACCAAATACATGGCAGAGACTCTGCATCCCTAAAGAAATGTCAAACATTTGATCTCACAGTCCAAGTACCAGGGCTTATTTCTTACTTGCAAAATTACTAGATTGTCATTCCAACACTTCTAAAAAAGCTCATCACTGTGTATGTATTTCTAGTTACTCAGAGTAATAGTACAATATTCAATTTTTTTTTAGACTAACTACCTTCAAAATCAGCATGCTCATAATATAAGCAAAGAATTTGGCTCTGCGTAATGATATCTTAGGGTTAAGTTGCTTTTCTAAAATATCAGTTGGTGGAAAATATTTCTGGTTAGTGTTCTAGCAAACATTTACATGCTTTTAGCATGTAATTTGACTTTCTCAGTTGCTTACCATTATAGTTAAAATAAATTTCCTTGAGCTATTTTAGTGCAATACATCTGTTTTGCACTCTGACTTCTCCAACAATATGGCTCCTGTCCACCCTTCCCTGTGGTGTTTCTTACTACACCTCTTGCTGAAGTGAAAACTATGACTCTTCTCACTCAGTAACCTCTGACAAAACCTTCCTCCCTGCAGGAGGGATGCAAAGCCAAGGACACAAAGCCCCACTCTGGTACCGGGCAGTACTTAACCTTGGCTCAGGCCTCTGAGAAAACTGCTGAGCTGTGAGAGAGAGCTATGAAAAGTCGGCAGAAGGACAAGAGAGGTGAAATTGCAGAGAGAGGTCGGACAGCTGAGATGGGGAACATGAGTAGCTCAAGGATTCAAGCAGAAAATCAACAACATGAAAAGGTATTAAATGCCTATAAGGGAAAACCAGGGAGGCTAGTGAGGCTAGGAGTTGTTAGATTCTCAGCTCAAGTCCTTGGGGCTGTCTGTGTCAATGGAGCTGGTGGAGGATGGCAGCTCAGCAACACCAAGGACCCACTCAGGAGTTGCAGAGTTGTAATCTGTCCTCTCCTGACCGGTGCCTGCATGGCCAGCAAAGAGTCTGAGTCCTTGCCCTGAGCAGTGAGCAAGCTCAGCCTAATAGCTCCCTAAATCCTTGCTATCTTTTGTGTGTGTCAGGCAATAAACAATTGTTTTGTTCTGGAGTCACGTATATCCTGCTTGTGGAGTTTCTGTGTACCTGGCTAATAGTGCCTGAACAAGCTAACCCCAAAGAGGGGAGTTAAAAAACGGCAATCTTTTTTATATATACCAGCTGAAATTAGCTAAGAAGTAGTGAATAGCTTGAAGATAAAAGCTGTTTGGGTTAGAGGCTGGAAAACACTAAACTGTTTCTGTCACCTGAAATAGATTTATACATTGGGTCAAGAACATGTAGACTTAAAGTCTCTTAATTGAGATCTTCTATCAACTTGTTTCAGCTGCAACTCCACTGCAAAGAAGAATTTTTTTCCTCCAAACTAAAGCAAGTTGACAACATAATAAAAAGTCTGTCATAACGGAGAAACCAGTAGGTGGTTATTCTCAGTCTATAACAGGAAAGGGTTCTTTCAGCAGTCCTACAAATTGTGTTGTTTTTTACGAAATAGCTCCCCAACAGAAGCACCATTCTGTATGCAAGCAGAGGCAGAATATAGAAACAGTTTGAAGCTGCTTTTGCAGCTCATGTCCTCAATTAATTCCTCAGACCTGGACCACACCATCCATGAGCGTCTAGAAGACTATGCTTATATTTGCAGGTGAAGAGAGCCTTGTGGTTGCTCTGCAGAGAGGACTTGCCAACTGTGAAGAGAAATACCTTGCAGTAGTTATCCCAGATCTCCTGGATCTAAACATACCTAAAAGGCAGTCACTACCAGGTGTCTGGAGACATCTTGTTTTCCACGGATTCTGGGACTGTCTTAGGCCTAGAGGTAAATGGCTAAGCTGCTGACTGGGTGCTGACCCACAGCTGAGCTAACCAGGCCGGATGTGGGAAACTACTGGACAGGGCACGGGAAACTGCTGAATGTGGCAAAGAGTGACAAGGCAACAAAAACGTCCAACAGAGCTGTGAGAGGTGACTAGATTTTCACAGCCACAGAAAGGACAGTTAAATGAGAGATGGCCAAGCTTCATAGGTAACTGGAAGGGAGCAACTGAGGGCATTTTGGCGAGTGCAGTCTTGCAAGGCCAACGACACCTAGAGGACTGCATCAGTAACACCGGGTAAGGCCATAATTATCTTAGCATTGGTACCAGAAAAGCCAAATTTCTGTCCAGACCTAGGACACAAATGAGGGGATGGGAAAGAGGAGTTACAAGGGTACAATCTCTTCCTTTTCCATCGGCTTTTCTTAAAAGCTTTTCATAACATTCTACCCGTCCTTTCTGGAAGACCAGGAGGAAGAAGTGGAAAACATTTTGACTGCTTCTGGATAGCGAAAAGCAAGGCAGGAGAGAGAAATGTTTTTGTGCTTCCTACCCTTTCTCTGTGATAAACTGGGAGGTTCAGAAAAAGGAGTATATGTGAGAATGGGTTAACTGGAGCAAGGAATATACTAGATGGAATAAAAAACTTCTCACATCCCTGTCAACAAGCTGAAAAACATGCACTTTGCTTAAGGTGGCCACAGAAGCTGGAGCATTGCATATACAGCTTTCAAGAACATTACTCTTGGAAAACCTTAGTGTTTACTGTGATATCTGCCTATTCATGCTGCTGCTTGACAAACTGCTAATCTGCAAGCAACAGAGTTAAAGGGCAAGCAATATGCCAACCCCAATGTTTTCATGACTTTTTTGAAAGGTTTACAGTTTGGCAGGTATAGAAAATGTGGTACAGCATAATGATTAATTTTAAGAGAACAGAATAGAGACTATAAAAATAGTAGTATTTTATGATGCTCTTCTGCTTTCCTGAGAAGAGCATGTCAATTATAAAATGGGAGGCAGGGAGACTGGACTGAATGCTTTTGAAAGGAAAAAGCATCAAGAAAAATCTTTCTGAATCTGAGGGCTGCAAAAATAGCTCAGGCAAAGAGCACCTTTCTTACGTTTCTCAGAAATTAATATTTTTCCCTTTTGTGCTCGTGCATGACTCATGCAAGGCCGCTTTACTCAAGCATGTGCACACCTTGTCATGCTGGCTGCTGAAGACAGACGCACCATAACACGTTTCAGAAAAAGTCAACTCGTAACTGCTTCTGGTCCAGGTGCACACAGCATTTTGTCTGCACCTTGCCAGGCATATGTCATCTCTTGACTTTGCTACAGGAGATGCTCTGTTCAGACCCTGTCCTCATTAGTGGTGAAAAATTGCTGCCTGATACCTCAGCAAAGACCCCGTGCAAAGCTGAGCAGAAACGCTCCTCTGGAAAAGTCATCCAAGCAAACTCAGTCTGGAAGAAGAAATAGGATCAGATCTTTTTATCCAAATTCTGAAATTCCCCAATGCATTTAGGTAGTTTTCACAAAGTACTTCACCTTTACTGGTGAGTGTGTGACAGGCAATAAAGGCCTCTCATGGCTCTTCGTGTTTCTTTATTCCTCATTCCTGTGTACACACCAGATGTACTCCCAGGGCTCTTGCTCATAGCTGTGTGGTCTCCTTTGCTGAATATGGCATTCAGGACTCCAGATTCTGTTCTTGTCCCTAGGAAGCAGGTGAATGCATGCCACTGATTAGAGGAATAGAAAATATTTCAGGACCGCTTGTTCTTCCTGTGGGCAGATTCATAACACAATAGAATAAGATATCGAAGTTTTTCTGTTCTTTTTATCTTTTTTTCTGTTTTTCTCTTTTTCTGCTTTTCTCTTTTTCTGCTGCTACAGCACTGGTTTGGTGATGAATATTTAAATTTCTTCTTTAATTCTCTTTCTGGAAAACTTTAAGATCCATTTAAAACCCATGCTTTTAAGTAATCTAACCTAACTGGCATATTCCTTGTCCACCAGTACATTCCACTATGATACTGAGAGGGGTCCTGATGTTTTCTGTTAGTGTCTTGTGCCTTCACTGTGCTTGGTACTATAATCATGCAGAAGAAAACTTTAGCTATGTATGGGTTCTAGGAAACACCCCAACTTCTTCTTTTCTCAGAGAAAATAATATATCTGATCCAGAACACTAGCTTTTATTTTACCAGGAGGAAAAGTCTTTCATCAGGTGCAATTTGGTTCCTCCTTCTCCTTTCTCCCCCTAAGCTCTGCTTTCTCCTGTAACACATTTCCCCAGTTTCCACTCGTTGTGGTTTAACCCCAGGCAGCAACATAGTCCCATGCAGATGCTCACTCACTTCCCCCCCCCAGTGGGATGGGGGAGAGAATCGGAAAATAAAGTAAATCTCGTGGGTTGAGATAAGAAGAGTTTAATAAAACAGAAAGGAAGAAACTAGCAATGACACTAATAACAACAAGAAAGTGACAATAATAATAAAAGGATTGGAATACACAAAACACAAATGATGCACAACTCAATTGCTCACCACTCGCTGACCGACACTTGAGCCATGCTCCTCCCCCCCCCGCCAAGCTGGGCATGACGTCCCATGGTATGGAATACCCCTTTGGCCAGTTTAGGTCAGCTGGCCAGCTGTGTCCCCTTCCAACTTTCCTGTGCCTCTCCAGCCTTCTTGCTGGCTGGGCACGAGAAGCTGAAAAGTCCTTGACTTAGTCTAAACACGACTGAGCAACAACTGAAAACATCCGGGTGTTATCGACATTCTTCTCATACTAACCCGAACCACAGCGCTGTACCAGCTACTAGGAAGACAATTAACTCTATCCCAGTCGAAACCGACACCACCCATGAAGCATTACTGATGGTTTGGCTGTGCTGACTGAGAACTCAGCATTGCACATCACACCTCGCTGCCAATCTGCTACAATTCCTTGAATGTCTGGAAGGGAGCAGATGAAAGGAAATGGTAGGTATAATTTGTCTAGACTTTCAAAAAGACTTCAGCAAAGTCCTTCACAGAAGGCTATTATAGGAACTAAGTAGTCCTGAGGTGAAAGGTAAAGGTCTGCCATGGATTAGAAACTAGCTAAAAGAGGTAGAAAACAAAGAGCAGAAATAAACGGTCAATTTTCAGGCTGGCAAAAGGTTAACACTGAGGTTCAGTAAGTCTTGGAGAAACTTCAAGGACAACAGTTACTGAACATGTAATTTACCAACAAACTGAAATAAGCAGGAGAGATTCTAATATAGATGGCATTTGGTGAGTAGCCTTTTCCATACAGACTTGGACTTATAGGTCAAGACCTCAATTTCCCTCCTCTCTGCTCCAAGGTTTGTAGGCAACAGACATATCATTTCAAGCTCCCAAGTGATCTATTGTGATTTGAGCTTTTGGGAATACTTGAGGAAAGAGCAAAGACATAGCAAGTTTCCAGCCTCTTGAGCAGCAAACTTTAAATGAAGTCCAGAGGGACCCTCATCTTTTATTACATAGAATTCATTCAGCTGTACTCACAGTATATGACCCTTAAGTAAGCAAGTCCTCTGAAGCTAATATAATAGGACTTCTGAAAGTAGGAGAAATGAGAAAATGTACCTGAAAAAAAATGTCTCTCAGTAATACACTGTAGAGAATGATCAAGGACCAGACTTGTACATGCATTTTCTTAATACTAAATTACAAACACCAATATCTCTCTTCCCCCCCAAAAGTTTTCATTCTTTGCAACATGTTGATAGAAGATTTAATTTATGATGATGGCTGGTTTAATTCAATGCAGCTACACTTGAGATAGGTGCAAATTAAAATGTAATTAATGAATATTATTATTTTTCTGTAATGCATTCTATGACAAGACAATGGATAATAGTCTCATTGCAGAATAGTATGTGCAACTGCTAGAAATCCTGAACAAATGAGTAAGCCTATTTTAGCTGCATATTTTTCAGAATGAAAACAGGGTGCTCTGTTCTGCATTCTTTTCAAGCAGTTTCAGGGTAAAATACTATCTCTGAATACATTTGTAGATACTGTTGGAAAGAGGAGTAGACAGAGAATAAATGAGCTGCCAAGATTGTATCATGACACTTCTCTAGAGAAATATTTTAGCCCTAAGACTGATTCCCGTAACAAAAGTCAAAGCACGCTCCATCTCATGGAAAACTCTGGTTGTCATAGGCTATGTATGGAGTTATGGAGCACCTGAACAAGATAAGGTCAAATACCTATGTACTTTCTGTGAGGCATGCAAGTATGAGAGAAAAATGTGTCAAATTTCAAGGTTAACATATTGCATATTTTCTTACTATGGAAAGGAAGAAAAAATATAATAGAACTGCAGGTAACATGGCTGATATCTCTCTATCTGTATGATTTTTGTGGAACAAGGGTCAGTTTTAGAACCCAATTTTTCTCTTACTGAGATGAAGGAGAGCTTTTGTACTTCATTTCAGTGTAAAGTGGTAATGTAATTGATTTTAGTGCAACTGTCAGGATCAACCAGATCAGAGAAACAGCAAGTCAAAACTCACCTAGAAATCAACGTGTACAAATCTTACACTGAACAAATTGAACAGAAAAAAAGTGAAAGAGTTCTCTGGAAAAACATTGGATAACAATCTGGCATTTTTAAAGGGGAAAATATTATCCATTTGTATTTGTATGGCAAGTGGACACTTGCATACTCCTAAACATTTTGAAAAGTCAAACCCCAACATTGTTAAACATTGTGAAAAGTCTTATATGTTATTAAAGATGAAATTGGAAAACTGAAATATTTAGGGTCAAAACTTCCCCTAATAAGTAGCATTGTGCTGACATATAACAGCTCAGGATTTGGACACTGGCCAAGGTAGGGCACTGCCAGCACCAAGAAAAATTGGTCTTTTCCTCTTGAAGTACTTATGTGTTTAGATTCCCTCTGTTCCCTCTTCCCATGGATTGAGAATTGTATGATTTTTTTTTTTTCAGTTAAGAAAAAGAAAGTTTAACAATTTGCAAAATGTAGGGAGTGCAAAACACTTACCACCATGGCTCTGGCAGATCATCCCATCATGTATCTGGCTTGCAGGATGGAGCTATGAGAAAAGGTTGTTTTTCCACTTTCATGGAAGAATCAAACTAAAAAGAGTGGAAATTTTTAAAAACATGGCTTTGAGTGTGATACTTCAGCAGTTCTTTGATGAACAGAAATGGGTGTATAGACGCATTGCTTTTTAATGCAAAAATACTAGTTTGTCCTGGCTAGGCTAGTATCCTACAGAAGGCACCTGCCTTGTGTAATTAAATTATTCATATTTTTATTTTTATTTATTTATATTCATAATTATATCTTATTATTCTCTTCCTTTCATTCGGAATACAAATAATGTAGTATTTTAATGTACAGCATTTGTCACATCTGTTTAATAAGGTTTTATAGTTTTATCAAGAATAAATATGCCATAACTTTTGTTTCTGAGATAGATATATTAGCCTAACTACTTTCCCTTATTTTTCCTCTTATTTTTATAGTTACACTGGAAGAGAAATACACCTGAGGTAAATATAATTCTGCTATATTCCTAATAATAGTAAAGGATTTCATTGCTTCTAAACTCATTAAGTTAGTTCTTATTAAAATATGCAGGTTGCTCATTGTGTCATGGAAAATAACATTCTTATTTTATTACTAGTTTCATTTCTATGGTTAGCACATAGTAGACCTAATTACATTGAATACTGGGATACATTTTTTTGTCTCAGCCTGCATTTTCATCTGACTCTGCTTGATAGTTATTATTTTCAGCTTATTATAAACTATGTCACAAGTAAGAGGAGTCACAACAGCATGAAGTGATAGACTGTTTTAAAATCAGACACCGTTAGTGGGTTTTGTACTCTTCTAAATTTTTGCTTGTCATAGCAGAAATTTTGCTTTGAATTAGAAGGTCCCATGTTGTGAAAATATTTTTGGAGCAGCTTAGCATCATGTGAAAAACATGCAAAACCCAACCAGGCAGACTTTCAAAGTTTTTGTGTTTTGCCTGAAAAGCTATAGAATGATTGACAATTTATACAGGTCCATTTCCTAAAGTATTCAGGGATAGTTGTTCAGTTTTTATTCTGTAGTTTTCGTTATAATGTTAAAAAAGTGTTTTTATATCCTTATGCCAAGGCAAACATCAAATAAGGAAGAATCCTGCTTGAAATCTAGAAAAATCATGGCACTGTGGCCCTGACCTAGATGTTTAATAGTCATTAAATATCTTCTCTGAATAATAGATCTCATTTTACTATCTGCACGTTGGCGCATCCAAGAAAGGATTGGATAAAAGTGAACACAGGAGTAATGAAGCATAAATAAAACACTTCATAGTGTTTATAGATTATGCTTTGGCATAATCTTTGGACTTTGTGCCTCCTTCACAGCTTTGAAATTCCAAGAAATTATCTTTTTTTCCCTGTTACTATTTCCTGACTGCCAGGCTCCTCCCCATATCCCTTAGTACGTTTTTGTTTTGTTTTTCTGATCATACCTGCTCAAACAGCAATTTGTATATTATTTCCTTGTGGAGAATCCTCTTGAGAGCAGTAGACTTCACTGTGCTGTGCTGTCTACAAGCATCTGGTAAGAGAAAAACTCTTGGGCAGTTCTCGCAGTCTAAACAGGTAAGGGAGAAATGGGATGAAAAATTTAAGCAGAATGGTGAAGCAACTAGACCAGTTACTAAAAAAGCTCATGGTAGAGTAATTCTAAAGAACAAGGTGAGGAAAACATGTGCCTTTGTTGGCCTACAGTCAACTGCACTGTTTCTGGAAACACAAGTGCCATCCCTTTGTTAAGATGCTGTTCAGATATTCTCCCCAAACTGCCAGTCTAGGTGAAGCCTTTCAGAACAAAACTAATCATCGCTGTATTTTCTTCTGGACCATTGTACTGTGCATCAATATGTTAACTTTCTGGGTCAATGTAAGCTTGTTGTTACTGAGGGTTTTCAGTGACATCAACACACTTTTTATGTCAGCAGTGCTCCAGTTTCTCCAGATTTATTTGTTACCTTGCTACCCATATACTGTATCTAGGATCTACGAATGTGCGGCCTTCCACTGCTTAAAGGGGGCCTATGAGAAAGATGGGGAAAAGCTTTTTAGCAAGGCCTGCAGCGACAAGACTAGGGGAAATGGCATTGAACTAAAAGAGGGCAGATTTAGACTAAATATAAGGAAAAGATTTTTTACAATGAGGGTGGTGAAACACTGGCACAGGTTGCCCAGAGAGGTGGTAGAAGCCCCATCCATGGGAACATTCAAGGCCAGGCTGGACGGGGCTCTGAGCAACCTGATCTGGTTGAAGATGTCCCTGCTCACTGCAGGGGGGTTGGACTAGATGGCCTTTGGTGGTCCCTTCCAACCCAAGCCATTCTGTGATTCTGTGATTCTATGAATAGCCTACAGCTATAAGGGTAGCAACCAGGAAGGGCCATCTGGACTGTATTCTAAATGCAGTATTTCTATATTGCCCCAGTTAGGGAAATGCCGTTGTATCTAAATAGGTGGCCCAGGCTTGAATTACTTCTGTGAATTCCCTTCAGCATTGCAGTTTGTATAGCCATGCCATATGCTCAATTGAGACAAAACCAGATACTCTGCTCTAATTTTTTTGGAAACTGAAGGGCTCTTCTCACATCACAGTTTTGCAATGAGCAATCTGAAGACACAGTTCAGTTTACTCAAATTAAACCAATAAATACCAATATCTTTATCAGTGGCAATATTTTTTTGCTTTTAAAAGGTGAAGGATGTCACCAATGATGTGCTACAACTTGCTTCGTGTATGCTTGTCATTGGCTTCAGATGAATCTCCAAGTATGTAATGGAAGAAAGGGTTTCATCTGATGAATAGAAGTTATCAGTGCAGATGAAACTTATACATTTTAACATGCCTTTTCACACACATAGCCAGTGCAAGTGAATATTCATCAGCATCAGTTCATCTAACTCCAATCACAACTCATTTTAGACTCTGAGGAACTGGTAATTTTTGCCTTTGTTATGAAGAAAGAGCAATCACATTAGAGAGCTTTCTCATTCTCCTAGTAATGAGTTTAATATGGCATTTAGGAACGTGTTTTTGTGTCTCATGAAACAAGGCTGTTTGTACATTTTTTAATGGAAGCTGCACAAAGGTATACAGCACAAGCAGCTAGGTCTTTATTTTTTTCTATAAGCTGAATGTGAGTTAAATGTTAAATTACAGTAATTGTGAGCTGTTTTAGTATTGCCTATTATGTACTAGGCTTCATTTCAGAAATGGCTTTCCCTTAACTGAATAGGAATTCTGAAGCTGTTACATTACACTATTCCAGAAGGCTAGAGTATTTAGGGATTGCTGAGTTTCACAGTCAAAATTTCAGTAGCCATTTACTGGAAATCAAATCAAGAATGCCTTTAGAAATATATGACTTTGCTCTTGGACACTGGGTACTTCGGAGCTTCAACTCCTTATTATCCCAACTCCTCTGTTTTAATCATAGAGACAGCTGCAGTGGTCCTCTACATGTGGAAGATGTGTCAGCATCACTTTTCACCCGTGCATCACATAACAGTATGGAAAAAAGGACTGTGCCATTATTTTCAGTATACATTTGGGGAAACTAAGGCATGGGAGAACAAGATGGCTTGCCCACCTCGTGGGCAAAGCACAGCAAGAGACAGGACCAACATGGGACAGTTTCCCACCATGGCCTGTCCACATGTGCTTCAGTCCTGCCATGATTGGGGAAAGGAAGCAGTTTCCACACTGGTCATTAAAGCTGAGAGAAAATGTTTAAAGGGAAAGAAAATTTAGACATACTAAGTCATTTTAAAATGCTTTAAATACTCATGGATTGAACTGAAATAGAAACTCTTTAGCCAAAATCTCACCTATATCTTCAGGAGGATAAAAGCTGCGACCAGCCAGTGTGATTCTGTGGGTGAATTTAGACAGGCTAACACTGCATAAGACAAATTAAGATCTAGCTAATATTATTATTTAGTGTAATAATTTCTGAACTTTTAAAAAAGTCTGTGTACTTATGAAAAAGATATATGTGGTCACACAGCAATATGGAAAGCAGACATACAGAGCTGCTGAACTTGTGTAATACATTCAACTCATTTAAGTCATATCTTAAGAGAATGCAAGCTACTGTGTCTATTGATTATATTTTAGAAAGACAATGATTTACAATTTCGTCAAGGACCCTGACATAAGCAGTAGGAGTGCACTAATGAAATGCGTGGACGACAAAAGAAGAGGCCTTGTCACTATTAGGGACTAATGGCATCGGTCAGCGAGTGGTGAGCAGTTGCATTGTGCATCACTTATTTTGTATATTCCAGTTCTTCTACTATTATAATTGTCATTTTATTATTGTTATTATCATTAATATTTTCTTATTTTCTGTCGTATTAAACTTTTCTTACCTCAACCCACGAGTTTTACTTCTTTTCCCGATTCTCTCCCCATCCCACTGGGTGGGGAGGCAGCAAGTGAGCGGCTGCGTGGTGCTGAGTTGCTGCCTGGGGTTAAACCACGACACCAAGGAAGTACTTGTCCCTCTGAGGTTTAGGCTGCCTCATGGATGATTAAGAAAATACAGAGGAGTCATGATTATGAAGTTGGGATCTAAATTTCAGGAAAGGTATTATTTCTGCCTGTATTGGGTTTACATGGCAAAGTCCTGGCAGCAGGGCAGCTGCAAGGATGGCTTCTGTGAGAAGACACCAGAAGCTGCCACTGTGTCAGACAGTCAGTTCCAGACGGCTCCAAGATGGACCCACCACTGGCCAAAGCTGAGCCCATCAGTGACGCTGTGGTAACATATTTAAGAAAGAGTAAAAAATATTGTGTAGCAACTGTGAGAGAGGGAAAAATGTGAGAGAAACATCTCTGCAGACACCAAGGTCAGTAAAGAAGGAGGGGGAGGAGGTGCTCCAGGCGCCGGAGCAGAGATTCCCCTGCGGCCCGTGGGGAAGACCCCGGTGAGGCAGGCTGTGCCCCTGCAGCCCAGGGAGGCCAACGGGGGAGCAGATCTCCACCTGCAGCCTGGGGAGGGCCCCACGCCAGAGCAGGTAGAGATGCCCTGAATGAAGCTGCAGCCCATGGAGAGCCCATACAGAAGCAGGCTTCTGGCAGGAACTGTGGCCCATGGAGAAGAGTCCAAGCAGGAGCAGATTTTCTGGCAGGACCTATGGCCCATAGAGGACCCACGCTGGAGCAGTTTGTGAAGAACTGCAGCCCATGGGAAGGACCCATGTTGGAGAAGTTCATGAAGGACTGTCTCCCATGGGAGCAATCCCACTTTGGAGCAGGGCATGAGTGTGAGGAGGAAGGAGCAGCAGAGACAACATGTTATGAACTGACTGCAACCCTCTTTTCCTATCCCCCTGCACCACTTGGAGGGAGAAGGTAGAAGAGTCAGGAGTGAAGTTGAGCCTGGGAGGAAGGGAGGAGTGTGGGGAAGGTGGTTTTAGTTTTTTTTTATTTCTGCTCTGTTACAAGTAATTGGCAATAAATTAAATTATTTTCCCCAAGTTAAGACTGTTTTGCCTGTGACAGTAATTGGAAAGTGATCTCCCTGTTCCTATCTTGACCCTTGGGCTTTTCATTGTATTTTGTCCCCCTGTCCTGTTGATGGAGGAGGGGTGATAGAGCAGCTTTGTGGGCACCTGATGGTCAGCCAAGGTCAACCCACCACAAGCGATCAGCAAGATCTATTATATTGTTTCCAAGTGATAGAAACAGATTCAAGAAGACCTCCACAGACACTTAAATGTACTCATTATCTCATAATATCGTGTTTATATCACAGTCTGATCAATGTGGGTTAGTTTTAGAGGAAAAGCTCTAAAGGCCTCTAACTGGGTCTTTGTTATTGGAATACATATCAATATGTAGAAATTTAACACAGAAATGCATCAGAATGCATCGCCTGAATTTTCTAGCCCTTCTCTTGCTAGAAAGACTGTAAAGAGATCATTAACAGAATTCATTTAACTTTTCTTATGCATTTATTGATTTACTCATAATTATTATTATAGAAGTCTAATTAGTATGATTGATGTTGACATCTGCTACAATGAAGTGCTTTTGATTTATTAGGAGTATGGAAAAATATGCTTTTACAATTTCTTTCTGACTCTAAATGTGCAGGCTTCACTTTTTTGTAAGAGAAGGGCCAGTTATCACCTATCTTTTTAAGTACCTTAAAAGTCTGCTCCAGGGATGGAAGAATTCTTTGGGGTTATGAAGTCAGGAAAAGCTACATCAGAAGTACACAGGAATGTTTACTGAGTTACTAAGGGCATTGCAAAGAGCTGAGAAATTGGAAGTAGGAGTGTCCAGAACAGTAAGCCCCAAATCCTTGTATCCTCTTTCTCCTAAAGGCCATAATGATTTGTGTGTTGCAACAGTTTTTATATCAAAGAGCACTTTGGTCTCAGCAGGACTACAGACTCAGTTCATTTAATGAAGTTAAATGTCATAAGAAGTGCTGGAAACTCTGATGTGAAGAGCAGACAGGACCTCTCTCCCTCCCCCCCCAAAATCCCAAACCCCACAGTCTGTGTGCTGAACTACTGAAACCGAAGTATTGCCTTCTGTGCACCAGTTTTCTAACTTCTCCATGTAGCAGTGGTTATGTGATGGCTTTAACATGCTATTCCATTTTTATTGACAGTGAGTTTGCCCATGAGTAATTCTAGTTCATATATTAAAAAATAAACCAAAACAAAATAAAAAACGCAAAACCAGCAAGGAATGTTTATAGAAAGAGCACTGACTCATATTTCTCTACCCATTAAGCCTTCAAGTTCATCTGTCTTACTTTACTTTGGTCCTTGGACTGTGGTACTTTGTATTTCCTGACAACCTGAGTAGATTTTCAAGGGAGAAACATCCCTCTTAACAGTTCATGCTCTAACATCACCCCAAACAAAACACTGTTGGTGGTACTAATAATCTCCTCCTTTCATTATTCCCCTTCTGATTTTTAGTGGGAGGGACTTGCCTTCATCACAGTAATCTTAGCTGCGTAACATCTTTAACTGCCTGTAATTCTGGGTTAAAAATGAACTGAAAATAGAACTTTTCTCCTGGTAATTGTCGTGGTTTAATTCCAGCTGGTAACAAAGCACCACGCAGCCGCTCACTCACTCCTCCCCTGCCACTTTGGCCCCGGTGGGATGAGGAGGAGAAAATATAAAGAAAACGCTTCTAGGTCGAGACAAGGACAGGGAGGGATCACTCACCACTTTTGGTCACGGGCAAAAGACAAACTCAACTTGGGGAAAAACAAAGCCAATTTAACTTACTACCAATCAAATCAAAACAGGATAATGAAAAGTAAACCCAAATCTTAAATCTCCTTTCCCCACCCATCCCTCCTTCCCGGCTCATCCCCACTCCCGGTTTTCTCCCCCTTCTCCCCCCCAGCAGCCCAGGAGGACGGGGAATGGGGGTTGGGGTCAGTCCCTCACACCTTGTCTCTGCCGCTTCTTCCTCCTCAGGGGCAGGGCTCCTCACTCTGCCCCTGCTCCGGCCGGGGGTCCCTCCCACAGGAGACAGTTCTTCATGAACTGCTCCGGCGTGGGGCCCTCCCCGGGCTGCGGGGGGAGATCTGCTCCGGCGTGGACCTCCCCGGGCTGCAGGGCACAGCCTGCCTCAGCGGGGTCTGCCCCAGGGGCTGCGGGGGAATCTCTGCTCCGGCGCCTGGGGCACCTCCTGCCCCTCCTGCTCCGCTGA
>JAVKLA010000090.1:29068848-29083058 GCA_034782735.1 Sagittarius serpentarius | reverse complement strand
ACCTCGGGGTCTGGGTAGGGGTTTCTCTCACACCCCAATCTCCTCCCCCACTGCAGGTTCCCCTTCTTAAATCTGTTACCCCAGAGGTGCTGCCGCCATCGCTGATGGGCTTGGCCTTGGCCAGAGGCGGGTCTGACTTGGAACCGGGGAAGCTTCTGGCAGCTTCTCACAGGAGCCAGCCCTCCCCCTCTGCCAAAACCCTGCCACTCAAACCCAAAACAGTAATTATTTTTGTTCATAAGAAGAGTTAGTTTCATTTTGGTAGCCAAAAATTGAGCTCTTCATATCTCAACTGAGATACTAGATTTTGCTATTGTCCAAATTATGGTACTTATTCCCACAGGATTTCCCTGAAGATAAAGAAAACACGATTTTATTTTCTTCTCTTAAAAATTAATTCTGAAAGCAGAGATTAATTAAAAAAAGCATATTGTTTCATAGATTTCCTCTGACTTTTTGGAATATGCACAAAATTTAGAAACTAAATACTTTTCTTTACTCTGGATTAAATATATATTGGTTTGGGGGTTTTGTTTTTTATTTTTGTTCTTTTAAATAAATATAACATGACCCTTCTTTCACCTTATCATGTGTTCCATATGTTAAAACATGGTGGTACACATCTGAGTGCATGGCCTTACAGAACTCTGCAGTCCTGCTGAAATTTCAGCCCCTCTGGTGTAACGTATCATTCCATGTTAGAAAAAAAGTACTAATTCACACCAACCAGAATTAATTCAACAGTTTTACATCTGTATCTGATTTTAAAGTGATAGGGAACTTGAGCCAGCACTTCATGGGAATGCTGTTATGTAAATGTATGACCATTGGTAGGCTGAAAAAAAGGCATTAGACATGCATGATTGTTTTGAAAGAGGATGGGAAGTGTGGGATGGAAAAATGCGTTGTACATGAAAAACCCAGTATAAGTGGTATACTTCATATCTCTACCCTAGTGACCCTACTGACATGATAAATCATGGATTGGCTTTTACTTTTAAGTGAGTATCACTGCTTCCTTCACTGATGTCATAAAAGTTCAACTGTTTAGAAAACCTGCACTCAAGACTGAAGAGAACTCAGTGAAGAACATCATTACACAGGTACATTTTCCTTCATAACATGTACAAGATCCAACCCGGGTAAAGCAAAAAGGAAGGAAAAATGATCCTAACATTCTGGGGTGCCTTGGGGAAGTACATGGTTTTAAAAATAATCTCTGAGCACAACAACAGCATAAAGCCTTTGGGGAGAAAGCCAACTGTATCCTGGGCTGCATCAAAAGCAGCGTGACCAGCAGGTCGAGGGAGGTGATTCTCCCCCTCTACTCCCCTCTCTTGAGACCCCACCTGGTATACAGCTCTGGGGTCCCCAACATAAGAAGGACACGGACCTGTTGGAGCGTGTCCAGAGAAGGGCCATGAAGATGCTCAGAGGGCTGGAGCACCTCTGTTATGAAGACAGGCTGAGAGAGTTGGGGTTGTTCAGCCTGGAGAAGAGAATGCTCCGGGAAGACATCATTGCAGCCTTCCAGTACCTAAAGGGGGCCTAAAGGAAAGCTGGAGAGGGACTTTTTACAAGGGCATGCAGTGATGGGACAAGGGGTAATGGCTTCAAACTGAAAGAGGGTAGATTTAGATTAGATGTAAGGAAGAAATTCTTCACTGTGAGGGCCGTGAGGCACTGGCACTGGTTGCCCAGAGAAGCTGTGGATGCCCCATCCCTGGAAGTGTTCAAGGCCAGGCTGGATGGGGCTTTGAGCAACCTGGTCTAGTGGAAGGTGTCCCTGCCCATGGCAGCGGGAGTTGGAACTAGATGAGCTTTAAGGTCTCTTCCAACCCAAATCGTTTCATGATTCTAGATTCTATGAGTTGGATAGTGTAAAGGATAGACCTATACATTGAACATACTGAATCACAAGCTATAACTGGAAGCATTTGAAGCTAACAGAAAATGTCACAAATATCATCCAGAGATTTAACTGCAAAGCCTAAACTCTTGTCTTAGTGCCGCAGAGAAAGCAATTCAGAATGTTCCTAGGTTGGTAAGCCATATAATAATTAGTCATTGTTTTATTTCTTCATTATAACATCCCACAGGCCACACCTGACTGTGATGTCTTCTGTAGTGTGTAATTAACTGCTTCAAACTTGTTGTTGTTTTAATCATATTTCTTTCCTCCTGTCATTATAAACATCATTCTTTTACCATATTACTTTTAGTATTTATTCAAGAGAAATTATAACTGCATCCTTAGAAAAAGAAGATTCATTTCTTGATCTCTCACATCAGAGGAGAATAGAACCCATCCTTCTTGGAGAAGCAGCATGAGATAATCCCTTTACTGACTGCCATGAAGAAATTCAGTTGTCTGAGATGAGTGGGAGGTATCCCATAAGAAGAGAATAGGAATGGGATTACTGTAATATTTGGCAACAGCCAATGGATTCTCCTAGTGAAACCAGAACTTAAAATGTAAAAACACCGAGAGAGAGATATCTTGCTGTAAGGCAGCATGTAGAGACAGAAGGATCTATACAGTCTTAAAGATAAAAGTTGTTCATATAGGTGGACAGAGAGGCATCTTAAGAGATTACAATAAAATCCTGTGGGATTTCAAGTATAGCTGTCAGCTAGAGTTAAACAATCTGTCAGTTGGTCCAAGGAAGGAAGATTTTCAGGAGCAGTTGAAGGAAAGCAGAAATTGAGAAGAGTAATTTATTTAGGTGTCAGTATGGTTACTACACTGCCCTAGCCTGTTTAAAATGCTGTACGAGACATGGTTTATATGGAAGGAGGTCCTGTGGCCTGTGAGAGGGCCAGAACATCATGTCCTATTGCACCCCAACCTTTCCCTGGAGTCTGTCAAGATATTTTGTGCTTTTGCTTTGTCTTTCTATTTAATCGTCTTTACCTTGATTGTGTCTTTACTTTTATTTTTCTCTTATGAACATGATAAAAATAATTGCCATGGGGCAGATTTGCCCTTATTTACAGGGAAGCAAACTTATATAGCCTTCTCGTGCTCTTTCTGTTGTTTCGTTATTGTCTTGAAGTAGTGAGATATCTTCTTTTATACATGTAATATGTATGTGTATATATATAGAAAATCTTGAAAAAATGTAAATATATATTTATGTTTTCAACACTGACAGAGTGGTTTCTTCTTAAGCTACCTGAAGTTATGAAAAACACTTATATTAAGGCAGTAGGCTCATTATTGGAATAGAGCTTTATCATTATCAAGTCACACTCCAGGTGTTCATTCCCACTCCAGTTCTGTGACAAATTAGTAATTCTAATGAGTGCTCATATGGCAACTGCTATGAAGGCAGATCCCTTACTCCTGTGGCTATGGCAATAGCATATCACGGGGTTAGCAATTGTCTTGATTTCCCATAAGTAATAATAAGAATAGACTGCTACCTTTCTAGTAGAAGTTTATTGAGCAAGGAGGACATTAGAAGATAGTTCTACTTAGATTGCGATAGTTAAAAATGTGCTTTCCACTTAGTTGCAAATTTTTCCCTAAGGAACCTGAAATGGGCTTACCCAAATTATAGGCTACTGCCTTGCCGCTCTTGACCTTAAAAGAGATACAAAGAAAAAGAGAATAAATGCCCCCTTTAGAGTAAAAAACCCTACATTTGAGTCTATAGAACATTCACCATATTTTTTTTTATATTATGATTTGAAGGCTTTCACTATTGGTGTGAACTGGAAACTGTATTACAATGTCTATCTGCTTCAGCCAGACTGGTGGTCAAGTTAAGGACCTAACATTGAACCACTGAGTTCAGCCTGACTCCAATGGCATGTATCAAGACTGAGCCATGAACACTTAATATGTTCTTTAATGCAAAGGTGAAAACTCACAAAGGAAAGTAAAAGAAACAAGTGTCATCAGAAATGAGAGCACTAATAGGGATACGTGGTGAAGTGTTTGGGAGACAACACTGTGTGGAAAAAAAAAAAAAAGGAAAAATAAAAGAAGTGATTGTTTATACCCTCAACTAATCAGTTCTGACTCTGATATCCTGCCTGCTCAATAAACTTTAACTAGGAACGCAGCATTACACTCTTCTTATTACATATGGGAAATCAATGTGATTGCTAAACCCACTAAATGTTATTAGCATAAACACAAGAGTAAGGGATCTGCCATTTTCACAGTTGCCATATGAGCACTCCTCAGAAATTAGTGCTTGCCTGTCACAGATTTTAGGCACTGAAAATGAGCACCAGGGGTTGGATAGGATAAGGACTGAATTTCATCATATTAATGTGCTTACATGAACTTCAGAACTAAAACAGTTCTTTTATTTTCCTTTTTTTTTTTCTTTTTTTTTTCTCTCTTTAGTTTTTGTTAATCTAGAAACTCCGGTCTCAACTTTGAGATTTTGCTGACCATTATGGGCTTTTTGCTATCTGGGAAAATAATCCCCCTAAAACCCCTTTCTGTTCTAATGGATCTAAATGTTTCTACCTCTCACGTACCAAATAATGAGCCTTTTTAAAGGCTGCTATAAGGTTATCAGAACAAGAGAACCGATGGATATTAAGAAGCTAACTTCTTTTGTTTTCTTTAACACTCGGCTAAACAGGTATAAAAAAGGGCATAGAACCCAATCACATTTCATAATTTTAGCACACAAAAATGTGATGACATCCTTCAAGTAGAGAGACATGGTGGTCTCTGTTCAGCTCTTCTGCTATAAACACCCAGGACATCCAGGAGCAGCAGGAATTATTTTAGAAACTCTCTGTCTTCTGCCTATATACCCACTTCAAAAGCATGAATAATAGATGGCTTGATTTAACTGGATTTTAAAATTTACGTATCTATCTTGCTTGTACTTCACCTTTGAAATTCTTTCTTGCCTTTAAAACCCTAATCTGAAATAATTTGAACTGTTGATCTTTAGCACTCATCACAAAGCCTTCTTTTCCTCCAGATTCTCTGAAAGTATAGGGGCATAGACACGGTGAAACAGATCTTGGAGGAAGCATAGTGCACAAACGGTTGTTACACTGTTTTGGTATGACTGGATTTGTGAGGGGTCAGAGGGAGAGGTTCACAAGCAGAAGAGCCAAGAATGATAGACAGGTCTTCTTTCATCTTCAGAAACTGAAATAAAAGTGGAACTACAGAAATGCTGCTGGGAATATCTACAAACAATATGAGGAATTTGTTTAGAAAACATGTTACTTAAAAGAAATTATGACATACATATTCTAAATAGGATTCAGAAACTTCATTCTTTACCCTGAAGAGGTTTTTTTTGTGATTTTGGTTTGGTGCTTGTTTTGTTTGTTTGTTTGTTTTTAATTAGATAACATTTTAACTAGGACGAATAAAGAAATTTTTTTTGTTATAAAGGGGGAATTCCAGAACAATGGTGCTCTAGAAAACCATCTCTTATCAGCAAATATTTCAGGTTCATTCACTGTGCTTACAGTCTACCAGGTATATAATTATAATTTTAAATCTTTGGTATATAGTTTCTTGTCACCCTTGGCATTTATTTTATTTATTTGGTTGCTTCATTATGAGAGTGTGGTTCGTGATTATTCTTTCCTTGAATAAGAAATTTTACAATTATCTTGAATTATGCTATCATGTCAAGCTGGTAGAATTATTAGTATTTAATAAATTAACAGATCAACCTGCCTTTTTCCTATCCAGTTTATAAATTATTCACAAGTTCATCTTTTTTTTCCTCCATTGTCTGTATAATCATTGGTGAAAAAATGTATTGCCCACCAGATCTACTTTATGGTTACTTTAAAAAAAAAAAATTAAGAAAGGAAGCTGGAGTGCATCCAATATGCACATAAATAATTGTTTAATATACTGTTCTGAAGCACTTTGCTATCTTAAAAATTCTAAAAATAAATACTTTTTAAAAAAATCTCAACTGAATTTTCAAAATAAAGAGAAAAAAGATAAAAGATAAACCATCAAAGGTAAAAATCAATGAAATCCAATGGTAAAACCTTGTAGCCAAAGCAGAGGCCTATTCCACCTACAAAGGAGAAAGAGGTTAAGGAAGATATAATTAATATTTACCTGCCTTGAACCCAGACATAAACATATTAACCTGGCATAACCAGCAACATGCATAGGTATTTTGTGACATTGTAAGAGCACAAATAGCATGGCCAGTGGCAAGCATTTTCTACCACAGATACCTGTGTGTATCTCTCTCTACATATATAAAATAACATGCAATCACAAAGGGAAAAAACAGAGATTTGTGGTATAGTTGCACAAACAGGATACAGGAAAAGAAGAATAAGCACACTGTAAGATCAGAACAAGGAATGGAAAGCGGCAGGTACAACACCTAGTGGAACTAGGATGATCCAGCAGAACAAGGAAAAATGAGGTAAACCCTGACAAAGCCAGAGGAAGTCCTCCGATGAGGCCAATTAGGTGAACTATGTTGAGATACGTGAGATCACCCCCTTTCTTCTGGGGATGAGGTGAAGCACCAGGCTCAGAGCATCCTTGTTTGAGTAGAGGATGGACTATGGAAACACCTTTTCTGGAAGAGACTTCATAATCTGAAATGTCTCTGTGCCTGAGCATCCTCCGGGACAGGGTATGAATTCTTCTTATTTTCCCAGGCTATGAGGAATTAAAAGTAAAAGGAAAAAGCAACTTTTTCATCCCAATTAGGGCTCTAATTCAGAAGAGCTCTTTATCTTCCATTTAACATTAAGCACCTGTTATACAGTCTTAGAATTACATGTTTAACATTTGTTACATACTTCACTTTCTTCCTGTAAATTGGGATTCATATATATACACATATATACTGATTCCCTTCTTTCTGTGACTGAACGTTACATCTGAATATAAATCCTTCATGATGGTTTCTGCTGTATTTGCAGGTCAAACTGTTTCTTCCTGAGACTCAGCTTTTGGCCTCCTTAGTTACACGCTTCTGGTCCAGTATCACTGAAAGTGACCCATAATTGAGTACATCAGCCTGAATTAAAGAAATGCAGATCAGGACATCACATCTAAATTAATTTCCTGACTTTGCATTTAGTCTTCTCTACACTACCAATTATGAAAATGAAAGACAGGGCACTTGGAAACTGAAAGAGGACTTTGACAAGGTTGCAAGTCTGCTAAATTAAGGAGACCTTGCCAGTTGCCAGTGTAGGGCACCTGTGCACACAAAGTCAAGGCCGGAATGAATTCGGAAGCTAAACGAAATGTGTTTTAAATAGCTATAAATTTAGGCCTTAACTTTGCCATATTCTACCTCCTGGTGATATCAGCAGGCAGAACAGAACACCTTTGCCAGGAAAAGAGAAAGTTCAAAGCCATCTAATATGTGTTATTCACTACAACATCTCTATCCATATATGTGTATTGTTCTGCCAAAACCGGTAATGTCTGAGGGTTTTTTCCAGAGATATTTGACATGTTGCCTTGATAGCAATATTGATGACTGGCTACTGATTCACTAATAAAGATATAATAGTTCCATACTCCACGTAATGCAAAGTGTACTTTCCAGATCAGGTACTTCTGTTGGTAGAAACTGTTGATAGTGAGCTCTTCTGAAAGCACACCTCTTTTCTTTGAGGAATGCCAATTACAGGAATTAGTTGTATTGCACTTTTGGCTGCTCTGAACCTCATGTAGTTCAACAAGGGGAAATGCAAAGTCCTGCACCTGGGAAGGAACAACCCCAGGCACCAGGACATGCTGGGGGCCACCCAGCTGGAAAGCAGCTTCCCAGAAAAGGCCCTGGGGGTCCTGGTGGACACCAAGTTGAACATGAAACAGCGATGTGGCAAGGAAGGCTAATGGTATCCAGGGCTGCGTTAGGAGGAGTGTTGCCAGCAGGTCAAGGGAGGGGATCCTTCCCTTCTACTCAGCACTGCTGAGGATGCACCTGGAGTTCTGTGTCCATTTCTGTGCTCTCCAGTACAAGAGAGAAGTGGACATACCAGAGAGAGTCCAGTGAAAGGCCAGGAAGATGATGAAGGGACTGGAGCATCTCTCTCAGCCTTTCTTCATAAGAGAGCTGCGACTGTTCAGCCTGGAGAAGAGAAGGCTCAGGGGGATCTTATCAATGTAGATAAGTACATGAAGGGAGGGTGCAAAGAGGATGGAACCAGGCTCTTCTCAGTGGTGCCCAGTGACAGGACCAGAGGCAATGGGCACAAACTGAAACACAGGAGGTTCCCTCTGAACGTCAGGAAACACTTTTTCACTGTGAGGGTGACTGGCACAGGTTGCCCAGGGAGGCTGTGGAGTCTTCATCCTTGGAGATATTCAGAAGCCATTCGGACATCTAGGTGGCCCTGCTTGAGCGGAGGAAGTGTGAACCAAATGACCTCCAGATAACTCTTCCAGCCTCAACCATTCTGTGCTCTAGACATTTCCTAATAATTCTCCCAAATCTGTGGGAAATGATGGCGCAACTGCAGCACCTAACAAGAATATAGGACAATATGTGTACAAGTAACCACTTAAAACTGCAGATGTCATTAGAACCCTGAATTACTGTGTTGTGGTTTCTGCTGATTGCCAGAAATTTTTACTTAATTTAAATGTAAATTGGTAAGTGATGATTCTACATAATTTGTACAGATAGGCCTAACTTCAACTGTATCCTTTTTGTTAATTGTCTTCTCTGCACTCTTCAGATATTATTTGTTATGGAGAAAAAAAGATTTTTCATTTCCTTTTTTTAAAAAATTGTTTAATATGTAATTCTGTTTGCAATTGTTTTTATCATTCGTTTGTTCATCCCACAGAAAGGGGCAGGCATAACTTAGAGCGTGTGAGTTTGTGGGTTTTTTTCCACTCAGGTGTTTGTGTGACTGATAGCTCTGTGGAACTCTGCAGGTTTGATCAATTATTTTGCTTCATGTAACAAATCACGTTGCAATCATATCTTGCAGCTAGAAACTTTAGACAACACCACAAGTCTCTTTTTTATGGAGAATTTAAGTTACATGAGTCATTTTTAAACCATTTGGTAAAACACTAGACAGAAAGGGGCATTGTAAGTGTTTGATACTGCTTCAGTGATCATTCTTTTTGTTACAAATACAGACAATTTGGTATTTTTCCTTGGTACAGTGCTCTGCTAAAAGCATGCTGCCTTTTCAGAAAACCTAAAAAATATAAATAGTTTTTGTAGAACAATATAAACCTGGGTTTGTCCCCTAATATAACGTCCAAAAAAAAAGTGTTTGTGGCATAGGCAAATATTGAACAAGAGAAGTAAATTATTAAACTTTGGTTATGCTCCTAACAAGTAAGTATAAAAAAAATATACCTGAGTAACGTTGAACGTTTTTGAGTTTACTTTCACCACCACTTGCATTGCCATTATAGATATTTAATTTCAATATATAGTGAACTAATATTTAACTTTACTACTACTATTAAGCTGTTTTTTTTAATTTAATGCACATTATATTTTATAGGTTGCTGAGGTCTCTGCCTGTAGCCCAGCAAAGCACAATGTGAAAACATCCTCTCCAACTGACAGGGTCATGTTATGTTATGTTCAAATCCATTTGTACTGCCCATAATTTGGTTGGTGCTTATGGATGAAGGTGTTTTGCTTTCTGAAGGTCTGAATTTTAAGGATGTTCTTTAGACCCCCATCAGTCCATGAAATTCTGTCCAGCAGACATTTTTTCCCTGGGCAAGTTTGGTTGCTTAAAGTTCTTTTTTCTTTTCTTTTCTTTTCTTTTCTTTTCTTTTCTTTTCTTTTCTTTTCTTTTCTTTTCTTTTCTTTTCTTTTCTTTTCTCAGCCATGAATTTTCTAGTATCTCTGTAAACTCTGTCCTCAGTTCTGGTCAAACTTTTCTGACTAGATGTTGAGTCTGCCTCTGCCACTTCTGCTTTCTCAAGCAGTGATAAGAGCTAGAAGCTGCTCTGTTTCTCGAGTTCTCTTCCTTCCCAAATAGAGTAGTGAAACTGACCATTATGTTGTTAATTTAACAGGCATACAGAGGGCAGCATGTAAGCCAGTTTTTTGCAGGTGTATGTGGGGATCTGTCTGCATTAAAATTAGATTCCTTACTGACTACATTGCAGTTTGTTTGGGTTTTTGTTTCTTATAGCACCCCAGTTACTCTGGTAATTACTATCATTCAACTTTTTATAAAGGGAGAAGTATAGAAAAGTGAATGAACAAAGCCCGGGCACGAAGTTAGTAACAGAAGTGGGAGCTAAACTGCAGCTTCTTGGGGTATATGGCACAATTTGCAGTAATGGAAATTTAGAATTCCCTTGCCTGGAAAGCTTCCTAAATTCTTCAAAATCTTTTCAAAATCTAACCACTTTTTGCTAATTCTGTCATGCCTGATTCTTTCTTTTTGAGAGGAGTGCTTACTTTTCTCAAGGGAAGAGCAGAGTGATAGGAGCAGTATGACTTTTGAAGAAGTTATGCTTCAGAAAAACAGAGTTGCTTGAAGGACCAGCTTTCTAGGATAATCATGCAATTCTGGAGCTTCATCCAGCTCCTCCATACAACTCCTGACGGTACTCCCTCACTCCTTTTTTGGCTAGTGTTTAGTTGAATTATCTGCAAGTTTCAACTTGCAAAGTTTCTGTCTAAACCTTAACCACTCCTGCAGGATTTTCCATGGGAAAACAAGACCCAGTTCTTTGTTTCTAGCAGACACTTTGGTAAGCAGACAAATGCATATCATAGTCTAGAGAATTTAGCAGCTGTTTAAAGATAGATACAATTCGCACAAATGTTTCTGGTAAATAACAGAACTGACATAAATTGTTGGTCTAACAGAAAAAAACAAAGCCATCTTAAATCAAGTATGAAAGTCTGCATTGCTTGAGTCATCTGTTTTCATAGTTAAAATCATGGGCCAATTTTTCTTCTCAAATATTGCTTGCTCACTCTAAACTTAGTGGAGAGACTTCCTTCTCTTTCTCCTTGGTGAAAACTTGACTCTATCAGCAGAAAAGTGAGTTGATGGTTATTGCTTTGTAGCTATTTAAGGCCTCTGTCCTGCAGAGAAACAGGAGACTAGAGTTTCAGAAATCTAACCTCTATTATAATTCACCATTTTTAAAAAATATATTGATTTGGGCATTTTTACCAATGGATAAGACAATTACAGTACTATAAAAATAAAAGGGAATGTTCTTTTTCCTTTAAAAGGAACTGCTATTCAGCAACATTTGCCCATTGTCATATCGGTACCATTTTTTGTAATACCCTGTAATTTGATCTGCTGTAAAATAAATGTTCAAATTCTAAAAAAAAAAAAAAAAATCTGTTCAGAACACTGATACATTCAAGATTTTTATGGGATACCTCCAAAGAAAACCCAGGTGCTGAAGGAAGTGGTGTTTTTGTCTCAGTGGGTGGCATTTTCACTGCTGAGTCAGTACTGCACCAGTTTAGTGCTGCTGGAGGTGCTCTGTTTCAGATGACATGGAAAAGCAAAATGTTGTGGTCATCAGAGATTCCCTGGCCCCATGGTTAAGGGTGAAGGTGTTTGCCCCATGGTCTAGGAAAAATTCCATCCCAAGTAACTTAATATCATATGTTACAATTTTATTTGTCTGAGATACATATAATTTCTGTTCCTGAAAACTTCATTAGTTAGCGTTGACAGAATGTGCACCCCAGGATGGCTGCAACTTAGTGATGTGTGTGAAGCAGTCCTTAAACGTATAATTTCAGAATCTCTCTGGGGTCTTTGAGAACATAGATAATGCTGAAAATATATGCAAAGTATAATTCCTATCAGCTGCCATTCTTTCTGTAATGTTTTTGTGACAAAAGTTTCTGTAAAATATATGTATATATACATACTTTGTATGTCACATTTCTCAAGTATTTTGAATATGGCATTTAGTATTAAAGGTTCCCATTTATATAATGGAAAAACACCAGCTGCCTTTGAAATAGTTAATTGTTTCTGCAGTCATTTATATTAAGCCCTGCATATTTCAAATACTGTATGTTTGAAGATATAGTAACACTGATGTAACAGACTTGGTAGCACCACTGTACATCTAGAATAACTCAACTGGTGTCTTTACAGCTGTTCCAAATCCAGCTACAGATTTACACTAGTGTAAATGAGATCTGACTTCAGCCTTGTATTTGTGTATATGTCTGACTAAATTAGACACAAATGAAAAAGTTGAGGGCAGTGCTCCATCTGGAAGGGCTGGAGTTAGGGAGAAGGATTATAGATAGATGAACATAAAAAGAAGGAGGGAAATAACAACCTGTTGATGATTACAGTGTTTATTTTTAAGTGGCCTCATATTCCCCAAAGAAGCTGAGATGATTCTGCTGAACTACTGTAAAGTTTATTTTTCCATTCATATACTTTCTGTGTCTGGCAGCAAAACCTAGTACAAATCAAATACGCTATGTCTCTCCAATATCTTCTTCTATTTTAAAATGCTCAAAAAGCTTAAAAAAACCCTGGCCATTTAAATACTTCATACACTTTAACGGTTCTGAAAAATCAGTAAAGGATATAATGGACTGATATTATGCTGGGGCCAAGGGGCAAGAGGCTAGTCAGAGATACATCTATTCTGGCTTCAGGACATTTTTGCACCCCTCGGCAGAACCGGGTCTGCTTGCAGACTGGTGGTGCTCCTGCCAGTAAACTAGTGGAAGAAGCCAGAATATAGTTGTTTTGTCTTCCTGGAGTCATTCCACAAATACTGAACCTTGAGAAATAGTGGAAGTCTATTTTCTGTACATCCACCTTCCAAGAGAAAGGACAGAAAATGAGGTATTTGCCACTAGGCTGTGGTGCTAGCCTTCATTCTGCAGGAGAAGGCGCACATTTATGGGCAGGGCAGCATACATGAAGAGTGGTGGGAAGAACAGGAGAGTGAGCTGAAGTTTCTGCCCTTACCTACATCTTCTGTATTTCCATTACGCAAAAACAGTGCCTGCGACAGGCCTTCGAACCCTCAGGAAGGGGTTATAATCATTGGGTTGCTCAAAGAGCAGTGATAACTATTCCATACCTAAAACACAAATATCCTGAGAATACCTCTAATCTAAGTAAATAACCTGCTAATTTTGTGCAAGAAGCACTGACAGACAGTCTCTGGGAAGTTGTCAGGTTTTTTTAACACAACAGAGCAGAATTTGACTCTCTTTTCCAAGTACAGGTTTAAAAAACAGCTGCACAGAAGTTTCATTTTAACACAGTCTTTGGGTGTAGAGGGTGTATTTGACAGTAGAGTAAATTTTTACTAAAGCTTAAAAGGAATTTTGTTTGTCCAAGGCTGATTTTTTTTTTTCTTTTTCAATCTCTCATATCTGTAGAGGCGACTTTGTCAGAAGCTGTAATCACAACTAGGTCAGCATTGCATTTATGTCACTAATCTTAACACCTCCAGTTAATCTTGCACGTGAATTCATTATTTAGGAAATGCCAATCTTGTCTGGAAAAGCATATCCCATTTTTTTGTCTCTGCTGATCCAACAGACCAGGAATATTAAGCTGGTGTTATACTGCGTCATAGCAAACGGAGGCTGGTCATGCTTATGCATGAAGACTTCTTAAAAATCCCTCTAGACTTGAACAAAAAGGTGCTGAGAAGTGATCTAGTAGAAGGTGTGTTTGCGTATATATAAATGTATGCGTATATATAAATATATGTATAGATATACACACACATGTATTTATGTGTACCTATCTGTAAAGCGCAAATGCCGTGTTCCTATAGGCTGCGACCACATGAGAGCTGAGAAGGGTGACAGCAGCACGGGTGAAGGAAACCCCCCCCAAAAAAACCCAAACCCAAACGGGTTGGCCGGCGGGGCCGGGAGCGGAGCATCCCCAATCAGCGCCGCGGCCCTGGGGACAGCCATCTATGGCCATGGGGCAGCAGGTGCCGGCGCTGACAGGTGCAGATGGTGGGGATGCATGGCATTGCTGCCGCCGGGCTGGGGACCCGCTCCCCGCCGGGCTGCAGCCACATCGCGCCGGCCAGCGCCACCAGTCACTTGATGCTCCGCTCCCCCCGTGGATTCCCGGGCGGCTGGGCTCGGCGGGTGCTGCCACCCGTCTCCTCTGTCAAGGCCAGGGAAACACGATCCCCGTCATTGAGGGCTGGCGTAGGAATCCTACGTCAGCTGGCCAGGGGGATTTGTGGGGTTTTCAGACCTTTTGCGGCACGGCGGTGGACTGTAATAAGCCTCAAGGTTGAGGATATA
>JAVKLA010000090.1:29022516-29038697 GCA_034782735.1 Sagittarius serpentarius | reverse complement strand
GCGGTCACCGCCGAGGTGACCCGCCCGTTTGCTGGCAGCCCCCTGGGGACACGGGCTCCCAGGCCCACAGCAGGGTGCGGGTCAGGAGGCACCTTTGGCGTCCTCTAGTCCAGCCCTCCTCTGTCACCCCCGTGGCCTTCCCTGGACTTTTTCCCAGAGGCGCCCCCAGCCTCTTTCTTCTTCTCCTTCTCCTTTTCCGCAGGGCTGCTCCCAATCCATGCATCCCCCAGCCAATATTCATACTGGGGGTTACCCTAACCCAGGTTCAGCATCTGACACTTGACTTTCTTGAACCTCATGAGGTTCACATGGGCCCACCTACAAATATAAGTCAAGGAACTCAAGCAGCAGAAATCATGTGTTTTTTTCGGAGAATAAAATAAATTAGTATTGGTTTGGAGAAGAAATCAATCTTATGTATATAGGAAAAAATATACCCTAGTCTTCCTTTTAAAGGATTTACTTGTTGCAAAATTGCACAAACAAAAATTCTGCTCTTTTAAATGTTTCTCTTTTTTAGTTTTCAGCTATCCTAGTTTTAACAGAAATCCATAACAGGAAATTGAAATTATTACCTTCCATTTGTATTGCAGGCACAAGATTAAGTCATTTCTTATATTCCAGGCATTTCCCTGTAAGTAGTACAGACACAAATATTTCATTTTGTATCTGCATGCAGGATACTGAGCATGCACCGTTGCAAGGGTGGAATTAACCCTGCTATGGTGCATAGCACTGAGCTGTCAAGGCAAAGGAGAGCTGGGCTGTAGGAGAAGGTGGCTGTAGTTTTCAGTTCCAATTTCGGAAAAAAATAGAGATCTTGGGGAAAAAGTCTGGCCAGATGCTCTGTGTGTCAGCATGCAACACAGGTGCCTCAGCCACCAGCATGAGAGGAACTCTACAGAGGATGAAGCAGCAAGATAAAAAAGACAGGAAGGCACAAGGGCAAGACTTTCAAGGACACAGTAGGGCAATTTCTGGTCTTTCTGCTTTTAAGGAGGAGGAAAGTCTCATGGAAAGAAGCTATCCACCTGCAGAAGGGTAAAATATGTTCCTATATGCTTTTCATGCAATCAATAGGTGTGCATTTATGTTGGGATAGTAACTCAAGATGGCTTTGTCCTTAATGGGGAAATGGTGGGACGTAATTATCTCCCAGATGGGGAATATTAGGCTGACCTCAAGTAGATGCAAAATGAAAACAATTTGCAATAAGGTTTTTACCACTATAACCATCACATTACAGAACTTCATTCATCTTTTGCTCTGGAGACTATCTGTATGTGAGAGATGCTTGCAGTTGAAACCATTATACCCAAAGACCACTGAATCAGAGCAGACTTTCCCTTTGTTGTGGTACCCTGTGTACACAAATGGAAAAATGTGACTTAGTTTTATTTCTTCTCTCTTTTTTCTCTTCTGAACAGGTAGTTAGCTCATGTTGTCCAAGGATCACTGGTGCTGCATTTCACAAAATTATATTTTTTCTCTATTCTTACTATTCTGCTATAAAGCAGTTAATTTGGCTGCTGAGTTGCAAATGATACTGGCCTTATTACTGTCAAAGCTTTCAAGAAAACTCTCTCTTGCAGAAACAGAACAGGTTGAAGCTCAAACAGTCAAAATCAGGCAGCCCTATGTGGTGTGGAGACTGCTGAAAAGGTAGAAGTCTGTCCCAGGTTTTACAGACATATTCTTCACTGTAACTTTAACCTTATATAATTCAATTTATGAGCAAATCTCCTCTCCGTCTGAGAAGTTCAGGCATGCCTCAAATGTTTTCACTTTGTTGTATTTGAACACCTGAAGTCCATTAATCTTCACTGTCTTATCAAGGTAATTATTAATGGATGTCCAAGACAGAAGTGACCCACCTGAATTTTAGGAGGACATATATTCTTCAAGATGTTATTTTTGTGTTAGCAAAGGGTAGCTCATTTTCAATTGAAAATGTAGTAAGAAACTCTTCTTCCTTAAACAAGGGCTATATGGCACAACATAATTACAATTTACTTTTCCTTTTATCTTAATTTTTCTAGTTACTGCTCTGAAGCTATCTATAAAACCATGCATGGCTGAATATGGAATACAGTGCAGTTTTCTGTAAATAATGTCAAATATTGAGGCTATATTATTAAGTGCTCATAATTAGAACATTTCTTTGGAACTTTACATTGCTGCTTACAAAACGAAGATGATGTACAAGCCAGCATGGAAATAAAACTTGTAATTTTCTTGTGCACTGGAATAGTCATGTAAAAGTCACGTGTCTGCACAACAACAGATCAAGACAGAGTCTATTGATAGCATTGATAATAATTCTCTTTGATTTTATTTTTGCTATAAAATATTAGATTTTAAAATTAGTTTATTATTGTAATGTATCTGAGATTATTATTATGCATTATGTTTTCATCAAAATTGCAAGAATAACATCTTTATTTCAGAGAAGGGTTGTCAGATATGCAGTGTTTGACAGTCACTAAATCTTCCTCTCTACCCACCTTGCAAATTATTATAGAAAATTACACTGGATAAAAAGCCGTGAATTGCTGATATCACGTGTGTTTGTGTGTGTGCATGCGCACATATGCCTGTTTTGCAAAGGACATAAAAATTATAAAAGGGAAAAAAATTAATATGATACTGTATCACGCACAACATCCAGATCTGAAAAAAAGAACTGAAAGAAAGTGTAAGCCAGAGGATAAAGTTGGAAATCCTTCCTGTACCTTAAATAAGAAATGAGAGGTAGAAAACAATGGGACGTGAAGGCATGGCTAAATACAGAGTAAGCAATGATTCAGTGACCCCCTGCAGTGGTCGCCACAGGGAGGGTGCACTGCGTGGTCCGAGACCTTCTGTCTCTCAGCAAAACTTCAGTCTCAGCAGAGCCACGTGAGTGGGCACTGGGCTCTGCAATGAGCCTGACGGAGAGAGACTGCCAGAACAAGCACCCTTACAAGCTGGCTCGAGATGTTATATGTATGCATAACAGAGGCAACAAGAGTTTTATAGCTGGGTAAAGAACTCCTGTTTGATTATTTGTCTACGTACAGGTGTGAGAAATCTACGGCAATGACACCCGGTCTTCTGCCAAGGTGAGGTGAGTGACTGCTCACTGAAGAATTTGAGGGTCTCACTCTGCATGCCCTTCCTGTCTCTAGCCCAGGTTCATGGACACACAGCCAGTTTCCATCATATGCTTGTTGATCCCTTAAGCAGTATGCTTGCCTAGTACATGTAGGGACATCTGCATCATAACTTTAGCATGAATACATGTATATTTTTATGTCCCAGGGAGCAATTATGATACTCCCAGGAAAGAGAATCAATACGTACAAAGCAGATTACATTTTCTAAACACAGTATGTAGATCCTGAATGTTTTTTTAAAACCTATTTCTGCACTAAAAAACAACCAAACAAAACAAACAAAAAACCCCTCTAGACATGGCTGCTGTTACTGAAACTTAGTCTGATGAGTCACAGTGATGATGATACACGTAACATCATTTCGCACCAGTACAAACGCCAGTATGATGAATATGACTTCTAGTAAAACTATCAGGTAGTGGGGTGACCAGTGTGGTTGTAACTTGCAGGAATGTCCCTTTCCACCTAGCTGTGTGCTGAAAACCGAAATCATCCTGCTGATAAATGACACATACAAAAATATGAATCTTAACTGCTGCTGCAGTGGAAGCTTTGGTAAAGCACATTATAATGAATGAGAAATTAATGCTTAGAAGTGTTGTCACCTGTGGAGGAGAAATGAGTCCTGTTTAACCCTTAGTATGCAAATGCAGTGAGTGTTCCCAAAATACGCACATTGTAGCCATAAACCTTAACCAACCTACAGCATTAAGGAAGATGAATCACCATGGCCCTGTGCTTAAGTAAATGTATTTATGTGAAAATCAGTTCAAGTTCAATAGTAATGAGGTGAAGTAATGCATCTATTTGTGGCAATAAATCTTACGACACAGTGCAAGTGGCATTCGGCAGGAGGTTTAAATGGAGTGAGGAAAAGCTGAAGTGGTCTGATTAATTGGGATAAAGTTCTCTGTGGTGGGAGGAAGACCACACTGATAGACCTGATTGCAGGAAGGAAGGATGAACTGATTAGGTTTATTAGAACACTAACTCATTGCCTTGATGAATACAATTAAATTACATTATTATTCTACTAGATTATTATTTGAACTGCATGAGGCTGCAAAGATCCCCAAATAAGCTGTCTCACTAACAGAACAGTTGCTGCCCCAAAGAGTGAATAAAAGATTAGTGTTTAACAATTTTTGTAAAAAATAATGTGAATCAAATGAAAGGGATGAAAAGAACTTCTTAATGTTTTAATTTTTGCTTAATATAAGTAGTGTTTGTAATAGTGGGGTTACTAAAGACTGAATGTGAAGTCATCGCGTGGTTCAAGTATAAAATCTTTGGCTTCAGCCTTGGCACTCTGTAGGATGACATTTGAACATGTTGAAATTTGGGACTAAAGTGGTGTAATTCTGATGTATCAATAAGTAGATTTTTTCCAAAAAAACCTAGGAAGGCCTACAAAATCTTTAAATAAATATGCTTTCCACAGCTAAAATTATTCTAAAGAAATGGCATTCTATTTTGATAAAATGAAAACATTCAGTTCCTGGGTTGATTTTGCTTATTTAACCGGAAATTAATTATATAAACAAAGTTATAATTTTGAAATTAAAATTTCACATATTTTTGTTTGATAAGAACAAAACTAGAATGCTGTGTATTTTTATCAAAATAATTACCTGTATTTTCAAAATGTATTCTGTCAAAACTGTCATATTTCCTCATGAGGTTCTGCTATTTAAAGAATAGTATCTCACATCAGGAAAAAATGACTTGCTGTAATACTTTAATCTTCTATTATATACAGTGCGTATTTAAAATTAATGTTTCCTTCTGTCTGATTTTTGTGTTTCACATCTTGTAATTTTGAGGCATTAATATTTTATAGTGTAAGTATTTTAAAATGACAGTTATAGTCATTATAAGAATGCTAATTATTCTCTGTTTTTTGTTACCAGGGAATTTATTGTTGATAAAATGTACTATGTTGACATCAGTGAAAACAAGACGACTGTTTATTTTCAGATTTTCAAGCATTTCTGTTTTGTCCTGTTAATGTACTTAATTTCTAACCTGGACAAATTACTTTTCCAGTGCCAGTGTTTTAAATGTTGTGGTCAAATCAGTTTTGGATACTTGTTTTGAGGAAACTATGAAGTCTCTGAAACCAAGTGAGGTGGAATGCAGCATTCATTCAGGAAGGAGGCTTGTAAGAGCACTGCTTTGCATCTTTTCCAGATCAGCAGCAAGGAAAACTGTGCTTGTTGACTCCCTTTCTGGTGGGTGAATGCCAGACTACAAGTAGCAAGAAGTTTTCCTTGGTTCTGATCTGAGAAAGATGCAGAACAATGGTCTGACATTTAAAGACTTAATTTACGATTAGCAGTGGCATAAATGATTAAGTCTTCTACAACAGGAAGAACTTAAAAATTCAGGTGTTTTTCCCCCACAAAATTATACTTTACTGTTCCTTTCCATGCATGACTGATCTTAATCTGTGTAACTTCAAAAACTAAAGCTGAAGCTTAACAGCAAGCAGATGCTTGGCATTTCCAGCAGTGTGTAACCTGCAGAAGTTCAATACAATTTCAGAAACTGTTATGCTAGAAAACATGCCTGTCAGCTCAGCTGACCTTTAAGCTTCACTTCATGTTCATTTTAGGATTAATTATTCCATTTCTTGTGTTTGTGAACCATGAGGATGTGTAAGAGATGGTACCTGTTCTACTTTACACATCCTGTCAAACTACCTACATTGGTATGGAGAACAGAAAACAGCACTTCCTTATGCTTGTTGCAGACAGAAAAATGAAACTAAAGGCTTTTATTAAATGTCACTAGTGAAGCACAGTTAACAGCTTACTTATTAGTTTTCATAGAGAATTATTAAATTATTCCCTAAAAATGTCTCTGTAGTAATACCTTTATTCAAATGCAAAACAAATTACAAGCAAAGACATTGCAATGTCAATGATATCACAGAATTTGACACTTCTCATAAAACTTTAGAAAATCAGGATCTGTTAAAAGAAATTATTTACTCAAGCAATTTTCAGACTTCAAACAATAATGGCAAAATGAGACAATAAAGAAAAAAGTTATTGTAGTATTTATGCTACCATTTTTTTATTATTAAAATCTTTGTGAATAATAGCTATACCTGGGTTAATATCCCAGATATTAAGGAAGTAGTTTCTGTCCAAAACCAGAGTGGCATGGTAAAACAGGAATAAAAGACTGTGTATTCCTCTAAAGCTAGCAACATTGCATTATCTGGTGCGCCTGAAACAGGGAGTTTATGCCTGCGTGCAGATTCTTTCTCAGTAAAAAAAGCCTATCTTAAGTTTTGGTTCAGGGCAAAAGATGGACTGATGACCGATCTAAGACATGTTTCCCTGTGTGGATCTGCCAGAGTAACACTTTGTCTGTTCAGCAGGAGCAGTTGAGCTTGATAAGTGACACTTTTTCTTAGCCCTCTTCCCCACTTCAAACAGTATAGATTCTGCTTTGAATTTTCCAAATTTCAAGAGCCTCACAGCCATATTTTAATCTTTTACAGCAAGCTGTCTTGGTTGAAGAGTCCAGCAGTGTGCCCTCAACTTGGCTGATGTTCAGCAATCAATACTGTGAGTGTCACCAGGAATCTAATTAGTGCAGGTTTTTCGCTTTTCCTTTTCTTGAGATAAAGAAAAAATCTGGTCTTTTCTCCTGATACTAATTTTCTTCAAGTGAACGGGTAATGATAAAACAGTTATTAGACATGTAAGTATATGGCTTTCCTTTAAAAGATGGAAAGATACTTCAGCAACAAATGACCTCACATAACATCAAAAGCAATAGTGAAAGTACAGCAACTTGCTCAAAGAAAAGCTCTGACTACTCTTTCCTTATGTAGGATTAAACTGAGAAAATGTTTTGAATTTTTGCTTTTGCTGTATTGTTCTTCACTGGCAATAGAGTATTTTGTTCCAGTCCTGCAATTGTTCATTTCTATTATTAGAAAAACAAGGCACATGGTAGACATATTTATGTAATCTTTCCCATTAATGTGTGACTCAGTAATTTAGCATAGCTGAAAAATTTTAGGAAGGATGAAAGAAAAAAACCCAGCAATCTATAGATGAGTATAATCTCTTTCTCTTCATTTTATCTTCATGATTTTTCTCCAAGTTACCTGTTCAGTCCTTTTGCGTTGCTATTTAGATAAATAAAACCAACAGAACAAGAAAAAGTGTATGCAAATACTAGAATATCTTAGAACTTTATGAAGAGAGGACCAAAAGCCTGTGTATTTTTAAAGCTAGAAACATCTTTGCCTGAACTTGAACAACTTGAAAAAAATACAAATATATTACCTGCTGACCTTCAAGTTCTTATTCTAAGAATAGAGGGGAAACTATGAATCTATGTAATGTACATAGATTTTGGCACATGGGGCACATGCTGTCTGCTGACATCCTCATGAAGTCAGTTTTGCCATCAGCTTGAAAGACTTAAACAGCTGAACTGGTGCTGTGGACAAAGTATTGTGTGTCCTACAGGCGAACCCCTAAAGACAAATCTCCCTTTTGAGATGCTGGGTCTGGTTTAAATACAAAATTTATTTTTAAAAATAAAACCTTATGGGTATAGGTATAATATCGTATAGAATGCAAATTGAGAAGAAACAATGGAAGTGTTTGGGCAGCACACCTGCCTCCCTACATATTGGCAAGCCATGATTAAAAAGTGAACATAACATCAAGATTTTATTTAATGTTAGGCTACTTGTTTAGTTCAAAACTTTAAAAAAACGGTTTTAACAGTATGCTAAAACACTGTGTTTTCCTTGTTTGCAATTTTGTAGCCTAAAGGTGACTTGATACATTGTAAATAGTACAAAAATAATCATATTTTTGCTAGGCCCTGAGGTACATTTCTACAATTGGTTAAATTTCTAAAAAACAAATGGTAGTGTTTGATACCAGGAAAGCTAAAAGAACATGGACAGAAGAGCTGCTTGGTACAATTTTTTTTTGCATTCTAACAACATGGATCTTGTTATGCAGAATGGGACTGTTGGTGAAAATCAGAAAAAACTCAATGTCCATGAACACAGGGATTTCATGTTTTTCCTTCCAAAAATTTGAAAATGTAGATGTGGAGGAGAAAGATGAGGCAAACAAAAGAAAACAGCTGAAAACTATTTACTAATTAAAAACAATTGAAAAAATATTTTAAAATTAAAGCTCTCTTTTAGCCCTCAAGGAGGTTTCACTTTAAATAAGTATGGAGCACTTACTTCTGCCTGGGGCTAGGTTACTTTAATTCATTCAGCAAAATAAGTCTATCCATCAGCCCCTTCCCTCCCACACACTGCTATTTTATACCAAATTCACTGAATTTCAGTGAAAATATACAGCAGAAAGAGAGACTGCTCTCAGGACATCTACCAGAAAAGAATTCATCACTGCCAGTTCCTACATGTAAGAGGAATAGGATTTTCCCACAGTGTAGGAGGCCTGTGTTTTTAATCTTTCATCTGCCTAAAGAAATTCAAAGAAAGATCTTCATCTTCTGAGGGAATATTCTGTGTATTCTGAATAGACTCTCCAGTACTTTTGGTTTCAACTGTTCTGCTTTGTATAAAGTATATTCACATGTTTTAAGTGTGCAGATTGTTACCAAATACAAAATATTTTGGAATTTCTGCTTATTTGTCTGATTTTTATGAATGTTATGAAAAATGTACACATCAAACAGATTTGATTTGTACTCAGAAGTACTAGTGCAATAGCTACATGATTCTATACTGAACAGATTGAAATCCAAGTATAATTTACAAAACTCAATGGATGCACTGTAGACAAAAACTATAAAAGTGCTGAATTCAGTCATGTCTACAAAGATTGCAGTAACATATCCTACATACTGGTGATATTGTGAAATGTTTATTGTGTACTTTGAAAGATTTATATTCCTCCTTGAGCACTAGGGAAGTATCATTTCCTGGACTGGCTGACATAGGTCAGCAACAGTGGTGAACTCAAGGGTTTTCATTGCAGAATGAGTTACAGAGGTTTTTTTCACTCCCTTTTTTCTTGGTTTTCAATGTCCTTGATAAATTGAGGGAGAAGAAACCTGGCATAGGCTCATTATGTTTATAATTATGTGTATAGTAAAAACCCAATATATATATATATGCTATGTAATAAAAGAGGCACTATAGGTAACATTTGTAAAACAAAGTGTTTTTCAATAAAACAGTTGTAAAAATATTACCTGTTCTTACTTAAATGGTGAAGATTTTAACCCAGCCTTCCAATTCTGTTGTTCATATAGATCAGTAAAGACACAGCAAACAGAACTGTCTGAATGCAAGAGTTCACAGAACTGTTTCTAGAATGCAGTTAAAAATACTTTCAAAAGAAGATTAAATATTTTAATTTCAGAACATAACTGAAGAACAAGACTCTGTGAAAGTCATGGCACGCTGTAAAATAATGTGTGTAGAACATGAGTGTTGGTGCACTGGAGGAAGATGGGTGGATGAAGACAGGGAAATAATTTATACTAGTATTTTCTAGCCTTTATAAATCAGAGCTTGTATTTTCACATCTTGTGAACATGCCATGTGAACTTGGTAGAGTGGACAGTTACCAGTTTCTAGCCGATAAAGACAATTTGTTCTCCAGCTGAAGTGGTTCCCTGAGTTGTCATCCTCTTGAGCTTTTCATTGCTTTTTCTGCAGTTAGTCTACAGAGCTCTTCCAGTTGTTTACAAGCGCTGCAGCTATGTCATCCATCAGGCACGAGGATACATTTCACACTTACTTACAAAAAAATCCCAGACTGACATCCACTGCAAAATATAATTAGCAAGAACTGTGTAGACTAGAAATAAAGAGGGCAGAGGGTACTGGATCTGCTTAGCTTTCTTATTTAGAAAGGGTATTGTATAGTGAGCAGAGTGACTTTAGTTTCCTGTACCTTCTGAATTATAAACCACATCATTCTCTGGTTTATTTAAATTTATCAAGAGAAAAGTAAAATATTCTGTGTTAGTGTAATGCAGTGGTACAAGGGTTTGGTATGGATCCAGGTAAGAAAGGCACTCAGACTCCATAAACTATTGATTCAAATTCAATTTTTCAAAACAACATAAGAAGGAAATAGGGGATAGCATAATGTTAGATGGTACGAACCCTGATCTGTGCAGCATCGACGGACCTCTAGGCACAGCACAATGCACAGATCCCGGCTGCTGAAAGGATCAACAGCAATGTGGGCTTTAGAGCTCTTAGGGAATGTTCTTAGAAATAAACCGCTCTATTCATAATTTCTACTGTTGAGGCAAAGGATGTTTATATGAAAACACACTGCTTTGATTCAAGATAAGACAAAGTCATGCAGGTGCCCGGTGCGAGCCACTTCTAGGGTCCCCCATTATAATTAGTCAGCTAATTTTATCCTGTAGCCAAGGGCTATGTTCCCAGCACAGGCCTGCACATTTTCAGGTCAACATGTTGAGTGGGCTACTATGACCTTAATGTACAATAGTTTTCATGACAGAACCACTACACCTAGCACTCACACCTGTCCTCTGACTAGTTAGGAATCATTAGGATTCACACATACGATATAGATTCCTTTGTAGCTGGTATTAGGCACCCAGTTTATCCAGCTTGATCCTTCCCTTTCTCCACCTCTGGCTCTTTCCCTAAGTATCCCAATGCATATTCCCCCAACTCCCTAAAAAAGTCCCATAAATTTTACACAATCACTCTTTCCTCTGCATACCATGCCCCATTAGGCAAACCCCCCTTGCGTATTATTCTGCGGAGAGAGAGTTTTCACCCTTGACTCCTCTCTGGGTTTGCATGCGAGAAGGTAGAATGGGTGAATCCTTCTCCTTTGATAGCCTTAGGAGTAACCATTTTCCACTGCTTAGGTTACTAAGGTTCCTCCAGTCATCACTGATGAACTGTTCCTCAACAAGTCTTTGTGTTGAATGTGATCAGCCTTTAGTCAGGAACAAAGATGACTGTAGAAACATCATACTCAATTGTGCTACTCTATCTGCATGAGAAAACTAGTAGGTTACATCTAAGACGCTTGCTGTCAACTGCATTCTCCATAGACTAACTTTCAGATTTTCCATTTTAGGGAAGAGATGTGTTTTATAATAGCCACAATAGGTCTCTCTCCTTTGAAGGAAATAAATTCTTTGCTAACGTCAGAGAAAACTGCTTAACCTGGGAAGTTCATAAGTTTTTATAGGAGATGGTAGACTTACAAAGATGAAGATAAGGTCTTCAAGACTTAAAAACAACAACACAAGTAGTGAAGCAACTACCTTCTAAATCTGTTACTGACATTTCTTCCCTGTCTCTTTTCCATTCCCTCTCCTCTACAGTTTACATTTGGCCATGTGAAGGTATTTTAGACATCTTCCCCATCTTCTTTCAAACAATTTGGTTTTTTACACATTGTAATAGCTTTGGCTTCAAACTTTTCACCTTTGGGCATCTTGATAGATGTAATTAATTTTATATTTTTTTTATCATTTTGTTACACTTCTAATGTCAAATCTACTTTCCCAGACTGTTATGCTGAATATAACTTGAAGCTTTGGCAAACTGGTTCTTTTAATGTTCCAAATAAGCACATACTTTGTTGCTCTATGATTTGTATGCATGAACTACATTTAAGCAGTTTACGAGCACTAACACATAAGCAATTAGCATTTAAAGGTCAATACTTAATGTTTCTTTGTCTGTCAGAGTAAGTTTTAATAGCCTACATGTGATATATTAATCTCATCATTAATAAAGCTAGCATGTACAGAAATTTTCATTGGTGAATAAGATGTTCTAGAAATCCCATTTAGATTGACATCAGCTATACCATAGTTTTTTCCTCTTCAATATTCTCTGGAAAGATGCTGAAGGAGCATTTCACTTTACTTTTTACTGTGAAAATGCTGGTTTAGTTCCTGACCAGAGCAAAACCATTTGTTCAAATTGATGCCTGTTATAACTCCAGGTAATGCACGATCATCACAGTATATCTACTAAATCGTTGTGGTGGGGCAAATTTTGCTGTTGTTTACACCCACACATTTTCCTTGTGAAATGAGTGGACCTCAGAGAGACTAAACAATCAAATCAGGCGTTTTAATATTCAGATATTAGACTGTGTTAATTAACTGGTGGATTCTCAAAGTCTCAACACAATGATTCAAAAATCTGCTGCCAGTAGCTGGAATTCATCTATTTTTCTTCATTTTCTTTGGGGCAAATTTCTTTACTTCTTTCCACCTCACTTTCTGATAGTGAAAGACTGTCAGTTCCTGGCAAAATCACAAGAAAAACAACTTCTCTCCTACCAACTACCTGCTCAAAGCACTTTATGCATTCTGACTAATTCTCATGGGATATAACTTCCTACGGACAAATGTCTAAACCTGCTGTATTAGCTTATTCTCTTCAAGGTGTTTCTTGTAATTTTATCTATGAGGATGCAATATCACATAGCAAATTTATGACGTATCTCTGCCACGACAAATACTAGTGGGCACAGGTTCCTGTTTGGTTTTCCTTTACCCAGAGGATAGGATGTACAGTTGATTGAGTATTCTACCCACCCGATGCATTATGTACCAAACCTAGGTAAATATTGTAGCTCTGTAATTCTACAACACTGGTATAATGCTCAGGGGCTGAACTGGAATAATAATCAGAAGGAAGCTAAGCTTCTGGTATTAGATCACTTCAGTTCTATAGGACGGATATATCTCATCAATGCCTTTGTGCACCTAGCTCAAGTTGCTCCAGGAGAGATTTAGATGTGATATTAGGAAGAATTTCTTTACTGAAAGAGTCATTAGGCATTGGAATGGGTTGCCCAGGGCAGTTGTGGAGTCCCCATCCCTGGACGTTTTTAAAAGTCGTGTAGATGTAGTGCTTAGGGGCATGGTTTAGTGGAGGACTTGTCAGTGCTAGGTTAACGATTGGACTAGATGATCTTACAGGTCTTTTCCAATCTAGGCAATTCTATGATACTATGATTCTTGATTCTATGATTTCTGTTGTAGACAGAGTACTCAGATACTACCACAAACCATGGCATTTCTGTTCCAGCCTCTTCTGTTTCTTTCCGTGTCTGGTATACTTGGGCCCATCATTGTGCAGAACCCTCAGCTATGGCTCCAAAGTCCGCAAGAAGGACTTTCTGTTGACAATGTAATGTGTCACTGCAATGCCACATTGTTCTCCAAGCTGCTCTCTGTGTTTTCTGAATTACTTTTAAGTAAGATTCTGCTTTTCACAATTTCTATTAGCAACAAAAGTTGACCGAATGATCCCAGTGCCGCATTTCAACCCACAGTGCATGCTGTTCTCATCAAACCCATAGTTCCAAGCATTTAACAAGTCTAGTCAAACATGTTTGTTGTTGTTGTTATATTAGGAAGAGTCGAGTAAGGACCACTAAGGTCTTGATAGAAATGGACATTTGCTACTGTCTGTGTGAAAAACTTACTTCTTCTTTCACATTCATTGCAGCTTCTCAGTGGGAACTCCCTGCTTTAATATTTCTGCATCCTGTCTTCAAATGTGTGGAGCTTTCTGAGTTTCCTTTCAATATTCCTCATCATCACTAGGCTTGCACGACCATAACAGGACAGGTAGTTCTTGGTTTTCCGTCTAACTTGAGAAACATGGCTTGGCAAGCTATGTTCTAATACGGGCAAACTTGCAAATGAAAACAGAAACTCACCTAGACCTCAAAACAGATCTTTTATACCACAAGAGAACATTTCCTCCTGAATGAAACTTGACAAGCTCTGAAAAAAAAATGCTGCCTGTAAATTAACTTGAATGTCAGAATGATGAAGTTTCTTGTAACTTTCCTCCCACATAGCCAGAAAATATACTTTATCTGAGGAGTTTCTTGATTGTATTCATGCTAGCTACTATGTAGACCAGTTATTATGTATTAGCTGGTGTTGAAGTCAATGAAGCTCTGGAGTGACTAAAGGTTGGCTCTTTTTATTAAAAAAATAAATAAATAAACAAAAACAAGTCCCTAAAATTAGATCTCATCATTACAATGCATTTTTTTTCTTGCACAGGGATTCTTTGGTCTCATTTCTTTAGAGTCATTACACCTTATTATTGTTATTTCTCATTTTAATCACCTTCCCTGCTTCCATTTCTGTTTAATTGCAAATTGTTTTCCAAAGAGCTTTCCTCTGAGGACTCTGCTGTTGGTTTTGGCTGTATTGAAAAGAAAGAATTAAACTTTAATTCATTCCCAATTACAGTAAAATGAAGAATATGAACCAGTAGTGACATATAAACTTCTCTAGAGGTGTATAAGAAATTGAAAGGCTATATCGTTACTCATGCTGCTTGATAAAAACAAAATAAAAATCAGTAAAAATTCAATGCAATAATACCACTTCTCAGCATAGAATAGAAAAAAAAAGTTCACTTTCACTGTTTTAAATGGAAATACTAAAATCATATTTAACATTCATGTTCCCAAGGTAACCTACATTCTCTAGCTGTGTATTGACACAGCTATTGATTTATCCATCTCTCCTCTACATACGTAGCTCATCTATCATTTATCTTTCCTATCTTGTATCTCTTATATCTTATGTCTCTCTATGAAGATACACCTTCTATCTGCCTTGCTAAAGTCATATATATGTTTTATATATCTTATATCTGTCCTTTTCAAAATAGAGGAAAGATATGGTGATAGATATAGGGTTGTTCTTTGATTAGGTGGTGATTCCATTCCCCACCAGACTACTTAATGCTTTTGTAATTTAGAATTGTAAAGAGTAAAAAATCAATACCCATTGCAAATGGAATGATTAATCAGAGAAATTTACAATGCTGACACTCTTGTTTGATTCCTAGTGTATGCTAAACATAGGAAAGGAAATCCCAATGGACCCACAGATTTTTCAGAGTTTTAATGACTCAGTTCTGGTATGTGCAGATTGATAAACTTTCAGCAGACTCCATTTTGCAAGAACTATAAAAACTCACTCCTTGGCCTGCACAGATTTTGCAGCCTTCCAGGATCATTATCAACAGAAAATCTGTCACCCTTCTCATTTACAAAACTAATTGGACAAATGACAATACCAGAGAGCAGCCAGTTTGGATACCAGGAAATTTATTTTCATCCTCCCACCCCAAAGTCAGGTATTTTTCATGAAAGCACATTATTATAGTCTCAACAAGAACTCTGTCATGGTCATGTTATTATATGCTCAACAAGAACTTTGTAGCCGGTTTTTACTCCAGATCTTTTTAAAAGATGGACTTGAATTTCTGTCTGCCTATATCCTACCAAAATCATCCTAATTACTTGCTAGGAAATAAAAATATAAAACAGGGGTACTAGATAAGTTATTTAGCTCTTTCCATGACCTGACAAAGGTCAGTAGCGTATTCTAAGGAAGAGTAAAACAGCAGAGAAGTACCCAGTGCTACTTCCCTCATACTAACTGTTGTCTTCTACCAGTCTGTAGCTTTAACAGAGGTGGTGTCTTAGTAGACTTTTGCCATGAATTTGTGAGATTAGCTTTTGAAAACACACAAATTCCTATTACTCAAAATGTACTATGCCAATTAATTTAACAGCTTAAATATGCACTTCATAAAAAAAAATAGTTCTTTTTAGTTTCATTTTACATTAATTTCAGTTGCACCGCCTCTGTGAGGAAGACTCCTCTGAGTCTTTCTTGTAAGCTATCCCTGTAAACTGGAAAAAAAATTTATATTATAAAATATTTCTGAACTATTTTAGAATTTACTTTCAGATCTTTTTCCATGAGAAAAAGAACCTGAGAGCAGAAGATTTTCTGAGTAATAACCTCAAAGAACTAAGCAGCATAATTTTTAGCTTTACTTTTTTACACCCAAAAAACCTGAAATATTACTTATTTTAGTTTTCTTCACAATTAGTGTAGCAGAAATACAGAAAAGCATTCTTCACTCTTGTAATGGGTTTACGTGGCAAGGTTTTGGTAGTGGGGGGGCCACAGGGGTGGCTTCTTTAAAAGTTGCTAGAA
>JAVKLA010000090.1:29010137-29022416 GCA_034782735.1 Sagittarius serpentarius | reverse complement strand
CTCTCCCTGTCCTTATCTCGATCCACAAGTCTTTCGTTATATTCTCCCTCTCCTGTTTAATTAAGGAGGGGAAGTGAAAGAGCGGCTTTGGTGGGTACCTGGCGTCCAGCCAGGGTCAACCCGTCACAACTCTAAATATTTAAGTCAACTAAATGGCTTCATTTTATAGAAAAAACCATGTTGGCTAATATAAACATCTTCAACATTAGAGAAAAATGTTAGTTCTTTATTGAATCTTTTTTAACTATTTCAGATGAGTTATTATCAAAATGGCTTAATTTAGTCCAAATATCTTTCATTCAAGCTATGTTATTATTTCCCTAGTTGTCCATTTTAGGCTTTCACCTTAATAGCATGTACCCCAGGCCTAATGTATATTTTCACTTAACTCCCTTTTATAATGTATATCACTATATTACCTGTCTTTAAATGTCATGTATTAAAAATTACAGCATGTAAGCGGGTATATTTGCAGGCTACCAAGAGAGAAGGATGTTTGTGGTTCTTTGGTTTTGTTTCACAAATTAATTTATTTAGCTTGAAAATAAGGGTAAAAGGATAAACGTGCAACAAGAAGGGATAATGATTTTTTTTTTTTACTTATATTATGGATAGTCCTTTGTTCTGCCCAGAAGCATGCTAGATATTACGTACAAAATTCCTAACAGCACTTTGAATTTAACTCACTGCTGAGTGACATCAAAGGATAAACACTTACTGATTTCAGTGATTTTGAAGTTTTTTAGACTCTCAGGAGAAGCAGAATGGCCATGGCACAGTTCTCTTTTTTGCTTTCACTTGAGCCTTGACAGGTGCTGCTGAGTGGTAAGAAAAGATTTACATATGACACTGGGAAAAAACGGAAGAAACTTCCCTGCAGAATAAGTCAGTGCTGCTTCTAGCACTGCTCCTTCCTCCTTAAACTTCATCCCACCTCCAAACTGTTCCTCTACCCTTTCTCCTCATGCTTGTCCACAACTTTTATCCACAAGAGATTTGTGTCCTCTGCTGAGAAGCCTGAAAAAGTTCTCAACCGTGTTCTTAACAGTCGGTTGAAAGCTCAGTGCTTTAATTACTTTGGGATTCTGTTTGAGCAAACCAGTGTAGTAATAGCAGAATGCTACTGTATTACAGAACTCTACAAAGAAAATGGTTATTTTGTGTGGTAGCTCCCCTCTCTTTGTACTTCAATAAACAGATTTTAAAGAGATCTTCTCTAGTGACTTTCAATCACAGTACCATTTGCAACACAAATCTTCCTTTTAGCAAGCACAGACTTAGGCTGTAGCATGGGGTATGGCCCAGTGAAACACAGGATAAGCTAGGGAAAATCTGTTGGTTATCTGCTGCTTCTCGTAATTGTCTGTGATCATGTTTTCAGCCCACTGTAAATGCAAGAACCTTGATACCCAGATCAGTACTCTTCATGCTCTCCTTTTGTCTAAAGATTGGCCATATTTTTTAATACTTATAGGTTACATTTGTTTGCATTTTGGCTCTTTACCCTTTAACATGATTTCCATCATCTGATAGCCATTTCAATGACAGACATTCACTTGTGTAAACATTGCAGAAGAAAAAAGTGTGGGATTTAGCATCATGAAAGAGACAATGGTAGGTGTTACACTTGTTCAATTATAATCTAAAAACCCAATGATGAAGAAAATGGATAATTAAAATGAAGTAATTCTTCCAACATCTTTTAGTCGATCTGTGAAATTCTCTGTAGCTGGAGGTCAAGGAGTCAAATGATATAGCTGAATTTCTAAAATGGCTGGATAATTTTATGATTTGATGCATAACTTTGGTAGTTAATACGATTGGCTTTATAGTATTAACTGAATCAAGAAGGAATTTTTATCTCCACTTTGGTACCGCACAATCAGCCAACTGTACAGCCATAATCTCCCCTTAGCCAATCTCTTTTTAAGATCGAACAAACCAAGTTCTCTTGGCCTTTTCTTGTATCTTATGTGCTCCAGCCTCCTGAGCGTCTCAGCCCTCCACCGGGCTCTCTTCAGTATTTCCATGGTTTTCTTGTACTGGGGAGCTCCAAACTAGACACAGCACTCCAAGTGTGGTCTCACAAGTGATGAACAGAGGGAGATAATCACTCCTCTCAACCTGCTGGCTACGCTCTGGCAAATACAGCCAGGTGTACAGCTGGCACATGGCTCAACACATTTTCCACCAGGACACCCAGTTCCTGCCTCTCAGAGCTGCCTTCCAGCTGCTCAGCACCTGGTCTGCATGGCAGCACAACTTTGCGCTTGCTGTTGTTGAACCGTGTGAGGTTGTGGTCAGCCCATTTATCCTGTTCAGGTCTCTTGTACCCCGTTGAGCAATCCTGCCCCAGCACTTCACGGTCACTCACCCCTCTCTGCAAACATTCGGTTGGTGCCTTTCATTCCATCGTCCTGGTCATTAATAAAGACATTAAACAATACATGTACAGTCTGAGCTTTTGCTTTACTGAATCCACTCCAGTGTGGGATCTTCCCAAGCAGATGACTGAACAAACGACAATCCTAAAAGGCAGCCAAAAATCATAAGACTAATAATTTCAAGTATTGACAAAAAAAGTATTATATGTGGGATATACGAAAGATCTGTATATTCACAACTCAGGAAGCAGAAGGAGGAAGTATCTAATCAGGGATCTCACAGTTACGGGTTTTAACGTGTTATTGTGTACATAATGTCCCTCAGTGTATGTCAGAGTCTTTTTAATGGGACTTCTAGAGCAGAGTCCCTTCTCAAATGTGTACCTTTGCAAACAACTCCTTTGTCAAGGTAAGGAGAGAATGCTGTATAATAATAACAGAATGCATAAAATATAAAACAATTATTCTTGCTGGAAAGTTAATTTTCAGTGGCATAATGTAAAAATTAGTGGGTCTGAATTCAATATTTTCCTTATGGGGTAATAAATCCACTGACAATGAATAGATGAATAGTCATCAGACAGCAGAATCATAATCAGCCAAATATTACAATTTATTGTAAATCATATTTTTTCTCTGCATAAAAAGCAGTGTATCTTTTTGAGCCAGTGAGCCAATGTTGCAAAAGGTACGTGTTTCTCTGAGATCTTCCCAACACCAGCGAAGGTCCAGGCTAGGGCACAAAACCTGTCACACTATTTACTTTTATTGACCTAGGAACAACGGCATTGCTGTAACATGCTACAGGAAAGGTTTGCTTAGCCCAGTATTTCTAAGCTGTCAGTAAGATAAGGAGAAAACTACAGTGACACCAAAACCTTTATGTTCCCAGATATAGTACTGATTTTTTAAGCTAGATGTGCTTGTAAACTGTACTCTTTTTATTGCTATAAACTCCGTATCGTCTCAAGAATCTTTATTAACATAGTAAAAGAAGTTACCGATTAATTGCAAATAACATGTTTTAACTATTTGAAATGTATTGCTCTGTAATGTTCTTTGTTACTGAATTGCCTTAATCCCTTTAATTTACCTTTTCTTCTCCTCCTCAGGTTACATAGCTGCAAAACCCAGTACCACAACTCTCCATATTAAGGCAGTGCATTTCTTCTCTGAAGAAGCCCATTGATGATAGCGGGATTCCTCTTATTAAATCGCCTGTTAGAGTTGCTGTGGAAGTAATTACAGCTGGAGCATCTTCAGTTCCTCTTATGAAACTTTCCAAGGCTGTAATTTTTTCCTCTGTTTGGACTTTCTCTATAACATCCTGCTTTAATTGCGGTAGCTGAACTAAATGCACTGTTCAAGAAAATGTGTATTCTGCTTTCAGTTCATCTAAGCACTGGGTCTGTATTTTTTTGCCCATTATTGGAAACTGAGTAGGTGTTTCTCAGGGAAAGTAGCTTTTCCTGCTAATCAGGTGTGTAAGTGAAAAGAGAAGGAGAAAAGGAAAAAGCAATATTAAGGAAAACTGGCGGACCAAAGCAAGGTATATTGTACGTTGACGTAGGTCAGTGCAGTTCTTGGCAGAACGATATAAACATCACAGAGTTAATGTTATATTCCCTATATTTTTCATAAACTTTTTAGCTCACTGGAGAAACCAACAAAAGGATCTCATTACAGAAGATTACTTCTTCAGGCCTTAAGTCTGAGTGGCACTGAGACAGTAACTAAAGAATAAAAGTTGCATGTTTGTAGTATGATGTTGCTTCTAAATCCTTTGGTTCTGGACTGTCCCCACAATCCAAAGGATTACAGTCTAAGGAGTAATGGACTCAGACTTTATACACGCTGGCAGATTTTCATTTAAATATCAAGCTCCTTATCTCTGTTTCAGATTATAGAGCAAATATGTCATGAATACAAAGATCAAACATTTTTTCCTAGTAATGATTTTGGATATTTTTTACTTCAGAAACATTAGTAAGATGCTTTTTGGACTTTTTTTCTGACTGAGATTTAGTGGAATGACTTCTGTTTCTCAGTCAGAGACACATGGATTTAAAAACTGCCTTGAACATTTAGCCATTGTTGTTCTTGCTGCTGAAATTTCTTCTTTTCCATTGTTTTACAGAGAAATTGGGGCTGATGATTACTTGATTTTGTTTGTAAAAGCAATTACTGTTTAAAAGAAAAAAATAGATAATTTTCTTTTCTCTATGAAGGCTCTGCTTCATTTTGCCATATCCTTAGAGCTGCAAAAAGAAGCTGCACTGCTTTGCTGAATCAAGACCCAAATGAACTGTATGTCATGAAAGAAATGTACACACACAGTTTTAAAGCTCTGCTTGTGAGATTTTATTCACCAAGTTACTAAAGTTAATTGACATTATACTTATTAGGTACCAAATACAATGATTACAATTGTTTCTTGTGAGGTGATATGAACAAGAATAGTTTCCTTTCTAAAATAAAACAACCTGAAGTGATGTTGATCCTTTGAGTCAAAGCTGAGGCAATATATCACATAGGTTAGTTTACATCTCTGGAGGACAAAGTGCATTTATTACTTAAACATGAAGGCATAATGATAGTGATTTGTTACAGCTAGACAGCAGTGATGCATTATTACCTTCTATGTATCTTAACGTCTTCATGGAAAGCTCAATGTTAATACCTAATTTGTAATTCATAAGAAATAAATACAAGTTGCTGACTGAAAATGTCCCACTAACCAGCAATGTAAAAAAGGACAGTCTCACAAGTTGTCACTTTTTTCCCCTAGCAGAGGAGCGAAAGGTTATTACCATTTGTTATTGAAAAAATTTGATGCTTACTTGGAAAGCTCAAGCAGCAATGCTGGGTTATAGAATAGAATTTGGAATAATGGTGGAAAGCAGTATTAATTCTATTCTAAGTGATTTGCATTAAACTATGAAAATGTATGTCTACAATCTCTGGATGCTTAGCTTATGTTGCAAGAAAAAACCACCACATCGAAAGCCAATATCCATTAGATGAATAAAAAGTATCAGTTATTTGTTTTCTTTGTATTATTGAGTATGCTGCACTGACCAAACGGAGTAAAAAAACCACTCAGCACAACTTACCTCTCCATAAATCTGTTTGTTTTTTACTTCAGCTCCAAGGAAATTCTGCTTGCCTTCTTGCCTTTTTTTTTTTTTTTTTCTATAAACACAACAGAACAGAAAATTATTTTGGGCACCTAATTTGTGTTTGATCAGAACACATTGCTTCAAAGGACGCCGTTGTTAACAGTCTGACTCCTGAATTTTCTTGAAATCCAAACCTTTAGCGTCTCAGTTTGAGCAGCTAAAATTAAGTCCCCCAAACCATTTCAAATGGGTTGCCTTAGGTTTTTTCAGTTAGTTTGCTGCTGCTTGTTTCTTTGCTTTTACTATTAGTGTAATATTCATTGCTTTCTGTAATCAGCTTTTTCTTCAGTCTCAGCTAAAACAGAGAAATGTTTGGAAAAAAGTCCATAGATGTCTGGCACACTAAGGTGTTGGTGAAGCAGCCATAATCTCCTGGCATATATCACCCAGTCTGAAGAACAGTGTCAGAAGTCATTTTCTTCAGGAGCTGCTGTTGCAGTAGAATAAAATTGTTTTCTTTGCCGTAAATTTAAAACATCGTCTTGGTATGTTAATTGGAATATTCATCTGCCTAGTGCCTAACTCTTTAGATTTAGAGTACAAGATAAACATCAATTTAGGCACTGAGTAGACATACATTTGAAAATATTAGGGAGTTTTAGCATTTCAGTTATTCTCTAGAACACACTATTCTTGAATGTCCATGAACAAATTAATTTATGCAAAGCTAGGTGGTCTTTCTAAAAAATAATTATTTACTTTATATTAGAAGGAAACTGGAAGAAAAACATCAAACAGAGAATCCAGTAACCCTCCCAACAGATGTGCATTCAAAAAGTCATCTTCCCTGCTCCTTGAGTGTTGCTAAACATTATTCTGTAGAAAACAAAAAAACTTTGTTCTCTACCAATCCTTACTTTTTTTCCCCCAGAGAAATCACAGATGTAACAGAATAATAAAGCACATGGTTTTAAGTACATAGATATCCTTTTGACTTCCCTCTGACATTGCTCTTTCAGTTCATCTTTTATCAATGCCTCTGAGAAGGATTTAAGAATAGATACCTTATATAGAACAGATTACATAGAATATATTTAATACGCAGAATACTATGAAAATACATGGAATCTATAGCACACACAGCAGTAATAGGTTACCTTATGGGACTTTTCCTGCTAATAACTTCAGGCACTGAACCAGCAATTTCTTTCTATCTTTATCAATTTTTCTCTAGGATTTTTTGTATTAAAGGCAACTCCTTTCCTGACTAAAGCAAAAACTTTTTGGTTTTGCCAGTCGCTGGATCAAAAGAGCAAGCTGCCTTTTACTGGAAGTATCTGACCTGCCTTTTCCAGAATAAATGTTTGTGAAGTAAAAGCCGTTGAGAAACTGGGATAATGCACCAAAACGATCACCAGGCGTGTCTTGGAACACAGGTCTGGAGCGAAGCTTTCTGCCAGAGGAAGTATGAAGACACCAAGACTTGAAAAAGAGGGAAATGGAGGAGTAGGATATAATCTGTAGGGGAATAAAATGTTTATTGTAAGAAAGACAGTACAGGAGACCATAACAGGAGAAAATGACCTAAAATGCTAAGATAGAAATTCTGTGAGCAGTACAATTCATGTAGTCTATACCGCTGCAGGTTTGTTTCTAAACATTCTCCCATGACTGGTTGCAAACCCTGACTGTGTCTTACTCAGTAACTTGGGAATTTCTAAGAGCTTGCGTGAGTTTCTAACCAGGACTGTGCTTCCCCCTTTCAATTAGCCAGGTCATTGGTAAAAATTCTTGCCCCTACTCTTCCCAGACATTTATTTTCATGTAACCTGTAGGAACTTAATATTGGTAAAATATAGGGGTTTTTTTCCTTTCTTTTCTTTTCTTTCTTTTTTTTTTTTAATTTTCCTTTCTCCTGAAGCCAGTTTAAATTAGTCTGATATATGAAGGCAGGATTGGGAGGGGCTAGAGGGAACTTTTATAAACCTCATTTCCTTGGAATGTAAACAACACACACATCCTCTTTACTAGGCACAGAGCATCCTTTCTGGAAGAAAGAGTGTGAGACGTATTTCTCTTCACTCCTCGCTCCTGCACCTCTGATCAGAGGTAAAAAGAACTGAATTACTTGCAAAATCAAGCCTACTGAATTAAATGTCCAAACCCATATTTCTGTTAATTTATTTGGGAACCGCAGACAGCTGGTTCATGTTTAAATGTTAGATTTGTTAGGTCAAGGCTTCTGTAAGGCTCAGGTGAGTCCATAGCAATGCAGGAGGGCTTTGCCACCCTCTGGCAGTACCAGCCAGCCCTGGCAGGGAATGGAGGTCCGCTCTAGAGCGTCCTGGACCTTCCATGAAATTCTGCCGATCTGTAGCTATCTATTAGCATTACCAGCAAAGGGTATCAAACAGAGCTTTTAAATACATACAGAAGAAGAATTACAACTTTCTTAGGTTTTATACCACTATTTGAACTTCTAAACACAAAATGCACATCAGTTCTATTTATCAGCTAAAAATACTGATGACTAGTGGATTGCTTAGGGATTATAGAGCTGGTGTTTCACTATTGTGACAAATTCAGCTTACATTCCGGCTCCCTCTCAAGAGCAGACTTGTCACTGGGGAGGTGGTTTCTGTGTACTCTGCCCCCCCGTTCCTTAATTTGAAGCTGAAAATCTTTATGAGCCTTTTGCAAAAACGCAACTTTGTTGTTCTGCTATGTTATAATATTATCATTGTAATTTATCAAGGCAAAATGTTACAACAACCTAGTCCATTTCCATGAACGAACTCTCATTTAGGATAGTGTAATTAGTTCAAGTGTCAGTGTGATCACATTTTTTCACTCTAGCAACCTAACAAACTCGTATTGCTGATTTTTTTCCTACTAAATCAATAAATACTCTTATGAAATGTTTCCTACCTAGACAGATACCTTTATTAAGTGGCTATTGAGAAAAAAACCCACAAACCTCTCTGCCCTGATTTCAGCTGGGATGTAGTTAATTGTCTTCCTAGTAGCTGGTATAGTGCTGTGGTTTGGGTTTAGGAGAATGTCGGTAACACCTGGATGTTTTATGTTGTTGCTCATTCATGTTTAGACTCAGTCAAGGACTTTTCAGCTTCTCCTGCCCAGCCAGCAAGAAGGCTGGAGGGGCACAGGAAAGTTGGGAGAGGAGACAGCTGGGACAGCTGACCCAAACTGGCCAAAGGGGTATTCCATACCATGGGATGTCATGCCCAGTCTATAAACTGGGGGAGTTGGCCTAGGGGGTGGATCGCTGCTTGGGAACTGACTGGGCATCTCTTGGCGAGTGGTGAGCAATTGCATTGTGCATCACTTGTCTTGTGTGTTCCAATCCTTTTATTATTATTATTGTAATTTTATTATTGTTATTATTATCATTATTATTTTTTCCCTTTCTCTTCTATTAAACTGTTCTTACCTCAACCCACGAGTTTTACTTCTTTTCCTGATTCTCTCTTCCATCCCACCAGGTCGGGGCGGGACAGTGAGTGAGCGGCTGCATGGTGCTGAGTTTCTGGCTGGGGTAAAACCATGACACTCTCAGAATTTCTGCACTGCTTTAGTTATTCTGTGTTTTTCTGACCTCTTTATTTTTCATTATAATTTGTACCACTGCCAACAAAATGGGAAATAGAGACAGCGAACCATAAATCTGTGCTCCTCAGATCACCAAAACCCCTTCAGATCTTCCACGTTCATATGTACATCCTAACCAGATACTGAACTTAAATAGGTGGTCTAGGTACTCATTAAACATTAACAATACAAGAGTAAACTTCCCAAGACATCTGAATGCACACAACCACGACGTCTAATGCTTTGCTTCATTCTAGCTGAGAACAAAGTACTAGACTTCTAGGAGACCAAGTAGCACTGGCTGACTGTTTCCTCTTGCGTTATGGTAGCTCTTAGACACAGGCTCCCAAAATTTTATGGCACTGTGGTCACTGAACGGACATTTTTTTTTTACTGTTCTTTCAATACATGCTGTTGCTTGGCGGTTACTATGCATTTGACTGACTGTTCTGAGAAAGCGAGCATCTGTTCCTATTTGTACTGTGTTATATTTAAATAAGACTTAATTCCCTGTATATTTTGATAACTCTAAACAAAGATGCCTATTTTTATTTGATTGCTTTAACAACTTTTTCTTTTAATAAGTTGACATATTATTGATATTTGTCTACTTTATTTATAAATTGGAAACTAGGTAAGATATGACTTAAAAAAATCAGTGTAATGTTCCCTCTGAATCTTAAAACTCAGTAAGTATAGTTGTGATTACTGTCTTCAAGTTTAATTGTCTGCAGATAGCATAAAATTAGAAAATCATCCCTCCCACTCAATCAAAAAATTCTGTCTCACAAAACTCATGAAAATCTGTAGACACTATGCTGACTTGAACCTGTACTGTGGATCCAAATATTTCCAAACCTATTGTTGACCTGTGAAAAACTATTATGTCTTACAACAGTACTTCCTTTTATTTCTTTTTTTTAGAAAATTACATGTGCCCAATTTGCACTGAATGAAAATATGAGGATTTTTATAAAAGGTACAAAAGTTAATGCTGCTTTTATCAAAGGTCAACACACTCAACTGTGGAGACACCAGAGATCTACCTATTACCTGTAGTGACTGGAGAAGAGAGAGGTAGACAGCAGGGGGAAAATGAACAAATTTGGGGTCATTACTTCCTCTCCGGGGAACATGGAGCAGAACACTGAGAAAGCTATTTGGCATTGCTTAGAGGAACTCTAACATGCCAAAATAAATGGAAGGATAGTGAAATACAGTCATCTGGTAAGAATCTAAAACTCTGCTGTGTTCAACAGGCCTAGCTGACTAAGAAACCATCTCACCAATATTTTTTTTGCTCCTGCAGAAAACAAAATCTTTCTGGTATTTGCCAAGCTTTAAGTAACCGCATCTAGAGAAATGACAGATGTGTCAGGTGATATTCTGGGAGGAAAACCTTGCAAAATGTATTGAATGGAATGGTGCAGCTTCTGTTTATAGATATGTTAGTACGTGCTATTTTAGAAAAAACAAAATCACTAAAAGCCTGATGAAACTATCCAGAAATAAATGAAAAGACCCATTGTTTTGTAAAAGAAAAATGTAGATGACTACACGATTTTTAAGGACAATGCAACCCTCAAAACTTGTCCTTAAAACAGCTGAACTGCCCATGGAAGCCTGCTTTTTGGTGGGGTTTTTTGTTGTTTTTTTTTTTCCCCAGAAGATCACATTTTCTAGCTCTAATCATATCCCCATTAAACCAGTAAAATTGCAAACTCACTCAGCTCTAAAGCACAGGCCTGCATGTTTACCTTGAACACAGTATGCATAGGTCAGTCTTTCCCGCTGTATGATATGCCCTTTGAGCAGGCTTAGTTCCACTTGAGCAGCCCTGTTCAATTACATTGCTCAAAACAGACTCAATTTGTCATGCAAGATTTCACTTTTCTTGAAAGTACAGAGGACTTTCTCTCAATTTTGATAAATTTCTTTGCCCTTTTGTGAGTAACCCCTGAGGCTTCTATGTGCACAGCTTCTTTTTGACTGCTGTTATCTCGTGGGGTAGAGAAGCGTGTCCAGGCATTAGGGACAGCGCTTTAACATTTTCACACAAGTCAAACTGACTTCCAAGTGAATTGTGCTCTACTGATATTGCAAATGGTCAACTAGAAGTCATGGGCTTTACACGAGTCTTCCATTCTTGAAGGAGAACAGTGAAAATCTCTAATGGGATGGACTGTTTTTTTTTTTTAAATAAGCCTAGTGATGCACACACACATAATGCTGTTCCTCCCCCTTTATTTCTCCCTGATAGTCATTTTCCATAATAAGTATATTAAATCATCTCGGTTTTTTTTCTAGCTGTATTGACAAAATATTTTCTAACCAAAACCTCTTAACCTTATATGGGAAGTCATGATAGATACTCGAAACCTTTATTTTCAATAATAAAAAGTTTCTCATGTTTATACAGTGTTGGAAGTGCCTAAAGGCACTTTATAAGCCTAAATAGATGCGCAGGTATATAAATGAAAGCATTTTAACTGTCACTGAACTGTCATATGAGGTTAAATGGACAGCTTGCTGCTTAACCTGCTCGAGATGTTGCAGAGGCTCTCAGTGGTGTTGAGTCCAAAACGGGAAAAACAAAATAGGTTGCTATCAACAAGGGGGAAGTTCTATTAAAATGTAGCACACAATGTAAAATTCTTATAGGTGAATTTGCCTTAATATCTCTCAGGGGTAAGTATGTAGTTCACACACTTTTTATTTTAGCGCAGATAGTCCCTTTCACTCATTCAGGCTACCCCTCCAGCACGGCCGCTTCTTCAGCAGATACTTTCAGGGAATTTCCAACTGGTTTAGTGGTACTTTTACACTGATTTCTTGTATTCTGTTTCTTAAATCAGAGCTTGAACCTCTTTTGAAGGTTCATCTGCTTTATGACAGAGCAGCATGATGACCTTCACTCTGAAGCCACCCTAGGCAGAAATTCATGTCCATGTCCTAAATTTTGATTTTGTGAAATGTAATAAAAATCTTCAAGTTCTGACAATTCAGGTATTATAGAGGCTTGAAAGTCTTATATAAATGCAGAAAGGTACGAGGCTGGATGTGCTTATGTCATATGCAGAAGTTTCTTATGGAATTGGGGTTGTTCAGCCTGGAGAAGAGAAGGCTCCGGGGAGACCTTATTGCGGCCTTCCAATACCTAAAGGGGG
>JAVKLA010000090.1:28966148-29010037 GCA_034782735.1 Sagittarius serpentarius | reverse complement strand
GTGGTGAAACACTGGCACAGGTTGCCCAGAGAGGTGGTAGAAGCCCCATCCCTGGGAACATTCGAGGCCAGGCTGGACGGGGCTCTGAGCGACCTGATCGAGTTGAAAGTGTCCCTGCTCACTGCAGGGGGGTTGGACTTGATGACCTTTGGTGGTCCCTTCCAGCCCAAGCCATTCTATGATTCTATGATTTTCTTTCTGTTCTGATTTCCCAGTAAACATGTAGGAGAGAACACATGAAATTAGGCAAAATGTATATTCCTTTAATATACAAAATCAGTGCACATTCCATGTATTTTAAAATCACTTACCTTAGATATTATTTTTATTGGAATTATCAAATTAAACACTTAAGAATGCATACACAGGCCCTTGCTTTGGACTGAATCTCTCATTGTAAAACTAGAATTCCCTATGGATAGTTTGCATCTTTTCTTTATAAAAACTGTATTAATAATTGCTTTTTTGGTCAGTTCTGAAGCTCTTTCCCACCAAGATTCAAGATTTCTGTGAACCCCAGAAAGACATCTAGAACAGGACTGTCACCGCCGCCTACATTTGCTTTCTGCCCCGATATGCCAACTGGCATCAACTCTGCACAGCCACCCCCTTTCCACGCCGCATGCCTCCCATTCAGAGGTCTGCTCCTTGTCACTTGGCATGGCTGACCATAAAAGCAAAGTCTGCTAACTTTTCTTCTTGACAATTTCTCAAAAGGCACATTAAAAAATAATTGGAGAGAAAACACACAGATTTTTAAAATGTATTGAGTCATTTTTCTTCAATGCTTGACTGGCCAAGTTACAAGACACCTTTGTCTCTGTTCTCAACAAGACAGAACTGCTGCTTTAACAAAAGAAATATTACTGTCTCCCACATACTAAACTCTTGGGATTTACTGTTATTGGCCTTTGATTTAACAGCAAAGTCAACAGGTAAAATATAGCTAGCATTTTCAGGTCAGTCTTTGTGTTTTGTTTGCTTTTTTTAAAAATAAGACTTTTAACACTGTTGTTTGGCTATGCCAAAGATGACTAAAATAATATAGAAAAAAAGCCTTTAAAACTAGTTGCTATTTGAGAAAATTTGTAAAATGTGATATTATAAAGTTATTTGGTTTTGGAGCAAAATATACATTCAAATACACTAGCCGAATGTCCCATTGGGAGAGATGTACAGTAGGAGGAAAGGCACCTTAATTCATTGTATAGAACATTCTTTAACCACAAGTACTAGGACAAAGAAAAAACAATCAGCCAACCAAACAAAATTTCGTTATAGTAAAAGAACTAGAATGATTTATACCCGCTGGGAATTTGGCCTAATGTTGCTATTAGAAATGTGAGGATGTATTAGCTCTGATAATCATGACGACAACAACATAAACATTTAGTCTGGGCATTCTCTCACAAGGGTTTATGAACACTTTCATCTGATTTCTTTATTTCTCATTATCATTAATAATCAGAATAGTCCTCAACATTTTGTCATCAGGACACAGTAATCAGATAGAAGGGTTTTCCAGTGTGAATTTAAATACTTGGCAAAGTAAAGGAGGGTGGTACACAGAATAACAAATGTGTAGGTTCAAATCATCGTCTTTGACACAAAAGATATTAGTTTATTTCTGGCTTCTCTGCAAAACAAATTTTGAGGTGGACATGTGAAATATTTCTTTCCTAGTTAATGGGCTACAAATCAGGATATTATATAAAATGCCATTTTGTTTCTTCCTCTTGAGATTAAACTTTGCATTAGTATTGCTGCATTCAATTCACTTAAAATGTATCCTTAGGTAAACTCATTTGTTTTGTTTGAAGAGCTACTACCAGTCATGAGAAGGAAGAACCCCAAATTTCAGTTTCTCATCATGGAGTATATTGCAAGTTCAAAGAAAATGTAAGGTACACGATATCATCATAACATAATTCTACAGAAACTCATGGATTTTCTTCCTGTACTTGGGAATCCTGCATTACATTTAACTAATCATCTTTTGATGGCTGAGGTATCTATTTTTATATTAACTTACCAAAACCAGTAACATAGTAATGCTGTGTCTGGAATCTTTTGGGGACAAAATTCACTTTAGTGTGCATATAGCTTAAATTACGAAATCAAATCCAAAACACCTGTGTAACCCATTTTGCGGACCAATGACATTGTAACCAAGTTGCTACCTCAAATACTGCAGGCTCATGCTGCCCCCTGAAATGAATGAAGGGAGCAAGATCACCTGTAACACACAGGGTCCAGTAGTTTTCAGGTGGTTATTAGCACACCAAGGTGCACACACAAGCTAAACTTTGGGAACCACTTTTCTGCCTACCAGAAATGTGAAAATTGCTTCCAAGTTCGATTCACTGGCTGCCAGTTGCATCAGAGAAACACAGTATTTCATACGAGATGGTCTTGTTTCAAGTTTATTCAATGTTCTCCACATGTTACTTGATTACTCTCTTTTGATTAATTAAATTGATATTCCAGGGTACAAGTGAACATTCAGCTCCTGAAGACTAAGGAATAAAAATCGGTCCTTGATTTCTTCTTGTGTGCTTAGAATTTTGACAAATTCAGTAATCAGGGACTTTCTGTAGCACGGAGGAGTCTCTCCTGCTGAATGTAGGAAATCTTTCTGCCTGCATGACAAAGGAAGAGAAGGAAGATACAGTAGGAAAACTGGCAGTGTAGACTACATACCTACTGCTTCCAATCAAAACCAAATTCTGTTTGCATAAACAGCTCATGCTTTTTACAGCGACCCCCTTGTAAACCTTGCAGAAAAAGATAAATGTAATTAGATGATCCACATTAGCCAAAGCCTTGATTTGTGTTGCTGGGTTTGGCACACCTACGGCCTCAGTACTATCCAACACTCATTCTGAATAGCTGTATTTGTTCACTCCAGAACAGGGCAGAAGAACGTACTCTTTCCCTACACAAACTCAAAAAACTATCATAATTCAAAAAAGGGTACTGTTCTTATTACTTATTCATTATCTTGGCTTTTGGTACAGATCATCCATTTCTTAAACTTTGAAAGATAATTGTGTTTATTTATTTATTTATTTATTTTTAATAGTGCTTAAATGATTAATCTGGCCTGTATCCATATGCCACTGAAAAGAGAATTAATTATTAAACAGGTTCAATTAAGGGTTTTTTTCAGAAACAGGTATTACAGGAAGGCAGGGAGAAGATGAAGTCACACAATTCTCATTGGTGCACAGTAATAGGATGAGAGGCAAAAGAGAGTAGCAGAAATGCACTTAAATGTAACTTCATTATTTAAATTATATAATTAATTAAGTATAAAGATTTCCTCATTTGCCTTTTTTTAAGATGGTCAAATATTGGAACGGTTACCCAGAAATGTTATGAAATCTCCATCCCCAAAGATTTTCAAAACTTGACTGGTCAGGTCTCAGAGCAACCTGACCTAGCTCGACCTGCTTTGAAAAGGGGGCTGGGCTATATGATATTCAGAGCTTTTTTCCAACCTAGATTATCCAATGATTTAATTACATACTTATGACTCATGGTAAGTTATATTTGCTAGTTTATATTTTATAATGCATTTTAAAATATTATAATGATATTTTCCTACCAGTTGCTTTAAAGGCAAATACACATCATGGATGACATAACAATAATCAAACATATTATTAGGCAGGAAATGAGGAGAAAAGACAGATTAAGTTTCTGCCTTTTCTCATATATATGCACACAATAACTTTTTCAAGGTCTTGAACAACTGAAAGAACAGATACAAGTCTGAAGAGATCACTGGGAGGGCTTCAGCTACTTGTTGGGTATGTCTGTAAATTCTGCCTAACTTGTAGCTGACTTCTTTACTGCTTTTTTCTGTCTTAGGTCTTGCAACAAGACTAAATTGATATCCAAAATTGTGAAACTTATTTAAGAGAAGGTGGCAAATATCTTGAAATTAATTTTTTACTGCATAATAGAATAAGAAAAGTTTTGTTGTCCCTTCTGTTTAAAAGTATTTACCTTTTTTAAGATAATGACATCAGAACTTATTTTAGCAGTTTATGAAGGATCAACTAATACAATAAAAATCTTTCAGATGAACTACATGATGAACTAGAATGGACAGATTAACCAGAATCTAAAATTCTCAGTTGTATATCTGTCCATTTGTATTCAGAGGTTCAAAATTATTTAGCATCTGGGACTGAAGAGAGTTCCAGAATTTGAAAGATTCTAGCTGCAGATAGATTTATATTGTGAAAGCTGGAAAGGATACTTAAAAGACTTGAAACTGGAACACCACCACTGCATTGTGCTGTGATTTGGCTTCAGGGAATTTAAAGCCCAACCTTTCCTAAAGTGCTTAGACAGGAACTGTGGAGTCTTTATGGGTATCATGGGAAGGCCTTCTATTACCTCCTCTAAACTGGAGTGTTTATTTTGCCTACACAAGACTAATAAATTCCAAAGGGAATTATTACAAATAACCTGAAATTCAGTAACTGCAGATGTTTACTTTCAATGCTTTTACAGCTATTATTGCCCAAGTTTGAAGTGCATTCTCTGTGCGAGCATTTTTAATTAATATATTTCTGTATGTGCACACATGGCCAGAAGCTGCCTCGTGAATTTAGCAAAACTGTATTTTAAAAGAATAGTAAGTATTGAATAAGATATTGTTTTGAATTTCCTGCAGGATGATGGTGGCCTAAAATCTTTCAATACTTCAGAGATGTTTGATAGCTTTTTTGCATTGAGCAGATGGCCTTAGTTTCCTGTGAACAGCTATTTTCCACCTACCCAGGCAGACACTTAAAACCCAAGTTAAAAACCTAAAAGATCAATTTTTCATTTTATTTTAGTAATGGAAACAGAACTTATTTCCTTTTTCCAGCAGGTGCTGGTGCTGTCATGACTATGCCTTTTTTGTTGTTGGATCTAAGGATAGAACAGGTCTTAGTTTTCCAAAGCTGTTGTTTTAAAGAAATCCAATATTTTTTGCAAATAATAAATCTACCTGCAAGATTTTTTCTTCCTGATGCATGCATGCTCCGTAATTCTGAAGGTATAACAATGACAGAAAGGCTGAACTCACTGCAAAAATTCCCCTTATATATTGAAGAGAGGTATTTTTAGTCTCAGATACTTATAAAAGTCTTTTATTCCGGGAAATCAGCAGAAGTCCTTAGTATTGGCTTCTGTCCACTTCAAAGGGAAAAGTGTTAAGACAACAATACGCACTTATGGGCAATAATTTTTTCCAAGAAATATCAAAGGGGCTCCTGAATTGAGAAAACAATCTGAACTGCAGATGAATGGGCACTTTCTCAACTTCCAGAAGTCTAAAAACTAAATGCAGTTTAGTTTTTCTAAGTATGTGTTTTATTCAGTGACTCCATGGAAGATTTTCTTGAGCAGTAAAGCAAAAGTGAAATCATATTGAAAATGCCTAGGTGTGTTTCTATAATGGAAATAGGGCTGGAATGGTCTCACTTTTTGGCTACTACATGGTTGACCTACACCATATCAACTGAAGGTCCGTTTTTTCTCATGGTTAGCAAGGCTGACTGGAGGGTAGAATACAGAAGCTTTCTGTACCTGCCTTCACAGGGTAGGAAGCATGACAAAATAGTATGAAATAGTTCATGGCAGCTTCAGAACTGTCTAAAAAAATCAAGGAGATATGACTACATTACCCTCAGCTGATTAAAAACAGTCCCTGCAGAACTGTGTTGAGATATACTAGAGATGCTTCAGGATATTATAACTGCTCCACTGCTCAGTTAACAGTTTTGGCAGTGCCATAACTGCATCTCTTTTGCATGCCTAGTTAATATAAAGAGCAGGAGTCTCCAAAGATTTCAAAGGATCCCATCTTCTTTTGCCTTCTTTCACGTTCTTTCAGTCCTGTGGTTTCCATTTACATGAAACGAGAACAAGTTGATTCTAGGAGACAGAGGTTTAAGCAATAAATATTACTGTCTGTTGTAACTGAAGACAAATGACATGACTTTCGTCCATGACATGGTCCTTTGGTCCTGTTCTTCACTTTCTAGACAATACGTGTTGTGGTGAGCAGATGCCACTGCCAGGTCCCTCTACCTCCAAACTTTTCTTTACCCCTTATCCTTCTTGTCCTGACTTCCTCATCCCATCTCAGACATTAATTATTTTCATCTAAATTAATCTAGTTTCCACTATCCCCGTTTTTGTACAATCTTTTTCTTTTGTCATAGCTCTAAAGATCTCACATTCACAGCCTACTTAATTGGCTTTCTTAATTTGAATTCTTTTTGAGGATCCTTCACAAATGTCATTGTGCAACATTTATTCCCCAGCTAATCCCAATTCTCTACCCTTTTGAATTACTGGGTTTCAGTCCCATTCTTTCCTAATCCACTTATCACTGCCTTTCATATCCATAGTCTGTTACATGGTTTTTGAACATGATGTAGCCGTCAATCCAACAAAACAAACTTTTAAAAGGACAGAAGGAATGGTCCTATAGTGGGTTGAATAACAAAATGTGTATGTATATAAATGGAATAACACATTTACCTTGTTAAATTGAATATATATCTCTGTGTATATACATATTACACGTGTTTTAAATGGAAAGTTATATACACATATATTTATATGTACTTAACATTGCAAATCATTATATGGTTTTGTAGTCTTTGTATTATTTCAAGAATTACCCACAGAAACCAAAAGCCTTGTCATAATATTACATTCCATAATTTCACATTTTATAAGCAGACTCAAAGAACTGTGTATTGTAGATAATGCACAGTATTCTCACAGTTCCCATTTAAGACTGTGGGTGGTGTGTTTTTCTGTTAATATTAAGACTGCCAAATTAAAAGCAAATGTTTGGAAGAAAGAATAAATTAGGATAAATACTGCAGCAAATACTGAATAGTGCTGTTTGGCCGTTCAGGTGTAAAAACATTGCAAGATTAAAGTAATTTTGACATGCCAAACCTTCAGGCTCCATTTTTTATGTACTTTATGAAAATGATAAAATCAAAATAAATGGCTGTGAACAGTGTGTTTCCATTACTGTAATAACTGTGAGATCAGCTACGTTTACTATCTTTCATATTATTTTTAAAAAGACGAGTTAACAGGGACAGAAGGTTGAATAAGAAAAACTGCTGAAGACCTCAGGATTGCCAAATGGTATAAGCAACGTTTTCACTATAGATGGGGTGTTGTTTTTCCCCCAAATTGCTCTTTTTATGATTTCCATTTTAAAATGTAATTAGTCTGACTGAATTTTTGTAATCTTCAATATGTTCATTAGACATTCAGTGTGAATTATGAAAAAGTATTAATAAGAGCACTTAAAATGTAGTAAAGACAATGACTAACCATTTTGTTTAGGTCACACTTGCAATACAAGTTCTTAAAATTATACAAATATAAAATTAACATAATTTCCACAGATGGCAATCTTTTTTGTACAAATGTGCAGAATGTTGTATAATAATCTGAAAATTCTAAATCACTTTGAGTAAGGTTTTTATTAGCTTTGTATTAAGAAACAGAGAAGATACAGAAAAAGTTAGCAAGGAAAATCAGTTACGAAATACCTTCTCTACAAGGATTAACTGACTAAACTCGTGCTTCTCAGAAGGCAAGGATAAGAAGGGCTAAAGATCACGAATACGGAATAGCTGCTCACAGTAATTTTTGACACAAAAAATGTTAATTTAAATGAGTATACAAAAATTAAAAAAAAATAAAAGTGGTTGTGGAACTCCCTGCTGCAGGATGTTGATAAAACCTTGCATGAATTTAGAAGCAGTTTAGAATAGAAATCTGAGAGTTGTTACATATTTAAAGACACTGCAGATTTAGGAAGCTCCTGACAAGGAATTAGTGCATGCTGGGAGGCTATTCGGCGTGAGTAACACTACATGCCTGCAATCAGTTTTCTTGTAGACAGGAACCTAGTGTAACTGGACAGGAAGTCCGGTCTTCATGTTTCGCACACAGTCAGTTCGCATAAATTTTAATGAAATAGGAATACTCCAGCGTATCTGTAAAAATTTAAAATAGTAAATTCAGATAGTCTCATGATCCTTTGTTTCAATACAGACGTGAAATAGAATATTTGATACTATCTTGATTTCCTATTAAAAACTATGCAAAAGTATAAACTTTACATTTTACAATATAAAAATGGAAGCCTATAATGACACTTAATAAAATCCCTTTGTTTTATGTTACTTCCACCTAGTTAGTTTTCACATGCGCTTAAATGAAACACAATGTGGTATTGAGAAAATTCAGTGGATGAAGTTCCTTGAGGTTTCCTAAGAAAGCAAACGTTAAGCATATATTTAGGGTTAAATCCTGGCCCATTTGAATTAGTGTGGATCTTGCATTTATTTCAGCATTTATTGATGATATCGTGTGCAGTTGACTGAGCCATGTGCAGGATATAGCATTATATAAGCCAATGCAATTCATAACCATAACTATTCTGATTCACAGAATACATAGATTATATCGTACTCCACTGCAGTATATTGTAGATGCAGAAAAATGACTATCTATTAATTTATGAGCAGTGTACATTCCCCCACCAGTCTCATTTTTCATATGCACTTGGGTCACATGTATAAATGGTTTAGAACAGGGTCTAGCTTCCTTGATCTCTCTGATCATGGGTTTGCAGTAATTGGTCTACTGGGACTCATCCCTGTGCAGATACAAAATGAAATTATTTTGGCGCCTTACTCCCAGAGTCTTAAGAACAATTCTTAAAGCTATGAAATGCAGCTATTCCTAATGGTGTCTAAGTTCATTTCAAAGGCTTATGAAACTAAGATCTTTCAAAGAGTTTGGAAAGTAAAAATTTAAAGGACACCAAAACTCTGATAGTCTATGAGAGAGCCAAGAGCAAAACATCAGCCTGGTTGTTCTTAGCAGTGTTGTAATCCAGTACAAGACTTGCTTCCAATTTTAAAATGTTTGTACTGCAAATATAAGGCTATGGCCAAAAATACTACAATTATAAGGTAAAGGCTGGAGTCTTCCTACACTGAGCAATATCCCCATGTGCTCTTCTACTCTCACACTATCCAGAGCAAGAAAAGGATTAAACCTTAATCCAGAAACCATACTATTTTAGTTGACCTGGCCTTGTATAGTGCCAATACTCAAAGTGCAAGTGTATAAATTTTTTCTGCATCTGTTCTAGTCAGGTCTATGCAAAGGAGGAAAAAAAAAAAAAAAAGCAAGTTATCCAAACACTGGAACATGTTTATTTCTCTCTAATCATGGAAACAGAAGTCCTGTTTACACAACCTATGGACAATGAGTCACATCATAGGTCAAACTGTGTATCAGAGAAAAGTAAAAAACTTATTTAAGTAGGATCCTTTTCCTGTCCCATAATTATATGTTTACACTACACTAAAGGAATTAGCTACCTTATATACACTGGTTTTCTGTGGGATCTAGACTCCTATCTTCCTTCAGTGTTTCTGAAGAATGAAGATATGGGAATTACCAACACAGGGCAGGATTCTGTAGTGAACCACTTAAGAGTAAATTCTGTAGAGAGGAGTGTGGGAATGGCTAAAGCTTGATATTTTCAGTCGGATTTCTAACATGAGTGGATTACTATTTTCAGGCTAAGTGTAGCCCCTACAGTTTTCCGTTCATTTAAGTAAAACCAGGTTACTATTAATAGAATAGAATGGAGATTATTATTTAATCAAAATTATAAGGTTTAAATAATTAACATTAAACCCAAACAAACCTACATTATTTCCTCAGAATGCCAGCACTTTATAGAAGCTGGAAGAGGGTTTTCATTTTTTAAACAACAAAAAAAGCACTGGATACTTGTGATCTTTCTTGTAAATTACTCCAAGGTTTTCAAATATGGACACAGAATAATATAAGATGCTTCATTTTCGTGGTTTTGAAATATCTATAAGAAAACTGTTTCATTTTAGGTGTTGAAACCCTTCCTGTTTCAGTGAAAGGCATCTTCTTGCTGTCCAAAAACAGCGAGAAAATCGTTGATAGAATTTCCTTGCCAGGATTCTGTGACAGTGATCTGTCTGGAAAAGTAGACAAAACTCTTCAGTTCTGGCTTGCCAGTTAACACTGGAAGCAAAAGAAAGACATCAGCTCCGTGAAGTCAGCAGTCATCTTCCAGTTGTTTTATTACTGCTGGAGTGCTAACAGCTAGAAATCCATTGATTATGGAATAGAAGGCATTTTTTTAGGAAAAGGGGTCACGCCTGATTCTAAAATAAGTGTAAGAAGAGCCTTTGGGGTTCAAAGATGCTTCTGGTACTTGTTGCAAAAAGTCTCTGCCCTATCACAGACCTCAACCTCATAAAGAGCTTGCTTCACAGTCCAGGCAAGGGGTAGCAGTTCTGCAAAAAGGAATAGGTTCAGTTAAATGACATCATACCTGAAGAAATCATTGCAAAGGCTGGGTGACTGAGACGGTTAGAGCAAGAAGAGAGCTGTGTCGGAAAGTTAAAGACATCTGTCTGAACAGTGCTTGCCTCCTACTACTGAAGTCCCTTCAAAAGGCATTTAATGAGTCTAGTGAAGTTGCATTGATGAAGCTATTCTGTTAATTCCATGTTCTTTTCAAATACATTTTAATAGACCTGAAGAAAACCAACAGCTGTCTCTTTCTACAGTTGGCCTATACACATTTTAGTTTATATAGGAAACAGCATTAAAGAGGACAGATGACAGGTGGAGTTCCAGAAAACTACTCTCAAAATGAAGACTTTAACATATGCTATTTGTAAACTGCTATTGCATCTGTCCTGAACCCTCATTTTTAATATTTGTTGTTTTTCTGTTCACTCCCACAATTTCAAAGAGTCTACCAAGGGGAAGAAGAGAAATCAAGCACCCAATTTACAGTGACTGTGGAAAAGAGTTATTATAGGTAATAGTTAAATATGATTCTAAAATAAACTTGCCAAGTCCTTGATTCACAAGCCAATACCTTAAGAGAGAATTAAGTAACAATGACATCAGCCTGCAAGATAGATAAGGAGATATGTAGGGTAGAGAGTTTCAAAGGCTGCAGTGAGAAAGAGAAACAGCACTGAGGAGCCCTGGGCAGAACCAAGTTCTCTGTGAGGAATCATTGTGCTGTGAGAACTTAATGGTGATAACGGAGACGACTGCTTTGAAAAAGAAATCACTGAATACTGTAGATCCTGATAGTTCCCCTGCAAAGAGTATTAAATTTGCCTGAGCCCGGATCTGTTATCTTTTTAAAATTTAAGTTCAATCTTTTTAACACAAATAGAACCTGTGAAGAAAATTTTGAAAGGGAGTGATTTAGTATGATTTTGGAAATCTAAGTACCTATTCAGAAAATCAAACTTGTTTACTATAAGGAAAAAAAAAATCCCACTTACTATTTTTACTAAAAGGTTATAACATTAAACAAAAAACACAAGGCTGGGATTCAGCACAATATTCAAGCATGATCTTTATTCTAAGGATAAATATACATTAGCTCATTTACTCACAGAGATCAAAAAACAACTATCAAATGGGGTGATGCATGTATTCATTTGTAAAAAAAGAACAAACGACATGAAGGTGAAATTTCACAAATATTTTTTCATTGGTAACAAATTTATTTAAGACTGCCTAGTATTGTTCATACAATTTTTAGATGCATTTTGCTCATCCCACTCTTCTTGCATACTGGGACAAGTCTTATTCTTTAATAACAGAAAAACAAATTTTGGCCTTCTGTCTCTACTTGTATGCAAGCTGATCGTCATTTGGGGAAGAAAAGAAGGATCTGTCTTTAATGTATATTTCAGAACTACTTAGGGAAAAAAAGCAAAAAACCTCTACACCCTCCCCTGCCCCTACCCCCCCCCCCCCCAAGACAAAACTAGTTTACTTGCGAAAACAACATTTAAAGTGAAGTTGTTTGTTGGACTAAATGTCATTTAGTGTTGATGTTCAGCTACCTCTCAAGAAAAAGCAAAACAAACAATAATACAACAGATCCTTGAGCCTTGAATGTTTCGAACTCCGGAGGGTTATTCAGGAGGAGATTTCTCAGAAGGTCCCAGAGTCTGTTAGCTTCCACCTCCACCTTCCTACCCCATTACCATTACCTGAAACAGTACATCCTCACCAATATCTGAGGTACTGTTAACTAGGCAGCTTCCCAGCCTTCCTCCTTCAGTTATATTAAGGCTGCATCTATCTGCAGCCATAGGAGTACTTAATTTTCCTCCTTCTTGGCAAGTTAACAGCTTTTCTTTTTTCATTTGGCAGGGATAAAAACACCCAGTGCTGTTGTACCACCTTGTACAACAACAAAAAAAGACCCTGGACTGATGCTAGAGCTGTAAGCAAATGACCAGGCTGTTGGCTAGGCCCTGCATGTGACATGACAAATTGCTTGACATGGTAAGTGTGAGAAGCAGACAAATTACAGATAGTGCCACAGGAGATAGTTTGATTGCACAGACGGTTAAGCGAGCGTTATGTGAGAGACAGTGCTGTTCAGGGATACTGTCAGGCAGTCTCGTGCATGATCAGCACAGCTGGGGCAGAACCCAACCTGCTTTTCTGACTATGCCATAAGGGCTTTTGAAGTGAGGAGGACAGGGGTGGGAGTGGGATGGGGAGCTACCCCTGGCTGGCAGTGGAGAACCCAGATGGATGGACTGAACATCCATGTGAGCATGGTGGTGCCCCTTCCAGGTCTGACAGCATCAGCAGTTTCACACTACTCTGTTCCGTAAACGTGTTTATAGAAGTCACCTGCTCAGTTGAGGCTGGACACACACCCAAGGAGAATGACCATTCATATCCAGTTTAAAGTAACATTTTAGTAATGGCCATTTACAATACTGTTAGAGCAAGAAGATGCCTTTTGCTGTATGATAGAGCCAACTGAAAAAGAGCTTCAACTTAAAAATGCAGTGGACTCATTCTTTTTATAGGGCTTGCCCTATCAGCTTATCTCTAATGTCAAATCACAGTGTACTCTCCCTCAAAGAAACAAGAAAATCATTACTGATTAATTATGTCAACTTTTGCAGGAAATAAGCAATTAGAACTTGCACCCAGGGCAAAAAAAAATCGATGGTACCAGTCAACTTTCTACAATAATTAATGTCTGGAAGACAGGAGTACTGACAAGTAAGACTAATCAGGAGCTGCCAAGCCTGAAATACTTAATGAAGCAATGAGGTAGAGGGCTTCTTACTGCAATAGCCTATAAAATAACAGCTACAACAAAAGATGTATAGCCAGACAAGGTAAAGTAAATAATTAAAAATCCCTTGGAAACTAACAGCGGAGAATATTCTAATAAGGAATTACACACTTCAGAACGAATGTAATATCATGTGCTGGTCTCTCCTGTGCCAGCATTTGAGTACAGAAAGAGAGAGGAGGCCTAAATGATACAATAGCTACATTGGTCATTTGTATTCTTTTTTCATCACCTTGATTGTATTAAACGTTCTTTTGTTTGTGCTTGTGTTTCATACAAGTCAAGTCACAAGCTTACCTATACACTGAAGGTTGCTCATGCATATTTTCCTTGCTATGGCAAGGCACGTATTGCTAGTTCTTTTTCTTTTAAACTGGTTTACTCCCCTTTTTCCAGCTTAGATTTTAACTGTGTTGCAGCCTTTCTTCCCCCTTTTTAAATTTTCTTATCCCTGTCTTTGCACTTCTAGTACATTTTTCCAACTTTCTATGTCTCTCCCAGTTTATTTAGTCTCACCTGCTCTTCAGTTCTGTGTTTTTTCAGCAAATTGTCTCATTTGCTCTTAAGGCTCAAGTGGCAGCTTTGACATCACAGTAATATTACATTATATTTCTGCTTTCCTAAAGTTCTGCTTTGACATCCTTTAAGTTTCTTACAGAAACATTTGAACTGATTTTTTTCCTTAAAAACGCCTAGGAAAAAAACTTTGTCTTAATTTTGTTTTGCAGAACTTTAAGAAAATTAGCATTGACAACTGAGAAATAAGTAGTAATTAATCTTCATAAACAGGCCTACATGAAACATGAGAATTACTCTGACTGTGAAGTTCTTTTAAACGGAGATAGTGTATTTGGACTTCTATGTCCCTTCTCATAGGTCTAGACTTGTTACCCTGAGAACAAGGCATGAAAATAAACCATGCAAGACTGCTTTGAGACTCACATTGTGGGACTCGGTGGGACATGAACTGAAATTCTTTAGAGATGGCCTGTATATATTGTTATGTGATTGGCAGGTTTAAATAGCTCGTAGGTAAAGCAGAGCTGTGATGAAGATGCCTTAAAGACCACCTTTCTCAGCAATTCACTTGACAACAAAAGTGGTAAAGACAGAATAAAAATATATGCATGAGTTTGACAAAATATCATTTAAAAACTATATAGCTTTGGCACAATGGGCTTATTATTTTTTTTCTCTCTATTTACATCCAATTACGAAGACAAAATACCAGTTTTCTGAATTCTAATTGCAGCGCATTCAGGTGTGTAAGAGTACCTGGCTAAAAAGCAGTCAAATACACTTGTAATAACCCAAGTTAACAATGATGGGGTGAGGAACTGCAACAGCTTAGCTCATCTGCATCAGCTGCTCCGAAGACTATTGACGGTAAGCGATTAAGCCTTTGTCACTGGTGTTAAACACACCAACATTATTGAACAGAAAAAAAAATCTCTCAGGAATGATGTACTAAAGGGCACTATTGCACAATGGGATATAAGATGTACTATACAATGCCTGAAGTGTAATTTGGAAAGAAAATTTGGTTCCTGTACAAAAATGACAATGGGATGCTTAGGGGAGTGGCTAACGGTGGGAAAGAGAGCAAATGAGGTGATTTCAGAAGCAAATGGAGAAAAGGAGTGACAGAAGGGTCCAGCTGCATAGAAGGAGGATGCTGCTCAATTTGCTTGTCTGGCCTGGACTTGATCATTGTAGTATGTCCTGGTTTATTATTAAACTCTTATTTCTAATGGTCTTCTGTGTGAGCGTGCTCTGGATCCTCTTTGTGTGTGTATGTATGTGTGTGTGATTTAATAGTGAACTTTGAGACAGACCAGCTGGTGAGTAGGAGGAGGGTAGGGGGCCAGATAGGGGAGAGACCAAGGGTCTCAGAGCCACATTATCAAAGACACCTGTGAAAAGAGGTGTCCTTGGGCATCAACCTGTAAAACCAGGACTGGGCTATTTTTGCTGGCTGTGTTTATGTGAACGCCTGTAAAGACAATGTCCTTTTGTCTGTTTGTCTGGGTTCACCTCCACCCACCAGGAAGGAGAGATTCCTTGGTGTCCTGCAGCCCACTGGATGTGATTGCAGTATGGCTTTATCATTTTCTTCTGGGAGGTACTGCACCATGAAACCACAAATTGCCAAAAGAAAAGCAGATTGAACTGTTAACTGATTTCTTCACAAGGCAAACAGAGATGCAGTTTACAGTGACAGCAGCCAGTGTGTTCAGTGCAATGTGTTCTTGATCTAGTCCAAAAGGTCAGCACGCTGGTTTTACAGCTCATCTTGTGCCCAGGGAAAATGGATGTATTTTTTGTGGGGGAAAAAACAATGAATAAAATTAGGCTTAGACTGCTCAGGGGAAGATGACATATCTTTTCAAAGAAAGGTTCCAGAGAAAGGTACTGCCAAAACACAGGTTTAAAAAAAAAACACGAACCAAAACAGAACAACCACAAACCAAAGAGAAGGAGGGACTAACATTGACAAAAACTGAACTTTTGATTCATCACACAAAAAAAGAGATATTGGGAAGAAATCTAGAAAATTTGTTTAGTGTTCTCACCTACTGGACGGGGAACTAGGAGTGCTCACTGAACCTAGGAAAGAATCTCTCTGATAAACATAGGAGAACACTTATATTTCACATATCCTTGCACTAAGCAGATATCCTCAATCATATATCCTTACATTCCAGGTGTTCACACATCCTTTCCTGAAGTAATGAAAATTTAGAATTTTTTGCTATAGGAGGTGGTAGAAACAGACAATACCATTACTAGTGTTGGTATTGACATTGGCAGATAATATTAATACCAGTAAGTTGAAAAAACATTTAAAGACATTCAGGTAACAGATGCACAAAAAGATACTAGGGGAAATAGCCACAGATACACTTTCTTCTAACCCTGATAAAATGTTTATAAGTGTTACGAAAATAACACTCTGAAAGGGAATGGACGGTGCACAACTTTCCCTTCTCCCTATGAATCTTTTCTTCTTGAGCCCCACAGACTTTCCTGCACTCAGTACCCCACTTTACACTAAGGAGTCCTGAAACTCAGATCTTAGATTTAGCACATTAAAGAGACAGAATAGTTTTACAAAGTTTTAGAATTTTAGAAGAGCCAGTGCAATATATACATATTAGATTTCCTTTCTGCTAACTTAACACAGTGAACTGTGTTACAGAAAAAACAACTATGCTTGCCTGTGTATCCTTACAAAGAACGACAAATCAAAAGTTCTCTCTTGCACAGATTCCACTGTAATAAAAATTATACCAGGGAAGGCTGTGGTTTTGAATATCCATTATGGAGACCTTCTGACAGGTATCCATTATGGAAAATAGGAAAGAATCTTATACTGAAAGTTAAAGGATAGAAATTGTTTTCAACTGCTTGCATAATTTGATTTATTTTGCTCTTTCAAGTGAAGCGACATCCCACACATTTCAGAAAAGATTATCAAAACTATGTGGGACATACAACAGATGTCAGGTGCTGCTGAGAAATACCTAAAGCAATTTGCAACCAGCTGATGAAAGGAGAAACCTTACCTATTTTTATCTTCTGTTCATTGTCACCACCATGACTGTTGTCTGACAGCACAGCTAGCTCCTCAAAAGTACAGTATGGGAAATTATTCTGACATTAGGTTTTTACAAATGCTATTTTTTATGAAGCCATCTCTGAAGTACTTCACACTGACTTAACATTAACTCCAAGGAGAAAACTTCCAAATACACATTCAGAGCTTCCCTAATGGTACCTGCTGGTGTTTTCTCAACACACACACTTAGGAAAGAAAATCATCAAAGCCAAGTTTCATCTGGATTAGTGCATATAACAAGAAGGTCATTAAATCATCTTGAAATAAGAAAAAATTATACCATCATAGAAATCTATTATATCTCACAGTCCTGGAAATGTCATAGTTAGTAGCTAAATGAGCATAGAACACACGTAATTTTATTCCTATCATTGCCAAAATGTTTAAATAAAAAATTTATCCAAATATACAAACTCTTCTTTCCAATGTGTCTAAACTTATTGTTTGATTTCCTTTTCAATATTAGTAAGGTTGCCTGTTTAACTCAAGGCCCAAAGTAATTCATATGGGAACATTTCTGTGGTTTTTTTTGTTTTAATTCTATTGATAGCAATGGCAATTAAATATCAGGGTTTCATTTTTCATGAATGACATTTCTTTTGTATCAGGAAAGGTATTTCTTGTGGCCAGACATGTTCTTCTTTTGAACTCAAGAAATCTAATCTGTTTATGCATATTCACATAGGTTAATGCTTGAATATGTGTACATATGCTTACAAACATTCATATAAACATATATGCACACACTAAAATAGAAAATTATTTAGACAATACTTGATTTGAAAAAAAAGCACAGATTTTTGTATAAACCTTTTTTTTTCAAATTCTGATCAATGATTTATTAGATCAGCGTTTACACTTTGGATTTATTATCTGGCTGAGTGGTAGGTTAGGGGAAGAAAGTTTCTCAGATCACAGCCTGATTCAGTCTGTGTATTTTAGACTTATTCCAAGGTGAAGAAAAGGCTAATGAGAACAGCTGGCGCATACAACTAAAGACATTCATATTAAAACACAGCTTTTTTATTATACTTGTAAAGAAGATATGAAAGTTTGGTCTTTAAACCAGTAGATTAATGTCCGTGAAGAATATGAAGCATTTTGATTAATCTAGATTTCTAAAGTGACCCCATTAGCAATCCAGGAAAATTTCACTGGATATCATGTTTTCTCTTTCACCTTGTGAAAGAGTGGTTTTATAAAGCAGTGTCCCTAGGACAAAGTTTCTAAAATCAATTAAAAAGACAGAGATTTTAAAGGCAGTCAACTGTGCAAGGGTAAAGGACAGGGGGCAAGACAGAAGGTGAAATGTATCATTCCAATGAAAATTTCAGGGAGTTTCAGTTCATAAGAACAGTAAAAAAATCTGTGCCAAACTGAAATATGGCTTTTCATCCCATTCTGGACATATGCCAGCAATGAAGGAGACGGTGACCTGAATTTGGTTTTATTTGTACAATAAATTTTCTTTCTCCTGTTCCCAACTGATTTTGTCAAATGAAAAAGTGTTCAACTAAAACCACTCTTCTAGCTCTGGAATAAGTCAATAAATGGAAACACGTACAGCCTATATTAATATAACCCTTCATTGACCCAAGTCTAGTATCCTATCTTTAATTAATAACTAGGCCAGAATAATAGCAATAAACATTAAAGAAATAAACTCATAGAGTCTTGCACTGGCTCAATACTTAACATCAACACTGGGTTAAGAAATACTTCGAATTATAAAAGCCATTTATAAGACTTTTCCCTTTTGTATTTCTTAACAGAAAATTTATAAATCTGGATATTTTGTAGAGACTCCTCATGACTGAATATTTTTATGAATGATCTCACTGAAATACATAAAAACAAGCTCAACATTTTCACTGAAGAGAAAAATATTAACAAACTTGCAAAAGTATTACTTCTGTCAAAAGGAAGGAAATATTTCCTGTTAGAATAAGAAATATTTTGTACAGATATATGCAGCAGTGAACTCTATTGAAAAAACTGAAATCTCTTCAATTGATTTATTACTGTCTCATCTATGAATTATAGTAACACTCAAAATCCTATTTTTTCTCAAAATTAAAGTTGATTTTCCTGTTAAAGCATTCCCTCCAAAAGATATATATTTTTTTCTAGACAATCTGCAGTTATATATAACAGAAATGGGATCACTTACTGCTCTGCTTTCACTGAAGTCACCTACTTTCCCCCTGTGCAAAATCAGAAAGTCTAGAAGACTCTTTAGCAGACATCACTTTTCCTTGTCAAATCATTGTGTTGAAAAAAACCCCACCCAACAAGATGGCATGTCCCTTATCAAATAAAAACATGCAGTGCCCCAAACATGTAGTCCCAGTTTCTTCTCAAAAAACCCAAAATAATACCTCGGGTTTTTTTAGGTTACTATCCATTCACATAATGATTTTCACTGCAGAAATCTGATGACAAACTAATATACAGGACAAAAATCCCTTCCTTCCTTGTTCACATTTTCACTTTGTGGTGACTGCATTGGTGTGTATACAAGGCGTGTTGCAGGAAGCAAAAGGATGATAAGATACCAGAATCCCCATCACCTTTCTCCTACCCTCCAGAGTTCCTGCAGTAACCATATTCCTTAATAACCTGAAATAAGGGTTTCCTGATTACTTTTTATGATGGGACAGTAGCTTTTTTATGTCTTGCTAACAATAGCACCGACAGGTTTCCTTTCTTATAGCCTCAGCTTCTCCATTTATATGACACTTATTATTGCTCTCTGTTATCTTTGCTCTTTAACCAAAATGTCTTTACATTTTATCCCTTTTTCTTATAGCACTTGGTAATCCTTTCTTTTGGGTTATGAATTAAGCTTCAAATACCATATTGATTTTACATTAAAACCAAAACAAAATAAATTGGAATAAGTAATTGCATGAAGTGTACAGAGGAAGACTTATCCTTGGTCAAACCAGATGAAGCACATTCAGCACAGTAGTAGACGGGAAAACAACCTGAAGCCAGCAGTTTACATCTCACAAAAATGGTGTCCTACCCTGATATGTCTATCAGCAATGCTGACAGTCCAAATACTGTTTATAAGACTTTTCTAAGTGCAGAAACTATTTTCAAAGCAACTCCAGTTGAACTTATTTAAAAATTACACTTTTTCCTCCTCTGTTTCTGTTTCCAAGGCTGCTGTGTACCCCCAAAACTGGGGATTGCTATTTCTTTTTCTGCACTAATGATCATTATCGGTTTTTGTCATCTATCAAAAGTAATATGTGTTCTCCTACAGTATATACTACTAGATGCACATGAAGGTATGTTTGTGTATATGTATCCTTTAAATGAATTTCTCATCACAAAGTTGTCAATATTCCATGGACACAGACATGCTCAACTTCCAGGAAAAAGCTCAGTTAAGTTAACTGTGTCAAATTTCAGTTGCTGTAGCTCTTCACAGCTCTAACTAGATCACATCCTCTCAGGTAACACGTTTCTCACTACTGTGTTAGTGCTGCAAGAGTAACTGAGCTCTTACCACCAGTACACAACTCATTTCGGTGTGATGAGTCTCTGCTGAATGTTAACAGCAGGCATGGTACTGCAGCTGCTCAAAGGAGGCATGATCCCTTTTTTTTGAGATTGCACTTTACAGTTTGTTTTGGGTTTTTTTTGCATGAGGACTAAGGGATTACATCAGGGATTGCATCACATTTTATTACCCATGATTCAAGAAATTAGAAAAATTAAAAGAACTATGAGAGCAGAAGCGCAGGCACAAGGATAGAGAACACTAGACCCAGTTTGTCTTCATGCATCCAGAAACTGCTCGTACTGCTTCCCTGAAATCTTAAATTACCGACTGGACTCTGCGTTCACTCCTCCTTTCTTTTCCTTAATGCCAACATAAAAATTTCCATTCTGTTTCTGTGTGGTACAGGTAACCTGAAAAGGAATGCATCACATTTTCATTCACCTTTTTGTCTGGATACATTGGTTATAAGTACTTAATTATCAGCTCTACTTACTTTCTTACTATTGGCTTATGCTCAGTTCAGGATAGACAAAGAAATCAGCAAAAGGAACGAGTCCTTCAAATGCATAGTTCCCCTAATAAAGTAGACCTGTGCAACACTCATGAGAATCCTTCATGGCAACTCACCACCCTAAGAAGATAATTGCGGTCTGAGTGCATCTGAGTATCACTATCCTGATACAATTTTGCTGGTCCACAGGGTAAATATTTGATTTAATGGAGCAGCAAATTTAAAATGCCAAATGTCATTTCCCAGTCTTCCCAATAGTCTGAGGGTTGTTCACTGAGGTTAATTTTCCTTTCTGTTCAAATGTAGTGAAATATAAATCTGAAATAGACAGTAACATCAAGAAAGAGATGCATAGCTTATTTTCAACGCATGCAAACTTGAAAACTGAGACTATAAATAAATTTAATCCATATGTACTCTTACCGAAAAGTAAAATTTTCAACTATGCCATATATGGAAATGTTTTAATGCTTTTTCATTCCAAGAGAAAATGCCTTTTGTTATGAAATGAAGGGCAAATGCAAAAAACAAATTAAACACACTGGGAAGGGAAATATATAAACGCATATGTATGTAACTAAACACATACATGTTTTTCTTTTCTTTTTCTCTCAGTCATGATTTGTGCCAGTCATTTTAAGTCAGTGATCAAAATCAGTCTTCCTGGACTTTTTTTCTGAGGGAAAAAAGACTTTTAAAAAACTTTAAAAAAAAGCTTTAAAACTGTTTATTTGCTCTCTCTGAAGAAGGATTTTAGCCAGAGTCCTTTCTCCTCTTTGCTCAGACTCTAATACTTTAAAAAACCAATGTGTACTACACTCAGTGCTTGTTTATATGAGAATATATTAAAGGTTTTTTAAATATTTCTCTGATTGCATGTATCTGTTCTTTACTTACAACTACTGGCAGCTGGATTCTCCAACTTAATGATAAAAGTCATGTCCTGCCTTAATTATTCAGCAACACAGCATTGTTTATTCTTTGACCTCACATTTTAAGGCAAAGCTGATTTTTTCCACATAAATTTTAAAGCATTTCCCTCAAGCAATATTCTGGACATCAGAAATTAAGTTCCAAAATTCCCAATGCTGCAAGGGTTGTAAAATGTCATTGGGAATGCTGATAGTACCTTAAAACAACTGAGCTGAAAAAGGAAAATCTCTGAGCTGACAGCTCTGGCAGCTGTAAAAAGATATGTCTGGAAATGGGAGTAAGAAAAATTCTGCAAGGCAGAATAGAGAAAGCAATATTGACCTTATTCTTAAATTATGCAAGATTGTATTTTCACTGTCTCTTCACCTCTGAGACCCAGCTAAAAATAACTTTTGTTTGAAGTGAGCGTGTTCTGTTCTGGACAGCTAAAACACAAACAGGAAAGCGTTCGAGGTAGCTGGATCTGGTGGGTTTGGGGATGCAAGGGACCCCTCCCTCAGTGTCCTGAGTAGCAGCCTGTCTATGCGTGACTGCCCCTTTTATCTCCTTTTCCCTTTATTCTCCATCCTTGTTCCTTCCCCAACCCATCATAATCCCTCTTTTCCCCTACCATCAGTCCTCCTCCAAAACATCCCATCATGTCTTACACAGTCCCCCATATCGTATAATGAGTTTTATACAACCACCAAAATTTCTTCTCTTGACTCATCTTGGTGGATTTTACCATTTTAGGAGTAGCCAGTTTGGTATGCCCTTATTTCCACTGATTAGTTTTTTCCTGATTAGGTTACCAGGATTCCTCTGCCTGTCATTGTTCCCCTGATTCTTGCTAGGGCTTTGTGTTTAATTTGCTTAGCTGTTGGTCATATAACTTAGCATAAAGGATTAGGAAATATGTTTCTGCTAAGGAAATTATAAGTTGAAGAACTGAGGGAGAGGCCACTCAGAAGTCTGGTTGCAGATACGAAGCTAAAAAAAAGGTAATGCAACATTGCTAGAATTCAGGTGTGATTTATCCCTCTCCACAGGTGATTACAAACTAGAACAAAAACTTCTTGTTTGATTAAAAATTAGAAGATATCTAACTCTTTTGATACAGTACTGATCTTGTAAGATACCTCCAGTTATGTATATAGGTCAGAATGCTGGAACCAGAGCAGAGACTACCAAGTTTCCTACGATATCAAACTAATGACGTGGCTCATGTTTGAAAGACTAAAATACATCATGCTCTGGTAATTAGGGCTTTGTTGCTATTACTGGATTTGTACATGCACAAATAATGGCTCACAGGAAATCACAGAGAGTATTTAGTTTTCTCTTTAACTTCACAAAGTCATATACTATAGAGGACTAACTTTTGGTACAAAGACTTTTTTTTCTTAATATCATGGGATTTTTGTCCTTCTCTAACCTGCCTGGCACTGGGTGCAATAATCATCTCTAGCCTGTTGCAAAGGCTCTTTAACACTGAAGTCTAGGAATCGTGTTCTGAAAGTGAGCAGTGACATAGGACCAGATTGTTACAGGACAGTATTTCTCCAAAGATGCAGGTAGTGATTTCTAAAAGGCAGTGGCTTAGGTGGACATTGGGCACCCAAGTCAGGTCAGGTTTCATGTCTCTGTGTGTTTGTCTCCCTCCTTTTCCTTATAATCCTAATTTGACAAGGTTCTTAGTTAGATAATCTTACTGAAAAATAAACATTCTCAGACTCCACATATCCTTACCGGTTGGTGCGACTGACCAGGTTTGTTCTGCTCACTGCTAATGGTCAAGTTTTTGTCCATGAATGTTCTTGTTCATCTCTTCCTTCTTTTCATTTATCATTTTTTTATATTGAAAAGGCCCTTCACCAGATACCCTTAAGAGAGCATCCACTCTCCTTCCGCATACCCTTACAAAGCCATGTGATTTTCTTAGTTGTCACTTCAGGAAGAACTGTAAGTGTTTAAGTACTTTGAATAGAATTGATTGTTTTGTTTCTTTGTTGCATTAATCCAAGTTCAATTAAGCTATTGCTGGTAAAAGCCCTTCACGTACAGACTTGATAAAATACAGCAAAAGTGTAATTTTTCCCATAATACCTATCAAATTATATCGTTTCTGTCTAGGACACCCTTTGATAAGAAAGAAAACAAAGCAAAACAAAAAACAAAAAAAGGGAAAAAAAAGAAGAAAAAAAGAAAAAAAAGATAATTCAGTTAATTTTGCCCTTGATTTTTCATCTGTAACTGTTACCACTTAGATATATTTTATGCTCAGAACTGATCGTGAATTGTCCTCAGGGGTCCACCAGGGCAGCTGACTCATGCAACCATCTGGTGAAGACACTGAAAACACGTAAGGTTTCAGTGATACATATAAGAATCTCAGATTAATATAGTAGTTAATATAAATAAATTAGTATGAATAGAGCATAAAATTTAGCTTTTAAAGATGACTTTATAAGAAAGTTGTTAATGTTAGATTGCTACAGTCCTTCCTAATCTTTGAGCTAGTTATATTAAGTAATCCAAGAAGTGGCTTCTTTTCATGAGAAGTCATGATACCTTGTAAAACAGTCTTTGGTTTCCGTAGCTGCTTTGATGCTTGAGGGAGAACTGGAAGACTGCCAGCTGGCACCGTGTTCCCTTGCTTTTGTTACGAGTTTGAGAGTAGATTTTACAACAGCAAATACATGCTTAACATTTTTTAATTAAAATACAAAAGAGTCCTTGTTTATCTCTAAAATTCAAGTGTGAGCTATTTTTAAGGAGAATTAATATCTCTTCCATGACATACCTTTACCATGACACAGGGTAGATCTATAGGGATGGCTCAAGGATGGAACTAAGTTTGAATGAACTTCTGCAAAAGCTGTACTATGAGACTGTTTGGCTTATAACTTGCAGAATTTTAGACTTACCCAAACAATAAAGTCTATGCTCACAGTAATCACTCTGCATAGTGAAGACACAAATTTTCAGTAGTACTGACAGTTAAAAAGACAGACTTTTAGAGCTGTAAAATGATAAATCTTTGCTAGTGAAACTCTGTAAGTTCTTTAAAACAGGAAAAGATGCTCATGTATGCATTTAACTATAGTTAGCAAATATCTTTTGCAAGAAAGCAAAAGGACTTATTCACACTTCATTTCATTTTTCCTAAGGTTTTATTGAAAAGCTACACAAGTAGTCATTTTTTATAGCAGCTAAGACCCTAAGGGTGTTTTTACATTAGTCTTTTACTTTCGATTAAGAGCATGTTTTCAAAGTGAACATCATTCCTCCCAACTTAGTGTTTTTCAGTTCACATTGTGGAGTATCTAAGAGGGTGGGCTGGATTCCATTCAGATGACAAGTAACCACAAGATGTTTTTGAGAGTGAAATGAAGGTGCTTTTCTAATGGACATTCAGCTGACACCTCCAGAATAGGGATGGACCAAAATAAAGACCCTTTAACATGCATTTTAGAGAGGTAAAGTCCTCCCAATAGAGCTGTTGTATTACTCGACTTTGATACTATTGCTTAATACTGCCTAATTAGGTAGATGTAGCCTTTCAATTTCCAAACACTTTAATTTTGACGTTGTAAGTTATCTTTTTTATCAAAGAGTAAGTAAATGCAATACACAAAAAAAGCAGAGCACACACATAAATACCAAACATCAGCGAACAGCTCCCCTTTCATGTTGACATAATCTGAACCTGCTTAAGAACTCTTTCTGAAACTACCACCAAATAAAAAAGCATATGTTCACAGATCTATTAAACATTGTACTAATAGGCAATAGATTTTCATGGGAAACTTTTAGTGCTGATAAATGATGAAAATTCTGTTGAAAGACAAACATCATAATGAATATGCTATGCTAATGAATCATTGCTTGTAAGAGGCTATTCAATCTTGACATTAATGGTATCAAATGAGCTGTAGAATGTATATGAATTAAATTAGAGTATAATGACTGTTTTAGTATTTAGAGCTACATGACTCACTAAATGAAAAAGAAAGAGGTAAGAATGTGGATTTAGGCAGAAAAGGAGACAGCAAAAGACACAGAGAGATGAGTCACATTCTTGCCTAGGTCAGATCACCCACAGTATTTTAGTTGGTTATGTAACAGACTGTCAATTTATAAAACTTGTTTCTATTTCAGTAAGGGATGTGCAAGCATGATAGCAACATGCATCTTTCACTGAACTGGTCTGTCTACAAATTTGGTAACTTATGATTTTCTTAGAAGTGCACAGAAGTGTTTCCCAACCAGTATTTTAAATATATGGAAGAAAACACTATATTTTAAACACTGTATTCGGTATTACTGCTTTGTGGAATGCATTAGGTTGAAATCATTAAATGGATTCTTAAATCCAATTAGAGAGGCAATGACAAACAACTAGAGCACTTTGTACTATCAGAGTCATTTCATGTACACAACATGAGCTTCATGTTCACAACAACTGCAGGTGGCCATTGCTTGTTATTTATATCCTGGCACTATCATATAAACTCGTTTCTCCAACATAAGCAATAACATTTTAAGGTTTTATCACCATCTGAAGCCCGTCCTTGATGACCCTTTCAGATGGAGCCAGATTTGCTTTTAATTTTCTTATTATTCATAAACAATTTAATTAGGAAAGCTGCTTTTCTTTCTGAAGGCAGAATTTATGACAAGTCCTACTATTGAAAAAAGGAAGAATTACTAAACATACAGTGAGTAAAACACCACTTTGATGTGTCTTCAACCAAACTGTGGCACATCTTACTCTATGACAGCACACCAGTGTTTAGGGAATGCCAGATCTTGCAGACTGCAAGGCCCGAGGGATTTCTACTCTCATTTCTGCTACATCAAGTTGCTGCTATACTGTGACAGATACACCTGACTCCTTGGCCAAACTAGCAGTAGTTTGGTTCAGGCTCCAAAGAAGGCAAAGGCTCAAGCCATAACCGGGCCAAGAACTTCTCTAGTTCCAATCTGTTCTCTGCAAACCCACAAAGGAACAGAGTGACATGGTGAGCATTGGTGCAGATGAGCTTGGAACACTGATCGTGCAATTAACACATGAGCAGCAGGTGGCTTTTTCAAGACTCATTTATCAATGAACACAGAAAGTTGTGGGTACAAGGAGTTTCATGCACACCTTTTCCATCGCATGGAATTTGACTACAAGCCAACCACTTTATTCCATAAATATTACAGCCTAGGTGAGCCTTCTTTGACCTCCACCTGCTAAGTAGCTGGCTGCATAGTGGTGATATCCCCTTGTGCTGGGACAGCTCTTAAGTTTGCTCCTTGAAGCAGATATACCTCTTACCAACCGTAAATCTTTGTTAAGGAACCGATACGGCACATAATCTTGTATTATAGTAAAGATTCAGTATTGGTAACTTTGATTTTTGTCTTGGTAACTTTGATTCTGTCTAGTTAAATCACAATTTTACAATATCATATTTCAATAAAACCACTTTTGCTGATAACAGGGGTTCTCTAAGAGGTCTAAATCATATTTTCATGACATGTTCTCATTTACATGTCCAGCCAGAAGCAAACCTGAGCATGGATCCCAAGGAAGCAGACATACACCTACACAACACGTACACTGCTGGCCACATGGATCAATGCAGACAGAAGGACTAATGCCTTTACCAGCACTCACCTAAACATGTCTGTTGCAGAATGTAGATGCATGCTTTCTCACCTCATGTGCTCACTAATGTTCGTGGGATCTTGAACCCTTGGCCAGACTATAAACCTGTGCAGTATTGAGGCCAAGATACCCGGACCCTGGGACCCATTTATTCAGTCTCCAACTCTGACGTTGGGTCTTCCCAGACTTCCGTCTCCTCCTTCTCATTCACTAGAACAGCTTTAAGTATGTTAGTGATTCACAAATGCACACATACACAAAATAGAGCACAAGACCACACAGAAAATAATTAAGAATATCACTAGGAACACTACTGGTGCTCCTCAGGGCTCAATTCTAGGGCTAGTTCTGTTCAATATTTTTATCAACGATCTGGATGCAGGAGTTGAATGCACCATTAGAAAGTTTGCTGATGATCCCAAACTGGGAGGTGCTGTTGACTCTCTTGAGGGACAGGAGGCCTTGCCAGAGTGATCTAGAAAGACTGGAGCATTGGGCAATCAGCAGCAGCATGAAATTTAACAAGAACAAATGCCAGATTCTGCACCTGGGATGGCGTAATGTCAGAGGAGCGGCTGGCGAGCAGCCCTGCAGAAAGGGAGGTGGGGGTGCTGGTCGGCAGCAGGCTCAGCAGGAGCCCGCAGTGGGCCCTGGCAGCCGAGGGGGCAAACCCCATCGTGGGGGGCATCAAACACAGCATGACCAGCTGGTCAAAAGATGTGGTTATCCCGCTGTATTTAGTGTTGGTGCAGCCTCACCTTGAGTATTTTGTGCCGTTCTGGGCCCCACTGTTTAAGAAGGATGTGAAGGCCCTTGAACGTGTCCAGAGGAGGGCAACAAAGCAGGTGACAGGGCTGGAAGGTACATCCTGTGAGGAGCGGCTGAGGTCTTCGGGCTTGTCTAGTTTGGAGAAAAGGCGGCTGAGGGGTGACCTCATGGCTCTCTGCAGCTTCCCGAGGTGGGGACGTGGGGAGGGAGGCGCTGAGCTCTTCTCCCTGGTATCCATGAAAAGGATGCATGGGTATGGTTCAAAACTGTGTCTGGGGAGTTTCGGACTGGATATTAGGAAACATTACTTTGCTGAGGGGGTGGTCAAACACTGGAACAGCTTCCTAGAGAGGTGGTTGATACCCCAAGCCTGTCAGTGTTTAAGAGGCATTTGGACAATGCTCTTAACATTTTCACTTTCAGTCAACCCTGAACTGGTCAGGCAGTCAGACTAGGTGATCATTGTAGGTCCTTTCCAACTGGAACTATTCTATTCTATTCTATTCTATTCTATTCTATTCTATTCTATTCTATCATTTACTAAGAAGATAAACTGGACATTGATGAGGCTCAGACCTCAGTCAGACAAGATTATTAATGAACAGCCTTTTTAAACAGTCCTGACCCCTTTTGTCCCCCTGTTCTGCTTTTTTACAAGCTCATTTTTCCCTGATCCATCCTTTTCACCATTTTTTGCTCCTTCCTTGGATCGACCATAGTAAGTTTGGCATAGTCCCACAAGCCTGCTCAGATGTCCTGTAAGTCTGCTGTTTGCCATGTGACTTGTGATTATCTTGCTACAAAGTTGTGGTTGAACCTCCCCAGGGCTGCAATTGTGGTTCCTCCAATGACCCATCAATTAGTGATCTATAGGTCCTAGTATTTATTGTTATCTGAATTATCTACTGCTTGTTACAGCCAGTCTATCTATGAGATTAATTTATGGCTTTTCCTGTCTCTTTTTTTCATCTCATGCTGTTTCTTAGCTGTTATGCAGATAACCTTACAAACAAGATGTCCTTACGTTCCGGAATCCTTGAAAATTTTTCACGTGTTGAAACAAGAGCCCATACACACAGACATGCATACCTCATGTTGTGAAAGCATATCTTTCCCTTTTTAATTATTTCACATTATCATATAGGTGGCCACGCATAATATACTGCCAAAGTACCCATAATGGACATGGTCACAGAATCAGAATTATAGAATAGTTTTGCTTGGAAGGGGGCTTTAAATATCATCCAGTCCACCCCCGCCCCATCATGGGCAGGGACATCTTCCAGTAGATCAGGTTGCTCAGAATCCCATTCTACCTAACCTTGAACACACCAGGGATGGGACACCCACAGCTTCTCCAGGCAGCCTGTTCCAATGCCTCACCATCCTCACTGGAAATAAGTTCTTCCTTATATGCAATCTAAATCTAACCTCTGTTAGTTTAAAACTGTTGTCCCTTGTCCTGGCATTTCAGGTTTTTTTAAAAAGTCTCTTTCCCTCTTTCCTGTAAGCCCCCTTTAATTATAGAAAGGCTGCAATAAGGCCACCCTGGAGCCTTCTCTTCTCCAACCTGAACCACCAACTCTCTCAGCCTTTCTTCACAGGAGAGGTGTTCCAGCCCTCTGACCACCTTTGTGGCCCTCCTGTGGACCTGCTCTAGCAGGTCCTTGTCTGTCTTGTACTGGGGACCCCACAGCTGGATGCAGTACTCCAGGAGGGGTCTCAGAATAGCAGAGTATAGGGGGAGAATCACCTCCCTCGTCCTGCTGGACACGCTTCTTTTGATGCAGTCCAGGGTACAATCAGCTTTCTGGGCTGCAAGTGCACATTGCCAGCTCATGTCCAATTTATCACCCACCGCTATCCCCACATCCTTCTCCACAGGGCTGCTCTCAGTCCCTTCATCCTCCAGCCTGTATTGACACTGGGGATTACCCCTGCCCAGGTGCAGGACCTTGTATTTGGCCTGTTGAACTTCATGAAGTTCACATCAGCCCACCCCTGAAGTCAGTCAAGGTGCCTCTGGATGGCATCCCTTCCTTCTAGCAAATCTACTGCACAACTCAGCTTGGTGCCATCTGCAAACTTTCTCAGGGCGCACTCAGTCCCACTATCTATATCACTGATGAAGATATTAAATAGTATTTCTCCCAGTATGGACCTTTCAGGGACAACACTTGTTATTGGTTTCCTCTTGGACATTGAGCTATTGACTGTAACTCCCTGGATGAAGACATCCAGCCAATTCCTTATCCATCTAACAGTCCACCCATGGAACATGTTTAGTGGCAAGAACGTTATTGGAGACCATATAAACCCTTACAGAAGTTGAGGTAGATGACATCTGTAGCTCTTCCCTTGTCCACTGATGCAGTCACTTCATCACAGAAGGTCACTAGATTAGTGTCCTGGTTTCAGCTGGGATAGAGTTGTCTTCCTAGTAACTAGTACAGTGCTGCGTTTTGGGTTTAGTATGAGAAGAATGTAAACAACACGCTGATGTTTTCAGTTGTTGCTAACTGTCATGTTTAGACTAAGTCAAGGGCTTTTCAACTTCTCGTGCCCACCCAGCAAGAAGGCCGGAGGGACACAAGAAATTTGGGAGGGGACACAGACAAGACAGCTGATCCAAACTGGCCAAAGGGGTATTCCATACCATGGGATATCATGCCCAGTATATAAACTGGGGGGGTTAGCTGGAGGAGGAGCGCTGCTCGGGCATCAGTTGGCGAGTGGTGAGCAATTGCGTTGTGCATCACTTGTTTTGCGTATTCCAATTCTTTTATGTCACTTTCTTGTTGTTATTAGTGTCACTGTTAGTTTCTTCCTTTCTGTTCTATTGAACTATTCTTATCTCAACCCACGAGCTTTACTTTATTTCCTGATTGTCTCCCCCATCCCACAGGGGGTGGGGAGTGAGTGAGTGGCTGCGTGGTGCTGAGTTGCTGCCTGGGGTTAAACCACGACAATTAGGCAAAATTTGCCCTTGGTGAAGCCATGTTGGCTGTCTCTAATCACCTACCTGTCTTCTATATCTTTTGACATATGTTCCAGGAGAATCTGCTCCATGATCTTACCAAGTACGGAGGTGAGGCTGACCGGTTGGTAATCCCAGGGTCCTCCTTTTTACTGTTTTTTAAAATGAGTGTAATGTTTCCCTTTTCCAGTTACTGGGGACTTCAATTTAACCACCCCTTCAGTTCAAACCTGTTCTTGGTTTGTGTCCAGGATTACTATGTTCACCAACATTGTGATTTTTTGGTCATAGTACAAGCACATGTCATCATCTTTAAATGAAATTGTTTTTCTGACAATTTAAGAAAAGTTAGTATAATTCTTCTGAAATCATTTAACCTCTGAATCCATATAGAAGCAGCTAACAGTGAAGAGTAATCCACAACTTCTGCATTCAGATATAGTGCATATTTCTACCAAACCTTTTCCAAAGCTCTATGCAGATTTTCTGTTTCGGAGAAAAACTGTAATTATTGATAGTTGTGACTAACAAATAATGGAATAAATCTCAGAGGAAATGGGCAAGGGCATGTGAAGCTCAGGGAATAATGCAGGGTGTGACTGATCACAGATATTGGAAAGAAGCTGACTTTATCTCAATACAAAAGGGACCAGAGGTTGGCTTTTGTTTTAGATAAACGGCTATCAACAGTTGAATGGATCAACTGGTGGTGTAATTGTTTCTCCCTGAGTTCATTAAAAGAGTGTGAATGTCTCCCTGAGTTAGACAGACCAGCATGGGGAAAGTGAATACATGGCTTAGCCCAACATAGAGTATAAAAACTAGACAACTAGAAAAAGAATTTCAAAGAGAGCAACAGGCTTGAGCGCCCTTCAACTCTTGCATTCCTTCCAGGTGACTGGGGATGCCCAGTGTCATGGCAGTGAGCGTATTACAGAGACTGGTAATGGGCATGAGATTGGTATTGTGTTTTAACTGTATATTGCAATTGCTATGTTTTGTTAAGTGTTACTTACACTTGTATTGTGTTTTCAGTATATTTTATATCAGTCTGCTAAATCAAAAAGCTCACATAACATCAAATATCTTCAAATAAATAAATTTGATTGATATTAATTTATGCCCTCCACATGTGGAATATCTAAAAGAACCTGTTCAGAGGGTATTGGACTTTAACAATAGTGTCATTAGATACTAAAATTGGGTGCTGTTGGGGTGGGGGGGTGAAGGGGTAAAAAAGAAAGAAAAAATAATTAAAGAAAATAGTTGTGGTCCTTTTCCCTTGTGCTTTCACAACATCCACAAACTTTTTATGAGGGATGCTGGAGGGCACCTTTCTGTCTCTTGTCGCTTGTATCTGTTTGAAGACTTGTTCATTAACAGAATCATCAGCTTGAAAAAGGTACAAGACACTTCTGCTGTCTTACCTCCAGTGGCAGGAAATTCCAGAAATTCACCAACTGTGGAATATGAAATTACTTTTATCTGTTTTAAACTGGTCTTCTATTAATTTCAGTGAAAGCCACCTTCTAGTGCAGCAGAATTTGGTGAATAACACTTCTGTATTCAGCTTAAGCATTACTTTCATGATTTCATGATTCTTAGTCATATTGTCTTCCAGCCATGTCTTTTCTCTTCTGAAGAGCTCCCAGCCCTACAGTCTATTCTCAAAAGTAGTTTGTAGGAGTGATTCAAACACAAGTTGTCTCTACTTAACCTTAAAGTCAGCACAGACTAGATACTTTCTACAAGTCATACTTTCAATCTTCATAACATTTCGAGTACTGTCTTCATACTATCTCCTTTAAGGACATAATTTAGATGTTAATTAGAAAATAGCTAGTGAGAGTTTAGTCTGTCCATCCAGCAGCTGTGCTTTCTGTGTGTGGAGCAATGACTTAAAAGAGATGGTTTTGGTATCAATAGCTGGGGGAAACCTGATAGAATCATGCAACCCAAGCCTATAGTAGCAGATAGAGTTTGTGACTGTTTCGTTTTTTCTTTGGCCATCTAAAGACTCAATTTGTTTATCAACTTCCTGGGATTGTACACTGGATCTGATATTTAGCTCATAACTCATTTGAATGCTTAATTAAAACTTTAAAGCTACACAAACATCTCCAAGTAATATCAAGCTTAAGCTTCAAATGATAGTTTTTTGGTTTTTTTTTTCCTAGAGTTTTACATTAGAAAGCAGGCCACCTGGAATCATAGAATCATAGAATCACAGAAGAGCTTGGGCTGGAAGGGACCACCAAAGGTCATCTAGTCCAACCCCCCTGCAGTGAGCAGGGACACCTTCAACTAGATCAGGTTGCCTAGAGCCCCATCCAGCCTGGAAACTGAATTCTTGTTACAAACATGAATTTTGTGTCAGCAGAGAGAATATTGGGGATTAGCAACTGAAAAGGCTAGAGTTTTCTGGCCTCTCAGAGAATGAATCTTACTACTAGTATCTATATGTGCTGATATTGGATACATTTAAAGATTAGTCCTATTTGAGAGTAACTTTGAGAAACAGTTTTGATACTAGTAAAGTAGATTGCCTGCAATGAGAATTTAGAGGAAATAACTATTGTTTGAACCTTTTCCTAAGTCTTTCTTTAGAAGTCAAGAATACAGTTAGTCTTTGATGTTCATAGATATATTACATTTTAAGAACACATAACTGCCACACAATTGAAAGCCCACTCAAGATGGAAAACATAATCTTGTTTCAAGTAAATTATTAGTTATTTGTTTCTCATTGTAAAAGGCTATAATCAGTATTCATTCAGCAGATTTTTACAGCAGAGCACAGGTGGAAGCAGAGCTGAGGTAATAGTAACAGGATAGAGGATACTGCAAACAATCTCTGTATGTCAGTAGTGTTCCATATAGTAACACTTTACCATAGTACCACCCGCAGAGGATTTAGAGGAGCATTATGAAACATTTTGACTCTCATGAGGAGTTAATGAGAATCATACTTTCAAGTCCCCTAGGCAACATTGCAGTGGAATAGACTGACAGTTCAGGTATGAAATGATCAGCCATTTGGTTACTACAGGAAAGTGAGCTGGAAGACTAGAGATGAAATAATAATGTTGTATACAAGTCAAGCTCAATGAAAGGGTCACATCCTTGGGGATGAAGAGGGAGACATCATTTGTCAACAAATGACTTTTCAAAGGAAGTTTCTGCAAGCTTCCAGAATACACAGTTTTTTGCAGCCCTTTAAAAAGCATTACTGAAGCCATCACCTGTAAAAAAAAGTAAGAAGGCTTACTTTGTGACAGCTCACAGACTGGAAGAGAGTCTGTAGATCATCTAGGCTATAGCTGCTACAGCAAATTCATTCTGTATGAAAAAGGTATCATGCAAATCTCATGAACACTAAATTATAGTTAATTTAAATTATGTCAATTAAAATTTGTTCTGTCACTTGTTCATTTAAATGTATTGGGATTATTTGTACAGGTACTAATCACTGCAGAGGCCTGAGGAACTTTCTGCACTTGTAACATTTATAGCTAAACACAACACCCTACAGAGCATCACTAAATGCAGACCAGGCTTCATATCCATCTTCAAGTAATCCTGTACATACAGGTAAGAAATGTTTACCCCAAATAAATTGAACTTCTCTCAGCGATATGACACTGGGTTACTGTAGCAACAGGTCCTGTCTATATCATGCTCAGTGGCTCACTTTTATGTTATTCATTACTGTCAGCCTAAATGTGATCATGATGATTTTATAACGCCAATGTTCATTGGCTGATTAAGTCACTTGTGATACCCAGCAGCCAATCCAATTACTTTATGGCCTGTTGAATTTTCTGAATTATACAAAAATGTCCTTTGCAAAGATTTTTAGGAATTATTTAGTATAAGTTTAATGCATGAGCGATACATTATTTCTGCCATTGGCTGTGTACCTTGATAAAATCCAGATGAAGTCAAATGGCTCACAGGCAAAATACTCTTATGCCACTAAAAAGTCAGAAGAGGATGACAGATTCATAACAAGAGAAACACCAGATGTATGACTAAATGTTTTATAACATATATATGCGTGCTTCATTACACCACAGCCAAAGGAATATTTGCAAATTCAAAAGAAAAGTAAGATTACCCTAGTGTGTGCACATTGAACCAAGCTAACTTGCCTTTTCTACCTCCAGTGCCTTGTGGGCACTCACAGGCTGCGCTGGCCCTGATCTGCCCCCAGGACACCTGCCCATGGCCCAGGAGCCCATGGCCCTGGAGCCCATGTCAGGTCCCCAAGGGCCTGCAGTCATGCCCCAGCAAGGATGTCCGCCCCCAGCCTCGCTACCGCGCTGCTATGTTGGGCCCTGCTGAACCAGGCCTGACCTGTGGGGCTGATGTCCTGGCCTGGCCTCAGCTTGTCCCTGTCCCCATGGAGGTGCCCAGTGCCTGGGGCTGGGGCTGGCCCAGATCCCCCGGCTGCCCTGCTCCCCGGCTGGAGTGGTGGGACACACCCTGCCCAGACAGCCCGGCCCAGATTCCCCTGGCTCCCGGCCCTTGAGGAGCATCCGGCCCACAACATGCCCTGACATAAATAGAACAAAGCTCATCCCCTCAGATGAGTTATGAGTTAAATTGAGTCAGAATACTTAAATACTTCTCTTCAGAAATGAAGTGCTACTATCCAAAAGAAAGGTTTCTATCAGCGTGTGGTTTATGAATTAGAATTCCTTTTTCTGGCCTAAGGAAAAAATAAGTATTTGAGGTCACTGTAGAAAAGAGTATAGTAAATATTGCGAGTACCTTAGGAGACACTGATAGCTGAGTACAAGCGCCATTAAGAAATTCTAAGGATTAGTCTACCTTAGTCATGTGTTTTGGTCGTTCAGATTTTGCACAGGGCATTTATTTTCATGGGTGCTTGTTCATGTGTTAACAATGTTAGGTCAAATGGTTATTTACTATACTGATCATTGGAAGAGTCTTTTTAGTCTCCAAATTGAATTCCCTATGATATTAATACATGTTTAAGGCTAGGGAAAAAAACATTCTCATCTGTAATTAGGATTAATCTCAATCATAAGACTGGCAAAGAGACTTCACTCAGCAATTTGAGTTAGGCACCCAAGAGATTTTGCTTTTTAGCATGTCCTTTTAAAGTATATTTTTAAAATAAAGCAGATGTTACAAAGCCAGATATCTCTTAAGCCTTATTAAAAAGCTCATATGCTAAAAGTGGCTTTTAGAGACTAAACAAACTGAAATCTCAGTACTGCAGTACACTGTATGATGACTTTTTTAACGCAATGGAAGAGAGGAATTTCAAGATAGTGTTGGATTATGGCACCAGAGCATTTTAATTCATACTTAACATCCTTGGTTTTGCAAGTCAGTTCTAGTATCTTGTGCTAACTGACTTTGATACCAGAGTAATTCTTTTCCAGAAGTTCTCTATCAAACTACTTCCTATAGCCAGGTGATGAAATTTTCAAGTGCTGTATTTGAATATGTAGCTGGAATGGAAAAAATGTGAACAATTACTGTACAGATCATCATTGTACGCATGAAGTCTTGTTTACAGTACTCATCCTCCCCATTCCCATTTTCCAAGCAGATATTGCGTAGAATGTGGAGGTTTCCGAAAGGAGTGATGAAACCAATTAGTGTGAAGAAATGCTCATCAGATAAATATAAATGATAGAGTATTAGAAAACTGAGGAAAATATAAAATGCTGAAAAATAAGGTAGGATGGCAATGAACACTACTAAGAAATTAGATGGGAAATATCTGTTTACCAAGTTTTGTAGCAATACTGAAGTAACAGTCAGTGAATTTGAAAGAGGGAAGCTCAGCGCTGATCAATATATTATACTACAGCATAATTGTGGGACTGCCATATACAGTTAATGAAGCCAATACCTTATTAAATTCAAAAGACAGGACACTGAAATAGCCAAAGAGAATATTCTCAAATTTATAACCATATTTTAGATACTATATTTAACCCCATGTTTTCTTTTTAAGCCTACCTAGTTCCTAGAGGTCACAATGAGACATGGAATGACAGTTTAATTTCCATATGCCTTCTTACACCAGGATATTTACATGCCTTCTTGATCATTTGGTATTGTGCTTGGTCAGTGACAGGACACTACGCAAGTCAGTTGTAGGTCTGTGGCAATATAGCAATACGTATATAGGTTTCTTTATCAATTTTTTCTAGCTGGATTTGACCACCAAACGCTGAACTTCGGAAACTTTCCCTATCACATGATATGGGCTCTGTGCAATTCTCTAAGGGCTGTCCAAGACTTCCACTACATGTAATTGCAATCAGGGCAACTATTTATGCAGTTTTCTACTTCTCTCTCATGCACAGCAATCCCAGATGCTTTGCAATTCTTGTGCTTCACACAGACTAGCAGTGGCCTATTTATCACTGAGATTTTCCATGCAGGATAAGCAAACATCTTTACTTCACTGAAAATATGAAGAAAAACGATTGTCAAATTCCAAGGTCTCTTTTTCAGCATCAGTGGAACACAGTTGTAGGAACAAGGAGTTTGGTCAGGATGTTCAGTAAAACCCTTCTTGTGAAAAGAGCTGTAAGGCTGTTAGTAATTAGAAGAAATCAAAGCTGAGTTATCTGGAAAATATTATGCTCGTAATAGCTTGGTAAAGCATGGATTCAATGTGAGCGCTTGACACGCTTTCTGAAAATGTATTTCACACAGCATGTACATCCATCTGGAGTAAATTTACTAAACCCGTAGATTAAAAATAGCTTCAAATAAGGCATCCAAAACCACAATTGTTTTACTTAGACTCCTTGGCTTTTCAGAATTTCAAGTGTGATAACTGACTTAATGCCTATAAGGACTAATGCACACAGATGACCATCTAGTTTCTGTTATTGCAAAAAAAGCTGTAATTACTTCAAAGACAGTAGTGCTATCAGTATAACATGCAGTTCTGGATCTTCAGGCTAACACTTTGTTCAGGTTCAGCCTTGTTACTGAGTCATTTGTTCTGTGTCCTCTGGGCACCTGTCAAATTAATTTTTGTATGTTCAAAACCAGTAAGTTCCCACCTTAGGTTTAATATGCTACTGAGCTGGATTTTTCTTCCTTTCAGTTTTTACTCTCCTAGAAGCTAATTGACTTCATTGGGGTTGCTTTTGACGCAAGGCTATGAATGAACTAAGAAGGAGGCTCTTGCACGCGACTGTCATATGTACTGTACAAACCCTCACTGTAAGCTTCACAAATAGGTAGCTGGACAGTCATTTTTACACAAATAATCATGCCATTGCAAGACACCAACATATGCACTCATTATAGTATATATCCACATCTATGGGATGTGTTACTCAGCATATAAGCCTCAGAGTAAACAAATTGCATTCAGAAGCAATGCTGTTTAAAGGAAATATATTTGGTGGGGGACCAAGGGGCACTGAGGTAGGATTACAACTCCTCTTAGCTATGCAATTTATCTCAAAAGATGGCCAAAGTTACTGGAAAGACACAGTGGAAGAAATTGCCTTCCTAACATTAATTTCAAAAAGAATCCTTTTAAGTTGTGGAATTAAAACCAATAGCAGGCAAGATAAAAGCCAGCATTTTGTTTTAAGTTAATCTCGCAAACCTCAGAGATAAGGCCTGACAAAAGAATGTCTTAATTGGAGTCTGGCATCACCATCCTTTAGTAGCTGTGGGATTTCATTCCTGCTTTCATTCCTTCCTGTATATTACACTTTAGGATCCCAATTACACTACTAATGTAAATTAAAATGTAAACTAATCTGTTTACTAATGCAGTTATGCAAAGCAACTCTACTTCCACTTTCATGCTCTAAAAGGAGAAGAATTCTTTTAAATGTATTGCATATGTTATTTTTTATTATCCTGAAATAAATAAAACCTAATTAAATAAAAGCTGGTCACACTAAAATCAGTGAGAAGCTGCTTCAGCAGGATACAGTTCTACCTGATGATTGACTTCGATGAGCATAGGTTGGAAAGTGATTTTTTCCTCCTGTAAATTACATGCGTAATTGGCTTCTGTTAGCAAAGCTGTCGCATCTGTCACCATATCTCTCCTTTAAGAATCAGTTAATTTCTTAATCTCATATTCAAAGTTCAGGAACAAGATATGATGGTAAGGGAAAGGATGCAGTGATGCATGTCAAGCTTTTCAATAAATAAATCACTGCATGGGATATAAAAAATAATTCTAGAGATTTATTTGAAACTAATAGCTCCAATAAAAGGACTGTGTAGTTGTATGATATTTCACCTTGTTCCCTAGTTCTAAACCAAAATCTTTGATTTTTGGCAAGTTTCTTGTCAAATTCTGTTGTAGAATCAAGGGCACTTTCACACATTAGTGAAATCTGTGTGCTGCCCACTGGCAGACAGATGTATATTCCTGGAGAAAACACTTCCACATCTCTTAAGGTTTGCTTTCTCTTTTGTCACCTCCATGCAAATTAGCTGCTAATTAAGCACATTCTGACAACTTTGTAATTAACATAAATTTTTTTTAAAGGCCTTAGTGAATTGAAAATGTTTTTACAATAGAAGTCCAATCGGACTCCGTTAGATTTTCCTTATAAATTAGTGTTACGGATATCTTACAGATGTTTTAATTAGAAGTTATGAACATGAATACTAAAAATGAAAAACAGACTCCATTTTTAATTCCAAACATCTTCAGATTGGCAGACTGAGCACATGAATAAAACAGTCAAGCCTGGACTTCTGAATTTTAACTTGAATTTTGTAAGAGCTAGTAATTTACAGTCGCATCTGAATGAGACGATATAGAAAACAATCAGTTCTTCTCAGTCTTCTCAGATTACACAATTTTTTCATGGGAAATTTTACATTTGACTATTTTCATAAACTAAAAGAATTTTTGAGGCAAAAGCCAAATTGATGCAATCTTTCTCACTCAGAGGCATGTGTCTGTCCTTCCTTTCTGAAGAATCCGGTTTCCTGGAAGTTACCATCCATGCATAGGCAAGTTCCTAAGAATTGCAGGCTGGACCCTTACTGTTCCCTGGTCGGGTATCTGACGTAGTGAAACACATCAAGTAGAGCAAATGATGTGATTAACTGTTCTGGCCGCTTTTTCATGGGAGACAGCATTTATAGTGTCCAAAGATCAATGAGAAATTTAAAAGGCCTCCAAGGCTTGAATATTTAATAAATTAAAATGTGATAGTTATAGGTAATTTTAACAATTTGCTTACTTGTGAACACCTTTTCAATCTTGTCAACATCTTTCTGTTGGCTTTCTTTAACATATGGATTTCAATTGATTTCAGAAATGAGAAGACCTATCTGAGGAAGGTGATAAATTAGGGAAAATAGCAATAATTTAAAAATAGCAATGCTTTAACATAAATAGCTTTTTATGAAATAGAACAAATGCTAGCAGGTGGCTGACCATGCACCCTCAATCTATTATTTTTATGGAGTCACTTTCTGATTAATTTTGTTTTGAAAACAACTTTCTTGCTTTTACAGACATTTTAAAACATAACTGCATATTCACCCAGATCAGTGAATGTTGACAATTGTGAATGATTTCCTTATTAAGGCTTTTAATTCCTTGAATTTAATGCCCTTATTATGAGATAATTCTTTTTATCTTGCCCTTTATTAACCTATTACATTAATCAGCATCTGCACTGCTGTTCAAAATTCTCCCTTTCTGGCCTGCAAGGTAATGAGATAACCTCTGGTCTGCTCCCGTTAATACTTCTTGATTTTTAAGAGGAATTTCTGCTCAACTTCAGAATGCAAATAAATGATTTACTCAAAATACAAAGAATCTACCCATATTTTAAGCAGTGGCCCTGTATCTGCAATCTTCCAGTAGTTCATAGGCAGAGCTTTGCTCCTGAAAGTTTGTATTTGTAGAAATGAGCAGACGTTTCTCCATAAAGTTAAGCACATCTCTATATTTCATATCATGATAGGCTAATCATAGAAGTTTGGTGTGAGATATTAATACAATTTTTTCCTTTATATAAGGATATAGAAAATCCTAAACTGTAGACACTAGTATTAATTGCATTTAATGTCAGGTTTAGGGTATTTTTTTCCTGTTAGAAGTGTTTAATGCTGAATCTTAGTTTTATCAAAACTTGGGGCACATTAGTATTACATGTATTTCTGTTACCGAGCAGAAATTCTAAGCAAAATAAAAATGAGGTGGTATATATGGGGAGTCACTGATGTAAAATGATTGTGTCTGTGTACCGCTGATGTTACTGTTATCATGGTTGCAGGTCATTACCCAAACATTTTGTCTGTGTCTGTACATGTCTATGTGTGCCTTCTGATAGGTCATTATTTTTACAGAATGAACTGTTAATGATCCTAGAAGAAGGACATCTGTGTGATTAGACTGTATGAACAAAACATTATTTAGGCAATCAGAAAATCTCAGCTTAAAAAAGCCCACAACCAAACAACCCAAACAGGATTGTAACAAAGGGTCCCAAAAGTGCAAGCACAAGATGAAAGCAGATGACTTGAAAGTCCAAGCACATCATGATACCATAGGACCAAGGGCTATAAACATAAATCGCAAAAATTTGCTGTCAGAACATACATAAAATATGTAGTAAATCTTGTACATAATGTTTTAACTTGCAGCTCTATAAAGTAAGCAGCCCATCTTAGAAAACACACAGAAGTGAGCTCAGGCAGACCCAGAATGAAGAGAAGGAAACACCCAATGTTAACACGCTGATCTTGGGAAAGCCTGGGATGCTGACTGCTTGCTGTAACCCCACCTCTCCCTTCCTCCTAAAGGGGACTGCTCCCATTGAACTAAGGACCCAGAGGAACAGGGGATGGGTGAGCACAAAACCAGAATTGTATGTGTTCCAGTCATTGTAAAAGGACTAATAATCATTCTTATATTAAACGAAAAGGGCTTCATACAAACTAACAAATTCCAGTCTTAGCACAGGACCTGTGTTTCTTTAGTTCACATGGTACTTCATCTGGATTTGACCTCAAGGGCTATCTTTTAATATTTGGATCCAAGTATTGGTGGAGAATTTGGACAGTCTAAGCTGTAATTTCCAGTGCAGCATCATGCAGAAATGCTAGTTTTGATCCTGGAAACTAGCTGCTTTCCCTGCCCCCTCAGCCCTGATATTACTGCCATTCTGAAACCAGCACTCGCCACTGCTCTGTGGCACCTAATGTTACTTCATAAATTCTGCTTTGATGAAGTCTGGAGCAGAGTCCTACACACTCTCTCTTAACTAACCCCAAGGTTAGACAGCAACCAACTTCATAGCTGTTTCCCGGTTTGTTTTTTAGTATTCCCAGTGAGCCTAGATCTCTGCTTCCAGAGAGGTTTAGAAACACTGTGCCCTCAAGAAAGCTGAGCAGCTTGGTGTGGTCTTTATAATGCACTGCCAACTGATGAAAGTTTAATGTAAACTAGAGAATCGGTCTTCAGAGTGAAGACCAGAACAGTATCACAAACACTCTTGCCTCTAGGTCCTGTTATATTCCTTGTATTTTTCTCATGGATCACATTAATCTTTCACTACACAGTAGCACAGCTGCAGACACCAAGACTGCTCTCCCCAAAACTTAATGACTATGAGATTATGCACTCAGGGTGGAGACATTGGTTTTCATTCCCTCAGGTAGATGAGAAAATTTCTCTCTCAAACCAGACAATGCTCCTGTGCATTTTATCAAAAGCCTTAGTGAAGCTTTTATAAAAATAGGACCATATCTAAAGCTATGATAGGGTCTGTCTTTCCCTTGGCACTCCTGTCAGTGCTGTCCTGTATCACACAATATTTGATGGTATACCATCACATTTCTACAACCCTACCTCCAGTCCATTCACTTAAGGTGTGCTTTACCCTGAACACAATCAAATAAGCCCCGGTTTGGGGAAAGAAACTTGTAAGAGAAAAGCAGTTGGAAAAAGAGCAGAGAGGAATTCTTTCCCTACAGAAATAAAGTATTTCCTTTAAAAGATTCCATAACCCCTTAAGTACTGGCAATAAAACTGTCTAGATGTTTTACTGTTAGTGTATGAAGAGAATAAAGAATCCAGTCCAGTCCTTGGGCTTTTTTCTTTTTCTTTTTAGTAAAGTTTGATTTTCCAATTATTTCAGCCAGCAACTGGTTAAAACAACGGAGCTCTAATCTGGGGGGAAGCCTGTGAATTCCGCAACTCACACAGTCTTTTCCAAGCTTAAAAACATCTGTAGCATAGTTTCGTCACCTGAAAGATGAGACATCTGAGAGCTACCACTGGTCCAAAACACATCAGGAAAGAAGTCAGTAGAGAAGCCTTGCCTTGCTGAAACACCATGGCATTGAAAAACATTAAAGCTCAAGCAGAGCAGAAAAAATTGTCAAGAGTATAGCTATTCCTGTAAATTAACAGGCTTTACAATGGCTGGGTGCAGCTGAAGGCTCTTCCCTTGTTCCAAGGAGATGCATCTGAAAGGAGATAGACCTTGCTGTTTTCTGAGAGGCAATTCATGCAAGGGCAGCACCTAGCACAGGTAGCCTTCCCCATAACCTGTTGTCGTGGTTTAACCCCAGGCAGCAACTCAGCACTACGCAGCCGCTCACTCGCTCCCCCCCCACCCAGTGGGATGGGGGAGGGAATCGGAAAAAAAAGTAAAGCTCGTGGGTTGAGATAAGAACAGTTTAAT
>JAVKLA010000090.1:28939581-28961556 GCA_034782735.1 Sagittarius serpentarius | reverse complement strand
TCTGTGCCAGGCCCAGTTCTGTGCTGAGTGTCCTTGTCTCTCTCCTCGGTCGGCAAAGAACCCTCTTTACTACGCTCTAGGTGGCCCGTGTCGGCCTAGAGCCGGCCAGCCTGAGCCTGGACACTCTGCCCGGGCGCTGTCTCTCCCGGGCCTGGCGGCACGGAGGAATGCCCTCCGTACGGTGCCACCTGTACCCTTGCAAGCACAGCCCGGGCTGCGGGACTGCCCTTGCTGCCCACGGACACTGGATGGGCCCATGCGAACCTCACGAGTTTCAACAATGCTAAATGCAAGGTCCTGCACCTGGGCAGGGGCAATCCTCAGTGTCAATACAGGCTGGGGGATGGAGGCCCTGCCGAGAAGGACGTGTGTGTACTGGTGGGGGGCAAATGGGACATGAGCTGGCAATGCCCAGTCGCAGCCCAGATACCGATTGTACCCTAGGCTGCATCAAAAGAAGGGTGGCCAGCAGGTTGGGGGGCGTTATTCTCCCCCTGTCCTTGTTTCAGCTGGGACACATTTTATTTTCTTTCTCATAGGTGGTGCAGTGATATGTTTTGGATTTAACGTGAGAAGAATGTTGATAACACCCTGATGTTTTCAATTGTTGCTCAGTTGTGTTTAGCCTAAGTCAAGGATCTTTCAGCTTCTCATGCCCAGCCAGCAAGAAGGCTGGAGGGGCACAAGAATGTTGGGAGGGGACACAGCCAGGACAGCTGACCCAAACCTGCCAAAGGGGTATTCCATACTGTGGGATGTCATGCCCAGTATGTAGACTGCGGGGAGTCAGCCTTGGGAGTGGATGGCTGCTCATGAACTAACTGGGCGTCAGTCGGCGAGTGGTGAGCAAGTGCATTGTGCATCACTTGTGTATTCTAATTCTTTTATTATTATTCTTGTCATTTCATTGTTGTCATTATTATAGTTATTATTTTCTTCCTTTCTGTTCTGTTAACTGTTCTTACCTCAGCCCGTCAGATTTACTACTTTTTCTGATTCTCTCCCCTATCTGTTTCCCTGGGGCAGTGACTGGAGCAAGTGCAGGTGTGCCAGAGTGTGTGTGAGCTCCAGTGAAGACAAGATGTCAAGTGACGTGGCGTGGGAACCAGGGATGTCTCCAATGGGAAGGCCATGGGAGGGTTGGCAAGTGGTGACCAGGGAAGTCTCAGCCAGCTCCTGGAGAGTGTGGGTCCTGGGGTTCTGTTGGTATGAGATCTGCATGTGTGTGTGTTTCTAAGGGTGAGACCATGGGGAGCTTGGCTAATAGGGACCAGAGGAATCCTGGTCAGGTCTGTGCATGTGTGTTCATGTGCACATGTGTGTGGTGGTCTGTTCCAGCAACTGCAGCTGTGGGGCAGGGGCCTGCACGTCCAAGGGCATCTAGTGGAGATACTGCGGGTCTGACTCAGCTGCTGGAGGAAACCACATTGCATATAGATATATGCAGATAATCTCGCTATCAGACCTCTGTTCTGCTCTGTCAGGGAGGGGAGAAGGATGAGGCTGTTGGTGCTATCTGTGTTTGTATGAGTGCTCTGTGTGTCCATCTATTATGTATGTGGCCAGCCATGTATATATGTAAAGACATGGTATGCATATGTATGCTGCGTATGTACGTACTGGGAACACATCTTCAGACTTGTTTCTGGTTGGGGCTGGGGCACAGAGCTGCGGCAGCCTCTCCTCTCCTGGCTGTTGTATCTAGAGCAATATATTCTCCTGATATAACCACCACTATGTGAGTGACCATTGTTGCTATCAGGTCTGTGTGTACAGGTCTAGGGATGCTAAACACCAGAGTATACTCCGCAGGACAGAGGACTACTGTTTTGGAGTTGTACGGATAACTATGCAATTGAGCCATGGCCTTGCAGAAAAGCAGTACCCGCACAAGTTCACCCAGAAGGCCAAATGCCTTATTGGCATTCCATTTTGTTTTCAGTTTCTCTCTAACGACCAAAATCAACCCCACTCTGTCTTGGCTAAGTCTGCAAGGGCTCTTACCTGGTCTTTTATAGTAGACTTCAAGCCATTCAGTATGAATAGGACTGCCACTTTACACAGCTGCTTATCCTAGTTTTTAAAAATTACTACTCCCAGGACAGATTGAATGTCAGATTCCCCCAGGGCTTTTCTTTCGTCACAAGCTGGAGGAAACACTCTTTTCTGTGAAGCCTTTTTTAGCTTTCTGCTCCTTGATGCAAAGCCCTTGGACTGACTGATGTACTTTTCAATTCTTTTGTGTTTCACACGATGAATGACAATTATTCTTGGCCCTTACCTTGCATTGCACATAATATCTTTTTCATAAAAGGAGCTCTAAAGTGCTTTTAACTGGAAAGAGAAAAGTATCTGATGGAGATAGGTACTACTTGAACAGTTTTACTGTTTACTGTAGGGCCTCCCCAGAAAAGCTAACATTTGCTGAACTTCTGCAAGCAAAGCTTTTAGGAAGACTAATATGTTAAACAGTAAGAGTTAATCATGAGCCCTATTCAAGCTTCACTAGAAGACAAAATCTGAAATTACAACGTTCCAAAGAAAAGGTGACATTAGCACTTCCTGCAGCGTAAAAAAAAGCCACAAAAGATATTGTTTTAATGCATGTCAGGGCAATATGCATAGTAAGATTCCAAACTTTATGTTTGACAAGAAGAAGACACTTTTCTTGCAGAAAAAGTCAAAATAAGAAATGGAATAGGTTTTTTTTGTTGTTGTTGCTGTTGCAGTGGCAAACACTTTTAACCCTGTATTTCAGTAATGTGCTCTGCTGTTGGGACTTTGTATGTTTTCAGCGTGTATAACAAATTGCCACTAGAAAGCACATATCAAAATGATAGGAAAAGGTTCATTCCACTACGCATGTATAAGGAATTATCTTGGTAATGTATTTTTAAGAATCCAAATCTCAGCTCACTCATTTTCTTGAAGGAAAAACTCTCAGCTTCTTCCTGACAAGAACATTAGGGGACTGCAGCATGAGAGGCTGAACTAGCTTCGTCATAGGAATAATATCAGGCTCTTCTGATGTGCAATATCTGTTTTCTAAAACGAAAGCTCAATGAGTTATGTTTGTTAGCTCTTAATTCTTCAGCTGTGAACTCAAGACACTGAGCTCTCTGGTGTAATGACAGAGCCCTTTGCAGAGTCCTGCTGAGCTTGAACATGCAAGAGATGCAGTGAAAAATACTGGCAACAAATATTTTAAACTAGTTAGGAAATTTCAGAACGAAGTCCAGGATTTATTATGCCGCAGTTGTCCATTTCAGTCTCTGATGGAAAGCTCCTCAGTGCCCCTCAAACAAGCAGAAAAAGAGTCAAGTTGGCACAGAAAATCTGGAAACTAGACCAGAAAAAGCTGGAAGAGCAACCACTTCAGTCCTCACATTTTAAATGTTCCTCTGTCAGCTGGACAAAAAAGGCATCTCTCTAAGTCTGATTATTGGACTTGAAATACAGTCCCCCAACTGCCGATGCTGATGAATTCCATGTGAAGCCAAGGGGTAGATAGTAAAAGACCTCTTAAAACACTTTATATGCATCTTTCTCTGCTCTATCCTGCTCAGAACTTTACAATGCCTCTTTGTAGGACCATCATTCTCAGGCATCATTTATGCTATGAGATGAATTGATTCTTCCTAATCTAGATTTCATTGGAAAGGATGAAAAGAACCTCACAAAACAATGTCTTAGTACTTAGTTGATCTGGATTTTGCTGCTCAATAGTTTTATATTCTTTATATTTTGTACATTTGCTCACATATTAAAACCTTGAGAGTTACTAGAGATTTTTAAAACCTTTGTTCACCCTCTGTCACATAACTTTACAACTAAAACTTCCTTCACCTGTGCCAAACAAAGATTCTCCACTTGCAAAGCAGGCAGTTACAGAATATGTGACTGCATTTGAACACTGCTGAGTTTTTCTTCACGAATACAACTAAAGTTCTCAGTTCTCAAGTTTTTTCTCATTAGGTGCTAATCTGCACAACAACCCTTTTTTCATAATCTTATCAACTTCTTCATGTTGTACTGTGGTGATCCTGAAAATATAACTTCTCTTTCAAAACAGATTCAGAAATCACAAAATATAGAAACACAGAACCTATGTATGTTCTTTGCCCCAATAGTAATTCCACTGACATTACCTGGGAAGTCCTTTATTATTTTTGTGAAAATAAATTATTTTTATGAAAACATTTATGAAAGAATATCCATCACAAACTCTTTTTTGAAACTGCATTCTCTTCCACCCAAGCTACTCCAGACTAGATGCTTTGCATGACCTGATTTGTCCTCCCTTGACTTTGTGGAATTTGAGATGTGTAACAAAATTTTAAAGTCACCCCATATGTTTACACCATGTTGATTTCTTGATATTTTCTGTAAACTTCCCGTTTTGCTGGCTCTGCTTCATAACTGATTTTCCTGTATGTTTTCCAGACTAGTCAGTGGAATTCTGCCTTTCTGTGACAGCTGCTTGGCCCTGTCTTTCCTTTCAAAGGACTATTTTCAGCTAATCATACTCCCTTTTTTATTATAAGTGACTATATTAAAAAAATCTTGAAAAAAACATTGTAAGTAACAAAAATCTTGCATGGGAGCAGTTGGTGTATCAAGAAACTCTTCAGAGGGATGGCAAAAAACCTGTAAATGTATAGAAAGCCCACAAGTTAATTATTTGGCATTATTTGTAAAGTAATTTGTGCATTACTTCAAACGATCCCAAACATTTTCTAGAATTCTTAGTCAGTTGGGATTTTGCCCTGTTTCAAAATCTTTGTGGCATGTACATGTAAGATATTCAGCAAACAAAAAATATGTTCAGTAGCTTCATAAGAGTTAAGTGTAGGGAATGAATTATTTGCCAGGGAAGGAACAGAGGAATTAAAAATTGAGAATATTAACAAAGTTTAGCTACTTTTTAATTTTATTATAAACGTTAAGTGACATGTCTTTGCTTTACTCACACATGAACTGTAGATCCAGTTGCAAGTTACAATTTGTTATATGGACAATGCATTCCCCTGAAAACGGAGAAAAAATCAGTTCCTTGGTTAATTACTCCTTGGAATTTTGGAGCTTCCAGAAACAGAAAAGACTCTGGTACACCAAAAACATTCAAGGATACTCAAAGTCTGAGTCCAGTATTTTGAAGTTCCAGTAAATGAAACCTGTTTGCCCTTTTTTCTGTATGTTAGCTGCACATAAATAAATGAGCAACAACCTTAAATACATTTGTTGAATGCTTTTCTCATTCTCATTATCAACTCACACACACAAAAATAGAATATATTCTAACTACAGCCTGTTCTTACTAAACTCATGCTTCAGAAAATCACTGAAATCCCTTCTAGTGACTGTCTTCCAGGCAGCACATCTTTGTCAGTCTGTATCCACCAGAACAGGAAGCAACATGAACTTCTTTTGAAGATGTAACCCTTTCATTTTATCTTAAAATGCAGGTTGATTCAAGGAGGAAAAGAAAGTCAGATATTGCAGCAGTACTTCATAGAAAATACACATTTCCTAATTAGAATGTCGGGTTTGCATTATCAGAAAATTAGAGGTATCTAGCCTGTGGGTCTTTTGTTGAAAAATCCATTTACGAACATTCCATATTTTTATAGTCCAGTGTGATTAGAAACAGCAATAATATGGTTTAAAGTGTGGCTTCACTTCAAAATAAACTCCTGGCACTAATAAATAGGTCATTATATTTCACCTTTATAGCTTGCATGCTGCACGTAGAAAAGAACACCTTTTCACAGACATTTTGATAAATATTTCAGTACGTATGAGCATAGTTGCTAGAGTAACAGTTAGATTAGGAAGTAAATTGAAACAAGGTTGTTTTTTTTTCTTTTCCAAATGACAAATATGACCCTAGTTAAATTGTGTTTTATCTACCTGTGAAAAATTATGTTAACTCAAGAAAGACACTTGCATTTCTACTATCCAGCCATTAAAAGATATTTCCAGGAAACGTACACACTCTTTTTCTCCTGAAATGAATCCTGCACTCTTGAGCAGTGCTCTTTTGATAGTACTGGAAATAATTTATTAGAAGATATCCACAGTATGGAAGTAGCAGGGGTGAAACAATAAAAGGAAATATGCAGCTCATTTAATCCTGTCCTACTTTAACCATGGTTCAACTGAAATTCTGTATCTGAGATCAGATTTAATGCCTATTACCAGTCATTAGTGTATTTATGTCAGGAAGGTGTTTCAGTGTACAGCAATAAAAAGGGTAGCTTCCTAGTGTTGACATTCATCAAAGAGAATTCTAGTAAATCTACATCATTTAAAGATTTAATTTGTTAAATGATACATTAATAGTACTGCAGTTATACCATACTTGTATTATCTCACTTACAATTTTTACCTCACTGTGTAGCTCCTTAATCATAATCAACACACTCTGCATTTTGCCAAATTAAAATAGTAAATTTGACTGTAATGTGGAAATGAAGCAAAATATGAGGATTTTATAGTATGCACTAAAAAGTGGAATTTTTTATTGGATATAGAATTTTGGAACTTGTAATGAGAAAAAAAATGGTAAATAGGAGATAAAGTTCACACCTTAAGGTATTTTACTAGGTGTTGCTTCAGCAGTAAGTAATATTTTTTGCTTTGTAACTCAGGTAGAAGAATCACAAGATCAGAAATTTTTCAAATTAAGATTCAAAAACCCACCCCTAATATCTGCAGTTTGGTAATTTTTTTTTTTTTTGAGTGAGGATGTCATTTACTGAGAGATACATTTTATCTGCAGGCTTCTGCAAACTAACAAGCTGCTAAGTCCAGTGGACTATATCCAGAATGAAGAAGACTGATATGAACTGGAATTTTTCTTTCCAGCTCCCCTTTCCTCCTCCAAATTACATTTATAGTCTATAGTATTAATGAATGAAAGAAGTCTTATCTGTTGCTGAATTTCAGCAACTACGGTAAAGCTGTGAACATTTTTGTTTTTCTATCTCTTTTTCATGCTGAATGCATGCATTAATTCATTTCAAAAGTGATGAGGTAGTCGAGTGTCATTGAAACAGCATTCAAAACAAGCAGAAATAAGAGAAAATGCAAAAGAAAACAAACTCAGCAGTAGTGGGTTTGTTCATTGGAACAACCTGAATATACAGTAACATCGAGGATTTTAAAACACTGGGTTGTAGCCTCAGTAAAAGAATATGTAGATAATGGTTCTGCCAAACCAGGGACAGACACGTAAGAGGGAAGTTTGTTTCTCTAGAAGGGAAAGAGATCTCTTCATGGGGTGGACAGTGTAATAGGGGAATAACACACTTACTGTGGAGAATCTTGAGAAAAAGAGAGGTAAAAATTGAAAGCCAAAAAAAAGTCAACAGAAGTTGCTAACGAGCAAAAAAATATAGTGTTGATTACATCTGCATAAAGGAAGGCCCCTGGCTCACCCTAATATCTCACAAGATAATAGAAATGTAGGAGCAGGAAAGGATGCCAAGATCAGCTGGTCCTGCCCTGTGGCGTCGCATGATTTAGCTCTTCTTGACAGCTGCTCTTTGTCTTGAATTCATCTTAAAAACCTCCAGTGCAAGATTTTCCACAATCTTCTGTTTAGCTCTTCATAGTATTTTACCATTCTAGAACTTAGAAGGATTTTGCTAATACCTACCTGATTGTCCTTAGCTGCAGTGTAAATCAGATGTAAACCAAGCAAAGTCAGTGCTATCATAAGGGTGTAAAACTGATGCAAGAGAAAGGATTGTGTTTTAGAAGATTAAGAGGCTATTACGCAGACACCTATTGTACATAATCGCTGAATAAAGGTATAAGTCACTGTACATGTAACAGTGTGTTTCTGGCTTGGTCAAAGGTGTGACAGCTGGTTGTGTGCAGATACTAGATACAGCTTGAGCACCCGTGAGCATTTTTGGCATGTATCCAGGCCAGGCTTTGCAGACCACAGTCCCTCACACTTTCACAGGTATTAGTACTTCACTTAGTTAACTGAACAGACGAATGGTTCAAATGTGTATACTTACATATATAAAAGCTGCAGGCATACCTGTGACCACAATATAGACATACCATTCAGTGTCTAGCTTTCAAAGCCTCTTGACTTAAACAAGTGGAATAGACAATTTATAGGCAAATAAATTAGCTTTTATTGAAAAGTTGACCTACAGTTCAGACTTAATTATCAATCCCATCTCAGAGATTTTCTATTTTGCCTTTCAATAACAGCAATTTAGTTTTCAAATCCACAAGGACACCAAGAAATAACTGTGCCATTCATAGACTGTATTTAGACTTCTAATGAACTTCTGTTGTGAATGCTGTTCCTTTATTTCTGCATTTGTTATGCCATCAGGAGCTCACTGTTCTCTTCATTATGTCATGGGTAATGAAAAAAAAATTTGAACAAGATCCCAGTATTTCCTGTCAACTCAAAATAATTTGAAAAGCAATTAAGAAGGAAGGTGTAAAGAAAAAAAAAAAGAAAAAAAAAGATGGTTTTTACCAGCTACCTCAATGATACAGAACAAAGTGAAAGGAACATGAAAGGTTTCTCTTTGTTTGTTTTTTTTCTTACTTTTTTTATTCTTTTTTTCAGAATAGTGTCTGAAACTTAAACAGCTTTTGACAGCTACAGATACCACTGGAGTTAATGTGCTTTTTATTATTTTGTTGACAGTATTTCAATTTGTTTTTAAATTACCATTCAGCTCTCCTTTGTTGTAGCTTGATTTGCCTTTGAAATAGCTGTGTAGTTTGGAAACACATAATTGTTGTCTACATTACAGATAGGAAAACGTGCAAGAAAAATATTCTCTTTCTGTGCCTTTGTAAGGAAGAACCATAATGACATTGTTTAGGATCTAGATGCTTGTACTTCCGTAGTTCTTGCTCAGCCATGGAACTCTGGGAAGACAGACTTTCTGATAGGAACTTGTCAAAATCAAGAAGCAAAAATATAGTATGGGGAAAAACAAATATGCCTCTCAATGGCTTTAAATCCGTTACTGTTGTATAACTATAGTAATGTGTACATCTATTCCATTGTCTCAGTAGGTGATGCACATGCTAATGTTTATTTAAGCAGACCTGGCAACATCTCTTCTGTTAACATCTATGCAGGTATTAAATTCTAAATAATTTGGTGTAAAGTTTGTTTGTGCATGCAGAAGGGTGCATAATGGTTTGAAGAGTAGAAAGCTTTATTTTAGTTTAATTGTAATTCACATTTGAAATTTGATATAAAAATTGGAATGATTTGAAGAAGTTCATGCTACATAGAAGAATATTTAGCATTTAGTGTTTCCTATTTGTTGTACTTAAAAATCTGATTTTTCATATCTCCTGTAAAAATTGCAGCTTTCACATCCTCCACCCACTAGGATTTCCTTGAGAGATGACCACTATGTCTAACATCCTGGTTTGAGAGGAAAATTAGGCATATCTTAAACAATATAGCTTACCTCTCATTACTCCTTAACCTTCCCATTATTTGGAATTGTCAGTGAATTAAAATCTCTGTTGTGTTTTGTATTAGTCCAGGAAATCAGTCAGAATGGCAAGTAGAACAAATTTTATCGCTGAATGAGACATGTAGCAAGTTGATTATCCTGGAAAAAAGCATCTATATATCTTCTAAAAAATAACATTGAGCAGTGAAGAGAAACTTGTTAGAATACATTTCAAAGTTCCTTTAAAATTCTTTCAAGGCTTTAAATATACATTTTCTCTATTCATTTGTTAAGGTCAGGATTATATGAGAATATCTACTTCTGAGTTTGCTTATACTATTGAAATGTATTAATAGGAAAGCTCGTTATTAATGTATTAGTTGATGCATTAATATAATTCATTCTATTAATGCATTAATTTAATTATATTATTGTCAGAACATGTATCTAGATCACTGTAAATTCATGGCTTTTAATGTAAGCGACTATAACAAATTGATATTCAGCTGGAAAATCTGTACCACCAGGAATATTTGGCAGTGACAGTTTTAATTGTTATTTACACCAGCCAAAGTACACAATTACAGTTAAAAATTGTTTCCAAAATGTTGAACACACCATAGCTAGCTACTGCTTCTTCTCTTCTTTTTCCAAGTGAGTTAAAATGGAAGACCTTTGTTTATATTGGAAGTATTTGTAGCCAGACTATTCTCACAGCTATACTTGTCCAGAGCAGACAAAGCTTTTAGAGTTTCTCAGGGTCATAGTGCAGACAGAAAGGGCAGAAGGTTGCATTCGGATCTGGCTGAAGTTTCTCATTGACAGCTGCTTTGACTTAGTGTGAGTTTGAGATGCAGAAAGTAGACCTAATTTGTGCCAGCAGCACAGGAATCATCAGGATGTTAACATGAGAAAGATGAGGTAAGGAAAATCACACATTCCTCTGCAGCTTGCAGTCACTTTCTTTCATCCCTGTAGTTCACATGCTCAGGATGGGGTTGTACAGATGGTCCAAGCAATAGTGAAGCTGTCACTTTGGTTTACATTGTGCATGAAGAAATTTCCAGACTGTCTTGTCAATTCTTCAGGATCAGAAAAAAATAAAATTAAAAAAAAAAAATTGATGAGACAATCAGTTCCCAGGAGCTTATCAGAGGTTATAAGATCATATTGCTAGATATGACCCAGCATGGTTCAGTAAGATAGGAATGTAGGTGGTGATTAAGGAGTCACATTATTTATCAAGAGCAGATGTTTTTGACCATGGAAAACCAACTCAGGTCAAGATTCTTGCGTACAGAATAACTGGAAAACCTGATCACTTCCATTCTTGTCCACAGCAGGTGCTCTCTCTGCTCTGTTCTTCTTCATGCTACCCAGTAACCATCTAAGCAATGGAGGGTAAAGGCAGGGGTGATGAACTGATTTTATACATCAGCTTAAGCCAACTGTGCATGTGAATATGGAAGATAAGTCAGAGGCCCTGCAAGTGGTTAAAAAGGTAGGCATCATCAACTGCTCATTGGATCTGTCCAAACAATAGATTATTCAATATAATGAGAAAACAACAGTTTAAATGATTTATGTGGAACAAAAATTGAAATCTTTTGTTGTTTAAAATCCATTAGATCAACTGAGTGTGCAGAAATTCTAGTGGGACATTATGTCCATGTCAAAATAGGGAAACATTTTTTCTTCTGTGTTATTTTATTACTAAAACAATTTAGTAAATTTACTACGAATTAGCAAATAATTTGATCCACCTGAAATGACACTTTTGACAGATTCCATACACATAAAAATAAGGAATTAGGTCTTCCATAGAAGTGTGAAGAAAAAATACACAATAGTCACAACAGTTTATATTATGCCTTTTGAATATCTTGTGTTAACTCTGACATGCCATCTTAAGAGCAGAAGGGGCAGTTGTTTTATCTCTATCAGTGGCTAACATCTTCTTTTGTAGAAGCTGGCAAGGCAGACCTTCACAAGGCTGTATCTTCACTAGGCAGAAGGCACAATGATAGTTTCTGAACTCCTCAAAGATGCTTTGCTCTGTTACAGCAAAGGATTTTTCATTTAATTATACTAGTCAATGCTGTAGATGAGAACTTGCTAATGTGGCAAGCACTATGGAATTTAGGTCTTGCAATACGTATTTAGCTGAGAAATGTCATGAATTTTAAGGATCATGGAAAATTATGGAAAAATTACTTAAAAGCAACACACTTTTCCTTTTTAAGTATAAATGTTTTCACACTGATCAAATCAAAGTCACAGATAAAACAATCCTGAATTCATCACCATCTATCCATTCCCTTGACTTAACTGTTTTCAGCAGAATATTTATCATTGCCACTTATCTACAGCCAAATGTGGAAAAGATGTGGAAAGCACAGAGGGAGAGAGAAAATTATCTGCTTAGTCTGCTCATTGAATTAATTAATTACTTGCACTAGTACTTCAGCACATCTGCTACTTAAATAATCAATAATTTCTGCATTTTTACTCTCTAACACCTTTCTTTTATTAAGTATTTGGTGTTACTCCCTTTTTGTCTCTCTCTCTCCCTGACACTTGGAAACTTTTCAATCTTGTCTGCTGTTGAACACACAGAGTATGCTGGGACTGCAGTCTTATCATGGTCCGAAATTAGGAGAATATGAAAAATCAAGTCACATACTTATTGTTTCTACAGGTCCTAAACACCTCATTAATCAGCATCTGCTTTCTTCACAAATGGTAATGCAAGTAAAACTTTGGCCCTCACTGGATCCAGATCTGTTGCAAATGAAAAGACTGTACAGCAGCTCCAGGACAAGGCTCAGCTAATTGAAATTTTTAGATTTAGTTGAGATTTAAGCACAAGGGAGAGAGATGGAAACAAGTACGTGCAGAGTCCTCCTCTTGCTGCTGCCAAGGCCAAGTGGGGAAAATGGAGGAGATGACAGACAGGATGTTCTAAAAAAAAAAAAAAAAAAATTTCTGCTTTCCAAATAAAACTCCAGACAAAGAGGAGATTCAGGTTACTGATGTCTTCTAAAGAAAATTGTTCTATGGAATAACAAAGGAGAATCAGGAAATGCAGACTGACGCTCCAAGTCCTCCAAATACATCCATTGCACCTAACACTTTTAATTTAGATGCAACAAAAATGTAAACCAGTAATACAGAGTAAGACCTGTGCTTCGTCAGCAAAGATTATATAATCAGGCTAAGGCTTCCAACTGGTGAGTGATCACATCAAAGACATGCAAATGTGTGCAAGGGACATTTCTTCTCCATGTATTTCTATAGTCGTTCAGACTTTGGCATGTAGAACTCTGGAACCATATTTCCTTCCCTTCCCAAATGAGGGCTTGGCCAAAAAAGATATTCTTTGAACTCCTTTCTCTTGTGAAATAGTGAGTTAGAGGGGAACCTGCTGGATAATCCCAGTGTCTCATTATGCTGACTTTTTAAAGACAACGTCAATGAATAGAAGCAGGTTTATCCTTTTAATTATTCTAGAACATTGTTGAGAATTTAGAAGCATAAGTACATGTCACTTTTGTTCTGCCTCCCCAGCCTTCCTTCTTCTTTGCATCTCAGGATTTGATGTGGGCTTCTTTTTGCCACAGCAAAAAATTCTACTGTTCATCATGCATACTGTACCTTGCAGTTATTTTTCCTCATGTTTTCTTCTTCAGTGCCTTCTTTGGCTATTTTTCACCTCCTGCAGATATGTGCAAATCCCTTCACCATGTCAGCTGAACAATCTGTTGCAATTTTGGCATCCTGTGTATGGTTTTGCCCCTTTAATTATTTTTCTTAACCTGTATTAGTTTATTCTGTTCAGCGTCTATTCACATATTTCTCTTTTCCAGAGGATTATAGTTTTAACAGCCTTTTCTATCTATTACTACTTAACCACACTGGTATCCAATGCCCTTTTTAACTATTCACATTTAATACAATTAATTTCCCTTGTGTTCTGTGTGGTGGTTTATTAAGTATTAACTACTTTTCTGCAGTAGATGGCATATGCAATTCATCGCAGAATTTTAGTTAACATTTCTGCAGGTATTCTGCATTCCATAAAAACTTTTGCAGCATTAAAAATAGGGAAAAGGAAAGAAAGAATGATTTTTGAAAGATTTCTTCACTGCAGACAAATCCTGTCACTGAAGCTTTTTCCATTCCCATGCTAGACAGTACTCTTGGAAAGGTTTAGGGGTTCAAAAGTGATTGCAGGAAGGAGTATCCCTCCAAGCAACATCTATTATTGATATTAATTGTTGTTACCATATAAACATTAGTAATTACTGGATAGGAACAAATCACACAACTACATGCTGGTCACACTGCTTAAATGCACTTCCAAAAAGGACTCAGACACTCCAGTTATGAAGATAATATTGCACAGTACATTAAACAAATAGAGCAGAAAGTATTGCCTGATACTTTCTCAGTTGCAATGTAACCAATATGCCTGACTGATATGAAAGGGTGCTATTTTAGGTTTTTACTATCTCCCATCATTAAAGAATCTGGGATAATTTTTTTTCAAGAGGAAGAGGTGTAAGCTTAGATTTCAGCCATATTCCATTTCAAGCAATTATATTTGGTCTACTTAGAATGTCCTAAGTCCTTTGAATGAGGTATGTTCATTTTCTTCACTTTCGGTCTGTGTTTGGTGTTGGGGCACACCTTTAAAAAGATTTCATATTCTGTCTTAGAGGTGAGGTAATTTCTTTATGTAGCACATTGGGATCTTTATGGATGAAAGTTACTTAGTACTGTAAATTTGAGTTATGCTGCTGTTCCAAAAACATGATTTTAAGACAGCTAGTGAAATGTTATCTTTCCCAGCAGCCTCCTGCCAGGAAGGTCTGCGTGGCCTGCAGACAGCTGTATCATTATAATGCATGATCCCTTACCTGGAGAAACTGCAAAACTATGCACATTTTCAAGAGTTGTTCCTAGGCTTACAGCTGTCTATAATTTCAAAACATGACCAAATATCGAAGGTCTATGGACATGCCTACAACTAGAAAATCAGAAAGTATCTCAAAAGCAGATCTTACAGAAATTATTTGCAACACATTCTGTATCTAAACTTATCACTGAAGCCAGGGAGGGTACTGCTCAGAATTAACGATGCAAATCCACTGGTTTGAGTACAGCTCCATATGGGTTTTCCAGGGGCTCAGCCTGCAAAATTAAAGTATCTTGGTGGGTTCATCTGGTTTTAGAATGGGAATAAATCTGATCCATGCCACTGACATTTTGTTTGCTTATTTTGAAATAATCTCCATCAATACGTCACTCAAATTAGCAACAATTTTATCACCTGGACAGTGTCAACGCAGAAAGGGAAATCATGTCTGAGCAAACTGCTGACTGCCACGTTCAAGAACATCTTCCTTTAGAAATGAAACCTTCAACATGATAAAGATCAAACTTTAAATGAAACTCAGCTGTGCTTGGGATGCTACTAAGCTGTGCACTTCTTATGCCGCTCCACTATGTAATATTGTTATAAATCAATAAACTTTCTGGGAGCCTGATTGACTGAGCTGTGACATTTGGTCTATTTGCAGCTCAGACAATATTCTGGGACATTCAGTAACCGTCCGGATGGCACTTACAAGATGGATTTCTCCACTTAGGCAAAATGTCTAGGGTATATGTATTTCTGGAGAAATGTGTCTTCTTTAGTAGTGTTTACACTATGCAGCCAAGACATCAGTGATCTCACTGGCATTTAAGGAAAGCTACATTTCAGTTTAATTCCTAGTGCTCTGTTTATTTTACTGTAGTGAAATTTGTGTAAAAAGTGTTATATACTTTTATGTTTAAGTCTACATGTTAATATGTAGAAGTTTATATATACAGTTCATGGAGCTTTCTAAAGAGTTAATGTATGTGGCTTTAAGTAAAAGAATTTCATATGTTTGTTACTATTGCAATCACTTATTTAGAAAATATGAATGAAAATAACAGTAAGGAAAATATAATATTCTAAGGCGACTTTTTTTTTTCTTCCAGAATATGCTAGCAAAGAGCAAAAAAACTGAGTAACAATTTTCAGCTCCTTCAGGATTTCCTCATAGGAACAATTTACCTTTATTCTTAATCCTTCCTACTTCAGAAAATACAAGAGCTTTTCTCCTCATAAAAAGAGAAATACGCAACTCTCAATTACATGATTAACCTCTAAGGCTGGATTTTAATACTCTGAAACTATCATTGATAATTATATACAGCAAGATCACATTTGCAGTTTCTACATTCTGGTTTTTTTTCTTAAACATGCAGGATTGGATCACATATTTGCCTAGATTAATATACTGTGGTTGACACTATCCAGTAGCATATATCAATGAAACGTAAAACAAAACCAGGGAACACATAAATGTGGATAAGGATGAACTCTGTAACATTTAACAAGAGAACATATATTCTCTGGTATAACATTTGTACTGGTAATATATAAACATACATTCTATTATAAACTCTATTATCAGGTTTGTTGCTTTTGAGGGTTTGGGTTGTCCCATCCTCCCTCCCCCTCCCCCAAACATATTTTCACTAAGCCTTTAGGTTTTAGACTCCTAAAAGGATCACTGTTAGTCCACTAAAACCAAAGAAGTGTTTTCCTTAAATGGAAACCTTATGCCTGAGGCACTGTTAATTAAGACACTTCTTCAGAATGCATCATTCTTCAGTTCCTGTTCTTTTAGCACCTGTTTATTGGTACACCGTTTTCCTTCACAGAGACCATTCTGGTTTCTTCTTGTCACATAATTTACACAACTTTCTTGTATAACAAGGCCTAAATTTTTGTTGCATTTAATTTATGCTGTACTGGAGTATACTGAACTGGCCTACAAGCATGATTTTTGAATGTAGTTACTACTTTGGTGTTCTTCAGTGCATAAGATGATTTTAATGACTGGGCTTGTATTTCTTGTTCAAGTCAGTCACTTTTTCAACTGGTTGATGGCAAATCAAACCTAGTACTAGTCAGTTATTGTCTTTATTCTTCTGTTCCTCAGAGTCTCTTTTCAAAATTCCTTTTTTTTTAATCTTTAGGTTTATAGTATTAGACTCCATCAAAAAGTCAGATAGTTTATATGAATAACTTCTTTAACACTAATAAATGGTATACAAAGAAATAGTCACTGATGTCTTTGCCACCGATCTTCTTATAGGATGAATTAACGCAGGGATTTTTTACTGTTTGTTTGGTTGTTTTTTGTGCATCCAGTGTCCCTTGTAATGTACAGCGGGCACGCATGCTCAGCCTCAGTGCTGGCTAGACATAGGCACAGGGAAGAACAGCATCTTTGCATCTTGTCTGCTCCAGATGTGACTGCCCTCAGCAATTATAACAAATTAGTCCATGACTGCAAGCAAACTTTTTTTTTAACCTGACTTCTTAAGCAACGGTTATTTGTTTGATAAATGATTGGGGACCTAAATGAAAGTTCTTAAAACTAACTGTAAAAAATCATGAGTAACCCCATTAGGCTATTATTCTACCTCATAGTAGAATAGCATAATTTTCTTATTCTACTGTGTACATATGGAATACAAAATATTAAACTTCGATTATTTTCACTACTTATCCACTCTATAGATAATTATACGGTTGCTACAATGGTTTTTACAGTAACTTTTACCCCTAAATTTAAATACAACCATGTGCTCTATTACTTAGTCATTTTAATAACTGATTCACATTTAATTTAATCTTTAACTGCACAATGTGCTATATTCATTACACTTTTTAATTTCTTGTGTTTTCTGCAATTTAAATTTTAATATTACAGAATGTACTCCATAATGAGTTTTTATTATTTTTTCAGCAAAGATATTATGATAAGTAATGAAAATCTGCCAGATGGCTTTTTATCTCTAGATGTCAATCCAACAAAGCCCGAGATGTAATTAACTTCACACATGTACCACCACACCACTTTCAAAAGGACCTCAAGTTTTCTTTGGAGCATCTTTGAGCGTCCCAGCTAGCTTTCATTTGCCACTCTAAAAGGGCACTGATTTCTCAAAGATTTTCACTCAAATCTGCTACCACATGGCAGCATTGGATGAGAAATTGGGTCATATGGGTCATGAAATAGCATCCAGTAGTTCAAATATTTTTTCTGATGTTTATCAAAATTGTACCTATGGACTAAAGATACTATATAGAACGTGACTCCATAAAACACATAGTTTTACAGACTTACTGCAGGTGGTCTGTAGCTGTAACATGGTGTATGTTATATTCTTTCATTACTTTTGGTGAAAACCGTATAGACAAGGTCTTGAAACTTATTAACAATGTACTAGCAAAGCACACCAATGCTGACTTTTTGAGATTACGTTAAAACAACGAAATCTGATACTCTGCAATGGTGAGCTTTTAAATTGTATTCCTACTTTATAATTTATTGTACTGTTCCTCAGAAATTGTTGTAATCCCTGGGTTTGGGTTACAATGAAACTCATCTTATGAAGAGATTTTTGATGAATGTATTTTATTATAAGTATATTATGTATGTGATTTGTAACAGATGACTTCACCAACAGACTGCTCATTTTACTCCTGACTCTGCAGCCAGCCAAACAGTATATAATGGAGTGCACACCTAGTCTGGGGACTACTAAACCAAAACATTTACATCTAAAGGTTCCATTAACAGGGACGTTCCTCCCCTGGAAAGAGTAGGCAGAAGCATATTACAAACTATATCTCTGAAAAGGAATAGTAACAGTTGGAGAATCCATACTGAATTCATATTACTGCTTTCCTTCCACCCCTTCCTTATCTTGAGTAATACATTTGCTGTTTTGATAAAAGAGCATAGATTTATCACCTGCCTTTTCCCAGGGGATGTTGCTTTTTAGAGTCCAGCATCCAGTAATGTTTACTTTAAAAGAGACTCTTGCAGCTTCTCGGGATGCTTGCTTCAGAAATCTGAAATCCATTCTAGAAATCCATCTTCTGATATCCATATTGGGTTTGAGGTCCCATGGATACCTTTCTTTGCCTACATTAGAATATCTTCAGAAAAGCAATATATCTATGTTCACCAGTTTCAGCCAAGGTCACTGCCAACAGCAGACAAAACTAAAGTAAAATATTACTTGTGTTCTATGTTGTCAAAGGAAAAAAATCAAGAACCTCTTTGTAGAGCTGCAAATAAAATTACAAAAGAAGCAAGTATGACTAAATTAAACTATCTGATGTTCTTTCTGAGTAATCTAAACCCTTGGATGGAATGACGTGAAGGAAGATCTTAGCTAGCACCACTCCACCTCCTGGACAGGACTTCTCGGAGGTGTTTTACCACTGTCGATTTCTTTTGTAAATCTTGGCTTGTAATATTTTGCAAGCTCTATTTCATAGAATGTAAAAAATTTTTTTTAATATACTATTAAATATAATCTGTTGGGTAGTAGCCTCTATTGTTTGCTGTCTTTTTATAGACACCATACATATTGTATAAATTACACCAATTGTCCCCAGCATTGTAAATACTGCTAGTTTGAGGGATCACTGCATTGTATCTAGTCCACAGTTACTCCTATGGATTTCAGAATCAATGGATAGCACAAATTAATAAGGCTGGTTAAGGTATTTGTTGAGAATGGATTGCTGTCAGAAAATGCGAACCAAACCAAATTTTATGTGTTGTATCTTTCACTGGACTCAGGGAAGTAAAAAAAAAAAAAAATTACCTTCTGAAAATATACACAGTACACTTCCCCTGTATTGAGAATAATCCAGAAAAGTACTGCAAAACTTGCCAAAGTATAAGAAATTGTGAGCATGAGTACTTGATATTTTACTGTTCTAAAATAGTGCCTATTTTTTCACTTTCACAAAGAAAAATCCGTTGTTTACAGCTTGCATCCTTAAACGAGTAATTTCTGGATGACTTATTTGTGATCGGTAGTAAAAAAATAAATATATAACACAATCTGAAAACTTATTGGGGTTATTTTTGAGTCAGCGAAACACAGGAAGCAGAAAGATTTAAAATATACATTATAACCTTGATCATTTACAGAAAGAGGTTGTCATCTTTCTTGGAATTGTGGATTAAGATGCAGATTTTCTTGGCAACAGTTGCTGAGTGAAACACTGCATGACAAAGTGGACTACCTTAATTCATAGGAGATGAAAGTTTGGAAATTATTAATTTGCTTTCCTGACCTCTGCAATTTGATTTATAATTGTTCATTTTGTTTAAAAGGACAACCTAGTAGTTACAGCTCCATAATAAACCTTTGTGTAAAAATAACAAGGACTAGTTTATAATATGTTTTTCATGATTCTACAGAGGAGTAACAACAACTAAGAATTCTATTTGATCCTTACAGGACCCATTGTCTCTTTCACGTGGTTATGAAGACACCATGAGTAGTCAAATATTATCCTTTATTTTCTCCCGTAAGTTGGCCATGAGAAAGGATACAGACCAGGCAGAGGCCTGGATTTCCCATTCCATGCACACTAACTGCAATACCAGAAACATCAAAATTTCCCTCTGTCATAGGCAAATTTTATCAACTTCTAAAGTAAAGTTAGAGGACTATGCCTCAACTATGGCTTGAAAGGTCAGAGAACCTCCTCCAGGTACTGAAATGCACCCTCATGAAGTTCATCATAGATGACACAAAACGGTGGGGGCCAGTTGGTAGTTCGAGGGTAGGGCTTCTTCCCAAGGGGATCTAGCCAAGCTGGAGGAACGGGATGACAGGAACTTCATGAAGTTCAATGGGTTCAAATGCAAAGCCCTGCCCTGGGCAGGCAGAGCCCCAGGCTGGACCTGCCTGGCCAGGAGCAGCTCTGCAGGGATCTCCCTGGGACCTGGGGGCAGAGAGTGGAAGGGAGGCCACAGCACCGTGGGCAGCAGCGTCCTGGGTGGCATGAACAGGGGCACGGCCAGGAGACTGAGAGGAGGAATTAGCCCCCTCTGCTCTGCTCTTGTAGATCATGTCTAGATACCACATCAACAAACTGGAGTGAGGTCCCCAGGGCAAGCGGGGATGGAGCACCTGCCCTGGGAGAAGAGGCCACGGGAGCAGAGCTTGGCCAGCCTGGGGCAGGGAAGGCTTCGGGGGGACTCACTGCCTGCAGGGAGGGGATGGAGATGGAGCCAGGCCCTTCGCATCACAGAGGTACATGGTGGGCGACACAACAGACAATAGATGTAAATTGAAATAGAGGAGGTTTCTGCTGAATACAAAGGGGAAAGAACGGTAAAGCAAGGCCAGGCCAGACCTTGGGGAATTTTTCATTCTTGGAAATATTACTGCTTAGAAAGTATATAAAGCACGTATTTATAAAGAAATGATATAAAGTATATAAAGGATATAAAGAAATACAAAACACAGGCTTATAATGCTCCTAAGATTGTATGGGATTTTTCCTAATATCTCTGGATTTTGGCAAACAGGTTGTTATGGTGTGATATAACACAAAGCAGCTGCTTCTTAATATGACAAAGTACTGACAAGATATTCTATTGCTGAGCTTCACTGTTTGTGAAGTTTTTCTCCTCAAACTGAGCAAGGTGGCAGTTACTTATGTATTTATTTTCTCTTGCCTGCCATGTTGTTACCGCTGCTATGAATTTTCTGTTTCAGTCCCTCAACAGGATATAGTTTGGTTAAATATTTTCCCTTTGGAAAAAGTTGATCAGTCCAAATGTAAATGTTCAGAATGTGTCAACATATTTGGAAATTTTCAAATCTGACAAAATGCCCTCAGGAACCGGAACAGCTCCTGGTGTAGATATTTGTGTATGGCATATTATGAAAGCTGCTTTATATGCTGCAAGATTACCCAACAAACTACCCAACCCAAGTTTAGAAACCTTAGAGCTTTCACTCCCAAGTTCCCTGGCATATATTTTCCAGAAAGGCCATGTTAATTTTTCAGTTTGACACTGTGGTGGATTGACCCTGGCTGGACACCAGGTGCCCACCAAAGCTGCTTGATCACTCCCCGCCCTCGACTGGACAAGAGAGGGAGAATATAGTGAAAGGCTTGTGGGTCGAGATAAGGACAGGGAGAGATCACTTAACCAATTACCGTCATGGGCAAAACACACTCGATTTGGGGAAAATGAATTTAATTTATTGCCAATCAAACCAGAGTAGGGTAATGAGAAATAAAACCAAATCTTAAAACACCTTCCCCCCAACCCCCTCCTTCCCAGGCACAGCTTCACTCCTGAATTCTTTACCAACTCCCCCTGAGCAGCACAGGGGGACGGGGAATGGGGATTATGGTCAGTACATCACACGTTTTCTCTGCTGCTCCTGCCTCCTCAGGGGCAAAGTTTCCTCACACTCTTCCCCCGCTCCAGCGTGGGGTCCCTCCCATGGGAGACTGTCCACCACGAACTTCTCCAGTGTGGGTCCCTCCCATGGGCTGCAGTCCCTCAGGCACAGACGGCTCCAGTGTGGGTCCCCCGCGGGGTCACAACTCCTGCCAGCAAACCTGCTCCGGCCTGGGCTC